>JAVIWC010000895.1:1399032-2098548 GCA_031894815.1 Creontiades dilutus
CCTATCACAGGATATTGGTGGGCAGACAATTTGAAATTATTCTTATGATGGTGAGCAAATATAACACATTCAAGAATGTAAGTTGTAGGTAACGCGAGAGTTTTCAATAATATGAAAGTTTCTTTGCAATTAGCTCTGCAACTTATTCTGTTACCTCCTATAAGCCTAGGTTTTCCTTAGATCTCCGCCTTCCCTTATCATGGGGGGAGAAAAATGTCCAGAAACTTATTGGGTTGTTTTCCGTTCAGCTGAATGAAGTTCACCATTTTCATTCAGTATGAGAGATTAGTGAATGTTAAAGTAACAACCTGGTGTAGATAGCGACTGGATTGGTCACTAGAGTCCAGACTTACCAGCGTCTTCGCGCTTCGCGTTGGGTTTGTCAGCTCCGAGAAGAGTGGCAGCCTCGAGGTGACGATCAGGGCAGGCGCTGGCGCAGAAGTTGAACACAGCGGGGGCCGACATGACCACACTCAACCCGTGGGGTATGATGGGGTGGTCCTTACTGCAAAACAACAAAATAACATTCACGTTTACCAACTAGGTACTTAGCAGTATTGGGCAGCACTCAACTACATTCTGCAAGTTAATTACATTTCTAACTTCTAACTGTATAGCTATTTTTTGGTGGGAATGTGTAATTTATTTATTGATTGATTAACAATAGTACGGGCATAAGCCCAATAGTAAAGGGATATATTACATCATAACGATCTTTGAAAGAGAAAGCGAGAGATAGTAAATATAAATATAACAATAAATATGTATAAAAATAAAATATAACAGAGGCAAAAACACTTGAACAAATTACATCTAAAATAACCGAATCCACAACTCAGTTCACCATAACCAGTGCTCCCAACCAGAGCCACTACTCATCTCGCAGACAAGGAGCCTCGCCCTGAACGCCGTGGGCGTCAACACCAACAGATCTGATGAGTCAGAATCGGGGAGTCGGTTGAATGACTCCTGGATCCGAATGACAGGATCGTTCCGCAGGTAGTTGGTAGGGGAATGCCGCATATAAAATGTCTGCATCTGTCTCGTGGCGTACGGAGGAGCATAAAAGTTGAGCTGTGACAGGAGGAAGGGGCAATCAATACGTCCCGATACCAAGCCATGGAGGAACACCACGTCTGCTGCGACTATCCAGGGAACCAAGCTCTCCCTCAGCGCCTCTCGATAGCCATAGTCCTCCCAGCTCTTCCCGCCCTTGAACGATGAATAACGTAACGCTCCCCTCTGAACCTTCTCCAAAGACTCCTTAGCGTTGGCATAAATTGGAGACTACACCTGGGAGCAAAACTCCACACATGGACGGACCAGCGCCGTGTAAAGGAGCATTATAACAGTTGGATCCGTGAACTCCCGCGTGTTTCTCTTCAGGTACCCCAAAGCTCGCATAGCTCTAGAGTTGATGTCCAAAATGTGGCCGGAAAAAGTCAACCCAACGTCAAGCTAATTACTAACTATGTCGTTGGAAATCGGATTTTTAAACTATTTTTTTTCTAACTACTAGGTGATTGGTAGTTGAATTGTCCAACTAGTAGTTAAAAAAAGTAGTTCAAGTCCAAAAAATTTTTAGTATTTAGTAGTTGAAAATATTAACTACATTCAGTTTTATATGTAGTTGTTCAAGTTTAGATCAGTTAATCAAGTACAAAAGTAGTTTTACTTTACTAATTATAAATTGCTGGTAAGTAGAAGTCGAGATGCTTTTTAAGAATGAAATTTTCTATAAAATTTTACCGTTTTTATGTTTGGTTACCAAGTTAGAATAGACCGTAAGTATCACTAATAAAAAGTTTTATAAATCACTTATGAAATACGTTTCTAAACTAGACCCAAATCTTTAATCGAACAAGAAAAAGAAGGCAGAAATTGCGGTATATATGAGCAGCGATTGAATGGATTGTCTATTACCCCTTCTATTCCTCCTCTGGACAGGAAATTCAAAACTTGCGACCACAATGTCGGATTCAGTGTTTGCTGTCTCGTAGTGTCCCCTTATCTTAATAGTGTGTTACATACAACTATCAGGGAACAGTCATTTCAATAGGTTTAATTGAAATTAAAATCAGGTTTGGTTTCTTCTCGGTTCATTTACCTGTAACCCTCCGGTTGGAATGACTTCACGTTGCCGGATATCGCGTAGGAGAGACCGTGGCAGAGATGGACTCCCGCATTGCCGAATCCGACGCCCGCCATCGAAGAGGCCAAATGCATGTGGGACCTCGCCTCCACATCGTCCTGGTTGTACACCGCTCTGATGGGACACATTCGTATAAAAACAATCATTAGATTAAAAAAATCATTGTACGGGAACAGTATTTTAGTAACCCCATACTTGTATAAATGTAATATACCGTAGTTCAAGAAGCAACGTATTTATTCCATCCATTTTTGAAGAAAATGAGTTAAGAGTACGCGACCAGATCTAATTTTTCGCGCCTGACACGATGAAATCATTAGTTACAGTGTGTGACCCATAGGATCTTGGGGCCCAACTCAGAACTAGAAAAGTATGACGAAACTATTAGCTGCTAAGACAGTACAGAAGGGACCCTGGACGGCCCCTATTCTTTAATTTCCATCATCAACGCATAAAAGAACCAAGTCTGCCTTTATAAACCAACACACTGGACTCGTAATGAAGCGAAGATGAAAATGTGTCGTGATCAAAACAATACGTGTATGTAGGTTACCGACAAAAAATAATGAAGGTTCTATAATAATGATTAAACCTAAAAAACGCTGCGAATTCTTTCACTGGGGTTTATTATTCAATTGGCTTGCGTTCATGATTTGAATTTCTACTACGCTTTGGAGTGTGCGTGTTTCACAGGTGATGGAGCGATTATTGAATTGCAGGAGGCACACAAATATGATCAACTGATCAATACAAATAGGTATTTTGGTCGAGAACAGATTTACGTGCTCTATGCATATCTCCTGAAATTCAATAATCGCTCTATCACCTGTGAAACACGCACACTCCAAAGCTTAGTAGAAATTCAAATCATGAACGCAAGCCAATTGAATAATAAACCCCAGTGAAAGAATTTGCAGCGTTTTTTATGGTTATCAGAATGCTTCAACCCGTGTATCGGCTACAAAGCCTTTTAGGGGTTCACTCCAGTATCCACATTACTACATTCACTTGGTTACAAGCTGCAATTGAATAATAAAGTCATTATTGAATTTCAGGAGGCCCACATATGATAGAACTGATTTTGGTTGAACAGATTTACGTTTATATCCTGAAATTCAATAATCGCTCTATCACCTGTGAAACACGCCCACTCCAAAGTTTAGTAGAAATTCAAATCATGAACGCAAGCCAATTGAATAAACCCCAGTGAACGAATTTGCAGCGTTTTATTGCAGATTCGGATTCTACACCCTTTGAAACGAAAAACCATGAAATTTTCACGGGGGGTTAGAATTTTTTTTCAAGAGCGATTACAATGGTTTATTATTGAATAATAAACCAAAATTGCCTTTCTAACTATGTTTAAAAAAAATATTTTCAGTTTGTTTTTATTGTTTGATTGTTTATAATATAAACATATCATGATTACGATCATTTTTGATACCTATTGTTTGATTTTACAAACAATTTCATTCCTACCATCTTTACATATTACATCGATGTTTTTATTGGGAGACGAACGGGTTTTGTAGAAGAAGTCCGTAAACAGAAAGTGCTCCGAGTCTCCGAAAGTTTTCCTGAATATTTCTGAAGTTAGGATTAAATGGATTTCGTTTTCCATCGTGCCCAAAGATAGTGAAGATTTTAAATTTAAATCATGTTATTCTGTACGGCACATTTTTCATCCAATAATCTCTTTCCAGTGACATTACAGCGTTTTATTTCAATGATTAAAATAAGTTAGGGGAATATAAACAAAGAAAAATCAATGTGCATCTCTTTGTTCGGGCTCTTCGACTGATTGCCATGAAAATAAAAACATAATTAAGGTTGAGCTGCTTCCAGAACTATCACTGTAGTGCCTGATTTACAGAAGGGTAGTTTTTTGTTTGCCCTGTAAACTGACGAAAGTTGAGATGCACAATGTTAGAGCTCAGACGAGGACATACGAATCCATCCGTATTTGAGCTTAATAATTCAAACAAAAACGTCAACATTTGTTCATAAACAACCGCGGACTTTTTTTATGAACAATCACGAGAAGTTCTAACATAAAAATGGCTGTATGTTTACCTGCATACCTTTTGAAATATTTGGCAATGATTTGAAGGGCGTATCGAGCCCAAACGTCTGATATCGGATTTGATCCTTGATAGGCTGGCCGGAGGATCGGGTTAGGCGGGCAGGGCGTCCTCTCGTCGTAGGGCACCGCCGTGAAGGACTCAAGCGCGTGACAGAACACGTCAAAACTGTAGATTACAATTCATGTGCTACTTTAATAACATACATTTGTTTATTGTAAACAACATGGTGATTCAGTATGTTTGTTTAATATTATAAAAAATGTAAATAAACAACAATCTTTTATTTGATGTTGAAAATCTTCTACTTGAAATCAAAAACCTTGGATTCAATAAGGAAATCTTAAAATTGAATCTGAAAACAGTGTATTTGAATAGGATATACAGGTGGCGATGGGAGTTATGTCTGACCGCTCTCAAACGTGTTTTACAATTTATTTCCGACCAAAAGTGCCTCCTAGCACTTTTTTTATTACTCTCTTAAAATTCCAGTTTATTTATTTATTTTTTTAATATTGAAAAATTCTCTCAAATTGTCATAACTCCCTTCATCATTGCTAAAAATTCATATTGTGAGGATACCGTCGAAAACAGCGGTAAATTTCCTTTCCCTTTATGCCTAACGACAATTTTTCAGGCAGAATTGAGGCGAGAAAATTGAGTCCGAAAATTAATTTTCATCAAAATTCGGCTGAAGGAAAAGGCGTTTTCCTTGTTTTTACTATAATCTCCACGACAAACTTTCCTTTACACTGTGGATCATCGCCCGATTTGTTGTGTTATACATCTGGTGGTCCTTCTTCTTATTAACTGAACTAGGTAAGTCACTTTTTTTAGTTTCAATTATACATATTTTTCTGTTCTAAGTTATAGTTACCGTAACTGTAACCCATATTTTTCCCGATAATTCATTATGTTCTTTTCAAGACGGTACTACACGGGAGGTATCACGGAAATAAATTAACTCAAAATATCACCAACCTCATTGAAGTAGGGTATCCTTTCAGAATTGTTAACAACGTTTTGAGGAACGAAAAGAGGGAATTTCCCTCCCTTTCCCACAAAATAGGAAAAATTTCCCTAAACGATCGTGTCAGAGCAACCAACGTATGGTGAAAATTAGGGATGTCAACATTTGGCAAAGAATATCGATATTTTTAAAACGTATCTTTTTAGTAATTCGATATATATTCAATCGAATTTCATCGATATTTTTTTCAAACTTTAATCCGAATTACCTATGAGTCCAGTGAATAATGATGCATTATTGAATTTCATTCTACTACTGGTAAAGAATTCAACCACTCAAAAATTCGATGAAACTTTACTCATGATAATAATTATGTACAGGATCCAGGGAAGTAAATTAATTATCCAGGAGAGTTTAACGTGACGGCATTGAAAAATGTATTACATCTCTAGATAGAACGCCAATAATAATGAACCTAGTAATTAATTTAAATATGGTTGGTTTTTCTATCTGAAAATGTAAAAATGATAATGACAGTGCTCGAATATTGTCAATGGTTTTGGCAACGGTGGCGGCAGCGGGAGGTCTGGCGAGTTTTGGAAGTCAGTGATTATAAAATTTCGGTCACTTTTGGATATTGAGTTTTCTAAAAAGAAAATTTTGAAACTTGATCTATTTTCTTGTTTCTAATCAATCACTGTGGTTCTCTCGACATATTACCCAAGTGAGCAAACATAATCTTGAACCGTTGAAAAAATAAACTTTTGTAGGGAGTGAGAACGAGGCTGTCGCATTGCCCTGGAAACAGAAGAAATTCCAAGTATTGGGTCTTCCACCTGTCACTTCCTGACAGGTTTGACGAGATATGTGGAAGTTATTGAAAAAACACTTCCTGGAGTTGAGGCCTGGTGTCAGTATCGCTTTCCCTGAAATTGTCCATAACAAATACCCTGCTCCAGGGGTAGATGGGGGGGAATTAGATTCCTAGAAAGTGAAAATGATGTTCTGTCACATTGCTGTGGAAACAAAACAAATTCCAAGTATTGGGTCTTCTAACTGTCACTTCGTGACAGGTTTGACTTGAGATATATGGAAATTATTGAAAAACACTTCCTGTTTGTCCTGGAGTTGAGGTCAAGCAACGTCAGTATCATTTTCTCTAAAATTGTACTCCACAAATACCCGTATCGTCATCCCAAATCGCACCTTCAAGTGCTATCAATACAATTCTAGGAATACGGTGCTCCTTGCTCTTTCGTCTTTCATCTTTGGGAAGGATTTTAACACGAAATGGCCTGCCAAGTTAGTTACAAGGAGGCTCCACGTGGAGTTTTGGCTTCTCCGAAAATGAGTAGCGCAATCAGGCGGTCACGTGCAAACGAGGGGCCTTTACTTTTCTTCTCCGAATTTGTCACTCTCTGTATCTCTTTTTTAACCTCAATGCTTTTGATGCAGAGTTCGTAACCTTCGCTGTAGTAGTTTAAAAGTAGTTAGAAAGTATGGACGGCGTATGGATTTTTTTGGTTTATTTCAATAATGAACACTTTTAATTAACCAAGAAAAAAATTATTTACTCCTCCCCCTCTTCCACAATAGTTATTGATTTTCGTTTCAAAACAGGTAGATTTCAAAAATCGAAAAAAATATATACCCGTCCTCCGTCATCCAAAGCTTTTCTTTGAAACTACTGGACAAAATTTGGCTAAAAAAATCCAAATTTGATACGGGATGTGCCAGTATTTTCATTCGATTTTTTTTTTAATAGATGAATCTTGAAAGTTAACGTACAACTTTTGAGGGAGTTGAAAATTGGTTTTTCACTATCGTTTATACAGGAACGACAATCTGTGTTGACAACAATAAACCTTAAAGTGCTGAGAGGAACTTGAGTTGGAAATGAGTTGTAGAACACGTGGGAGATCACGTGGACAAGACCCGCGCTACACCCTGCATACACCTTTGTAACTCACCCACTGAAGGCGGTGACTCTCTCTGGGAGGGAGAGCGTGTGCAGAGGATCCACGATGCCCATTGTAGGACGGAGAGCTCGACTGGCGATGCCGAGTTTGGCGTGAAGCGGTTCGTAGTCGAAAATGCTCACCCCCGTCGTCTCGCTGCCGGTACCCGAGGTCGTGGGGACTGCGAATGTAGCAAACAGAAACATGTTGGTGAATAATACATGAATCGTGCAAGGGGCGTCCGTAAGTCCGGGTTTTAGGCCTATGTCACACGCTACGCTTTTGAACGAAGCGTTTCCCGAGAGTAAAACTGAATCGGTGGGTTGTCCGTGTATGAGGAATGAAACTAGTCACTCGCGGCGCACCAAAACGCCAGACGGTTTTGGAACCGAGGAGTTGTGTCGACTGAACGACCCAACGCTTCGGTTTCAAACCCGTTTGTCGGTTCATAGTAAGTGTGTTTACATTGTCACACATTATATCAACAAATTATAACTAACTGTCCCATTTCTTCTTTTAGCTGAATAATCGGGTGAACCCAACATGACCTTCCTAATCTCCTCCTCTTCAACCGGTAGTACAGAAGTGACAGGAGCAGAACTTCTTCTTCATCCATAGAAATTTTACAATTAATAGCACTTGAAACTGATAAAAACTCCCAAGGAGAGCTGAGGAGAACGGCACAGCGGGTGAAAACCACTGTGAAAAGAAGAGTGTTCTTCGACTCGTTATTTGTGGTGAAAAGAAAGTGTGTTGGTCGTGGTGCCGAGATGTTGTGATGGTCGCGCTTGGTGTACTGTGCAATGTGTTGTGGGCTGTGCCACAAATAGTTTGTAGTATCCTTGTTCCCTTTATGTTCTTTCAATGTTCTCCCCCGTCTTCTTGGCTGTCTCTTCCAAATATCTTCATAGTTTATTTCATATGATTGTTGTTCATTAACTTATTTATCTTGTTAAACTTTTTATCATTTGCATAATTATCCTTCTATGTCAACTGGGCACGTCCCGTATTTTATACATAAATAAAATAAAATAAAATGAAACCGAAGTGAAAAAAGCCTTGCAAAAACGAAGCGTGTTGCATCTACTGCCCCGACCGAGGCGCTAAACGCTTTTCAAAAGCGTAGCGTGTGGCAAAGGCCTTAAAGCATTTCCAAGACAAATTCAACTTTTTTACCATCATTAGGGAAATGACGAAAAATAGGCACAAGCCCTAAATGTGGTACCAAATACTAGTCTATCATTGGGGACTGGGCTGAAAGCAATACTCCAAACGCAGTAGGTAGGCACCTATACATACAACCAAATCATGTTATATTAAAAGAGAAATCAACAAAAAATATCGTTAAAACGCAGCAAATTCATTCACTGGGGTTTATTATTCATTTGGCTTGCATTCATGATTTGAATTTCTACTAAGCTTTGGAGTGTGCGTGTTTCACAGGTGGTAGAGCGATTATTAAATTTCAGGAGGCACACAAATATGATCAACTGATCAATCTAAATTATTGAACCGATTTCAGCTCTATGCATATCTCCTGAAATTCAATAATCGCTCTATCACCAAATATGATCAAGCTTAGTGAAATGCAAATCATGAATGCAAGCCAAATGAATAATAAACCCCAGTGAAAGAATTGAACCTCAATACCCCCCCACAATAAAAACATCTATAATTTATCAAGTCACTTTAGCACTCGTATTGCGTCAAAACTTCCCCGAATCCAAATTTAAACGATGTAGCCAGAGGTTGACTGATGTAGAGGAGGCACACAAATATGATAAACTGATCAATCCAAATAGGTATTTTGGTTGAGAACCAATTTACGAGCTCTATGCATATCTCCTGAAATCCAATAATCGCTCTATCACCTGTGAAACACGAACACTCCAAAGCTTAGTGGAAATTCAAATCATGAATCATGGAATAATAAACCCCAGTGATTTTGCTTATAATTTGGATACTAGGAAGATGATGAAATTCTGCGTTGAATGGGTTCCTGAAACTCAAAATTTGGACCATTACTACGGGCACAATCGCGAGCCACAATTCGAGGGAAAGTGCAAATGACGATGTACGTCTGAAATTGGAGGTTGTTGGCGCTATCAACTCTCGATGCCGGAGTTGTTGGGATGCACTTTCAGCGACCATTGTCTTTGTATCATCGGCTGATGGCCAACTGAGACGAAAACATTGGTCAGATAAAATTCCCCCTGACTAGCAAAAAAAGACCCTAAAAAAAAAACCCTAAACATTTCTCCCCCCTAAAAAAAACCCTTTCAAGGAAAAAAAACCCTAAATTTAGGGGGAAAAACCCCAACTTGGCAACCGTGCGGACACCACATGAGGAGTATGGATGATAATATCATATTATGTTGTACCTGTATAATAACATATTATGTTGTACCTGCATAATAACATATTATGTTGTACCTGCAATTAGTGGTTTCAGTGGAACTGTGACAGGTTTGCTCTTTCCAATAGGAGCGTAAACGTAGTCGAGGAACTCTGCGTCCGGGTCGCTCGAGTACAAATTGGCAGCTTTGCAGGTGTCCATCACGGAGCCTCCGCCCACGGCGATGAAACAGTCGAAATTGGTAGATTTGGCAAACTTGATGGCGTCAGCAAAGCTATAAAGAATACAAGAAGATGAATAGAAAGAACGGGCAAAACAGGTGGTAGTCGTGAAGATTGTGGTACACAGTACATTGAAATGTGATTGTAAAAACATTTTAGAATGGATCAATTAATGGTCAGGAGAGTTAAGATACAAGCAGGATCGTGAATGCTTTTGTTCTTTTTCTTTTAAAATAAATGTCGTCCTTCTAGTAAATTTTCGGACTACACTATCTATTTAGATGGCTTCAAACTTCAAAATTTGGCCCTGAAGGTCGGAGACCCTCTCAAAATTTATTGAACCTAGGAGGAAACAACATACTTCTTTATTTGTACATTTATAGGCCTTATCTGCAGACGGTATCAGTCTGAATTGTATACATTTTAACAATTGTCAAATGTAACAGTTTACCAAAGAAATAAGGAGTAATGAACTTGATTTCTTAAATTTAACTATAAAATTAGAGGGGATGACATTAATTTTCAATATTTAGAAAGCCAACCTATAATGACATTGTAATTCACAATCATCATTTCAGGACTACATCATTACAGAAATTATCGTTCCAGAGTCTCCTGACAAGGTATGGGAGTTAGGGCAGAAGAAGAACTTGATTCTTGTTTATCAAGTTTCTTCTTACTTGAAAATAACATTGTTAGGTACTTGTGGGGTTTCCTTGACATAGAAGTGTCCCCATACCCGTTCAATGTTCATTGGTCATCTCTTTCACTATCCTGTGCAAACATTCACTCGCCTGGGACATTGAAAATTTCAAAAGCGTGTATCTCGACCATTTTTCACCTCATTGCGCTGCCAAGTCATACATAGATTTAGGTTTCTTATGAGTTAAAAGAAACAAAATCAGCCCGATGGATTTTAATATTAGTATAATTTAGACCAGAAAAGGTGGTTTTCCGTGGAATGACCCTTAGAATGGTCTGTCCCATCGGAGGAAGCACTCTTATGCATGCAAACTTCGCCTTCCCTTCTTCATCTATCATCTAGCTAGTTCATGGGGTCATTCCACGGACCACCAGACCAGCATCCAAACACCACTCTTCGCATCGCAACCCATGGGGTCTCGTCCAAGCATATAACGGGTAATCCACCTCCAGCTTGTGCCTTCCTCTCATACTTCAGAAGAGTCAGGGAGTACTCCGAGCCCAGCTTTGACTAAGTATTCAGATTTCCTCTTCAACACTAACTCCTTCCGAAAAATTGTAGATAGTTGAATGCAACACAGTGGCGAAGCCTGTGGTCATCTGTGGATTCGGCGATGACCAGACGATTTAATAAGTTTACAGAATTAGTTAATACTAATGTTGAATATACAGTTCCCTCTTTATATAAAAAAAGTTCATGCTCGCAGTTGGCGCAATTACCGCCTCATCGGCGACATTACCGCTTGTTTGGAAGCGCTGTCATTCTGCGTATCTTATACAATTCCCCGCACCCACCGTAGAGGGCCCCCACATCTTACTCCCTCCAAAACATCGACCAAATCGCTTCAAGACCTCGTGCTCAAACACGCAACTTCGAGCGAGTCCGACAACTTTCGGGAGCTCTGGAGACTTCTCGGTGGCGTCCGTGGAATTTTGGTGTTTCAGTCAGCTTTCAGTGAAGTCACAACGACAGGGTTATCGTAGCAAGCGATTTTCAACCTTAAGGAGGGGTTTGTGAATTTCATAAGCCAAAAACACCTTAGATTGTCTTTTTTGACAGGTAATTTTTCTAAATTTCCCGGGGAGGACCCCCCCCCCCCTCTCTCTCTCTCTCTTCTGGTTACTAATTGCCGCCACTGGCGATGACCTAGCAAAAATGTCACGCCTCGCCACTGATGCAACAGTACAATTGGGAAGTATACTGAACATCAATACAACCACAACACTCTTCTGAAAACGTCATTGGTAAATTTTTGTTGTCACCTAGGAAATCCCCTAATTAATGAAATAAGAAAAAAATTCTCGACGCCTCACCTTTTATCGGTTGGTTCAACTCGGCATTTGTCGTAGACGCTGAATTTGACTCCACTTTTCGTGAGGGAGTCCAACACGGTTTTTACCGGCGTTAGCTTGGCGAGGTGCGGATCCGTCATGACGCAGACGTTTTTCGCATTCATGTTGACCATGTCCATGCCCACCTCGCTCGTTACCCCGGGCCCGTAACGTATCGTCGAGCTTGCCATCTACAAATAAATACAATTTGGGGGTGTCATTAATTTGGTTGCGTGCTAAATTAAAAACCAATTTTGAAGTTGAATATGATCCTGAATACTGATTTAGTAAAAGTGTAATAATAACAAAAATGATAAAAATTAATAAATAATAATGAAAATGCAGTAGGTAACTCTTATAGTCGTGGAATCTTTGATTTCCTCTACGTACGCCTTGTGATCAGCCCATTTGATAGCTAGTAACAAGGTAAGTGTAACGCCAATTGCTACCCTGATTCCTTTAGTTTTCAGCCAATTTGGATATTTTCAGGGAATGTGCGAGTTAGAATGTTGTTGTCCACTACAGAACTAACGACGGACAGAACCGCAATGGAGGATTCACCTATTTGAAGGCGTTGATGTCTAAGAATGCTTCTCTTAAATCTTTATAACAAGCCCAATTTTCACACCTTATAAGGTGTGAACCAGGCAGCTATTGAATAATAAACCAAAAAACCTCTGCCAAGTGGGTGTGGCACATAGCTTCCTCGTATCTATAACATGACTGTATATCATTGAAAATTATTATTGACTAAAGAACTTCGTTCAATTAGGCGAAGTAAATGTTGAATTAGGGTAAATTTATTGTTATGCAGGAGCGTAACTTGAGAAAATAGAGGTAGGCATGGTCAACTATTGAACAAACTATAAAGTATACCTAATAAGTCCGAACAATCCCTGAAAATTTCATCGAAATCGGTCAAGAACTCCCGGTGTTATGCTTGTGGCAATTATTTCACGTTTGCGCATGCGCAGAGGCTGCTATTGATCCGGGGGTCATGAAACTCATAGGGGACCATCTATACCCTAACCCGCACAATCCCTGAAAATTTCATCGAGATTGGTCAAGAACTCCTGGAGTTATGCGCGTAACAAAGATTTCACGTTTGCGCATGCGCAGAGGCTACCATTGATCCGGGGGTCATGAAACCTATAGGGGACCCCTAACCCGCACAATCCCTGAAAATGTCATCGAAATTGGTCGAGAACTCCCGCAGTTATGCGCGTAACAAAGATTTCACGTTTGCGCATGCGCAGAGGCTACCATTGATCCGGGGGTCATGAAACCTATAGGGGACCCCTAACCCGCACAATCCCTGAAAATTTCATTGAAATTGGTCAAGAACTCCCGGAGTTATGCGCGTAACAAGGATTTCACGTTTGCGCATGCGCAGAGGCTACTATGGATCCGGGGGTCATGAAACCTATAGGGGACCATCTACACCCCAACCCGCACAATCCCTGAAAATTTCATCAAAATTGGTCGAGAACTCTCGGAGTTATGCGCGTAACAAGGATTTCACGTTTGCGCATGCGCAGAGGCTATTATTAATCCGGAGATCATAAAACTCATAGGGGACCATCTACACATCAAACCAAACAATCCCTGAAAATTTCATCGAAATTGGTCAAGAACTCCTGGAGTTATGAGCGTAACAAGGATTTCACGTTTGCGCATGCGCAGAGGCTACTATTGATCCGGGGGTCATGAAACTTATAGGGGACCATCTGCACCCCAACCCGCACAATCCCTGAAAATTTCATCAAAATCGGACAATAACTTCGTGTAGTTTTGCCCGTAACAAGGATTTGCTGACAGACAGACAGACAGACAGACAGACACACAGACAGACACGGAACCAAAATTGTTCAGAAAGGTCTAAAACGCAAAATGCGAGTGGAATTTTTGATTTTGGAGACAAAAAAATTTTCACATTCCGAAAGTGAAAACAATGCTTCCGCTACTTTAGTAGACTCGGAAGCAATAAATCGATCGAAACAGTTTTAGGCGATTTTCTTCGAAAATGAAGTTATCGAAATAGCTATGACAATTATAAAATAAAAATGTTTATAATCTGAATCTATGTTGACCGATCTTGAAATGGTCCCTAGATTTTAACATATTCGATCTTGAAATGGTCCCTAGATTTTAACATATTCGATCTTGAAATGGTCCCTAGATTTTAACATATTCGTGGGTGTACTCGTATGTGTCATTCCAAGCGATAACTCTCGGACAAGTTTTCCACAAGAAAGAATGAGTTAGTTGGACAACACTTTTTGAGCAGTACATTGGTCAAATTTCAAAAAATGTATTTGAAAAACCAATAAAAATGTCAAAAAACCGCTAAAGTTTGTTGAATCTATATTGTTTAGCAGAATATAACTCAAAAACGTTTATCAACCCAGAGCTAAGCCATTCAAAAATTAAAGGACAAATTTACGGTAGAAATCGAACTTAAATTTCGTTAATGTGTGTAACAAAATTATAAAACTCTTACTCTTGGTTTGAATAAAATACTATTATTTAAAACAATTTTTTTTCCACAATTAAATCTTTAGATAACCATTCCTTTGCATAAAAAGTCTTACTGTTCAACCCCTATTACCTTGATGTAATAAGATGATTTCGACTGGAGCTTCAACAGCCACGATCAGCAAAGTAGATTTCATACACTTTAAATATGAACATTAATAACCCTAATATATAGAATTTACAAGTACGACTGTTTAAAAAACAGTTTCGACCTAAAAGTTTCTATTTTATTCAATTGTTCAACAATCAGAACTGGGGAACGATGCCAATCACCATGCCAACCAGCTAAAAATCACTTGAGGCTACCACACTTGGTACATGATTAATTTATCTGCTTACGCAAGTATTCAGTCTCTGAATATTGAAATTATTGCAGCCATAATATTTATAGTAATAATTACAGACCATTTTGCAGCTTTAATAATTATGATAAAATAACCTCCGAAGATTGAGAACGTAATCAGACTTATAGTTGGTATTGTTTTCTATGTTATAATGATTAGGGAAGCCCGAATCATTAAATCATTACAAAACAGCGATATGATGGTATAAAATTAGTTTTTTACGTCTTTTTTGAATGTCAAAAGTAATCGCAATACTTTGGTATGGCAGATTCGGAAGCAAAACAGGCGTTAATGCCATGGCAAGTAACTTTGAATCTTTCTCTATTTTGAGTAGGTACTGTTTACGGATCAACGTATTTGTAATTTGACTCTTCAGATAAGGGGCTATCTTCACTGTTATTATCGTCATTATATAAGACGATCACGTCATTGAGATCAAATGAGTTAGTTGGTTAAATAATAGATAACCACTGATTCCGTACGAAACAAGTGAAATGGTAGCAGCCAAATGAAGCAGAAACTTTCAAGACTTGAATAACATTAAGCTTCCCTTATAATATAATATACTATGTAATATATTATATATTATTGACACAATAAGTTAAACTTTTGACAAATATATTTAAACTTTTGACAGATGAATTTCAGCCTTCGACAAATAAATTTCAACTTTCGACAAATAGATTTCAACTATTGACAGATAAATTTAATCTTTTGACAAATGGACTTCAACTTTGGAAAAGATTTCAACTAGATTATTAATTCAAGGCGTTGCTATACCTAAAGAGAGAGAAAAAACATTTATTGATATTATATGGGGTGGAATGTTGGGTTAACCTATCATTTGAAAAGTATCAAATTGATATTCAAAAGCTCGAGGTGGTATGGAACAGTAGTAGAAATGGAGTCGCCGAAAGTTTAAATTGAGATGCCAAAAATTCCAAGGCGTTGCAAATTAATTTCAAAATCTTCAATTTGATATGCCAAAAATTCAAATTTGCTATTATTTTCAAGGTGTTCTTGCTATTCACACAGTGCTGATCATGGATAATGCTCAAATTCATAGGGCTACTGAAGTTCAAGGGTTTCTGCGTTCATCTGAAACGAAAATCACTTTCTTACCACCGTATTCTCCAATGTTAAACGCCCGTGAGAAAGCATTCTCGAAGAACAAGAACAAAGCCAGAGACATTTTGGGCGGTGAAGTAAATCAACTGGTGGACGTAATATTGCAAAGTGTGGCCTCCTTGACTCAAAATGACTCGTTAATTTTGTGATTTGGTTGATTTTCTTATTGCTTCCGAGTCTACTGAAGTAGCGGAAGCATTGTTTTCACTTTCGGAATGTGAAATTTTTTTTGTCTCCAAAATCAAAAATTCCACTCGCATTTTGCGTTTTAGACCTTTCTGAACAATTTTGGTTCCGTGTCTGTCTGTGTGTCTGTCTGTCTGTCAGCAAATCCTTGTTACGGGCAAAACTACACGAAGTTATAGTCCGATTTTGATGAAATTTTCAGGGATTGTGCGTATTGGGGTGTAGATGGTCCCCTATAGGTTTCATGACCCCCGGATCAATATTAGCCTCTGCGCATGCGCAAACGTGAAATCCTTGTTACGCGCATAACTCCGGGAGTTCTTGACCAATTTCGATGAAATTTTCAGGGTTTGTTCGGTTTGATGTGTAGATGGTCCCCTATGAGTTTCATGACCCCCGGATCAATAGTAGCCTCTGCGCATGCGCAAACGCGAAATCCTTGCCATAAGCATAACTCCGGGATTTCTTGACCGATTTCGATGAAATTTTCAGGGATTGTTCGGACTTATTAGGTATATTTTATAGTTTGTTCAATAGTTGAACATGCCCACCTTTATTTTCTCAAGTTATGCTCCTGCATAATAATAAATTTACCCTAATTCAATATTTACTTCGCCTAATTGAACGAAGTTCTTTAGTTAATAATAATTTTCAATGATCTATACAGTCATTTTATGGATACGAGGAAGCTATGTGCCACACCCACTTGGCAGAGGTTTTTCTTTCTTCGTTCTGCTTGAAGTTGAAATCTATTTGTCAAACGATTAAATTTATCAGTCAATAGTTAAAATCTATTTGTTAAAAGTTGAAATCTATTTGTCAAAGGTTTAAATTTATCAATCAAAAGTTTAAATATATTTGTCAAAAGTTTAACTTAATGTGTCAATAATATTTAAACAACCTGCATACCGCACATGGAGTAAAAGACAAAACAGTTGATAAGTCTACTTTGGCACATGGCTATATTGTCTTGGTAACATAAAACTTCACTCGTAAGAAATGTTTTAGATAATTTTGAAATATGAAGAACATTAGCTTGTAACAACGATTTAAGGCGCAGAAATGCCGCTGAACATGTTCCGACATAAATCAACGCCTTGAAAATATTAGTGAACATGTAATGCGGGTCTGTCGCGCCCATGTCTTTTTTCTACGTCCTACAAAAGTTCTGACGACCGCTCTTGAAGGAACACGAGTTTTTACATAATAATGAAATGAAAACGTAGTTTTGAAGTGCGTACTTCGAAAGCGTAGTCAGTTTTCCTTGAAGCAGCAGCGGCTGTGCCCTGGGAGCTCGTCCGAATAACAGCTGGAACTTCGTGGGAGTGGGCAGGACATTTGCATCTGTTATGAAGGCAAATAGAAACGAGAAAGAGGTTATGAGAGAATTTCTAGTGGTAGGGTTCCAAGGTGTATTACCTTCAGGCGAATAAAGGAAACTCAATTACATCTAACAACGTACACAACCTAGATCTACAATTTGTATTGCTTACTAGGTAATTCTATTAAGTGACATTGTCCGATTCTCTTAAAAACCGTGACCTGTTATCCTCCATATCTATATGTATATTTATATGAATAAGTGTCAGCTAGGGGGACAAAAGGTCGCGGTTTTTAAGAAAATCTTTCTTCTAGATCTAGAGGAAAAACATGTTGGTCAGTAATGGAGGCATTACAGGGGCGTATCTATGTCTGTTTTTCTCCTATCATGGTAATAAACATATGAGTAATTTTCTTGAATTTCGTAAAATTTTTAATCCAAAACAATGGCACGAAAACTGGATGGGAATTTTATCAGGCATAAGGATCGTTTGAATGATTCGGGCGACAGGCAGTATATTCGAAAAAACAAGCCACTTTTGGTTTATTATTCAATAATAAACCATTGTAATCGCTGTACGTTTATACGTTTCAAAGGGTGTAGAATCCAAATCTGCAATAATTGATTTTGTTTTGATTACAGTTACCTAGTGATGTAGTGAATGTGGATACTGGAGTGAACTCCTAAAATGATTTGTAGCCGATACACGGGTTGAAGCATTCTGATATGCATGAAACGCTGCAAATTCTTTCACTGGGGTTTATTTGGCTTGCATTCATAATTTGAATTTTTACTGGGCTTTGGAGTGTGCGTGTTTCACAGGTGAAAGAGCGATTATTAAATTTCAGGAGATATGCATAGAGCACGTAAATCGGTTCTCAACCAAAATACCTATTAGGATTGATCAGTTGATCATATTTGTGTGCCTGAATTCAATAATCGCATTATCACCTGTAAAACACGCACACTACAAAGCTTAGTAGAAATTCAAACTATGAATGCAAGCCAAATGAATGAAATTGAATAATAAACCCCAGTGAAAGAATTTGCAGCGTTTTTCTCTGATCATGGTTATAAACATATGAGTAAATAAGTTCTTCACAAAAAGTCCAAATTTAGGCCGCCTTGACTTTTATTGAGGTTTTTAGGAATTTTACAAAACTTTGACAACTCTTAAAGGGCACTTTAAATTGAGTGAGAGAGCTGGCTGGAAATCGTGCGTATGGCGGACGGACGGAAAAATTTTTATAGCAGATTCGGATTCTACAACCTTTGAAACGTAAACCATGAAATTTTCAGGGGGGGTTAGAATTTTTTTTCCAAGAGCGATTACAATGGTTTATTATTGAATAATAAACTAAAATGAATTCGTTTACGTTTGATGACGATTTGGCCTGGTTTGTTTAGTTGGAAAATTGTTTCACTTGAAATACGTCATTCAAGACGTATTAATAGCTCCCCAGCTATTAAGCCATTGTTAGAGCTCGGTATTCTAGAGTCTTTGGACCGTACGAACACTTTTTTGCCTTTATAAAAATGTATTCGTGTACGTTTGATGACAATTTGGCCTGGTTTGTTCAGTTGGAAAACTGTTTCACTTGAAATACGTCATTTTAATTAGTATTAATAGCTCACCAGCTATTAAGCCATTGTTAGAGCTCGGTATTCTAGTGTCTTTGGACCGTACGAACACTTTTTTTGCCTTTATAAAAATGTATTCGTGTACGTTTGATGACAATTTGGCCTGGTTTGTTCAGTTGGAAAATTGTTTCACTTGAAATACGTCATTTAAGATGTAATAATAGCTCACTAGCTATTAATCAATTTTTAGAGCTCGGTTTTCTAGTGTCTTTGGACTGTACGTAAATCTTTTTTGTATTTATAAAAATGTATTCGTGTACGTTTGATTGCAATTTGGCCTGGTTTGTTCAGTTGGAAAATTTTTTCACTTGAAAAACGTCTTTTAAGACGTATTAATAGCTCACTAGCTATTAATCAATTTTGCCAGCTCGATTTTCTAGTGTCTTTGGACTGTACGTACGAACACTTTTTTGCCTTTATAAAAATGTATTCGTGTTCGTTTGATGACAATTTGGCGTGGTTAGTTCAGTTGGAAAATTGTTTCATTTGAAATACTTCATTTAAGACCTTTGTAAACACGTTCTTAAAATTAGGATCCGATTATTCTAGGGTCGTGAGTTGCAGCTACAATATTCGTGAAAAGCCAAGTGGATGTACGGATACATTTCTTACTGAGAGTAGATAACATACCACAGGCAACGTTTAACATGCACAGATAACTGATTTACGTAGAACGGTTATTCCAAAATAGAAATAATAAACCTCTGGGTAACAGTTTGCTTGATTTTTAATTACTTGCCACTAAAGCTTGTTTAGTTCCTGGGAAGGAGTTGATTATTTGTGGAAGTCGGTAATGATTGTGGAGATAACCAACGTTTCTTCCACAAACTCTATGTTTTTCTTGATATGAGTTTCCACAATTTCGTCTCGAATGATTCAGTGCTTGTAGCATAAATATTACGGTGTCATGCATCTACCCAGGTGATTAACCGCTTACCAGGAAGGGCATATTTTGAAGTATAAGATAGATACTTACGATGCAGAAGAAATGACTTGCATGAGATCTAAAACTCTTTTCCTGCCCAGGGCCATAGTTGTGGTTACTTGAAAATGAAATCGCAACACTCCAATTTACTTGGGTAAATATTAATCACACCCGCACTGAAACACAACTGATTCAACAAGTTAACTCGTTACGCTTCTTCCTACCCGGTTATGTAATTATTAGGAGAAAAAAAAGACGAAATGTGTTTCGATAAGCTGCGAGTTGGGATAAGAGGGACGTAACAGCGTCCTCTGTGAAGGTCGGAGCGGCGGCCGGGAACTCGTGGAACTGTCGGGAGATGGAGCAACTAGCTCCGTCCGTGGGATACCGACCGCTGCGGATGATTGTGGTTGTCGGCGTTCCTTCAATCAAAATCTTTCGTTAAATGGTGATTTTCCTGTCAGGAATGACGTAGAAACTGCCATGCCATAGATTTTGGGACGTCCCTCAGAGGCGAGGCTCCGTCTATGGAGACACGCCTAATAGAATAGATACTGGGGGAAAGCTTTTGACGTTTGGATTTTTGAAATGTCAGCCCTCCAGATTCACGCTTTAGGATTGCCTGAGATCGATTCCGAGAATTCAGTCCCAAGTAGACCCCAAGTTTTTTTTTTTTTTTTACCTAAGTTTCATTGACTTTTTTTCAGTAGTCTGAGAGAAAAGCTCCGGACGGCGTGAAGCTGGATTTGTTTTTATTCGATTTTCGGATTCTACACATCTTGAAACGAAAAACAACAAATTTGGAAAGTGGGTTAAATTCTTTCACTATGCTTCTAGGAATAGGAATTTCTACTAAGCTTTGGAGTGTGGGTGTTTCGATTTTGATGCAAGGATTGCCGTGTAGATTCCTATTAGGCCGATTAATAGTAGCCTATCTGTGGCCTGAAATCCTTGTTACGGCTTCGGTAGTTCTTGACCAAGATAAAATTTTCAGGGATTGTTTGGTTTGATGTTAGATGGCCCCATATAGTTTCATATTTATATTAATAAGTAGCCTCTGCAATGCGCAAACGTGAAATCCGTAATAACGCAATACATAGTGTCATGTGTTGTTACGCGCAAAACTCCAGAGTTCTTGACCAATTTTGATGACATTTTCAGTGATTGTTCGGGTTGGGGTGTAGATGGTCCCCTATAGGTTTCATGACCCCCAGATAAATAGTAGTCTCTGCGCATGCGCACACGTGAAATCCTTGTTACGCACATAACTCCGGGAGTTGTTGACCAATTTCGATGACATTTTCAGGGATTGTTCGGGTTTGGGGTGTAGATGGTCCCCTATAGGTTTCACGACCCCCGGATCAATAGTAGCCTCTGCGCATGCGCAAACGTGAAATTCTTTTTACGCGCATAACTCCGGGAGTTCTTGACCAATTTCAATGAAATTTTCAGGGATTGTGCGGGTTAGGGGTCCCCTATAGGTTTCATGACCCCCGGATCAATGGTAGCCTCTGCGCATGCGCAAACGTGAAATCTTTGTTACGCGCATAACTAGGGAGTTCTTGACCAATTTCAATGAAATTTTCAGGGTTTGTGGGGGTTAGGGGTCCCCTTATAGGTTTCATGACCCCCGGATCAATAGTAGCCTCTGCGCATGCGCAAACGTGAAATCTTTGTTACGGGCAAAACTTCGGGAGTTCTGGACCAAATGAAATTTTCAGGGATTGTGCGGGTTAGGGTCAATAGATGGTCCCCTATGAGTTTCATTCCCCGGATCAATAGCAGCCTCTGCGCATGCAAAAACGTGAAATCCTTGCCACAAGCATAACACCGGGAGTTCTTGACCGATTTCGATGAAATTATCAGGGATTGTTCGGACTTATTAGGTATACTTTATCAGTTTGTTCAATAGTTGAACATGCCTATATTTTCTCATTACGCTCCTGTTTATATTCAATAAATTTACCCTACTTGAACATTTACTTCGCCTAATTGAACGAAGTTCTTTAGTCAATAATAAATTTCAATGATCTATACAGTTATGTTATGGATACGAGGAAGCTATGTGCCACACCCACTTGGCAGAGGTTTTTTTTTTTTACCCAAGTTTCATTAACTTTTTCAGTAGTCTGCGAGAAAAGCTCCGTAGGGCGTGAAGCTGGATTTGTTTTTATTCGATTTTCGGATTCTACACATCTCGAAACGTTAAACAACAAATTTGGAGAGTGGGTTGACAATTTTTTTCTTGTTCAATTACTCAAACGGTTCATTATTGGAAATCTTCTTTTTTTATTTTTATAATTTATTTATTAATGTTACAACTGTAGTAAACATCTAGCAACTTTTCTTTAATAATTTATAAATCGATTGAAAATAATGCAATGAGCAATAATGAGTTTTGGCACGATATCAAATTTAAAAATTTTAGCAAATTAATTTGAACCTTTGGCACAAATCAATTTTAATATTTTTGGCATCTCAATTTAAACTTTCGGCGACTCAATTTCGACTTCTGTCATACCACTTCGAGCGTTTGGCATATCAATTTATACTTTTCACAAACCCAACTAATCCAACATTCCACCCCATATTATATTTAATAGCAGAAGTTTACATAGGCACATATTTAACATTCTAAAATAATAAGGTAATGTTTCCTAGCGGTACTTATTAATAATGCAATTTCTTAGAAAATTCTTGTCTCTTTTAACAAGAAATGTGTTTTCTACACATTCATGACTCGAAGAGGGTCCATTTTTCCACCATACATCCAAAATACAATCTGGTACAAATGTATCTACAGCAACCCTCTTCTTACTCATTACATCAGCTACATTGTGCATACAGGACTGGGTCGGAACCAGCCATACTTGTTATTGCGGGAGTCATCCCAATACAACTCATTGCAAGGGGAAACAAATAAAAATACAGTCGCCAAGGAAGAGAGGCAGCGCACGATGGCTAACTAGCAGGAGATGTGGATAGGAGAACACCGAGGAAGATGGACTGCACGCTTAATACCCTGTATCGACACATGGATGAACAGACCACATGGGGAGTTGAACTTTTTCCTGACGCAGTTGCTCTCAGGCCATGGACTCTTCTACGCCTACTTGCATAGGATGGGGAAAGTGGATGACCCAGCATAATTGCAAGGAAGAGGATGATAACGATGTGTTCCATTCTTCCTTTAAATGTGAATCTGGGCTGCCAACTGTGCTTCAGACACTGGAGCTATTACCTCAGGACATGACACCAGAATGTATCTTATGTAAAATGCTTGAGCGTGAACAGAACAGGATCGCCGTAGCATCGTTTTCTGAAAAGATCCTGAAAATAAAGGCTGTGAAGGAACGGGAGAGGCAGAGCAGGGAGAACATGGACCGAGAGGAGTAACAAATCCCTCCCTAGAACCAGCCTAAAGTAATGTGTCGAACAGTTCCAGGCTGAGTTCCGTCGTGGGAAATGGAAGATGAGGTTTTAGTGGGTTTGAATCCCACATAACCCAAAGTGCGGTCCCTTTTGGGTATCTTAGGAGATCCGATTTCCACCTAAGGATCTCAAAAATTTCCTCACCTGCCACCGAAAAAAACAAAAACACTTAGCTACATTCCAAATCAACTTTCTCCCCCAACTCCTCCTTCACAATGACCAGCACTAATTTCCATAGTAAACCCCCTCCTCCAACATCCTCTATGGTACAGCTATATTTATGGCAACCCTCTCCACTGTCAAGACACTCAGCTACATTCCGTTAGTACTCTCAGTTAGTGAAGCCGTTCCCAAAGCGTCGCTATATCCAAAGTGGAGGCTCTGTCATATCTGTGTCCCCTAAGTTTGGAAATACTCGAAATACAAATGAACGATGCGCACTCAAATAAAAGTATTTCTTATTTCTAATTAATTGCTTTTGTCATCACCTGGCAAGTGCACATTAGTTTCAAAAATAATCTATATTCTGGTGGTAAAAAGGCTGTGGTTATAAATAAAAAATATCCCCCACATTTGTTCGAAGATTCGCGCTTGATGCTATGCTGCATGATTTAGTGGTTTTTGATTCTTCAAGCCCCCTTTTTCTGTCTTGAAGCTAACACTTTTTCTTTTCCGTTAAAAAAATGTCCCCCGAACTGACACGGATCTCCGGTCTTTAAACGAGATTGAAAGCGGGATCAGCAAGGCTAATGCTATGCAAAAATTATAATGGGAACCCGCGCTCAAAAAATCGGCGTCTAATAAGCTATTAATGGCTAAATCACTGGAGGATTAAGGAGGTTGGGAGGAGGGAACCTCATTTTCTGGAGGTAATGACCTTAAAGCTGGTACGTCCGCATCGGCTGTCTCCAAAGTCAACGATAGATGTCGGATCGTTCACTATACAACGAGACGAAATCCCAATCAGAACCCCCACAAGCCCACCTGAACTGGATTTTGACGGAAAACTGTTTTCTGGTGTTCCACCAATGGAATTTGGATTTTTTATCATTTAAACGATTAACAGGAGTACAATCCAGTTCTTAACGAGCGACCCGACAGTTACGCCCCCCCCCCCCCCCCCACTAACCTCACCTTCGGGTGGGCTCCTTCCGCCCTTTGTTATCCCGGCATCACCACTTTTCCGTCCGCTACATAGGCAATTTTTCATCTTCGGTACTTAAATGTGTCAAATAAATCATTTAAATGATCTGCCTCTCATAGGGTCCACTCTGTTTAAACACATTTTTCCTCGGTAATTTTAAGTTGGTTAGTGCTTTAAGTCACATTTATTTATTTATACATCCCAGCCGTAGCTTTCATCTCAGTTAGCTCCCCCAATTACATAGAAATATATTTAACATAGGCAATTTTTCATCTTAGTATAAAGTGTTAAATTAATCATTTAAATATCGACCTGTACCATTTCATGACAACCAACCAACGAAAAATAATGATCTCGGAATTTTAATTCACACGGAAATAAACTAGAAAAACAAATTTAATTATTAGAAGAAAATTTAACATCATCGAAAAGCATTTTCATGGAATGGATTGGTTCGGAAATAAATCGAAATTATTGACATTAAAAATCTGTTGAGTGGACCTTTGGGCTCTATGGGCTCATAGGGTTATTGAAAAGGTAGTTTGTAGTTGACGTGGGGGCGTAGAATAAAACGTTATTTCTGGTATAGTAAGACGGGGAATAAAAATTTATCATCTGCAGTAAAGCGGGGGAATCTATTTGGTTGTGAAATAACTTATATAAAAAAATGAGATCAGCGGCTTGGCGGCGTCTTTCCAGACTGGCAATTCCATTTTGCCTTAGCACATCAATATAATGAAAATCCGACCAGTCAGCACCCTGCTTAAAAGCTAGGTAACGTGTTCGGATCGTACTAGTGCATTAAACAAGATTATAACAGCTTCAATATCATTAAAATCGCTGGTTACATGGCTGTAATATTTTAAAAATACTTTGTTGAAGTTTGGACAAAAGGTGTTATGATCGGTTTTCATCAAGTTGTGGGATTTAGTTCGGTCCACAGTGTGGATTAATAAAATTCGAATAGTTTAATTTAAAAAAAAAAAAAAAAACCAGCGACTAATGCAAGATATTGGAAGTGGTATATTCTTAAAAAACGCTGCAAATTCTTTCACTGGGGTTTTTATTATTCAATGATTCATGATTTGAATTTCTACTAAGCTTTGGAGTGTGCGTGTTTCACAGGTGATAGAGCGATTATTGAATTTCAGGAGATATGCATGGAGCACGTAAATCTGTTCACAACCAAAATACCTATTTGGATTGATCAGTTGATCATATTTGTGTGCCTCCTGAAATTCAACAATCGCTCTATTACCTGTGAAACATGCACACTCCAAAGCTTGGTAGAAATTCAAATTATGAATGCGAGCCAAATGAATGAAATTGAATATTAAACCCCAGTGAAAGAATTTGCAGCGTATTTTGATTTTCGAACAGTCAGTCGAACACGTAGAATACTTGGTATGCCCTACAAATGTCATTCAGAAGAATGAACTTTATCAGGGATACGGGATTCTCAGGGATTTCATAAACAACCCTGACAGAGCTGCCCTCTTTTTAACAAGCCAGAATCTCAATGTTGCGGCAATGGCGATCGCGGTACAGATCGAAATAACTATAATTCAATCTTCCGTCTTGAGCTGCCTCCGAGCGGTTTTGAAGCGACTCTCACCTTTACGACTCGCACGTTGGGAAGAAAGGCGCTTTCTCAAGTACCTAAAGTGATACTTGTGGACGGAACATCACGTTGACCATTTTTGGTCAGCTCGTGCCGCAAGTGGGCCTGCGGTTTCGTTATCTTCGACCGATGTACCCACCTGATGGCCCGTCATTATCACCTTCACTTCAGGATCGGTGATACTCGAGTGTTCTGGAAGTTCTTCTGTAGTTTCAAGATTTCACAGATACATCGATTGCTAAAAATCACCCCTAGCGAAAAAAAAACCCTGCAAATTCTTTCACTGGGGTTTACTATTCAATTTCATACATTTGGCTTGCATAATTTGAATTTCTACTAAGCTTTGGAGTGTGCGCGAGTGAGCGATTTTTGAATTTCAACAGGCACACAAATATGATCAACCGATCAATCAAAATAGGTATTTTGGTTGAGAACCGATTTACGTGCTCTATGCATATCTCCTGAAATTCAATAATCGCTCTATCACCTGTGAAACACGCACACTCCAAAGCCTAGTAGAAATTCAAATTATGAATGCAAGCCAAATGAATGAAATTGAATACTAAACCCCAGTGAAAGAATTTGCAGCGTTTCATGAATATCAGAATGCTTCGACCCGTTCGAGCCTATAGGCTATGAACCCTTTTAGGAGTTCACTCCAGTATCCACATTCACTACATCACTAGGTTACTGCGATAAAAAAAACCGCTGTTGTTTTTTTTCATCGCAGTAACCTAGTGATGCAGTGAATGTGGATGCAAATGTTGGCACCATAAATCGGGCCATACATCGGGAATGGTTTGAGCTACTGACCTGGGGAGGGGCTCATTCGATTTCTCATGGAATGTTCTTCAAAAAAAGTCCAAATTTAGGCTGCCTTGATTTTTTTGTGGTTTTTAGGGATTTTACAAATTTTGACAACCCTTAAAGGGCACGTTAAATTAAGTGAGAGAGCTGGCTAAAGAATTGGGTCGTTGTCGGACCAACATATATTTTTCCTGAAAATTCCAGATTTCCAGATAAACCAAAAATCGATTTTTCCAAAAATCGATACTCAAAAGAAACGATTTTTTGTGAATCGATTCTTTATAACCGATTCTGAAACGATTTAAAAAATCGATATTTTTTACCGATTGCCCTTCCCTAGTAGGGAGGAGCCACTTTCCAGTTGAGTGGGTCATCCGAGGGCCCGAGGGATGAAAGACCTAGTGACCTGACGGCACGGCCCGAGTACCTGGGACTCCTCTCGATCGCCGGGGATCTCCGTCGCTAGGCCTCTCCCCTTCGGGTAGGTTCCCTTATAGGAGGACGTCTGTCACCGGGATCGTCCTCCGCCGCCCGGCTCCTGTCACTGGGATCGTCCGCATCCTCCTTCCTGCCGGCGGGGTCACGCGGTGCCTCACTGAGTTTCCATCTTCCTGCAGATTCACCACGTTCAAGTCATGAAACTCTCTATCCAATCCAATCAAATATTATTGTTTTACTGTGTCCTTGATGTAAATGTAATAGCTGACCCGGCAAACGTAAATTATGTCTAATTTATATGGCGAATTCATACTGAAATGAGTGAGTGGTAAGTTGGTAATGACAATACATAGATCCTCAATAGCAATCAAAGCTTCATTGTAGCGTCGCTGAATGTTGTAGTTAGATCGTTGCACCGTGTACCATGTTGGTGAAATATAGTAAATAGCGTAATTCGGAGCGGATTTGTCCATCGACAATTTTTTTTGCTCACGATACTCTCGCGTTTGTTCACTGGTCGTTTTGAAGTTCAAGAAGTACAGAAATGGTTGAAACTAATAAACCAAAACAATATGTCTTATTATTGGTATTGCGTGAGCAAGTTCTCCTGACGATTTTGGTTTATTATTCAATAATAAACCATTGTAATCGCTCTTGGAAAAAAAAATTCTAACCTCCCCATGAAAATTTCATGGTTTAAGTTTCAAAGGGTGTAGAATCCAAATCTGCAATACAAATTTTTCCGTCCGTCCCCCGTACGCCGTACGCACGATGTCTCCCATACGGTTGGAGCAAAAATTTGACATTTTCAGGAAAAATCCATGTTGGTCCGACAACGCCCCAATTCTTTAGCCGGCTCTCTCACTTAATTCAAAGTGCCAAAGTTTTGTAAAATCCCTACAAACCTAAAAAAAAAAGTCAAGGCTGCCTAAATGTGGACGTTTTTTTAAAGAACGTTCCATGAGGAATCGAATGAGCCCCTCCCCAGGCCTGTAGCTCAAACCATTCCCGATGTATGGCCCGATTTATGGTGCCAACATTTGCATCCACATTCACTACATCACTAGGTTACTCCGAATCCCATATTTTGGAGCATGAGTCTTTATTTTTTGGCGTATACATTTCGTCCTTCACCGAGGACTTCATCAGCCTTATTATGTCATCAATGCATCAATAAAAAAGGGAGAGAGGAGCAGCAGGCAAAACTAAAACTCATTGCATGAGCATCTAATCTGAGATCTAATAAGAGATTTTTAGGTTTGCCTGCAGCTCCTCTCTCCCTTTTTTACTTTTTATTTTCTTTTCCACTAATTGATGCAACAACAATAGTACAACATTTTTTAATCATGACTAGTTTTTATACAAGAAGGATGGGGAAGCAACTAAAAAACTTCAATTGCCCATACTACAAGTAATGAAACAAGGTGAAGGGATGTGTGGTGGCACCACCATGTCTAAGCCGGAATTCTGCATGTATTGATGACATAATAAGGCTGATGAAGTCCTCGGTGAAGGACGAAACGTATACGCCAAAAAATAAAGACTCATGCTCCAAAATATGGGATTCGGAATGAATGTGGTCACCCCACTACCTTCACCAACTACTACAAAAGGTGTTTTGACCGACTTTCAACAAGTTGTGGGATTTAGTTTGTTCCACAGTGTGGATTAGTAAAACTCGCATAGTTCAATTTAAAAAAAAAAAAACGAGCGCCTAAATGCAACGCTGCAAATTCTTTTGAAATTCCGCTTGTGATTTGAATTTCTACTAATGGACTTTGCGCGTTTCGCAGGATAGAGCGATTAAATTTCAGGAGTGCATAACGTTCTTTCAAAACTATTTGGATTGATCAGTTGATGATATTTGTTTGCCTCCTCTACTATTGAGGTTCAATAATGCAAAAACGCTGCAAATTCTTTCACTGGGGTTTATTATTCAATTGGCTTGCGTTCATAATTTGAATTTCTACTAAGCTTTGGAGTGGGCTTGTTTCACAAGTGATAGAGCGATTATTGAATTTCAGGAGGCACACAAATATGATCAACTGATCAATCCAAATAATTATTTTGCTCGAGAACAGATTTACGTGCTCCATGCATATCTCCTGAAATTCAATAATCGCTCTATCCTGTGAAACGCGCACACTCCAAAGCTTAGTAGAAATTCAAATTATGAACGCAAGCCAATTGAATAATAAACCCCAGTGAAAGAATTTGCAGCGTTTCTAAATGTCAGCCCTCCACTTTCACGCTCTAGGATTCACTGAGATCGATGCAAATAATTCAGTCATAAGCAGATCCCTAATGTGATTTTTGACCTTAAGTTTCATTGAACTTCATTAAATTTGGTTCAGCAGTCTCCGATTATAGCTCCGGAATTGATCTGTTGATCATATTTGTATGCCTCCTATCTAATTTTTGGAAAACGTTGAACAGAAAATTATTCATCAATGAAGGACAGCAATTGTTCGTAAAATAGGAATCACCCGTATTTCACAAATAGTTGGCGGGTTTAGGCGGTAGGTACATATAGCACGACAGAGGAGCGACCTCGATCCGGCCCCGGGGGGACCCCGAGAGAGGAATGTGACGTTCCCAAACAGGATTTTAGGTTTTAGGTCCCGTTTTCGAGTTGACTTTTTGATTTAGCGCCGGAGGATTTCGAGCGGCCTGACCAGTTGATTCTCTCTCGCATTCACTTAACGGCCCGCATTTCTCGCGAATTTCCAATGTCGAACCTCCCACTCGACGCCGTTCGTGAGGATCCGACGTCACGAAAATAGAAAGAAATACACCGTAAAACGCTCGTCGTCGATGTAAGATTTATTACGTTCAAGTCCCGGAGCGTGATTCTGTTGATGTTGATTGTTGACTTGTTGATTTTGACTGTTGATAGGATCAACGAGTGTCTTGGTTTCAAGCGTCCTGTGGTTCAGGAAAAGTTCAATCCTTTGTAATTTGTGTTTGAGAATACATGTGTAGTTTTGTATGATAATGTACGTCGTTTTCTAACAGATTCTATGATTTTAAATTGGTCAACTTCTATTTAAGCCAAATTCGTCGGGAAACAAACGCTAGAATGTATGGCAAGTTAACTTTTCCGTTGCTAGTTAAGAAGGTTCGACCGCAAAATTAGCCAGGGGCGCAGCTCACGTCTTCATTAGGTTATGATTCAAAAACTATAACGACAATCATTTTCAAACTTTTGCAGAATATTCTACACATCTGTGCTAAACTACTGTGAAAATCTGAATCGGTTACGGTGAGAAACAAAAATTACAAAAATCGCCAACGACAGGTTTCCTAACCACAGGAATACCCAATTGTATGTACTTACCTTTTTCCCAGAAACGGTACATACCAGTGAAACTATGTTCCGAAACATTGTAGGTATAATCTTCATGAACTTTTTGGCCGAATCTGCAATACAAATTTTTCCGTCATTCCCCTCCCCAGGTCCGTAAGTCAAACCATTCCCGATGTATGGCCCGATTTATTGTGCCAACATTTGCGTTATTTTGGTTTATTATTGTTTTTGTTTTGATATCAGTAACCTAGTGATGTAGTAATGTGGATACTGGAGTGAAATCCTAAAAGGCTTTGTAGCCGATACACGGGTTGAAGCATTAGGATAACCATGAAAAAACGCTGCAAATTCTTTCACTGGGGTTTATTATTCAATTGGCTTGAGTTCATGATTTGAATTTCTACTAAGCTTTGGAGAGTAGTGGTTTGGAGGTTTCATAAGAAAATTGAAAGATTGCGGTTGTTTACAACAACTTGGTGTTGAGGTTTTTCAGCAAGTGTTGTGTTGTTCTTTTTGAGATTGTATCTTGTTCACGGTTGATTCTGTTTTTCTTCTTTTTCGTTTATTCTCAGTTGTTCGAACCATAGGTTCGATACATAGGTAGGTATTTACATTTGTTTAAGGAAACATAAATGCTACAACCCCTCTAGGAGAACTTGGGTAGCCTATCAAACAATATGATTTGTTACAAAACTATTGGTAAAACAAAATTGAAAATAATTATACGTTAAACTGAATACATTTCCAATTTAAACATATTTTACCTTAAATCAGAAAAGGCGTATATTTGTAATTTATTGATTAGTATTAATTAACTTTTCTTTTTAAATCAAATTTGAACTTCTGCAAACTCAATTGTGGCATCTAGTTTACCAAGTTCATTGAATAAATAAATTGTATTCCACTTTTAAAAATTTTCTAAAACTATCGATATTTTTTGGTCGATACTATCGAGTACCGAGTAGGCAGTACGCCTACTTTCGATGATTAACCTACGATATATATCGGCATCGATATTTTAACGCCTATACTATCAAAATTTTATGTTTCGATGGCCATCCCTACTCCAAGCTCAAGAAAAAAAAATGCAGGTGTACCACGAGTGGGCCTAATACCACTCCTATACCTCCTGTACACATGCGATTTACCAAAGTTCCCAGGAAACAGCACATCAGCGTTCGCTGAAGACACTGCAATTCTGACAGTTGGAGACAGCAATGACTAATCAATCAACAAACTCAACAGATCTATCTCCGAAATCAGTTATTGGACGTCCAAATGGAGGGTAGGGTTAAATGAGGCAAAGTCGGTGCATGTTGATTTCACCAATCAGAAAATCAACTACATCCCACCATACGTCAATACCTCTATTCCCTAGAAGAATTGCCAAAGCTTATCAATCAATATAATTTGAAAAAAAAACTATTGATAAAACAAAATTAAAAATAATAATACGTAAAACTGAAGTATAGTTTCAATTTAAACATATTTTATCTTAAATCAGAAAAGGCGTATATTATCCAGCTAATTATCACTGATGGTATTAATTACTTTTCACCGGTTCAATGGATGTTCCGCGGACCCCTGGGGTCCGCGAGGTATTGCTGAGGGGTCCGCAAGATATACAAAATAAATATATTACCACTAGCACAAAATTTAGACTTGTTCAAAGTTGAAGATAGAGCAGTGCTATGGTAACAGAGTGCCAGCTCTGGGCGGCAAGGATTGAAAAGTCACTAACTTTCCTAATTTGAAATAGTTCTTGGAGTCTGCAGAAGAGAATTTACCTGGCCCAATAAAGAACATCGCATTTAAGCACCTACGCTTCCAGCCACGACTTTTAGGATATACTTCCCTGAACCTGACGATGGTTGGATTCGAAATCCTTTCAGCTGTCAAGCAATTGGACAAATCCAAGGCCTCGCAGAAGAAGAACAAGATAATCTCGTGGATTTGTCGAGCTGTGGTACGATGAAAGACGTTTTTAACCTGTTAACCGTTTTTATCCTTCCGTTTGCAACAACCTATCGGTGTGAGCACGCATTTTCTTCCATGTGCTTCATGAAAAACAAATATGGGAATCGGCTTGACATGCGGTCGGATTTCAGAGTGAAAGTTTCAAGTTTGGAACCTAACATTACAGAAATAATGGACTCTAAGGTTAATTGAATGTATCTCATTAATTAAGGAGTGAAAATGAAAACTAATAATGTACTTGTAGGTACTCTGTATTTTCACAAATAAATCCTGAGTTGTATGTACAGCATTTGATTCATTTTTTCACATATTTTGACTCTTTTCAGGTAATTTTAGGCTTAGGAAATAGTGGGGGTCCTCGTCATTGTAGTACCTTGATGAAAGGGTCCTTGGAAAAATTTATTTGGGAACCCCTGGCGTAGATGAAACCATCAAACAGAGGGCTACCGCTCTTCTAGCCAGACTACGAGGTTATGTCAATGAAGAAGCTGTGAAGCTACTTGATATGTAAGACCCAACTAGGCGCCTTAAGGGTACAAAACCACATGAACTTGTGTACGTAGGAAGTGAATGTGCCGAACCTCATAAGGACACGGACTGGAGTAATGAATCTTGAATCACTATAATTATGTAGAGAATCTAAGTCAGATCTATATTGTTAATAAGTTATTAATTGGTGCAAAACAAGTTTTAAAACAAAAAATCTTAATTGGAAACGACGATTTGATTTTGACCATGTTTGCTTAAAATTATTGATTCCTTATTAGAATTCAAAACTGAGTCTTCGCCGGTGAGAAGCTCAGAGGCAGTTGGCATTGTTAACATTTCGCTAATGATTCCAATGGCCTTGTCAATCGATTGTATTGGAAATCGCTTTTCTGTAGACGACTTTCGGGTGGAGAACAAAACCAAGACAAAACATTACATTTTTGAAAAATGGAATCATTTTATTGGACATTTAAGCCAAGTTATTTTGGCACTTACATGAGTATTAAGGTACACCAAACAAAATATAGAATAAGTCTAAAACTACAAGGAATGTAAGACAAAATGGCTACTGCCGTCCACTAGCCTGGAAGGAAGTTATTTACAACTAAAATTAGAAATAAAAATGGTGGGAAATCGAAATCCTTATTACAGAACTGTGATGATTGTAGCAAAATGAATTAATTAACAACAAAAACTTATTATTTTTGTGCTGGTGTAGTCTTTGCTGAAATTATTGAAATAGCAGTAGAAACACGACAATGGGTGGTTTATTACCGGAAGAGAAGAAAATTGTTATAACTTACTATTGATTTTAAATAAGAGACAAATAAATAAAAAATATATTAACACAGTTCAAAACAGACGCACAATGGTATGGCTTTAATTAGTACCAGGGCGCGCGTGCCTAAACCACCTGTCACGAAACAATTGTACACTTCAATATAAATACACATAATTACGATCGAATCTCAGGTAATTTATCCTAGATATAAATAATCAATTTAATTAATACAAAAATCTACTGCCTACAAATCACAAAGAGGACATACAAACCATATTGAGCGTCCAGAAAGTTCTGGGATCGTTAAATATTACATCAATTATAACCTAAGGCAAATATTTCAATAAATAAACAGAAAATATGAAATTTGTAACAAGAAACATGAAAAATTCATAAAATTACTTTATTTACAATGTTTTATTTGACTCTTCAGTCGAAAATTGGGTCTTGCCCATTTTAATATAATATATATTATGATAAAATTCTCTTATGTATACAACAAAAAGGTTGGCTTAATTATTATTTTTGATCTTGAGCTTTGACGATACAACTAATAGGTAGGTACGTAATTTCTTTGATTCTGGTTTACTTTGGCACAGGAAAATACGGAACTGCTAAGCTAATATTACAAAAGATAAAGACGAACATACGTTTATGATTAAATTTTTGATTTAAATTCGTATTTTGATTGATGGATATCAATTTCATTCTCGTTAGATATTGACAGTTGCGGTAACCACGGTGTTTTGAAAAGCGTTAATTTAGGCATAAAATATCGGTTATTGCTCTCAACAGAGGAAACCAGACAAATAACAATGTTGAGGTGTAATAAAAAATAAAAATATAATGAAAACATTCAGTGGGATCGAAAAATGTACAGTCAGAAACTGTATGGCATGATAATCATCTCTATCAATGAAGAATTTTCCGTAAAACGTTCGGGGATGAACGCATTTGGATTTGAATCGTTTTTATTTCGCTAAAGCCTGACAAATTTCTTGAAATTTCAAATTTTTATTTGAAACATTTTGAACAAACGTTTTAAATGGCCGGATATTCAATCATGGCCACTCACATCTTATCGACATTTTTAGGTCATTTTTCTTCCATTGTTTTCAAATGTATATAATTTTTCAAAAATCACACAAGTTAAATGAAAATGTGTTGAACTTGAGGTATTTACTTGATATAATTGAGTTGTTTATTTGAGAAATACTTGGAAGAAATAGATAAATCTATAAAAATGATATTCTTGGAAAATTTAAGTTTTTAAAACTTTACCAAGATCAATAAGAAAACCAATCAATTCTTTTAAACTAACAATAATCATGTAAAAATACTCCTGATCTCCGAATTCAACATGATCGTATACAGTAAATGTACATTATTAATGGAGGCATGTTTTGTAATCGTTTGAAAATTTACAACCAGCATCTGATGAATAGAAACCTAATTAATCCTAACTTCACTTACGTATATGATTCGAGTAGATAATGATGTAAAATCGTGTGAAGACGGGTTTCCACGTGTATCAAATCTCCCGAAATGTTTTTCAAGGTCTCAAAAAAAAGTGGAATGTAAGCGTGTTACAACGATTCACGCACGGAAATACCGCGGAACATGTTCTAACAAGCGTTAAGCGATCGCTTAATGATGGAAACGTGTCGAAATTGATATGAGATTATTACACAATTAGACAACTAGAACCTGAGAAATTGATGGGTGATGTATCGATTTGTGAGCGATGAAACTCATAGGGAACCATCTAAATTCTAGCTCGAACATTCGTTACGTTACAGCGTTGCATTAGATGTTACGTTACTGAGTTACTTTAAAGCGAAACGTTCCGGTTTTTACGGTACAATGTTACATTTAAAAAATTTACCTACTATTTAAATTTACGAAGTTGTTTCAGAATTTCCCATTGCTAGCTATATTAAACAGATACTATGTGTTACTTGATGGTGTTACGTAACGGAAGGTTGATACAAGTGGATACCCAGATTATTTGTGAAGATGATATGGGGAGGTACTTAATTCTTATTTTGATTTCGAAATAATCATTAATACATTATACCTATACCTTTATTCCTAGATAACCTAAAATTACTCATAACCTGTTATATCCATGAAAAGAATTCTTACTATATAAACTACAATAAGTTAAAAAATTTGAAAATTGTATTTTTAAACAATTTTCAAGAATGACATTTATGAAACGTTCAGTATAGTTCATTAAGTCTTCCAAATCTACCCACAGGAAGCGGAATGTTATCATACTGATTGATTGAAAAAAATTAAATTAGAATAGAATTATGGGAGTTAAAAATATGAAAGCGTAATGAAAAAATAGAAAAAAAATGATGACTAGCTTACATTAAGAATAAAATTACATCTAGAAGTAGGTGAGTGCCTAGTACCTATAAAAACATTGAACTTTTTAGTTTTATAAGTAAAAATGTTCATCAGAAGAAGATCCATAATTTGAATTTAACCAAAAATGTTTCAAATGTTGCGATTAAAAAAAAATCTCTGACAAAATCAAGGAAATGTGTGTGGTTAAACAGTAATGGTTACTAAGCGAGTTTGGGCCCCAAGTCTTCCACAAGTTGCGACAATTCGTAGCTGTTTTACGAAATGCAGAAACGTTTTCTGTACTCACTCAATTTTGTCGGTAAAATTTTGTCAACTGAAAGTGCAAAATTAGTTGCTGCGCTCTTTAAAGATACCCCATATAAGGTGTTTTTTCTTAAAAGAGTAATTTTTCAACCTTTTTTCAATGGGATGATTTTATTATTATTGATTACTTTTGTGGTTCTAGTATTACCTACATATAAATCAAATGAACACTTAAAATACTTTACTAATCGCAATGTAATTAACACAAAATGAGCAATGACGTGAAGTAGTTAGTGAGTTTTACGAGCTAATTTGACGAATTTAATTAATGGAAAGGTAAATTAAATAAATTGAAATTTAATTAGTGTGAATGAGTATGAAAATGAGCGGTAAGGGTTAGGTTTACTTAAAAACTAATTAACTTTCTGTAGAAATCTCAAATATCAACCAAAATTCAACTAGAATTTGATTAAATTTCATTTGAAATAGCGGCCCTACGCCGTTTGGATTCGAACTGTTAATACTTGAGCAACAAATATCCCTTAGCACATAAATCCTTGGTATTTTAATGTACTTTGATGCACATCATTAGTTCACATTCCATTGACTGTTAATTAACTTCATTAAATACCCATTAATTAATTAATATTGCGAACTTTCGGGAGTATTTCTGAACAATTGATATTGCTTGACCTCAAATGCTTCTTTTTTCCAAAGATATCGGATCTATTATTTCTTCGATATTTCATCAATTTTGAGTTGAATTTTTGAATTTTTGAAGCTGTGATAAAGAACTCGAGGCTTTTATATTTTAAGAAAATTATCGGATAATGTTTAGGCACGTTGCGACTTAATTTATTACGACGCGTCATGATGAATACATTTTCTTTGTAAATTGCAAAAAAAAAATCAAGGGTCCTTTTGAATTTGTGAAAATAATCATTAGGTCTCATGTATACCAAAGTTTAGGATGAATTCGGAAATCAGAAATTATTTTGTTGCGTAAAGGCGTTCGGGTGATGTTGTCGCTAATTTCTAGGGACCATGAAGCTATGAAGTTCTGAATAATGAGTGCAATAACTAAATGGGTACATATTTTTCATAATTGTTTTTATTTACGTTATTGGTATATACAATAACGGAAACGAAACAAAGCAGAGAATAATTCAAATGGATAATCCCAAAGATTTGAGGTGATGATTGATATATCGCGTTCCCAATAGTTGTTAATTATTAAATTAATTAAAATGTGAATAATATCTTTCGTTGGTGACCTGAGGAATGAGTTGTGATTTATATAAAAGAACGATAAAAGTGATAAATTATACTTAACTAAGGGGTTGTTTCTATTCATCAGATACTCGTGACGTTTGAGCACTTTTCGTAACGTGAAAGTCTTAATTAGTTGAGCCGCCAGTCGTGGAGGGAACTCGGATGAACGATGAGCGACGTCAAACGATGCCGTGAATGAGCGTACGTGAAATGGGCATACATGCTATGCAGGTATGTTGTTACAAAAATCAAGTATGCTGTGAGCGTATTATGAGTTTATCAGCAAAATATCCAAGTACGAATTAAAATCGAACGAGGTTTCCTGCTAAAGATGTGTACGTTTTAGAAGCATACATGCTGTTGCCATTTGCTTATTAGAGGCTATCAACAAAGTAGCCGTGTACATGATGAGACCAAACGAGTGTACCATCAGTAGGTGTACGTGTTGGAAGCATACATGCTATGCAGGTATGTTGTTACAGAAATCAAGTATGCAGTGAGAGTACGTGCTGTTCGCATTTGCTTGTTATGAGTGTATCAGCAAAATATCCAAGTACGAATCAAGATCGAACGAGGTTTCCTGCTGTAGATATGTACGTTTTAGAAGCATACATGCTGTTGCCATTTGCTTATTATGGGCTATCAACAACGTAGCCGTGTAAATAATGAGACCAAACGAGTGTACCATCAGTAGATGTACGTGTTGGAAGCATACATGCTATGCACATATGCACCTATCAAGATGCTATGGGTTGCTGATATCATTATAAATGGTTTCAATTCCGAGAATCTTGGATATACAAATTAATAAGAGACATGTTTTATGGGACTTAATGTGGTATATATAGCTTTCTTGTTTGTTGATATTTATGTTTTAAGGGGATTTATGATTCAGTATTCATGGCGGGGTAGCATAATGACAACGTACGATAGGTGTTGATTATTCTCAGCTGGTGGTTAGCTCATTGCACGTGCGCTCAGTGATCGGCTCCACGACTCACGAGGTCAGTTATCGAATCACTTGAGGATTTTGGGCTTGAGGCGGATGCAGAGGAGCGCCGACAGGAGCGACGACGCGATCAGGATCCCGAAGAGGACGATGAGCGTGGCGGCGAAGCCCGGCGTCGTCATGCAGATGACGCTCGAGTCCGGCGTCGCGGGGAACACAAGCGTCGTCGAGTTGGTGTTGTCGTCGAGGGGGAACGTGAGGTCGCCAGTCGACACGACCTTGATGACCCGATTGACGCCGACCTCCTGGCCGACGGCCCTTTTCGACCGTTTGTACCAGTTGGGGGCTCGCTCGTCGCGGAGGTGCACGACGTCCAGGTTCCCGGCATCGTGGGCTTCTGGGTTCTCGCTACACTGATCCGGACACTGATATCGGCAGATTTGTATGGTGCATTGGAAGTGGACCTCCATCGAGTCCGGGAATTTGAACGCTTGGAAATGAGCGTAAGATAAAACGGACGCGCTGGCGCCGAAGTTTTTGATTTTGGTGAACCGGGACATGAGCTTGGGGCGCGTGACGCACCCGCGGCGGTCGACAAGCTGAATCGGAGCCCGCTTGCCGTCGTGGGCGACGCAATTGCGGACCAACATGTCGAATTTGGAGTCGTCGTCTTTGATGGCGAGGACCATCGTCATCGTCTGGCCGATCTTGACGAGGCCCGACACTTCGGAGGCCCAGGGCCCTTTGCCCACCTGGATCTGCATCCAGCAGCCGACGTTGTCGCCGGCGAAGTCCGCTCGGACGACGTCGAGCATGTCGACGGGGAACGGACGGAACGTGACGGACTTCTCGTACTGGTCGTGCCACGTGCACCGCAGCTTACGCGCCTGGTCCCACACCTCCTGAACCTGTTGGACAAAAAACGTCGACACATTGCGAAATTCAAACGTCATCATAAACTAGGGATGGGACATCGAGACAAAACATCGATATTGATATCGATGTCGATGTTTGAGTGTTGGCATCGATATGTCGTCCAATATTATCGATATTTTCGATATCGGTGTCCTTATCAGTTAACAGCATCCTTATCACACGGTTTTTATGAGGAATATTGATGCAAACTCAACAGTTTTATTCTGTGACAAAAGACATCTCATTTTAAAGGTATTTCAACCCTGAAGAAGATGGTAAAAATTTCCAGTCATGCAGCTTGACGAAATGAGGAAATTTTCAAACTAGTTTCGCATGAGGAAAAATTACGCAAAAAACAATTCTATTTTCTGACTTGTGATACCTCATTTTAATTTGGAAATTTTTGAAAGCTGAAGAATCTCATACTTTTTTTTTCCAATTTCGCCCATCTACCTTGTTTTATCATCTTCAAACTGCTCTAGTTAGAACGGATTGAGATATCGCCAATCCGATTTCACCATCGTGTGATAGGTAGTTCACAAAACCTATATAAAAGAGAGTCACCTACTTAGTGGTTTCCGGGTAATTTTCCGGGCTTTTATGAGAAATATTGATGCAAAATCAACAGTTTTATTCTGTGACAAATGATATCTCATTTTAAAGGTGAAGAAGATGGTAAAAAGTTCCAGTCATGAAGCTTGACGAAATGAGCAAATTTTCAAACTAGTTTTGCAAGCGGAAAAATTACAAAAAACAATTTTATTTTCTGACTTATGATACCTCATTTTAATTTGTAAATTTTTGAAAGCTGTTCAGATCGAGCTGTTCGATATTTCGATAAAATCGATGTCCCATCCCTATCATAAACTTAATTGAAATTGAGTCATTCAAAATCATTCATTTATAGACAATTCAAACAAATACAAATGAAAAAAACGCATCACATCAACACTGTTACAACGGTACTACTCTCTCTTTTAGAAAGTTTTTATTTAACTTGCAATATAAGTTCTGGTGGTTGCGACCCGATTTTGAATGGATGAATGAATGAATGAATGAAATATGTATTCCTGTTGAAATATTTACAATTTGTGAAATGTATGAAATAAAATAAAATAACCTCTTAAGGATGTTATAGGAATGAACGCCATAACCATAGGACAAACTCCAGTGCGGCTGGGGGAGCTGCGGGTAATTATTTATTTATTTCATCAATTAGAAAATTATTTTAAAGAAAGATGTATGCTATCTTATGTATACTTTCTTTTTTGTGCTTCATTTTTTGTTTAAACTATAGATTTATATAACAGTAGTTTATATTCTATCGGTAGACGTAGACGGATGACAACAAGTTTCCGCATGATGTTGGTCCTTGTAGAATTAGCCAGGTGAAAACTTTCTTTTTAAATGAAGATCGCGAATAGATGGCGGGGGATTTGATGTTCAGGGAGTGATCGTATCGAGTATGGCAGACTATAGTAGATGTGCCTTGATGTGCACATCAATCTGGTTGATGGAGCGGGCATAATCGCTTGAGTCGTGAGGCGTATGGAGTAGGAATTAGTCTTCAGATAATTGAAATATTCTGGGTGTTTATGGAGGGATAGTAGCGAAGACTTTATGTAAAGTTGATGTAAAGTAAAAATGCAGGTAAGGTTAAACAGCTCATTCGTGGGAAATCTTCGGGGTTTTTCGGGAATCGCTTCAAGTATTGATTTTTGAACAATGTACACGGACTTCAGATTCGTGTTCAGCACCCCGAAAAACCTCTTTTTTCCGGTAAGGGATGGGAGGAACCTCTGGTCACTGAGACCGCTAGGATCTATTGTGACGCTGTCCCCACATAATAAAAACCCCTTAGAGAGTAGGTTTGAAACCGATTAAACAGAGTTTATTTTAAGGACATTTTGATGAAAAATCGCTTTCAGTAGGAAAATAACCATGAAGGAAGCGTTTTATCGAAAAACGGACTTCAGATTCGTGTTCAGCACCCCGAAAAACCCCTTAGAGAGTAGGTTTGAAAGCGACTAAACAGAGTTTATTTGAAGGACATTTTGATGAAAAATCACGAAAATAACCATGAAGGAAGCGTTTTATCGAAAAACGGACTTCAGATTCGTGTTCAGCACCCCGAAACAGAACAGATAGATACTCTCAACCGATTAAGCTGACAATTTGTATGCACGTTTAGATTGGATGAAAATACACGATTAGTTGTGTGACGTCATTCTAAATCCAATATGGCGGACGATCCAAGATGGCGGAACAGTAATTTTTAATGAATTTCTACAATATGGGTGTCAAATGATAAGGCTTGTTGAAGATTGGTTTCAAATGAAAGGGCTTGTTGAGAGGAAGAATGATTGACCTGTGTTATTATCTTCGTTATTTTTCTATTTATATAGTTGACGTGGATTTTTGCTGAAAATCAATAACTTCAACAAAATTGCTCTTTCTGGGAATATTTCTTAAAGCGGGATGGGGAGGGGGGTTACTCATGCATCTCAACTAAAGTGCTCATTGATGTGCCGTCAAATAAATGGATATCTTCAGGTTTGTTTTGACAAGAGGTTCAGAACCAGTTCAGAACTAAACACGCCCCTTTTTGGCTGTTTTGACACGCCAGAACTAGTTCTGAAAAATCTCGAACCTCTTGGTTCGCTGTTCGGACAAGGAGTCCAGAACCACTTAGAACTAGTTCAAGTGGTTCGAAGATTTTTGCCAGAACTTTTAGTCCGAGACATGCGCAGTAGATTTATCGCGTTATCAACGGTTATAATCTATTCCTATTATCATCTATTGTTGCTGTTGCCTCTTTTTTTGGTCTCGATGTCTGACGGAACCATGCGGGAAGGGGACGTTCAGGTTTTTGGTTCCACACTAGTTCGGAAAACGTTTGACAAGTAGAACGAATACCGAAAGTTCTAGGTGGTTCTATCCCTCCCCCTGTAGGTTCTGGTTCTATCCCGAACTGGTTCGGAACCTCTTGTCAAAACAAACCTAGTTACTATGGATTTCATGGAAATGTTCACCTGGGGGTCGTACTGCACGACTATGATGTTCTCGAAGTAGGTTCCCGAGCCTGAGTCGGCGCCGTAGCCGTATAGTCCGTTCTCCGTGTTGCCGGCGGTGCCGCAGGCGTGGATCCCGATCTCGAAGGAGGCTTGCGAGCGGCCTAGACCCGGCGGGAGGTGGACGCAGTTGGCGTTGGAGTAGTGGCCCTTGCTGAACACGAGGCCGAAGAAAGGCTTGTCGAACCCAATGAACACCTGCGGGCAAGAGGAAAAAACTTGTGAACTTAAACTGTAGATATGTTCGAGACGGGCTCATTCAGATTCCTCTGGAGATGATCATGAAATCTACATCTCTGATTTTTTCCGATGAAAGTCCATAAGTTTGTGAAAAAAATTGATGAAACTTGAGTCAAAGAACGATTTCTACAAGTTCGTGGTGACCGATGGACGTTAAAACCTTATAAACGCTTGCATACGAGTCTGCAACACATTGGGACATTTTATGTCTTTAGTCCCCACCACCATCACCCCCCCATTTCCAACCCCATTAGCTGGGGACTTTTGAGAAGGATAATAGCGAAGAAATGAAATGTGGGGGGCACCCCCAGACCCCCGGATTGTTAATGTAATGATGAAGGATAAAACCCATCTCAATTTATTCAGCGTCCAAAATTTAGTGAAAATTCAGCGCAGCGTTAAAAATGCTTGCATACGGATGAATGCGCTTCGTATACCTGTCGGTATTGATGTTGGTCAAGAAATTCGAGTTCTTCGTTGCGAAATGGTGCATACAGCAAACACTGTTCACGGCGATAATCATCTTTCTTAGTCGGATCATAATTAACGTAACAGGCGGTGGCCTGGGATGTAAACGGCGTACCACGCACAAATTCTAAGAACTCCTTGGAATTCATTACGATTAATGCACCGCGACAGACTAAGTGCCCTTTACAACTCACACAGAGGACCGACCCACGTAAATACACTACGTGTATTAGTAGTCAGATGTTACGCGAAGCGCCGATCTTAAACTGCGAAACGAATTGACTACCAATAAATGTCGTGTTGTACAAAGTTTGCTGTTATACTATCCTCGTTACCTACTACTGTTTACATGGTAACTCTATTTTCGTTAGCAATTGTGACGCAATCGCGTTTATCTACGAAAGACATGAAAATGTCAGGTGACAACGTCATTTCTGATGGTCATAATCATCGTTGTGGCCACTTGGGACAATTTTCGTGAGCAATTTTCGTGACGATTTTTTTGTTTATGTGCCAAAGCAAAGACATAAAATGTCAAAACCTGAGTTTACATGGTTACAAAATAAATTACCATACCCAGTCACATACCCTGTTTGAGCAACTAAACACCCTTAGAGTCAATTCTCTGTTTAAATTAAGGTTGTGGATATTTGCCGGTACTGAACCGACCTCTAAAAGGCTACATATATGGCGATACACGAGAAAATTCAATTTTTCTCATCTTTCTGCTCATCTTTTGGTTTATTATTCAATAATAATTGGATAGTGGAATAATTGGATTTGGTGTAGAATCCAAATCTGCAAAAACATTTTTCCGTCCGTCCGCCGTACGCACGATTTCTCCCAAACGGCTGGAGCAAAAAATCTGAAATTTTCAGGAAAAACGCTGCAAATTCTTTCACTGGGGTTTATTATTCAATCGGCTTGCGTTCATGATTTGAATTTCTACTAAGCTTTAGAGTGTGCGTGTTTCACAGGATAGGGCGATTACTGAATTTCAGGAGATATGCATGGAGCTCGTAAATCTGTTTTCGACCAAAATACCTATTTGGATTGATCAGTTGATCATATTTGTGTGCCTCCTGAAATTCAATAATCGCCCTATCCTGTGAAACACGCACACCGCTCCAAAGCTTAGTAGAAATTCAAATCATGAACGCAAGCCGATTAAATAATAAACCCCAATGAAAGAATTTGCAGCGTTTTTTTATTGAACCTCAATACCCCCCACAATAAAAACATCTATAATTTATCAAGTCCTTTGGCACTCGTATTGCGTTAAAACTTCCCCAAATCCAAATTTAAACGACTTAGCCAAAGGTAGACAGCTGTAGAGGGGGCACACAACTATCATCAACTGATCAATCCAAATAGGTGTTTTGGATGAGAACCGATTTACGTGGTCTATGCATATCTCCTGAAATTCAATAATCGCTCTATCACCTGTAAAACACGCACACTCCGAAGCTTAGTAAGATTCAAATCATGAACGCAAGCCAATTGAATAATAAACCCCAGTGAAAGAATACTTATTTACCCCAGTAATAATATTGAATAATAAACCCCAGTAATAATATTGAATAATATTTACCTATATATTATCAGAATGCTTCAACCCGTGTATCGGCTACTAACTACACTACAAGTATTCACCTCGGCTATCACTCCAGTATCCACAATCACTACAACTCGACGCTATCGGCCGGACATCACTACGTTACAAACAAACAATAATAAACGAAAAAACGCAAATGTTGGCACCATAAATCGGGCCATACATCGGGAATGGATTGACCTACGGACGTGGGGAAGGGCTTATTCGATTCCTAATGGTATGTTCTTCAAATAGGAAAATATTTAGGCCGATTCGACTAGTTTTGAGGTTTTCAGGGATTTTACAAAACTTTTACAGCCCTTAAAGGGCACTTTAAATTGAGTTAAGGAGCTGGCTCAAGAATTGGGGCGTCGTCGGACCAAGATGGATTTTTCCTGAAAATGTCAGATTTTTTGCTCCAGCCGTTTGGGAGATATCGTGCGTACGGCGTACGGACGGAAAATTTTTTATTGCAGATTCGGATTCTACACCCTTTGAAACGTAAACCATGAAATTTTCAGGGGGGGTTAGAATTTTTTTCCCAGAGCGATTACAATGGTTTATTATTGAATAATAAACCAAAATCCATGTTGGTGCGACAACGCCCTGATTCATTACCCAGCTCTCTCACTTAGTTTAAAGTGCCCTTTAAGGGTTGTCAAAGTTTTGTAAAATCCCTAAAAATCTCAAAATAAATCAAGGCGGCCTAAATATGGCCTTTTTTTTTGAAGAACTTTCCATGAGGAATCGAATGAGCCCTTCCCCAGGTCTGTAGCTCAAATCATTCCCGATGTATGGCATGATCTTATGCTGCAAATTCTTTCACTGGGGTTTATTATTCAATTTTATTAGTAAACTAAGTAAAACAAACCCGTAGCGTAAGGGTTTCGTGCGGGACTCACAACCACAGGTCCTCGGGTTCGTTCCTCGCGATCGGCAGGAAAATGTTTGCCCCATATGAATATGGTATACACGCTTGGACACAAGAGTTGAGATCTTATGTTTGTTGAGATCCTAGGTACTTACGCTTTTCGTCACTATTTATAATTTCTCTCGTCTCATTGTTCTCGTTTTCTGTCTTATTGTCTCCATATTGTTAACTGTTTTGGTTTGGAATTATTGTTATTCAATCTGTATATTTATGTTCTTTTTTCTGTATTTGGGCTCGTCCCGTATAAATAAATAAATAAATAAAGAGAAACATTATGCCCCGCCGACACACCTAGGCCCAAGACAAAACAAAACGCTGTATGTACGTGTCACAAGTGCCATAATATCATAAAACCATTAAAAAACGCTGCAAATTCTTTCACTGGGGTTTATTGTTCAATTTTATTCATTTGGCTTGCATTCGTGATTTGAATTTCTACTATGCTTTGGAGTGTGCGTGTTACACAGGTGATAGAGCGATTATTGAATTTCAGGAGATATGCATAGAGCACGTAAATCTGTTCTCAACCAAAATACCCATTTCGATTGATCAGTTGATCATATTTGTGTGCCTCCTGAAATTCAATAATCGCTCTATCACCAGTGAAACACGCACACTCCAAAGCTTAGTAGAAATTCAAATCATGAATGCAAGCCAAATGAATAAAATTGAATAATAAACCCCAGTGAAAGAATTTTTCTCATCTTTCTGCTCATCTCCTTTTTCTTGAGTCAAATAGGAAGATAATGAAATAGCGTGTTGTGTATCAGTTGAATGATAGGTGAGGAATATAGTGCGAGATAAGGTTCCGTTCTCTCCATGTATACAAGTTCAAAGTTACTCGATGTTAAGAATGGAACGGACTTATTTTATTGTCGTTAAGTAACTAAACTGCAGTTCGAAATCTTTTAAGTTGTTCATATTATTTTCCTGTCATTAAATCATTTTTTCTGTCGTAAATGGATTGTAAGGCTTGAAAGTTATTTCAGAGCCGTGGAAGCACGATTTCTAGGCGTGCCTTCGCCTTATTCAGGCGGGCGATTAAATCACACCCTTAATATTCTACTATATTCTATTTGACACTTACGGAGACAGATTGATCACATGAAGGGCCCTTGTGAATAATTTCATTCCCAATCGATCTACCGCCCTGAAACGTAATCGGTTCTTTTTTCAAAGGATGTAGAATGCAACTGCAAGAAAAGGGGCCCGAGGCTCTCAGTTTAGATTATGTAGCGTATACGAAGTCTGATCAACATAGGTGAGTATTTTGCGTAGAAATCTCAACAAACCAACCTTTGAAGAGAGTCAACATATCTTTATGTAATAATTTTAGGTGTTTTCAATTCGTTTTACTCGGCTCCTTCAAATCATATTTCTAAAAATGGAGCAACTCCTACGGTATATCCAGTTCTCCGAGAGATCCTTAATTAAAATTACGAGTAACGAGAACAAAGCCCCTTTCAAACCTCTTCAAAAGCTTCTTGAAAAAAAGCCCCCGTCGAAAATAATCCACGGAGACAGCCGAGATGAATGGGGCTGTGGGATCCTTTTATTAGAGGGATCAATAGCCAGATCCTGCTTAGGTCCCCGGATAAAATGGAATGAACAGAGACGACGTGTTTGACAAATGCTGCAAGGTAGTAGTAATATTGTTTTTGTGGAGGTTTCCTGTATTCTATCAAGTAGGATTGAGGATTAGGTACGACTCGCCTCCATGCTATACTTCTTGCACCACCACCATAGCTCGTGGTAGTCGCCCCCCTAGGATAGGTCTCCTGTGCCACATCAGGTTGATCTGGATATGACTGAAAGTACCAGGTAGAGACAGGGATTAGCTAATACTAACCTCCATGCTGTTCTTCTCATTTTGCGTCGAACGAAGTTATATAGGTTACATGTGAGATATATATGAGTAACTCAGAGGCGAGAGCTTTCCACTGCTCATGGCAGCCACCTCTGGGGCCAGGTTTCAAGAGCAGTATCAGGTACAGATGTGTTTGAACGTATCAGGTTAAAGTTAGGGATTAGGGACGTCTCACCTACATGCTGGTCTTCTCGCAGTTGGTTTACAGCGGGGTCATGACAGGTTGTTGGAGAGGGAGCGGGCAGCCACTGCTCGTGGTAGCCAAATCTGGGGCACCAAAATCATAAATGTGACTATATCATATCAGGTACAGATTTGCAGTTTGTTTGAACGTTATGGGGGGTAAATTGTGAGCAATAATGTTAGGGAAAATGTGTAACTTCTCTACTACATGTTTGCTGTTCTTCTCGCAGTTGGTTTTATGGTAAATGACAGGTTGTTGGAGAGGGAGCGGGGAGCCACTGCTCGTAGTAGCCGCCCCCCTGGAAAAGGTCTCCTGTGCCCCATCAGGTAGACCTGGATATGACTGAACATATCAGGTAAAGTCAGGGATTAGCTAAGACTAACCTCCATGCTGTTCTTCTTATTTTGCGTCGATCGAAGTTTTATAGGTTACATGGGAGTTATATAGGATATCGCCCCCTAGGTCTCATGTACTCTATCAGGCAGACCCGGACATGTTTGAACGTACCAAGTAGAGTTAGGGATTAGCTAAGACTCACCTTCATGCTGTTCTTCTCGCACTTGACGTCGAGCGATGTGATGACAGGTAGCTCGGGGGCGGGGGCCGGCCACTGCTCGTGGTAGCCGCCTCCGGGGCCGCCGACGACCCCCAGGTGACCGCTCTCCTGCGCCAGCTGGTCACCGTCCTCCCGTTTGCTGGCGCTCCCCTCACCTTTGCTGGCCTTGTCATCGGTTCCACCCTGCAACATAAGAAAAAAGATTTTATCATTAAATATTAAAATGCTAGTTCAACTATTTTGACTAACAACTTTTTGGGCTGCTATTTTGCTTTGTAAAACATTGGTGCAACAAGTACGCCAGCAAAGCGAATACAATGACGGTTTTTAACAGGTTCAGAGGAAATTATTTTCTTTTTTCTTTTATAGGTTCACTTTATTTCCAAAAAGTTTACCAAAATTAAGTGAGAACTGGTCGATTTGATGGCCTGTTACAATTTTGGAAATTAATCCCCTATATGGGCACAATTCCTGCGGCAGGGGTAAAGCAGCTCCTATGACTCCCATCAAGCGAGAGGAACAATTAAAATTAAATTTACATATTCCTATAATACATTAATCCGACAACTTTCAAATTACACAAAGATCCAACAATAGTTCTTTCCCTACTCAACCTCATGGACACGCAACAACTGTACCTGCCTACCTAAACACACTATGTACCTAGTTTGAACAAACCAATATAATCATAATTCTAATAGCCGGCCAACATAATATGCACATTTTTCCAGTGCATATTTCTGACTGAATCTGGGTGATGCCAAACTTGTTTTGATATGTATGGAATGATGTAAAATTTTCCTACCTAAACCAATATGCCAAAAATACCAATATTGCTTGTTTACATAGTATGGTGTAATGAAAAATTACTCAATAGACTGTATTGCCTTCTTTCCGATGTAATAAGCTTCAATTACAGTCAAAAGACGTGATACAGACAACTAAAGAGTGTTTTTTTCACAGTTCTTAGAAAAGTGTGTTCCCAGTGCATACTTTTCAAATGTTTCCCGTGCATATTTCAGACTGAATCTGGGTGATGCCAAACTTGTTTTGATATGTATGGAATGATGTAAAATTTTCCTACCTAAACCATTAGCCAATATGCCAAAAATACCAATATTGCTTGTTTACATAGTATGGTGTAATTTCTCTGTTGAAATGGGAAAACTGTGTGTTTCGAATTTTTTACCCATTGTGATTTTGTGTAAAAGCCCGATGGTGTTGAACGAATGAACGATTTCGATTAAAACTTTTGGTTTATTATTCAATAACAAACCATTGTAATCGCTCTTGAAAAAAAAAATTTTTTTAACCCCCCTGAAAATTTCATGGTTTACGTTTCAAAGGGTGTAGAATCCAAATCTGCAATAAAAATTTTTCCGTCCGTCCGTCGTACGCCGTACGCACGATTTCTCCAAAACGGCTGGAGCAAGAAATCTGAAATTTTCAGGAAAAATCAATATTGGTCCGACAACTCCACAATTCTTTAGCCAGCACTCTCACTTAATTTAAAGTGGCCTTTAATGGTTGTCGAAGTTTTGTAAAATCCCTAAAAACCTCAAAAAAAGCTAAGGCGTCCTAAATTGTTGGATTCCTTTGAAGAACTTTCCATGAGGAATCGAATGAGCCCTTCCCCAGGTCCGTAGCTCAAACCATTACCGATGTATGGCCCGATGCCAACACACAACTACATCACTAGGTTACAGCGATCAAAACAAACAAAAGTGTTTTTTTTTTTTTTCATCGCAGTAACTTAGTGATGTAGTGAATGTGGATACCGGAGTGAACTCCTAAAAGTGTTTATAGCCGATACACGGGTTGAAGCATTCTGATATGCATGCTCCGTCTTACGAAATTTAAAATTTTCAAATAGAATATTTTTCCATTGTAATCGCTCTTGAAAAAAACGCTGCAAATTCTTTCACTGGGGTTTATTATTCAATGATTCATGATTTGAATTTCTACGAAGCTTTGAAGTGTGCGTGTTTCACAGGTGATAGAGCGATTATTGAATTCCAGGAGGCACACAAATATGATCAACTGATCAATCCAAATAGGTAATTTGGTTGAGAACCGAATTAAGTGCTCTATGCATATCTCCTGAGATTCAATAATCGCTCTATCACCTGTGAAACACGCACACTTAGTAGAAATTCAAATCATGAATCATTGAATAACAAACCCCAGTGAAAGAATTCCCAGAGTTTTTAACAATGCTCTTCCGAACTGTCTTCAAACGATGAGAAACAACGTAGAAACCAAACACGAACTATGAGAGGATTATGTCGCTTCTTGAACGCACTGAAACCTGGAGGAATAATCAAGATGCTTGTTCAAGCATTTACATAATAACAAGGGCACTTGAAAGTGAAGGAATACAAAAAGTCGGATTCCTAGTAGGACGTGCTTTCCACTACGTGTCCACCGTCCCCTACCACGAAAGCGTCGAACGTGAACAGGATTTCTGTGAAAGGGGTGAAATAAAAATGAAAAAAAACCAGCTCAGCGTTTCAAAACTCCGGTATTTATGTCGTATTTACTTCGCCCATTACGGCTTTAATTAATTCCGGGGACTTCATTCCGTCTCCGGAGCGGGTGAAAACTGAAAGTAAAATTGAAATTAGTTTAGAGGCGGGCCGACGCGCTCGTGACCCACCTTCCAGGTGAAGTGAGCTCTTCAAATACAATTTCTCTAATTTACTTTACAAATGCGGCTACTTAGGGAACAGTTATCTCCGCGGACGTGCCGAGCCGCTGTGTTCACAACCTTGTTTGAACGGTTTTAATGCTTCGAAACGCACGTCTCCCCTTCGCCTCGGAAGCCTGAGGAAGACTTGAGTAAGTTAGCACCGAACAAGTAGGTTGAGGGATCTTCTTTTTTTTATAGCCTCCGTGACCACACTCCGTGCCTTACCGGTCAAGAGGTGCCTCCCCTGGTCAGGTGTTTGGGATGTTAATATGCTAATCCGAAAAAAACTGTTCCCAAGTTGAGCGTAGCTCTTAGCTTCCTCGTTGAGGCAACATATAGGTACTAGTAAACTTCAAAAATTTACATTTTTTTAAAATTTATTTTAATTACAATCAAGTCAGTTTTAACAACTTATTAGTAACTTATTTCTAGTATCATAATTTAAAACGCTGCAAATTCATTGGGGTTTATTATTCAATGATTTATGATTTGAATTTCTACTAAGCTTTGGAGTGTGCGTGTTTTACAGGTGATAGAGCGATTATTGAATTTCAGGAGATATGCATAGAGCACGTAAATCGGTTCTCAACCAAAATACCTATTTGGATTGATCAGTTGATCATTTTTGTGTGTATCCTGAAATTCAATAATCGCTCTATCACCTGTGAAACACGCACACTCCAAAGCTTAGTAGAAATTCAAATCATGCAATCATTGAATAATAAACCCCAGTGAAAGAATTATAGCGTTTTTTAAATTACAACCCCCCCAAAAATATTCTATTCGAGAATTTTAAATTTCGTAAGACGGACATGCATATCAGAATGCTTCAACCCGTGTACCGGATATAAACCCTTCTAGGAGTTCACTCCAGTATCCACATTCACTACATTACTAGGTTTCAGTTAAAATACCGCATACTGAAGCAGTTAAATGAGGTCATTGACACTTGACTTAAATTAAATAATAAACACACAGAAAAGAAGAAAGAAGAACTTAAAAAATACAGAAGGATGTATGGCTAATGGGAAAATCCATCTCTCTCTTCACAACAAACTTTATATATAAGCAGATCTCATTGCCCTATTTGGACCTATGGGATACAGATCTGGGGCTGTGCGAACAAATCAAATATTAAGAAAATCAAACCTTTCAGAATAAAACACTGGAAATAGTTGGAGGGGCTCATTCGATTCCTCATGGAAAGTTCTTTAAAAAAAGTCCAAATTTAGGCCGCCTTCACTTTTTTTTTTGAGGTTTTTATAGATTTTACAAAAGTTCGAAAACCCTTAAAGGGCACTTTAAATTAAGTGGGAGAGCTGGCTCAAGAATTGGGGCGTTGTCGGACCAATATTGAATTGAGCTGAAAATTTCAGATAGTGTATCTTTCCGATTGTAAAATTGGAGAAATGTATTTGCATTCAGTCGCGGACGGACGGAAAAAATTTAATTCAAATTTGGATCAAAACAAAAACAATAATAAACGTAAAAAATGAAATGTTTCAGCATATATTGGGCCATACATAGAATTTTTTTTCAAGAGCGATTACAATGGTTTATTATTGAATAATAAACCAAAACCTGTGTAATACCATGCAGCATTTTACAAAGCACCCAAAGTTTTTGCAGCCTAATCCAACATCAGAATCACTGAGGGACGTCCGAAAAACTCTGAAGAAAGTACAATAAGCCAACAGGCGTCCGCGCTCGGGGCTCCCAATCCCCGCCTTGAGAGTTTTCCATCTACAATCTACAATTTTACATCTACAATGATTTTCCATCACCTTAATAGGCCAAATTACTGTATGGTTAGGTGTTAGGATGAGGGAGTAAAGAACCGATAAGGTCGAGGCCGAGAGCAGCTGAGTGAGGAATATTTACCTTCCTCGCCGACCCCTCCGGGAAGCCAATAGCTCGAGCTAAAGCGATGGCCAGAACCGCTTGGAATACTGAACAGTTGCTAACAGCTAACGCTAACAGCCTCCGGTCTCTACAACTCCAATTTCCCTCCTCTCTCTCGAGTGACCCCCGAAAAAAATCCCTTAATTGTTATTTTATTACTCTGATGTTGTCGGTGATTTCACCTCGCAAAGTAAATAGCGGTAGAGTTTTTACAGCTTTCGTAGTACCCTCTAAGCGAGAGATGCTGTTTCGATAAATATTTGTTTCGAAATTGTTTTTTGCCATTCCAGGCTTTATCGTTTGTCGTTTCCCTCGATGAATCTTCGTAGGTTAAAGAAAAACACGTCTGTCTAGTCGGGGGTGAAAAATACGCATTCTTTGCATTCGAAAATGATCGTATAGATCATTGAAATGCTACAAACATTTTTTAAAATTATTCTTAATCTTGAAAAATGTTGAAATTAAGCTTGTTATAGGAATTCAGGGACAAAAACGTGACCGAACTTGTTCCCTACAGAAATCTTCGCCTTCAAGACGGCGAGTCAACGTGTATTGCAGATTTGTTGCGGAACTATTGACGAGTGGGCAATGAAATTCACAGGGAACCTCACCTTCCTTTCCCACGTTGGAACTCGGTCTGCTCTTCAACACATTACTTCAGGCCATCTCCTTGGCAGCGTTATTTCGTTTTGACGACTTGGCAGTCGAGAAAAGTGGCAGTTGAGGTATTATAAGCGAAAATAATAAACGTTTTAGTTTATTATTCAATAATAAACCATTGTAATCGCTCTGGAAAAAAAATTCTAGCCCCCCGGAAAATTTCATGGTTTACGTTTCAAAGGGTGTAGAATCCGAATCTGCAATAAAAATTTGGGATTTCTCCCAAACGGCTGGAGCAAAAAATCTGAAATTTCCAGGAAAAATCCATCTTGGTCCGAGGACGCCCCGATTCTTGAGCCAGCTCTCTCACTCAATTTAAAGTGCCCTTTAAGGGCTGTCAAAGTTTTGTTAAATCCCTAAAAACCTCAAAACAAGTCGAATCGGCCTAAATATTTACCTATTTGAAGAACATACCATGAGGAATCGAATGAGCCCCTCCGCAGGTCCGTAGGTCAAACCATTCCCGATGTATGGCCCGATTTATGGTGCCAACATTTGCGGTTTTTGGTTTATTATTGTTTGTTTGTAACCTAGTGATGCCGATAGCGTCGAGTTGTAGTACATGTGGATACTGGAGTGATAGCCGATGTGGATACTTGTAGTTTATAGCCGATACACGGGTTGAAGCATTCTGATATGCATGAAACGCTGATAATATATAGGTAAATATTATTCAATATTATTACTGGGGTTTATTATTATTATAGCACGTAAATCGGTTGTTAACCAAAATACTATTTGGATTGATCAGTTGATCATATTTGTGTGCCTCCTGAAATTCAATAATTGCTCTATCACATGTGAAAAACGCTGCAAATTCTTTCACTGGGGTTTATTATTCAATTGGCTTGCGTTCATGATTTGAATTTCTACTAAGCTTCGGAGTGTGCGTGTTTCACAGGTGATAGACTGATTATTGAATTTCAGGAGGCACACAAATATGATCAACTGAACAATCCAAATAGGTTTTTTGGTTGAGAATATATTTACGTGCTCTCTACGTATCTCCTGAAATTCAATAATCGCTCTCTATCACCTGTGAAACACGCACACTCCAAAGCTTAGTAGAAATTCAAATGATGTACGGCAGAAAATTGAATAATAAACCCTAGTGAAAGAATTTGCAGCGTTTTTAATATAATTTTGGAGCATTTTGAATTTTATAGGTTTGGAAGTGAAATGTTTCGTGTAACACCAATCTGTGGTTATTTTTTTGGGCTCAAAGCAGATTGTGATCAGTAATCAATTCATCACACGTTCGTTCAACTCATCCACAGTGGGAACCTGGTGATGACGTCAGGTCAAAAGGTCTCATCGGCTATCCGAGTCACTCGCGACTCCTCGCGGTTCCTTCCCGATCGTTTCCACTCTCCCTCTTGACCTTAACGGTTGCGGGGCCCCTGGCCCACTGGCTCGTGACCCCCTTTAAAGACGGGGCCCCGGGATCCCCCTGGGGACCGCCGCGGGGAGCCACTCCGCGCCTTAAAACCTCTCCGTACACCTGTTACTATCGCCCATTCATTCTTCCCCGTCCCCGGCACCTTCGTCGTAGTTCCGCCGAGCCGTCTCACGGCCACGCGACCCCTTTCACGCAAAAGACTGCATAATCCTTATTGAAGCCTCAAACCCGCGTGCCCGACCTCCTCCTCATCTACTTCTCCCTATATTCATCTACTTCCCCCCCTAATCATCTACTTCTTCGCCGCAAGATCGCTTTCTCTCTTTCCCGTAGGACCCATGACAAGGGTCCCCATTCCCACTAACCCGACGACAATGAAATTGATTTGCGAGTCGGATGAGAACGAAATCGAACTCGAAATCGTTTCCACTCCACGTGACACTCTCACTTGCAAGACACAATCAACTGCGATTTAATGTCAACTAGATGTAATTTACCACAAAAGATCCCCTATAAATTGTTTGGTCGCTAGCCAACTTTTCGAGTCAACCTATAGGGAGATTTGTTTTCACTTTCGGGAGATGAACAATTTTGGTTCAATATTTTAAATATTCAATATATTGTAATCGACCGAAAAAAAAAAATGTTAAACTCTCCTCCCCATCTCATGTACGTTTCTCTGCACTATATATTCATGATATTTTTGGTTTATTATTCAATAATAAACCATTGAAACAATTTTAATCGCCAAATCGTCATTGAATTCATTTTAGTTTATTATTCAATATAAAACCATTGCAATCGCTCTTGAAAAATAAAAAAAAAAAAAATTCTAACCCCCCCCCCCCCTGAAAATTTCATGATTTACGTTTCAAAGGGTGTAGAATCCGAATCTGCAATACAAATTTTCCGTCCGTCCGCCGTCCGCCGTACGCACGATTTCTCCAAAACGGCTGGAGCAAAAAATCTGAAATTTTCAGAAAAAATCCAACGCCCCAGTTCTTTGGCCAGCTCTCTCACTTAATTTAAAGTGCCCTTTAAGGTTGTCAAAGTTTTGTAAAACCCCTAAAAACCTCAAAAAAAAAGTCAAGGCGCCCTAAATTTGGACTTTTTTTGAAGAACTTTCCATGAGGAATCGAATGAGCCCCTCCCCAGGTCCGTAGCTCAAACCATTCCCGATATATGGCCCGATTTATGGTGCCAACATTGCATCCACAAAAACAACAGGGTTTTTTTTTTTTTTAATCGCAGTAACCTAGTGATGTAGTGAATGTGGATTCTGGAGTGAACTCCTAAAAGGGTTTATAGCCGATACACGGGTTAAAGCATTCTGATATGCATGTTTTGTCCTACGAAAACGATATTGTTAATTCAAAATGTACATTGCTGTGGTTATTCAAAAATTATTTGCAGAAACCCGCAATTGATGTTGAAGTACGGGTGAATGTGTTCAATTATTAAACCCCGAGACAAAAAATTGTTATTGATAGTTTTTTCCCCCTTTATTTTGGCTTAGGTAGGTACTTAATTTGCCATCAACCATTTAAACAATTTTTCAAGTACACGTTTACAACGCTAATCTATATACATATTCTTTATACAAAAATGTCTGATTCTCCTAAAAATCTCAGGATATTATTATATTTATTTATTTATGTATATAGTACGGGACAAGCCCAATTGATATAGAAGGATTAGTATGAAAATGATAAAAAAATTATAACAAGATAAATGAGATAATGAATAACAATAATATGAAGTAACCACAAGAGATAAAGGGTAGAGACAGCCTAGAAGACGGGGGAGAACATAGAAAGTACAAGGTAACAGGTACGCTACAAACTATTTGAGGTACAGCCTAAAACACATTCAGCAACAACAAGCGCGACCATCACAGCTGCACGACACCACGACCAACAAACTTTCTTTTCATCCCATGTAAGGAGTCGAGGAAGAAGTCGAGGTCCTCAATGTCCAGGGCCGATAGATTTGCCTGGCGAGGAAGCTGGGAAAGGGGTCGGTGCAGCAGGTAATTGGTCGCGCTGAAGTCGACTGACGAATGGAGCACAGTGTCGCGTGGCATACTGGGGGACTCCAAATCCGATCACATCAAATCAACATGGCCTCTGATGAATTTCATCGAAATCCGTCAAGAACTGGCGGAGGTAGGTCGACAAAACACTAATTTCACGTTTGCGCATGCGGAGGCTACAATTGATCCGGAAATCTACGCTGGCTCCATAACTAGGGGACCATCGTACATTCCCCAACCCGCCTCTCCTCAAAATTTCATCTTCAGCGACAATCCTAGTGTAGTTTCTGCCATGTTGTAACAAGGATTTGCTGACAGACAGAACTGTGGCCACACAGACAGACACACAGACACACACTGGACACACAGACAGTGAACCAAAATCGTTCACAAGGTCTAAAACCATATGTCTTCGTATGGTCCTTAGTTGATCTTCTGCACTCGTAAGGAATTATATATGTTTCCATGTCCTGTTTATGAGTTGTAAGTATTTCCTCAAACCATGTGCGTCGGAATCCCAAGGTTCCTTTCATCAGCGAAATAGGTAAACCTATTTTGCCAATCTATGCCGTTTTCCTTCTTGATACTCTTGGCAACATCTGGTCAATGGCAACATTGATAGTTTTTGTACTTCAAAGTATGAAGATTCTTAGAATATAGGGGGAAAACCAGGTAAATCTTGAAGAACAGTTACACCAATCACATCTTTATCGAGACTTTTTCGTAACACCGCCCACAGAAATCCTTCAAATGATTAGGTTTGAATATTTCTGTTTCGAAATCGGAAGTTTTGCGTTATAAGCGGGGGGGAAAAAATGAAATTCGTCTGATACAGCTGCTTCAGGATCCATTGTTCTTCGGTTCTTCTTGGCCTCTGTTTTGTACAAGTTCGTAATAAGAAGATTAGAGCTCATGAGAGAACTCTGGAATGCTCCTTTGAACGTTCCCAGGTGATATACAAGCCTCGGGTGTGTAGCTTGGATTTTCAGTTCCCCGGTGGGCCTCGTCTCCCTTGAAGCTTTTGGGATCAGAAAAATAGTCCAGTCTCTCACCATGGACTTATCACTTTTTTCTTCCTTGGGAGGATGTGGCTTGTTTCTCGCTGATTTGAGAACTTCCAACCAGTTGGCAGATGCTTCCGTCGTTGCCTTCTGTTATGATGATATAGAAAATACTGGGTACAAGTATGTTATAGCCCCACCAATATCGATTTTATCGATTATCTCAAATACATCGATCCTTGTGGTATTGATGATGGCTCAATATTTATTTGGCGCCATAACAACAAAGGTAAAGACGTATTTGCATGTATTATGCACGATCTCAAAGATTTCTGTGACTCCGTCCACCGAGAAAACCGAATGCCTTTGCAAGTTATCACCAATAATATTGTAGTTAGAATATTATTCCTGTAGTGTAGCGCTCCTTCTGCTTACTTTCGCTGGTTGCACTGAAGACTATTGCCTGATTTTTCAATTATTATTAATCTTTCACTCTTATTGTTTGGTGTCCTTACAATGGTCTTCACGTATTCATTTTGAAAGTTGATATTGGCATCCGGGATGTAGGCATCAGGATACCATATTGATCCGTCATTGATACCACAAGGATCGACGTATTTGAAATAATCGATACAATCGATATTGGCGGGGCTATAACATACTTGTACCAAATACTGGATACTTGGGAGAGGAAGGGTCTAAGGCGGATGGAGTAGGGGATGCGACGGGACAACGTTACGCGGTTCCTTGTGGCGCTCGGAGGACCTGGTTTTTCCCTGTACACCAAACCTTCACTCGATGATTTGAGGCCTTTGCCTCAGTTTCTATCTTGATCTGGATATCTCATTGTATCCAGCACGCTTCAAAACATATGAATCCAACGTTAGGTCAATCTCGAGGAAAAATCGAGTTATCTGGCTTTTCCCCTGTGCTTTTCAAACAATAAAACAAAATTAGTGAACTCATGTGTAAGAATCGGCAACGTTTGGCAATCGGCAAAGGTCTGGTCCAAACTACTTGTAGTTACTGTTAACTGCCCTATAAATAGATGATATTATATATGCAGTTGACCGTGTTGTGTGAACGGAAACACGGAAATGAATATTCAACCAATTGCCGGCTGGAGGCAGATCGGATTCACCTCGCAGTTTCTAGATGGACAATAACATGATCCGAGTGTCCCGTTATTACGTGGACTTGTCCCCCGGCCCTCGGCACCGTCCGGAGGGCGGGACGGACATCCGAGGAGGAGCCGCCTTTCAATTCCCGTCTTCTCAAGTTCCCGGTTCCCAGTCGCGGTACCGGCTTTTTATCAGAGCGGTATCTGGAGCAAACGAACATCTTCGAACCGCCGCACAGCGTTTTGATGAAATGAAATGTTCCTGAACTAGTGGGTATCTAGGTGGGATATAAACAAAGAATGTTTTTGTTTTGAAAGTGTTTTCACAACAAACGATCCAGGCAGACTGAATAACGATAAGTAGATGATATGATTGAGAATTGTAAGAAAGTGGGTATCTTTGAAAGACAAGAGGAGTTGTAATGCACTCGAATTTCCAGAATTACAGCGGTATACAAAAAATACCTCCGAGTCGTGTTTCTTGTGCCAACTCTACGGGTTTTAAGAGTGTTGCATCCGAAAATGATAGCCATTTTGGTTTATTTTTCAATAATAAACCATTGTAATCGCTCTTAAAAAATAAAAATAAAATTCTAACCCCCCTGAAAATTTCATGGTTTACGTTTCAAAGGGTGTAGAATCCGAATCTGCAATAAAAATTTGGGATTTCTCCCAAACGGCTGGAGCAAAATATCTGAAATTTTCAGGAAAAATCAATATTGGTCCGACAACGCCCCAATTCTTGAGCCAGCTCTCTCACTTAATTTAAAGTGGCCTTTAATGGTTGTCAAAGTTTTGTAAAATCCCTAAAAACCTCAAAAAAAGTCGAAGCGGCTTAATTTGGACTCTTTTTGAAGAACTTTCCATGAGGAATCGAATGAGTCCTTCCCCAGGTTCGTAGCTCAAACCATTCCCCATATTTCAGGAGGCACACAAATATGATCAACTGAACAATCCGAATAGGTATTTTGGTTGAGAACTGATTCGACGTGCTCTATGCATGTCTCCTGAAATTCAATAATCGCTCCATCACCCGTGAAACACGCACACTCCAAAGCTTAGTAGAAATTCAAATCATGAACGCAAGCCAATTGAATAATAAACCCCAGTGAAAAATTTGCAGTGTTTGAAAGGCCTGAAAAATATCGGAGGTGAAGTTTTGAAAGATTAAATATTCCTGAATAGAATGAGACCTCTCTCAAAAATTAAACTCTAAGGGAGCTTGGATTTTTTACTGTTGACCGACTAAAAATCGGAAATATCGTATTCTGCACACTGAATTTTTCTCTAGCGACTATTCCAAGAGGAAAGTCCGCTAGATAAACTTTAATACATTCCTCTTGCCTTTTAAAGATAGTTCCTTACAATTCACTAGCTTGTCACCTATTTACTGTTATTCTGTCAGGCTGGGCTGTCCGTTGTGAACAGTTCCAGAAGCGTATTCAATTTCTGTTATTACCCCAGATAAAACCACACGAGTTCAGAGTTGAACAAACCTCACCTGTTATGTTCTCTGCAACTGAAATTCTGTTGATCGATTAGACAGGGTCGTCAAGCAATACAGTCCATAGATCAACTTGTTACTGGCGACAACCCTCCGTCATCTTATCCCATGTAATCCTCTCATCTCAGATAAGCTTCTATACAACCCCTCTCGCCTTTCAAAGATACCTACTGTCTTACCGTGCACGACCACATCACTATTTATTTATTTTTATATTTATTGCTATTTTATAAGACTGAGTTGTTTGTAGTGAAAACGCTTCAAAAAACAAATTCAATTTCTGTTTTTACCCCACCTAGAGACTCCTAGTTCATTAACATTTGGTCCAAGCGAGCCAGATGAAATCACAGGAGTTCAGAATTGAACAAATCTCAACTGTTACAGTTCTGCAAATGAGATTCTGTTGTCACATTAGTCAGGGTCCTCAAGCATCACAGTACACCGTTGGACTCCTTCCTGGTGACAAGCCACCGTCATCTTATCTCATCTAATCCTTTATCCTAGATACCCTTCCATACATCCTTCTTGCCTTCTAACGATACCAATTTCCTTACAATTCACAATCATATCAAATATTTATTGTGTTGTTTATTATGAGAACACTTCAAAAACAAAATTACCCCACCCGGGAGACCCCTAATTCATTAACATTTGGTCCAAGCGAGCCAGATGAAATCACAGGAGTTCAGAATTGAACAAATCTCAACTTTTACAGTTCTGCAAATGAGATTCTGTTGTTACATTAGTCAGGGTCCTCAAGCATTACAGTACACAGATGGACTTCTTCCTGGTGACAAGCCTCCGTTGTCTTATCTCATGTAAATCCTCTTATCTAAGAGCAATAAACCCCAGTGAAAGAATACTTATTTACCCCAGTAATAATATTGAATAGTAAACCGCAGTAATAATATTGAATAATATTTACCTATATATTATCAGCGTTTCATGCATATCAGAATGCTTCAACCCGTGTATCGGCTACTAACTACACTACAAGTATTCACATCGGCTATCACTCCAGTATCCACATTCACTACAACTCGACGCTTTCGGCCGGACATCACTAGGTTACAAACAAGGTTGGGGACAGCGTCACAATAGATCCTAGCGGTCTCAGTGACCAGGGGCTCCTCCCATCCCTTATCGAAAAAAAAAGGTTACAAACAAACAATAATAAACCAAAAAACGCAAATGTTGGCACCATAAATCGGGCCATACATCGGGAATGGTTTGACCTACGGACCTGGGGAGGGGCTCATTCGATTCCTGACGGTATGTTCTTAAAATAAGTTAACATTCATGCCGCTTGGACTTGTTTTGAGTTTTCTAGGGATTTTACAAAACTTTGACAGCCCTTAAAGGGCACTTTAAATCGAGTGAGAGAGCTGGCTCAAGAATTGGTCGTCGGACCAAGATGGATTTTTCCTGAAAATTTCAGATTTTTTGCTCCAGCCGTTTAGGAGAAATCGTGCGTACGGAGTACGGCGGACGGACGGAAAAATTTTTATTGCAGATTCGGATTCTACACCCTTTGAAACGTAAACCATGAAATTTTCAGGGGGTTTAACATTTTTTTTCTTTTCCAAGAGCGATTATAATGGTTTATTATTGAAAAATAAACCAAAATGGCTATCATTTTCGGATGCAACACTCTTAAACCCCGTAGAGTTGGCACAAGAAGCACGGCTCGGAGGTATTTTTTAATCATCAGTGCATTATCACGATGTACTGATGCCGGATATCAACAAGCTGCAACTAAGATCGTGAATGAGTAGGTTAACCAGCCGGCTATCGATACGCGGGGTACTTCGGCCTATCAAGGGTTAGTTGATGGCTCGAAAAAATCGGAACACTCGGCCGACTCCGTTCCCTCAATCCCAAGCGCTGACCCCATATCCGAAAATCCAATCCGCTCTGCCCGCTTCATTTCAATTCGGGTCAATGGGATTCATCCTCAAAAAGTCGATCGCCCGCAGGCCGTGATTAAAAACCGCTCGCGAAACATTTCCCTTTCCAACCTTGATCCCCAAACCTCGGAATTTATGAAGATTAAAGGCTAGTTAATTGCTATGATATTGCCCAAACATTAGCGCTTCCTTTCGCTTCAGGTTTTATTTAGAGCTGTTTCGTATGTGTGTGTGCGTGTAGTTCGAAAGGTCTCCCATCTAAAATAACTAAACCGAAAAATGTGACAAATGTTATGGGATCCACATACGCTCAGTTTAACTGCGCTGTTTTCATGAGGGCAAAGCTGACCAAAAATATTTACGGGTACCTGAAAGTGTACGGGTCATTCAGACGCTACTCGTAGGTAGGTTAAACAAGTACTAGAATTCTCAGCCGATTTTCATGCTTTTGTCTGTTCTATCTAGAATTCGGTCTAGTTTTTAAAAATTTCTGTGATAAAAGACCGGATAAATTTGTGCTTTGTGGGCAAAGCTGGATATAGGGACGTCCCAGTAATGCTTGCATTACGTACTGTAGTCGGAAAACCCCAACCATTGCATACATAAACAAGACGGTTGATTCTTAAACTTCATGTTTAAGTTAAATTTAAGCAATAAATGGCAAGAGGAAAATTTTATTTATAGGAAATGGCAGGAGAGAAAATTTACTGTAGATACTGTACAAAATTCCCGCCATTCAATCTATGACCCCTTCTATCAATGAGCGACGCAGATTTGTACACAAAGGAGTCAGAGTCCGCCGGGCTGTTCCAAAAAAAAAACCCTGTACTTACCATTGCTTTTTTTCTAAATACAGATGAACCGAAACCCCCATTGTGATTAACAGACAGATACACGACACAGCATTCACGTAAACATCATACTTTAGGTCCCTGAGGAAATACCCTTTTATTGGGAACCCGCCTGTTGATATTACCTCACAGCTCACGGGCACTTACATTTGTGTACCCAGTCAAAAATCACGTTTTTCTTACTTGAAAAGCAATTTTCCCCCAGAAAACTACACGGAATTTCAAATCTGGTTATATCGCTGGAAGGTTGGTTCTCCATTAGGGCGATAGGAAATTAAACGCTCTTTCCAATAGTGGGTTCAGATTTGAAATCGCACGCAAAATGTGGGAGATATGGCCGTTTTAATGCGGTAAGGTAGAAAAAACGAGAAAAATCTTAAAATTGAAAAAAATCGCATTCCCAAGGGTGTAAAAAAATTGCTGAGAGGCATTTTCGATCAGAAATTTTCCGTAGAATCTTCTCCTGGCCTGTGACCGTCACGAAATGAAACACCCTGTATAGCATTAGCAAACTGAATTAACCTTTTCACAATTAGAATTAAACCTTTTGCGAACTGAATTAAACCTTTCGCAATTAGAATTAAACTTTACCTCCATATCTGTATTTGCGAAAGGGTTAACTCTAATTGCGAAAAGGTTAATTCTAATTGCGAAAGGTTTAATTTCAATTGCGAAAAGATTAATTCAGTTTGCTAAAAGTTCAATTTAGTTTGATAAAGGTTTAATTCAGTTTGCTAATGCTATATGAGGCGCTAAGTTGCAAAACTGGCTAAGTCCATTTTTTTTTTAAATGGGGATAACAGCCATGCCTATAGGATTCCATACCGAGGAATCGAATGGTGATACCATTTTGCTTCTAAAGTGGTTAGTTCCCCTCGAAATAGAAGGTTAAAAGATGCGATTTGTTGCGAAACTGGCTATGTCCATGGCACGTTTTGAATCAAAGATGGCTACTGCCTCATTTTGGTGGCTAAGTCCACTAGGTACCTAACTTCTTACTATGAAGGTATTGAAAAATTAGGATCCCTCCTTTTGGTAGCATTGAACCTTTGATTAATTTTCCTCGAGCTGAAACTTAGGCTTTACCAAATAGCTCGCCGCTGAAGCTCCAAGATCAGTAAATTTGGTCTCGATTACATGCCCGATTGTTGGGCATTCATTCTTGCCGTCCGACCGCATCTTCGGCAGAATCGATAAGGAACCCCCGACGAGTATATAAGCAATATTTGCCAACCATGGCACAGTCAGGAATCTTAGTTCCGAGGTGAAAGTTCTTGAATGGAGAACTTGTGCCTACTCCAATTTGAAGGGAACCCAAAGCTTCCACTTCAGATTCAATCGATGTAAGAGACTTCTGTTGGAAAAGTCCTCAAGAGGCATCCAGCTACGGGGAGCTGATGACAACGCAGCTGACGATTTCGAGTTAGAAGAGGATTCCGAAGACCTACGCATCTAAACAATTGAATAATACCTAAACTCCTTTGAAAAATAATTTTCTTTTTCTTTTTACTGTCTACTCAGCTAACTCATCTTTTTCGAACATTCATTTTCGTATGGATATTTGTTTAATATAAAAACAACATTTCATATAAGTACTAGCCTTACTGAAGTTTTGAATTTAAAATACAACGATGATTTTTTTCCAGTTATATGGATTTGTTTTTGGTACTAGTTTCCTTCAAGTTAACGAACAAAACTGGTTAGATCTTTCAAGTTCAGTTCCAAACGTTTTTATTAAATACTGCCTCTAAGAAGAGTATTTTAGGTTCGGTTCTGATTTGCTCCGAAGCAGAGAGGCATAACTTTTGATTCAGAAATGTTCACATATAGCCAAAAATACATCTCTAAACGTTTTTCGTGGTTTTCTCAAAAAGAGCCATAATGGACTTAGTTTTGAGACTCAGTGCCTCATATATACTTCCGGGTTCATCCAAAGGAAGTCGTTCTATCCATCCCTCTATCACCTGTCACTCTGTCCAAATTCATCTAAATTTAAATTAATTTTTTGGTTTAGTTAAAATTCGATAATGCTCTTCCGTTGAAAGGGGCAGAATCCAAATCTGTCAATAAAAATTCAAATTATCAACCGTACGCCCAATTGATATAATAAACCTGCAAAAAATATTTTTTATCCACCTTGGTCCGACGACCCCCCAATTCAAACATCCATAATTCAATTAAAGTGCCCTTTAAGGGCTGTTTTGTTAAAATAGCCAAACCCAAATTTAAGTCGAATGTAGCCAAATAAATTTATACCATGCGGAATCGTCAGGTCCGTAGGTCAAAATTTCGTGTATGGCCCGATATCTGCCAAATTTCGTTTTTTCGTTTATTATTGTTTGTTTGTAATCGCTATGTATCGGCTATAAATAGTATCCAGTTTTAATCTGGATACTATAGCCGATGTGAATACTTGTAGTGTAATACAGTAGCCGATACACGGGTTATTCTGATAATATATAGGTAAAATTAAACAATATTATTACCGATTATTCAAATTTTCACCATAAATCGGGCCATCATGGGGTTTATAATAATATTTACCTATTTGAAGACATACCGTGAGGAATGGCTCAATTCGTCCGTAGGTCAAACCATTCTTCATTTATGGTGCCAACAATTCGACTTGTTTTGAGGTTATTTCAAAACTTTGATGCTTAAAGGGACTTTAAATTGAATGAGTGGATGCTGGCTCAAACGTCGTAGTTTGATTAGCCGAAGCAAGATGAACTTTTGATTGCATGAAATGTTAACATATAGCCAAAAATATTATTCTAAACGTTTTACTGTGGTTTTGTTCAAAAAGAGCCATTATTGACTTGGAAAGTTTTGCTTTCACCTCATATGAATACACCGGGTTCATCCAAAAGAAATTCTAGGTGCATCATCTATCACCAGTCACTTGTCCAAATTCATCTACATTTAAATTAATTTTTTTGAATTCGTGTCATGGCTGCTATGTTTCACGAAACATTTAAATGCCTTCAGGGCAAAATCTAAAATCCAAATTTCTAAATGTCAATCAAATTCTAAATATGCTCAACCTTCGCCCAAATATTTTAAATAATTTATCCGAATATAAATGCACAACACATACCTACTCATATGTTGTTTTTTTTTCTTCAAAGAGTGAGTTTGTGTTTATTTGATGGTCAAGTTAAATGACGCCGATCTTGAGTTCGAGTTAGGGATTTGATCTGAACTTTTGCAGCACTAACTACCATGGGCGCCTTAAAGAATATTTTCCCAGGAAGGGGGGGGGGGGGGGGGGGGCAAGGCCACCTGGGGGTTATGAAACTTTGCAGTGAAAAAGTAAAATTCAAAAATGTTTTAAAGTAATTTGCTTCAAAATGAACTTAGGTGTGACATGATCTGAATGGAAGTAAAATATTATGACTTGAACAAGAATTATACTCTTCTCTTATCCATTCCAAAAACATTGGTCGCTACCCGGCACTCCGGCAGTATCACTTGCTCTTCAGTGCCTTGCTTATTCTTCTTTTTGTTGTCAATTACGTTGTTTCTTTCGCTATAATAATACTAGGTTTGGTTATTTATGTAGTCATGTTTTTCGTTAACGTGACCTCATCCCGTCGTTTATACGGAAATGCCGATATTTATCAATCGGACATACTGAATTTTTCAAAACACTAAAACCTGACAAAAATGTTTGCATACTATCCTGATTCTCAGGGGGGGGGGGGGCAATGGCCACCTTCGCGGTCTTCTCGTGAACAACAACAGAACCCGACTTCAAAAAGGCCACATCCTGTCGAAAGGAAAAGCTCGCGGATCGAACGCACAATCGGGCGGCCACCTTGAGGGGGACTTTCCCCGCGGTTTCTCTCCCAATACCTTAAAAAGCACTCGACTTTTTTCCCCCTTCTTCTTCTTGAACGTCCTCCCCAGACTCGGCTATGTCGCTAGTTGGGTCGGTCACTTTCGAAAAAACAATGTGCGGACTCGACGGCTCCAACGGAACTTGGCCTCCCCCTTTCTCTTATCTCTATCCGTTTCCAGTTTGCGGGTCTTGAAGGGGGAACATTCCGAATTGATGTAAAAGACCGGATCCCCGAGATACAACTCGAGGCAGTTAGAAGTAAGAACTCATTCATGAGAGAGATAACCACCGCTTTTCACTATCGGGACACGGCTGAGGCGTAACTGGACCAGACTTACCCAGACTACATCTTTCCAGAAAATACCTAATGGGATAGGTCTACCTGACACTTTCAACAGTTTTGACCATTTTAGAACGAAGATTTAGAGTAAAATGAAGTTGACCTGTAGAGAGTTTTTTTTTTTTTTTTTTTTTTTTTAATAATTGAATTTGTTTGTATATTGCAGGAAGAATGGCTAAAACCATCTCAGTCAGCCGCCACATGTTCGTATGAACTTTTAGCGTAGAATACGCTTTAGCCATGGACTAACTAGCCGAAAAGTGTCACGCGGGAGTGGAACGAAAAAGGGTATGGTATCCAGGAACGAAAACGGTGACGCGAGACCAATAAACATAAGAATATTTACATCCATGTGTAGTAGTTGCGACAAACCCGTACGAAAAAGGGTATGGTATCCAGGAACGAAAACGGTGACACGAGACCAATAAACATAAGAATATTTACATCCATGTGTAGTAGTTGCGACAAACCCGTTTGAAGTGAGTCATTTTATTTATGTAAATCGGAGTTTCAGTCGTTCGCGAATCGTCCTTCGGTTCGACAATGAACGTTCGATGATCATCGTTGAACGTTCAGCGTTCAATCGAGGCTAAAGCGTATTCTACGTTCCTATACTTGTGGCAGTAGTCTCTAAATAAAAGCAAAAGGGGGTCCAGGGGGCTTGCCCCCTGGCGAGGCGCGGAGCGCCGAGTTTTGGTTGGTGGGCAGAAGAAAATTTACTTACTTTTAAATTTTATGGGATATTTTGACTCGTACTACGTGGTGTGGCTCTTAAATAACGAGACTGCGCGCGCAGACGGGACCTAACGTTGTACAGGTGGAAGGGTCTAATTTTTCAGTACGAGAACATATGACTTAAAGGTTCTTGCGATGGGACCCCCCGCCGGAAAGCGACAGGAAAAAAACGCTGCAAATTCTTTCACTGGGGTTTACAATTCAATTTCATTCATTTGGCTTGCATTCATGATTTGAATTTCTACTAAGTTTTGGAGTGTGCGTGTTTCACAAGTGATAGAGCGATTATTGAATTTCAGGAGGCACACTAATATGATCAACTGATCAATTCAAATAGGTATTTTGATTGAGAACAGATTTACGTGCTCCTTGCATATCTCCTGAAATTCAATAATCGCTCTATCACCTGTGAAACACGCACACTCCAAAGCTTAGTAGAAATTCAAATCATGAATCATTGAATAATAAACCCCAGTGAAAGAATTTGCAGCGTTTTTTTTTTTTTTTTTTTTTTTTTTTTTTTTTTTTTTTAAGTGGGAACTCCTGGCTCATTGAAAATTTATTTTCTCTCACCTGGAAGAATCTGAGAGTTAATGTTGGCCATCCAGAATCAGTGTTGGTGGATTAGAAGTGTGATAAGTGCTATCAAACCTGGGCAGTCGTTAAGTGTGGATCGGCTTGGGAGGAAGGTAAGTTTTAATGTGCTCAAAAACTCCATTTCTCTCATTATTGTAGGAGTACATACATTTAAAAAAAATTTGTTCATAAATGTTTAAATGCCCCAATTCATGTTTGAGTCACTTCGTTGAGTTGTATGCGGCCAAATATTTTTTTTTAAATCATTTTTACCGTTTATTTGGCATTTACAGTGATTTTTATAGTATATTTTTTGAATTTTGATCAATTTAATGTGCTCAAAATAGCTGACAAACAAACTGATCCAGAGTATGACGACAGAGTCCGAACGATATATATACGTCGATACAATCCAAGAATTGTTTCGGCTTAGATTTAATCGGATTTCCATGAAGTTTTTGCTCCCGAGTCTGTGAAGTAGCGGTTGCCTTGTTGTTCACTTTCGGGAGCCAAACAGTTTTTGTTGTCCGAATTCAGAATTTTCACTCGCATTTTGCCTTTCATAGCCTACTGAACAAATTTGGTTCCGAAATGTGGAATAACTTCCACAATTTTGAATGAATTTAGCTCATATTTCGAAGGAATATATGGATAAGGCTTTTTGAGGTCCCATACAAATTGCATCTCAATGTAATCAGCGGTACGCTCTGCGCATGCCCTAACGTGATATTCTTGAAACAGGTATAACTTTCACAATTTTGTGAAAATCCATAAATTCAATTTAGCTCACATGATAAAGGATGTAACGAGGAAGCTGCTGTGCCATCTCCTTGGCAGTGTATTTTTTTCAATTTTGACTTTTTGAAGTAATAACAGTAGCTGTGTTTCGTGGTGCCTAAACAACATGACTACATGGATATGTTGACAGGTTGGGAGGAAATCGTATATTCGACTGGTTTTGTCTCGTTTTGAGATGATCAGGTAGGTACCATTTGAGATAACAATCAGGCAGCTAAGTGTATGAGATGGCGAATTCGGATCTTAGAATAGTAGGTAACTGTTCTCAATGTGTGATATTCAGATGCATCCGTATTCGTAGTCTTTATGAGACACATTGACCTCTCGTCAAGCGTGGGTCAACTGGATGGAATTGACAGCGTTAGTTTCACGTTAGAAGGCGCTCGGTTCGGAAGTGCAATCGACGATCACTACGTCCGGAGAAAATCCGTCCATTCAGCCCCCGTCGTCACATACCGTGTCATCATGTCCACAGTTCCGTCGTACAGGTCGACACCTCAACATTTACCGTCCGTCCTACCCGAGCATCCTGCACTCGGAGACGATCCGTCCGTTCGGTCCGACAACATCACGCCTGTACCTGAGACCGCCATGGCGAACCGTCGAATAGCGTACGGAGCTACGACAGTCCTACTACACCGATCTTCTTCTCGTACTTCACGAGGAGGCAACCCATCCGGTCAGAACGACAACACCACGTCCACACCAACGACCACCCTGCCTGACCGCACCACGTCTGGAGTTTCCCCTTTTATTCTATGTTTCTTCCTCTGCATCGTCCCTGCAAAACCCAAGATCTTCAGCCCCTGTGAACTCGCCAGCGAGGTAACATTAAGCTTCATACGCACTCATAACAAACCGCCGTGTTGTAATGTCGTATCGTAACACCGTTCCGTACCTACATCGCTCCTTAACAATTTGATCGGGCGAATCGACCGTTCTTTTACTTCAGTCTGATTTGTGTAACTCAACGAATTTCTGAGTTTCTTCACTGTCCCGTCCCATGCTGATTATTCCAAACTGATAAAATATTGACGATGTACAGACATTTACACGAGGCAATATACAGGATGGAATAGGGGAGAATTCGGAAGTGTCTTGTCGAAGACATAAGTGTTGTCACTTGCTTCCTGCCCGCGTGGCCTTCCCAACCGCTTTGCCAACCGGTGGGATTTTGGCAGGTGCTCCGCTTGCAGGAACGACCCATCTTCAGCTTGTGATGGATATGGTTGGTTGGCCCCTTCCCGATTTTAGAATCTGTCGTCTTGGGAGATGAATCGGACGCCTACAAGCGTCTGAATCATCCTCTGAGCGTGGCGGAGCATAATAATGCATCCACCTGCTCGGAAGGGGCAATTATACCATTACATCACCTGACAAGCTACATCTCAGTTAGCATCGTGGAGCTATCCCGTGAAGCTCTATTGTACATTTTATTTGCAAGTGCTAGTGTTCAACGTAACTTGAATATGAAATAAATAACCACGTCCTTGCTACTAGTGGGTCTGCACGTGAAATGAATAAATAACATTAATTGTTTCCTCAACACATCGCTAACACAACACTTTCGAAATAAAAATTCCCTTATCCACTAGGGAGGTGCGAAAAAAGTCAACTTGCAAATTTTATATTGGTATAGGAAAAGTTGCGATTGGTTCATAGAACAAAAACAAAACAAAAATTATTCAAATCGGACTTTATCATCCGATTTCGCAAGTGAGTTAAATATATGTAAAAACTGATGAAAACTACATATTTTACCTAAACCAAATCTAAGAGCCAAATGTATCCTGCCTTCATCTCCACTGGGGTAAACTCGCCAGAGTAGCCATCGAGAAATCTTCCGAAACTTAAAAAGCAGATAACGATAGAAAAACGCTGCAAATTCTTTCACTCGGGTTTATTATTCAATTGGCTTGCGTACATGATTTGAATTTCTACTAAGCTTTGGAGTGTGCGTGTTTCACAGGTGAAAGAATACTTATTTACCCCAGTAATAATATTGAATAATATTTACCTATATATTATCAGCGTTTCATGCATATCAGAATGCTTCAACCCGTGTATCGGCTATAAACTACAAGTATCCACATCGGCTATCACTCCAGTAACCACAATCACTACAACTCGGCGCTATCGGCATCCCTAGGTTACAAACAAACAATAATAACCCAAAAAACGCAAATGTTGACACCACAAATCGGGCCATACATCGGGAATGGTTTGACCTACGGACGTGGGGAGGGTCTCATTCGATTCCTCATGGTATGTTCTTCAAATAGGTAAATATTTAGGCCGCTTCGACTTGTTTTGAGGTTTTTAGGGATTTTACAAAACTTTGACAGCCCTTAAAGGGCACTTTAAATTGAGTGAGAGAGCTGGCTCAAGAATTGGGGCGTCGTCGGACCAAGATGGATTTTTCCCGAAAATTTCAGATCTTTTGCTCCAGCCGTTTCGGAGATATCGTGCGTACGGCGGCATTTTTTATTGCAGATTCGGATTCTTCACCCTTTGGAACGTAAACCATGAAATTTTCAGGGGGGGGGGGGGGTTAGAATTTTTTTTTCCAGAGCGATTACAATGGTTTATTATTGAATAATAAACCAAAATCTATCGAAATCACGCAAATAAGAAAAACTCTGCACAGGTCTGACGACATGAATTCATCAAATGGCATAAGTGCTTGAACATTTTTCATGCAGGTAATTGACTTATGGAAGTTCATAAAATCCGTGCTTCCACAGGGTCAAAACGCAGCAATTATCACATTAACATTCATTGTTTCTCTATCAGAGATTGGGTTTAGTTCTTTCAATTTCCACAAAAATTGGATGAAAATCAAAACGGCATTATGTATTGATCAAAATTCGTCGTGTAAATTTTTATATTCTACCTTTAACACTGATGTTCGACGAACTTATCAACTAAGAGGTGTACACATGGCTTGAAGTGTCTCAAGCCAAAATACACTTCATTTAAGGATTTAGTTGTTGCACTACCTTCAAATTCGGCAGCAATTCTATATACACTACAGCCATTATAGTCACCATTACGACTGAACTAACCATTTTGGGACCATTCTGTCTCAGATTTATAGCTCTAGATTGAAGGCAGCTCGTGATGGCCACTTGAACGTGGTGTTGCCGAACCTGTTTTTAGAAACCGCATTTACCTCCAGAGAAAACATAGAATGGGGAAAATTAGTACCATAGATCATGAGGAATCAAAAAACTTCTCGCCAGAGATGAAAGAAAAGATTACACTTTAAAAACGCTGCAAATTCTTTCACTGGGGTTTTTTATTCAATTGCTCGCTCAATCGCTCAAACCATTCCCGATGTATGGCCCGATTTATGCTGCCAACATTGCATCCACTTTCAGTACATCACTAGGTTACTGCGATCAAAACAAAAACAACAGCTTTTTTTGTTTTGTTTTGTTTTGATTGCAGTAACCTAGTGATGTAGTGAATGTGGATACTGGAGTGAACTCCTAAAAGGGTTTATAGCCGATACACGGGTTGAAGCATTCTGATACGCATGCTCCGTCTTACAAAATTTAAAATTTTCAAATAGAATATTTTTCCATTGTAATCGCTCTTGAAAAAACGCTGCAAATTCTTTCACTGGGGTTTATTATTCAATTTCATTCATTTGGCTTGCATTCATGATTTTAATTTCTACTAAGCTGTAGTTAACTGCTGCCCAACACTGACGCGTGGCCAAAGTACGCCCGCCTGCTTCCACCGGCTAAACACTCTTTTACCGGAATGAATAATTCATAATTACAATTATTATTAGCCCAGTCAAATTAGACTCAAAAAACGCTGCAAATTCTTTCACTGGGGTTTATTATTCATTTGGCTTGCGTTCATGATTTGCATTTCTACTAAGCTTTGGAGACTGCGTGTTTCACAGGTGATAGAGCGATTATTGAATTTCAGGAGAGCACTTAATAGAGCATAGAGCACTTAAATCAGTTCTCAACCAAAATACCTATTTGGATTGATCAGTTGATCATATTTGTGGGCCTCCTGAAATTCAATGATCGCTCCATCACCTGTGAAACACGCACACTCCAAAGCTTAGTAGAAATTCAAATTACAATACAGATTGTGGTGGAAGACTCCCTGGGAAACCACTGCAAGTAAGGGGCTAATCATAGAGGATTTACCTTGAACAGGCACTTGAAATGTTCGACCAATCAAGTAGTGTGTTATCACGATGAATAAGTTGTTAGGCAAATGTGTAGTCGGCCGATGTATGGATTTTTTAAAATTAAGATTTTGGATTGCATGCTTCATGAAACGAAATAATGAACCAAAAATTGAAAAATCACTTAAATACTCTATCCCAATTGCAGATTCTTCAGATGACGGTGGTCATGGGTGGGATAGAGGAGTCGGTGAGCTGCAGCCGCGAAGACGTAGCGCGGATCGTGTGCATCGCGTCCCTCCACCAGTTCAACACATCCTACACCTTCGACTTGGGCGGCAATCAATCCGCCGTCGGCCTCTTCGGTATCCCGTCCAACTTCGCCGAATCCTGCGTGGGGCAGGGCAAGTCCGAAAGGTTCCAAGACAGCTTCAACTGCCTCACGAGCTCTCAATTCAAACGAAACGCCAAAAAAAGAACCACCCCGCTGATTTCGGAAGCGATATGCAACGACCCCTACATCAGTTTGAAGGATTATTTGAAAGTGACGACGGCGTGGAACATGACCGCGACGTTGGAAAATCAAACCAAGCTGTTCGGAAAACGGAAAGTTTCCTGCCAGCACATCGATTTGGATTATTTGTACGTGACGAAAGAGGTGTGCGGAATTTAACATTTGTGTGTCATGCATACTAACACCAGTCTATTGGGATAATGCTTTTCTGTCATAAGTTCACTCTTATAAACAGGGTGTAAAGCGAGTTGTGTCCAATCGCTCTTCTACGTGTTCTAAAACCTATTTCCGACCAAAAGTACCTACCTCTAAGACTTTTTTTAGTGTCTTCTTTCCGAATTTCACTTTTACTTTCACTTACTTTTCACTGTTAACATTATTTTCCTATTTTCAAAATTATTAATAAAGAGAGAGAGAGAGAGAGAAAAAAACATTTATTGAACATTATATGGGGTGGAATGTTGGGTTAGTTGGGTTAGTGGAAAGTATAAATTTTCCTATTTTCATAATTACTTTACTAAAATTGCCATGACTTCTTTAATTTACACAAAAAATTCAAATTTGAGGGTACCCATTAGAAACAGCGTTAAATTTTCTGTCTTTTCAATGCTTGAACATTTTTTATTAAAACGAAATTAAGGCGCAAAAAAAAGAGTCCAAAAAGTAGATTTTGTCAAAATTTTAAAATTACCTATTTTTTAAAAGGTTTGTAATCTTATTAGTTTTCGCAGCAGGACTGTGCAGACCCCCGAAAAACTGTCCCGAAATATCCATTTTCTAACAGACTAATCAAATTGATTGTAGTAATTGGATTTTACATCAAAAATGAGGTTTGATTGCCAAAATGGTTTGTTTTTCAAGTTAACTATAGTTTTTTGGAATCGAGTGGGGACACTCCTACATCTCCCCTACTGCCTAATAACCCCGACTACTAGGAAAGTAGTGGTGATTTTTCTTTCATTCTAGGACGGAGCTTGAAAGAAAAATGTTTAGGAATTAAAATGAGACAATTTAACGGTCTTTCTAACGCTAGTTCTTTAGTGCAAATTTTAAAAGTGAAATAACACGGAAACGAAGACTCTACAAAAAAAAAACTCTGTGAGGCACGTTTTGCGGAAACAGGTTGTGGAAAACGTAGAAGATCGTTCAGACACGACTCGCATTACACCCTGTAAATTTGGGTCATTTCAAAATTTTGGTCACATTTGGGTATCGACTTTTCTAAAAAAAAATTTGAAACTTGATCAATTTTCTTGTTCCTAATCAATCACTGCGGTTCTCTCGGCATATTACCCAAGTGAGCACACATAATCTTGAACCGTACTGCTGATACGCCATTTTGAAGAAAAAAAAACACTTTTGTAGGGAGTGAGGTATATACTACTATTTTTTCCCTCTTGAGCCTCCAACCTCCATGGGAATCGCTGCTCAAGTCTTTCAATTTAGGTGAGTGGAACAGCACAAATTAGCTTAATTTTAGCTACAGTAAATACTAAGGTTTCCTTGCCAAAATCTCACTTGCTACAAACAGATCTCACTCCCTACAATTTAACGGACTATTGGCTGGATATAGTACAGGCCACCAATCAAAAACGGGTTGAACCAAAAAAAAAAAAAAAAATATAGGCAAGTCAGGTTCCACAAGCCTTTCAGTGCCTTTACAGGCCACCAATCAATTGAAACTGGTTGAACCAAAATCACCATAAGGGATGCTAACAAAACAGAAGCAACTTCATAAACACCCTTTCCTGTCAGTTGGGGGCTACTTTTCAAAACATTGTAGGGAGTGGGGGGAAACCGTGTGCCACTTGAGGCGGATATCCATCGTAGATGGTATGTTCTTTCGTAGTGTAAGTGGATATAACAGCCACAATAAATATTTCGCTGAGTAGTGACGATGAAAGTTGTGACAGCTCTGGTTAGTGACAGCTGTACGGAGTGAGAAATACGGACTTTTTTATTTTCTCCTGGGTCCTGTAGGCACAACTTTTACATACTTTTCCATGGAACATGTACATCCACATTTCCATGGGAGTCCCGAGTTTGTACGAAATTGGTCCGACATAATGTGAGAAACCGACGACACAACTAATCCGTTCTCCGATATGTGCATAAGGGTGATACCTATTTTACGGGACCTTCAGTCCTTCATTGATAAATAATGTTCTGTTCAACTTTTTCTAAAATTTTTTTTGTAGATCGTCTACTTCGTCTCCTCTAATCTAGTCTACCACTAATCTCATTGTCATGGTCTGAACTTAAACTCAGCCCATGACAATGGGGTTCTGTGAGTCAGAATTTGAATTTAATCCGAAATTTTATCCGCTCAAAGTACGTTTTACCGGAAATATTTCAACTAGTATTTTTTTTTTTAGAATTAGTTACTGGATGTTAGTGCGCTTACAAGTTGGACTAACTTTTAGATAGTCTGTACGAATCAAGTGCTCAAAGTTCGTCCCAAACCTTCTGTCTCATTGTCATGGGTTTGAAGGAAATCATCGTAGCTCTCTCGAATGAGGGGAATTCAAAGTTATTTCAGCATTGGTAACCCTGCCCTTTGAGGAAACACCATGCTTCCGCCAATTCTATACAGTTGGGACTGAAAAATGAAGTTATACGTTTCTAAAACAGGTGTGTACGTTTCATACTTCTCATTGTTATAGGTTTGAAAATCACTCTTAATCAATCTTTTTGATTCGTTTAGCATTCATTTTGGGATAGAGAAGTGAAAACTCTATTCAATGCAAGTTTCATTTTCTATAAGTGTTCATTAGACTCCTAATTGCAGAAGGTTAATGTTGATTTCTCATTGTCGTGGCGAATTTAAACTTCATTGTTGTGGCTACACAAAAGCCGTCATGGCTGTTTGGAACAATTTTTCTTTCAAGTTTGGTATTTGATACTAAATAAATACTAGTTTTAAAATGTGATACTTGTTCTAGCACAAAGTCAGGAAAAACTGAAATCAGATATCTGTCTCATTCAACCTTACCTACACATCGTTTACGTAATTCTGTCGTTATTTGGTTGACAAAGCTCATTGTCATGGATACATACCATTCTCGTAACCTATAAAATTTTAAAACCTGAATTTTGAGGAAACAAACGAAAATCATGCGTGCTTGTACATCACTATACCATCAGAGTAACATCTAGATTGTGTAATAAAAAAATCATAAATTTAGGAGAACAAAATTTTTTAGTCAGAATCAAAACCTCGATTGTCCCGTTAAATGAGAATCAACCATAAGTGGCAGGTACTACTATTCGGACGATGATAAATACTGTAAGGGTCCATCTAGGAGCTTAGCCCCACAGTCACTGAATATTTTATCAAAATTGGACTACCAATAAGAATAGTTTTGGGCGTGACAAGATGTATCACTTACACACAGAGACGGAACAACAAATATTCATTTTGTCGGACAATATCTTTTCGATTTCTTGTACGAAAATACAGCTTACTACTTGTTGTGGTCAGGAAGGGAAAATGTTTTTGAAATCGAAAAATTCGATTATGAGGTCATGCTGCTTGGTTGGGAAAGACTTTGTCAGGGTACCGACTTGAGCTTGGAAGAAATTCGCACCAAATTAAACGAATTGGATTTTCAGTTTTCATGGATTGTCTTTAAATTCCCTGTAGATTGCAGGCGCAAGTGCAGTATCGCGGAGAAACATATGACCGGAACAACACGGATCAACCGGGCCCTCGGCATTTCGACTAGGCGGATTGTTGTCAATTGATCCCAACGAACTATACTACATAGCACAAAATCGTTGATAGATATAGTTCAGATCTACGTCAGATTACTGGGAAATTTTAAAGTGTGGTGCAAAAGTGAATTTTTACGTAATATACCGCAATTAAGTCTGTAATTCTTCAGTCTCTTCGCGCAAAACGGAGATAGGTACCACATCACGGCGTATATTTGAACAATAAATTATGTCGTCTCAAAGCTAATTATACAGTTTTGGTACTTAGTTGAACTTCCTTAAATTACAAGCCCTAGCTGAAATGATGAAGTAGGTACCGTATCCCTTCTACTCAAAGATGTACCTTTTTTGACAGCATAAAGAGTTTTTTCGAGGAGTTTTTGTTCATAATACGTGGAATATCGTCGTGCAAGAGAGAGTATTTCGGTTTCTTCAAATACATCGGTCGTTGATAACAGTCATGTTGTTGGAAGTGGAAAACCCTCCTAAACGAACATATTTCGAGGAAATTTTGAACATTTAAAGATGGGAAAGCTACAATTTTGATCAACGCCTGAAAAAAAGGTTTTTGAGAGATACTTGAGAGATAGATAATATACCAGCGATTCAATCAGGACAGATTATTGATCAGGACCTACTTATGATCGTAGCCTTAGATCCTAGTCACTCTCACTCAACATCATATTCCATGGGAACCCACGTAGAACAGGTTCCTAGCGATATGGTTCCGACGAATATAACCTACTACTTATAACTTTTGCACCGTTGGGTGTTATTGCTAGACGGTGGGTATACACAATTGCCAAATGAGGATTGTCACTCGATTCAGGTGTTACACGGAGGTCAGTGTTTTGTTTAGTTTGGACGTCTTGATACTACGCTTTAATCTCAAAAATAAGGAGGAACAAATATAATAAGTGAATAGTTTTAGTAACATACACACCAGTTGTACAAACAGATCGAAACCAGGGATAAAACTATCGCGGTGAAAAACTAGTGGCCTCTGCGTCAACATCTAATACTCAATACAAAATAGAAATTGGGCTATTGCGCTAGCGATTATTGTGTGTACCCACCGTCGAGTGGTATTGCTTTGAAATTCCACATGTTGTGCGCTATATTTTGTGTGAATTGTATGTGAAAAGTTGGGTTTGTTCCAATCTTTCGAGTTGAATTTTCTCGTGTTTTATTAGCACCGGAATTGTGTAACAGACATGTTCAATTTCATATTTATGCGTCTTTTCAGGTTTTGGGGAGTATTTACCGGCCTGGGGTGTTGGACAGGGGACCGGTCGGCAAGAATGGAACGAATGACGACGATGATGACGACTTGAACGGCTCTTGCAGGGAGATGTGCTACTGCATGAACTCTTGCAAAGGCTCGAAGGATGGCCAGTTTGACGGCCTGAGGAAGCACAAAGGACCCAAAGAGAGGAAGATCGACAAGTTCGGAAGGATCGTCGACAGGGTCATCATTATCGTTTGGATCCTCGCCGTCGGGTCGGCGATTGTCGCCTTTTACATTTTCGTAAAGAGCCCGCGCCACCGCGGCGTCAGACGCGACGATTGGAGTCGTCCCATATTAACAGCTCATTTCAGTGAAGGGATCTCGTAAGGTTCGGTTATACTTTTGTCACAATAAGTAACCTACACTTTTGTCAAATTAAATCAAAATCAAATAAATTCAACACAGCAATCACATTTTAGGCTTCTCCTCTTCTGACGGGTCTTAAACAATGTTTGTACACTCCTTGACGGACTTCAATTACGAACGGCCTTAAATTATACTGCGAAATTAAAACCTCTCTGGCTGTTTCAAGCAGCAGGGCTGTCTGGATTCTCTGCTCAAACTTACAATAAATATGCATATTTTTCATCATATTTGCAATCATACATGAAGGTTTTACATACTTTTGCAGATCATACTTACTGATCTGAAGCTAATACTGAGCCGACATGTAATACTAATTTAGAGGTTGCATTCCAATGATCTTCCTCACTTTTCAATGTCATGTATCGTTAGTTTGTTAAGTGTGTATTTCTCATTATAGCAAATTAATACTTTTCCCAGTCAAATTAATACTTTTCCCAACCATAATTTCCCAACCAAATACTTTTCCCAATCAAATTAATACTTTTCACGACATTAAATTTTTGCCTCCTTATTCACCGATGTTGAATCCGGCTGAGTACGCTTTTGCCAAGATTAAGACGGCAGTTAGAGGATATCTCTCTCAGGCTACCCGAGATCAAGCCCTCGGAGAAACAGTTTCAAGAGCCGTAGGTACATTGTCCCCCACAGATTGTTCAAATTTCGTGTTAGAAGTTTTGCTCAAACTACCCGTAGCAGTGGCTGGGCAACCCCCTCACTGAATATATGTTTATATAATATACATTAAAAATAAACTTCAACTAAGATGATAAACTACCTATATTTTTTCTGCCAATAATTTGTATTAGGAAATAGTATACCTATATATTTATTATTCGTTGGATTGCAAGCTTTGCGTTGTTCTATTTCCTTAATTTTTTAAGATCAATTTGGTAGGGAAAGTATCAATTTGGTTGGGAAAAGTATTAATTTGACTGGGAAAAGCTATATTTATTTATCATTGTTTCTTTATTTTCTAATAGGTAGGAAAAGCAACTTTACTTGATAAGAAACTTGGTATGAATGTTGAAAATGATGGATGTAATACCGTTTGAAGATCACTGTAATGATTTTTCTCGGCACGTTTGAAACGAATTTGTGAACCGGGAAAAACGATTTCGTTTCTCCTATTAAGCATTTATGTGAACAATAAACAATTTGAGAGAGACAAGCATCGACAGTAATCATTCTAACGTTATTCTAACCTTCCATGAATCCGTATTGTTAATAAGACCCTTCTGGATTGATAGATGTGTTACGAATTACATTTACTCATTTCAAATAAGGAAAATTAAATGGGGGCGTAATTGTAGATCAACTATCACGAAGCCAAGTTCCTGTGAAACATATTTATCGAATTGATGTATTCTATTTTTAATAGGTCAATAGTTTCTTTTGTTAAAATGTAATGTATTAACTATGTCGAAATGTATTGATTACGTCTTTTTTAAATGTATTCAATATAATTAAGTAGGTACATTACAGATTTTGTGTCCCATTCCTTAAGCTCTTTTGAGACAGCCTCTAGAACGCATGTGCAAAAGAGACTGATTCAAACCAAAACACCATCTGTCAAACCCCTCAAAATGGTAAAACGATGCCTTCGTCCGAAGGAGTGAGATTTACTAAAAAGTGTAGGGAAGGGGTCAGGGGAACATACGATCAGGTCAGTTTGATTCCTAATTTGATTCCTAATCAATTTACGATGCTGAACTTTGTAGCAAGAAGGCGATGAAATGGTGGAAGGTGCCCAAGTTGGGAAGGATACTGAAATCGAAATCGTCACTATCCAGGCAGTCTAAGAAGAGATCGTGGAGGGAGATGAAATAATTGCGGAAGAAGCGTACACGACATGAGTGACCTTTGAAGATGCGGCAGACATCGGAACAGAATTGTGCAGGAAAGTTCTTCAAGTCCTGCAGTTGAGGAAATCATCGAGCAGACGGTGCGATGTTTATGGCCTTCTGTTCCACGAGAAAGCCTGGCTCCAAGACCATGTTCTTCTACATTTTCAGGCACCCCTATCACTAATAGAATTCCGAAAGCTAACTTCGCCATAGATCCTTATTGCAATGTCACGGTTTCCACCTTTTAGTTTCTACATGTACAATGAACTCGGTGACATTTGGATCTCAGCATCATTTACCAAGGAATTGTTTATTTGCAAAATAGTGATTGACGTATCAATGTTTTCAGAAATGATTGTCTTTGAATGTTGACTGTCTTTGGTGCACTTTTCATTAATTTGTTGTGTCTTAATTCTCACACAATTGTCTAGAACTCCTACAATCCTTGTGTTTCGTAATAGTCGACCAAACGTTCCTGTCAAGGTTTCATGTAGGTAGCACACTATCAATAGTACATCATTCTTAGCAACTACAGAACGATGGAATATCGGAACCATACAGTCAAAACCCAAGTTCCGTCAGTTTTGTTCATGTGATCCTGATATTTTATAATGTATAAGATAATTTATAATATTTTAATGTATACAGGGTGTCCCACTAGTTGTCCCCCCCCCCCTCCTAAAATCGTCAACATGGGAGTAAACAAGAAAAAATTTTTTTTGAATCTTCATATTTCTTTAAAAGGATCCCAAATATCATATTTGCGCACTCCGCGCAAATGGACAACCATGCGCAATTGACACCAACTTTCTTATTTTAGATGAGAACCCCAATTTTTTATTGCAGATTCGGATTCTACCCAAGATTTCATGAAAATTTGACCTTAATCTTCTTAAATCGTCTCAATTTTCGTTGAATAATGACCACAATTTGTTTATTTCGCGTCCGTTTTTTATTTAGGCGCCTGTTTTTCGATTGTTACGGGGATTAATTCTCGAGATCTGGTTGAAAAATGTGAAAATAGGATGTTGAAACCTTCTTCAGTGATCAACTGAAAAATCATCTTAATCTGAGAGCCAAAAGCCGGCATAGATGATGACTTTTCACGCAAAATAAACAAATTCTGGTCCATTATTCCGCGAAAATTGTTTCTAAAAAAGAAAAAGAAACATATTATACGCTCCAATTTCATGTTTTGAATTTATTATTGATGAGGGTTTTTTGAACTGATATTCTTTTCAATTATGATTAACATTGTTTCCTGACGTCAGGGGGAAGATTGAATTTGGTTTGCAAAATGCAAAATGATTGCCTAACTGGGCTGTGGTGTGAATGAAGGACTGCGAAGTAGGTACAACAGTTTGTGGGAGGTTACGTGGTAGTTAGGTAGTTAAGGTGCTTACCTCTGAGTCCTGAGACAGTAAAATTATCGCGAGGACGGCAGCTCTCGCCCACATCACGAACGGAGTCACCTTTCCCTGCAACAGTCAGAAAAACGACGAAAGTCAGTGATGTATATTGGAAACATAGTGGTAAGTTGATGTAAGCAATGGTCCACACTAGGGATGGAACGTCGACATCGATATTATCGAAATATCGTTGTTTGCTTCGATATTACGATGTTCTGCCATCGATGCCACACGTTCGATAATATCGATATATCGATGTGTTGGCTCCGATAACATCGGTTTAGTTTACTCTTTGGTTTGGTTTTCTCTTTGGTTCACAGAAAAAATTCCATCTAGCTTACTTGCTACCTAACGTGAAAAACGAGAAATGTTAAAAATTCTTTCAACTGCCGTAGTATTAGCGAATTTTCGAAGAGAGAGTAACTATCTATTGTTCTCGGTCTAAAATATTTAAAATGAGAATTTTCAAAAAATGTCTGCATTAAAATCCGTTTTAAAGCATTCTAAATCCACTATCAAAAGACACCAAAAACACATTCCAGACGATAACTCGCGATTAAATTGAGATTAAAACTCAAATTTTCACAAAAAATCTACCTAGGCTTTCAAAAGGCTAAGTTTGGAAATGACCAAATCGCCTCACTCTAAGGGGAGATTTGGAACATTTCAAATGGGGGGAAATTACCCGAAAACCCCCAAGTAGGTGACTCTCTTTCACATAAAGGTTTTTTTCACGCTGAACACGATGGTGAAATCGGATTGGAAATATCTCAATCCGTTCAAAGTTTGAAGATGATAAAACGAGGTAGATTGGCCAAATTCGCAAGAAACACAAAATTCTTCAGCTTTCAAAAATATTGAAATTAAATTGAGGCGGTAGGTACACGACAGTTTTACCAATGGTAATGCTTCTGAAGCAGCAAGAGAGTCAAACTCCTCCTGTGTACAATCACACACTTGCGAACACGTCGGGCAGTATTGAGGAAAAAATATTCGTAGATAAAATTGTGCAGTAGATAGAAAATCTAACGCTCTTAAGGTTTCATCAAAGTTGAGCTATCTCCAAAATTGAGGGATTTATGACAATTTTAATAGCATAAGATCGAAAACACGAAAAAAATCTTAAATCACAAAGAACTTGGAAACGAGGCCTCTGGCTAAAATTTGCTAGGAGTCTTTTTGCTCGGAATCGAGTTGTACAACAAGTAGGAGTCGGATTGAGCATCATTCCTGGGATGTCCTGTATAACTAAAAAAGACCTAATGTTTGAAAATTGTGAAGGCTACGGAGGAGGCATTGTCTTGGTCAGGAGCACGGATATGCAATGACCCGCACGACCGCCCGGTCTTGAAGGAGGGGTTGCTTTGTGCGCCGTGCATTATCAACCCCAATCTGATTTGGCCGTAGCATTGTGTGTTCCAATGTTGATAATTTGCTGTTTCTGACCAATTTCAGTTTTAGTAAAATATTTGTTGACTCAAACATGTTATCCAGTTGTAGGACAATGGTAAGATATTTGGGTTTAAATCGAGTTCATATAAAGAGTAAGAGTTTAAACAAGATTGTTAAGATATAAACAAAAAGAATTAAATATTTAAAAATGAAAATGAATTTGATGAATGAAAATATTCGATTGGGAACGGCGTCTACGGCATTCCTAACTGTGCAGCCAAAGTCAGGAAAATCGAAAAAACGAGAAACGGCTATTGTTTGGGTTCATTTACGATTGATTGCGACGAGTTGCTTTCAGTTGAGTAGCTACACAACAAGTGAATACGTTGACATGATTTTTGTTCACTCACAAACGCTGAACGAACGAACAAACAGAATCCTTAGAATACTAGCAAGAAGCGATCGGTAGTAGCGTGTTATAAGGATACTAGTAACTAATAAGGACACCGATATCGAAAATATCGATAATATCGATGTTTTCATCCGATATCAAACAGGACATCGATATCAATATAGATGTTTTCCCTCGATGTCCCATCCCTAGTTCACACCGGCTTCTCAGACCGTAGGACATGGCAGCTCCTGGAGGGGAAGGGAAGATGAGCCTGATTTATAGTATCTCTCAAATAACTCCCAACGTTTTACATGTTCAGAATCGTGAAGCTTTATACTGTTATTTTGTTGTTAGGAGCAACTTGTTTATTTTGTATTCCTTTTATCTTGTAAACACCGTCATTTGCCCCCTGACCAGCGATGTTGACCACACTTATCGAGCAGCAGCCGGAGCCTTTCTTCAATTCGGATGAAGGCGTTATCTATCTGCGCTGGAAGATTGGCGGGGCTATCTGAAGCCGTCCGAATCTTTCGATGAGACAGTATGCCAAACATCCCACTGCAAAACGTGCGCCCTGTTCTTCCTCGCTATTTATCACGACAACGGTCGCTGCATCCCGCGTCGTATACGTCCTCTACCTGTTTTAATTTCTGGAAGTCCTCTTCCTCCTGTGGACCGACTCCTGTCATTCCTTCAGGACATTCGTCAGTCGCCACGATAAGCCGGCCGATACGGCACATCCATATTTTCTCCGTCGAAACTTCTCCTCACTCTTTAACTCCCCGGAAGCCAACGATCAAAATCATCGCTGTCCCATCCAGAAGAAAATTATTCTTGGCATACAATTATTTTCATGTTAACACCAGCTATAAGTTGTACGTTTTATTTTCTATTTTTTCCTGACGTCAGGTTCTTCTAGGTGAATCTAACCACGATAAACTTTTGTTTTAATTCAACGTTTTATTCTCTTTTCGTGAAGCTCGTGTCCGCATTCTTTATAATACCCTAACCACAACATTTTTTGATAGCAGAGCGTGGGTGCGGGCTCAATATTTTCTTTCCAAAAATACGACTTACCCCCCCCCCCCCCCCCTACTTTTTATTTTACATTTTCGTGAATTTTACGTGTCGTTGTTTATTTAAGGGTTACTTCCGATTTTTGAGGAGAGATTTTTGGTTTTAAGCTGTATGCAAGATCAGGTGGATCTGAAAACGAAAATTGTGTGACAACACCAAATCTCATTTTATAAATAATGATATTTAATCGAGAACGTGTGTTGAAGCTCTAACTTGGAAATGATTTAGAAAGGGAACGCGCCCACAGTTTTGCACCAAAACTAAACACTACCATTATGAAAATGTCGATATACTACAGTAAAGATGAGATTAGAGATCCAAACCATTTTCATGCCCATCAAAGGATTAAAAGAAAGCAACTTGGCTTTTAAAAAAATTTCAAAAATGAACGACAACTCTTTAAATGAAAGAACACATTTCCTGACAAATTTTTGAAACCGGACTTGTTCCCTTTTGAAAGTGAACTCCTCAATTGTTGATTATTATCGCACGATTCGGCTTGCCTTTCACGCCGACATAGTATTTCATGTTTATCAGGCGCTTCTTATCCACCTTGTCTTCGACTTGCCGACATACTCAAGTAGGCTGTCTAGTCTAGACGGCACGAGAGACGAAGAGGTGCCTTCCTCCGCCGGTTCCGGACACGGACGCTCACCCGCAGGCCGCCCGGGTGACCTCGATACCTCCCCTGAAGCCCCGAGATGAGTCCGGATTCCTCTCCTGACTAATACTAACGCAACACGCCGTTCTCACCCACTCACACGCAGTCTTTACACGAAGACTGCTTCTGCCCTCATCGAACAGCCAATTAAAATTTTCGATAGCGCGGTCATTACTCAGCTGCGTCTGGCTTATCAAACAAAATGGAAATCACCGAGTAACAGATCCACTAAATGGAAATGAAGTGAATGTGAAGTTTACTAAAACTGCAAATCTGGTTACATGGGCGTAACATCCCACGATTCGAGGAAAACACTTGTTCTTCATTACTGAACTACAATGCTATCTTCTGTTAGGCGCCTGGAATCTGACGAGGGCACTCCAGATCAGCTTAATGAGCAGAGAGGCTGTTTTCTGTAATGCTAAACCTAGAAAGCTGTATACACGAAAATACCCATTCTGCTTGCCTAGAACTGTTCACTTTATGATGAGATGGCGCAATAGCATTAGAAAGAAAAACCACTGGGGTTTATTATTCAATTTACGTTCATGATTTGAATTTCTACTAAGCTTTGGAGTGTGCGTGTTTCACAGTGATTATTGAGTTTCAGGAGGCACACGAACATGATCAACTGAACAATCCAAATAGGTATTTTGGTTGAGAACAGATGAGTGCTCTATGCATATCTCCTGAAATTCAATAATCGCTCTATCAAAAACACGCACACTCCACAGATAGAAATAAATTGCATGAACGCAAGCCAATTGAATAATGAAGTGGAAGAATTTGCAGCGTTTTTTATGGTTATCAGAATGCTTCAACCGTGTATCGGTTTCAAAGCCTTTTAGGAGTCCAGTATCCACATTACTACATCACTACGTCACTAGGTTACTGATAGCAACACAAAAACAATAATAAACCAAAATAACGCGATTGTTGGCACCATAATCGGGCCATAGATCGGGAATGGTTTGACCTACGGACCTGTGGAGGGGCTTATTCGATTCCTCGTGGAAAGTTCTTTAAACAAGAGTACAAATTTAGTCCGCCTTGGTTTTTTTCAGGTTTTTAGGGATTTTACAAAACTTTGACAACCCTTAAAATTCACTATAAATTAAGTGAGAGAGCTGGCTCATGAATTGGGCCGTTTGGGAGAAATCGTGTGTATGGCGTACGGCCGGGGGTTAGAATTTTTTCTTTTCAAGAGCGATTACAATGGTTTATTATTGAATAATAAAAAAATCGAATATGTTGACCCCCCCACCCACACACACACACTACTCTCCCTTTAGCCCTGGTTGTTGACGTTAATAATCCCACAATCCCCAGCGTATTGCCGCCCCACCATCCGTTACCTTCCCTCTTTATAAACCAGTGCGTCCAGGGAGTGGGGAAGGAGCGTTTTGAAGAATTAGGTAGTATGGGTTCCAGGACCAGGGAGCTGGGAGCGACAAGAAGCTAAGACCACGATAACAGTTTTCTTCAATTCTGGTGGTGGGGCCACCGCTCTTAGCTCCTGGATATTTAGTCCAAGACTGAAGCATGTTCCATGCTAATAGTTTGTGTTGTCCGTTATAGTTTCTGTCTAAAAATTTCGATTATTAAATTATTCAAATAAATTGTTATTATTATTATTATCGTAAATATAAAGATGAAAGTATCAGAGTAGGTATATCCGTTTTTCATCCAGGGGGTGGTTGGACGCTACGCGGATGGAATTCACCTCCCAGAACCCCCTAGACCCCACATTAAAGTGCACATTAAATCGCCTTAAATAGTAAAAACGTCATTTATTCTGAAGATTTAACACCAATAACATTGAAGATGGTACATACTAATCATGTACCTATGATGGTGTTCAATGCCAATCAGTTTTCTTGGGGGCACGAATTTCACAAGAATCCCCTGTAACTTACACAAAAATGGCTGTAACTCGGCAGGTTTACGTTTTTGAGGGTTGCACATCTAAATTATGTTACCTAATTATACCATCGTGTATATAAAGATGAAACTATCGGAGTATATCCGTCTTTCCCCCTCCCGGAACAAACCCCCCTCGACCGCGCCAGTGAAGGGGAGAGGGCCCCAGAGGGGCGGAGCGTCTCCCAGGGCAACCGACTTGCTCCCCTCCTCGGGGACTTGGAATATACGATTTTTTTACTTTGCGTATTGTTTTTATACTCCCTTATTGTGTTATTCACCTACATCTTTTTAACTTGCGTAGCAGGGCCTTTAAACTAGTTTATTAATATTTATTTATTTTCATTTTTTATATTTTGGCTTTGCAGGGGGAGGTGCCAAAGCAAAATCTCTCACTCATCTCTCGAACACGCGACCAATCTAAAATTATCACGTTTCTTTCGCGGCGGAATTATCACGCGGGGAGATGGTAGTTCAGAAGTACAGGTATTAGATAGGTAGGTCCACCTCGGCCTACCTGGTTACCTACCTACTCCAAACACGAGCACGTACCCGACAGGTAATGAGGCGGCGAGATGAAGATATTTGAAGAACACGAGTTCGGACGAAGCTGCTATTATCAGTTGAAGATGTGATGAAAGGGGGGCAACTGGTAACGACGTGTCTTGCCGACCGCTAACGACGTTGATCGGAGCTCCGTTGCGTCTTATAAGAAGATTTTGGGTCAATATGACGTGAAAAACAAAATATGACTCTAAACCTATGTAAATATGACCTGAAATCACTGGGCTTTATTATTCAATTTTATTAATTTGGCTTGCATTCATTCAGATATGCATAGAGCACGTAAATCTGTTCTCAACCAAAAAACGCTGCAAATTCATTCACTGGGGTTTATTATTCAATTGGCTTGCATTCATGATTTGAATTTCTACTAAGCTTTGGAGTGTGCGTGTTTCACACGTAATAGAGCGATTATTGAATTTCAGGAGATATGCATAGAGCACTTAAATCGGTTCTCAACCAAAATACCTATTTGGATGGGTTGATCATATTTGTGTGCCTCCGAAAGAATGTGCAGCGTTTTTTTAATTACATATTTGGGTTCAACGAATCATGAAACGTACGCTAACAAATTTAGAGGGTGGGATTGCAAAGATTTCTTCTTTTTCTTGGTGGATTGCAAAGATTCATTATTCAAAATAATAAACCAAAATGTCACCGCATATAATTTACTGGTGAGTCTCAATGAATATTTATATAATATAACGTAGAATAAAATGTGTTATGGTTCAGAAAAGTATTTCTTGGTCTTTGGTTTTTTCCACAACGTAGGACGTGAATTTGTTTAAAAACTTGGGATACTCCTTTTGGCTGAGAGCCCGAACTGCGGAAGCCGGGACCCATCCTCCGGGATTGACTAAAGAACAGTAAGTTATATGGCACTCGATATCGTCACGAGTGATGTTGTCAACGGAGAGATTCACTTCAGTCACACAATGGAGACAAAGGGTTAACGTAACCCGGACGTATCGCCCGTCGTTGGCCGGTATTTCCGGCAAGTCGATGGATTTGTTGACCACGGCCCACGCGTCGATCCCTCCTGGAGTCTCTTGGTGCCACAAACGCGACCAGAACAAAAGATCTCTCTGAGCCGCAGGCCAAATCCTTTTGTACACTTGATGGAACACCATCGTGTCCTCGCCGATTTTCTCCACAACTTGCATTTGCTCCAGAGTCATTTCCCAGTCTTTCCTGTACTGCGGACTGTGGAAATAGTGGCACACCTCCCGGCCCGTGACTCGTTTCACAGTACAAACAGCTTTCAACGGTTCGAGAATTTCCCCTTTTTCGACAACGTCGCGCGTGAACATTTTCATGTTCTCTCCTTCGACCAACAGCGACCAATCGTCACCCAGCTGTGAGCAAGTTAACGCTATTTGCGTCTCAGTCACCTTTTCGATTTCCTGCCACAACGGATGCTGCGACTTCTTCTCACAACTGATTGGCCTACCTCCAGAAGTATCCTCCAAACGCTTCCTCAATTCAGCTTCTTCCTCAATTCTTTCCAGTCCAAATTCGACAGCATCGTAAAACTCTTCATCACGCAGTAAACAGTTTTCACCTTCCACCAGTTCTGGACCCACACCGTACAAATCATTCTGATGGACGAATATACCATCATTTTTCAAGTGTTCCATCATAAACCAAGATTTGTCTCGATCTTCTATCAAATTTACTGCGTCATTTATGGACGACATGAGAACTCCAATAGTTGCAGAAAACGTCATTACATCAGTTTTCAATTGTGCGGGACAAACCTCATCAATTCCACCACTCATGCCATCGACGTTTCGATGATTTCCAATGGACGTGAGAGCCGTGAAGCCATCAACCAAATCTTGCAGCTGTTTTATTATCATATTTTTATAAGTGTGAACCTCTCTCATCTTGTCACTGATTGCCCAACGATATTCGTCTCGTGACAAATCCATTGGCTCGTCAATGGAAGGACATACAGTGTATTTTGACAGCGCCTCGATCCATTTGTGCCTCTCGTCGGAAGAAGCCGCTCGCAAATACCAGAACAAATCACAAAAGTGTAAATCGAAACGGCATTCGTCGAGTTTATGCGGCACCAAATTCGCGTTGACGAGGTTGATGGCGCCCCTACAACCGAACTTGACATCTTCCAGAGATTTATAATATAAGAGGTGTCCTTGCTTCAACACGAAAAACCTGGTTTGCCAGCCCAAAATGTAGTTCGTCCACTTCTTTAACGTTCCTTGAAATTCTGCCACGCTGTCGAAAGGGTTTCGACCCAACATCGTGCGATGCTGAACTTCCATTGAGAACTATCGAAATATATTCCCTTCACCGGGTCATATTCCTGAAAATTTGCCTGAATCGGCTCTAAAAGTCATTTCATCAATTATTTAAAGAATTTAAATTGAATTTGAACGCTGCAACTTTTGTTATTGAAATCTACGAGCCATAAGTAAAGTAACTATGGTGATGATTACACGTTGTCAAATTTATCATAGATAACAAATGTGATGTCATAATATTGGGTCCCGCTTTTTTCACCAGTACGGATGATCTACCTAGGTGTTCAAAAGTCAAGTTGGAGAATGGTTTTTTTTCTCATGAGGGGTTGTTGTTCATTTGTTATGAAGCCCATTCTTCAGCACATATACAGGGTGTACAGCGTATGATCCGAAAATCTTCGCAGACATGTTCTACAACTAGTTTCCAACAAAAAGTGCCTCTTAGAGATTATTTTAGAGGCTTCGTTTTTGAGTTATTTCACTTTCAAGATTTTTTCTTGTTTTCGAACTTACGTCACTAAGACGGCAATAACTCCGGCGTTTTTAAAGTGTTTGCAAATCTAAGCATGCCGTTGGATCGGCATAAAATTATCTATCGTCTCAGATTTTTAACTCTTTTTTTGATTAATTTTTTTCATGTATATACGGGAATTTCAAATGAGCACTAACCAAATTTAAGTTTTGATTCAAATTCAGCGTTGAATTAAAAAAACGTATTTTTTTAATGGCTATGCAGCCCATCGTATCGGGGGAATGCCGTGCATTTTGAAACGTCAAAATAGATGGAAAAGAACAACAAATAAACAAAAAATCGCCAAATTCAGCTGGAGTTTGATCAACTCACTAGTAGTAGCAGAGATGGGGTTCAGAAGAAGAAGAAGAAAGGTGGAAATCATGAAAAAAATTTAAAGACCTCAAAAAAAGAAAGAGAAGAGCAAGAGAACCAGAACTGAGAGCAGTGACAGTGATGACTGGGGAGATATCTCTGAGGGAGACCTTGTTGTAGACACAGACGAAGATGTTGAAGAATTCTTGACTTCGTCTTTTGTGGACAGATTGAGTACAATTTGGAAAGAAGCCGATAGTAATTCGCCAAAGTGGAATGGCGAGCACTGCAATCACAGCAGCCACGACCTGATCAAGGACTATGTGATGTATGCAAGGCTATTTTATAATTTTGTAAAGAAAGAAAAGCTAAATATATAATGTGGGTTCAAAAAAGTTCTATATCCAAGACTTTGGTTTACCTATTTCTAAGTCATCGTTCATTTTAACCATAGTTTATTGACCGTTTTCATGGTTTTTATTGTTTTAAATACATTCAACCTTCTAACTTTGGAAATAATGGGTTGAATGACGGTTGAGAGGGGAACATAATTCAGTTCTTGGGGTTGGACGTCATTACCCCATAGTGCGAGCGGCATTACCCCACAGTGTGGGAAATGCCGCCCAAGGCACTTCATTAACATTCACGGCTGTTTTTCCTTTAAAGATCCTTTTTTATGTAAGGGAAATGCTCAGATGTCGAAAATAGAATAAATTCTAGAGCCATTCGTCCAAGAAAAACATTTTTATGACGTTCTGTCCCTTAACTGTATGGTAACAAAGTTAAGTGCACGGTATTACGGTAATACTATTACCCCTCGTTCCCTTAAACCAAATATCGAAAGTTCAAGTTTGAAAAGTGACACCGATTCCATCCCGATTAAGGTCTGCTCGTATTATACCTTCAGTACCGTCTAGTACGTGAAAGAGAACACGGATCTCAACACTGGTAAGTAACCTGTTAATAATTTTTTCAGATTGATTTATGAAGGCGATAGCGTTTATACGTTGATTCAAGATAATATCTTCCAGTAATTGGCATATTCAATGGATTAGGAAATGGTTACGGCTTAGGTCGAGCAAGGCATTCGAAACTGATAAAGATTCCTTGGAGTGTCTGGTTTTCGGATTATTACTTCAAATTTTAGCGGAAATATTTGGAATTCAATTCATTTAAAAAAATCAGTTGCCGAATCATGGTGATTCAAGCTACATCACAAGGGGCAATCACGAATAAAGAAGACAATACTTCCGACGATGATAGGGTGCAAGACTTGTTTTTTTTTTTTTTTTGGAAAATAAAATGAAAATAATAACAATGATTTAAGTAACTTACCTATTTGTGATTCCTCGGAAAATTTTTATAAGATACCTTTAAATAATTTTTCCGTCTTTCGGCAAAAAAAAATAAAATAAAATGTTATTTTTATAACTTTCTTCGAGCAAAATGGCATTCATTTTGGTTTCTTCTAAAAAGAAACGAAAGTGATAGGTAACATTAATTTTCACCTGTTACTTTACAGAAACAGGTAACTGTTTTCATATAGTGGAAACCTTTGAATTCGGTAGCTCCTCTTCTTACTGGTATATATTTCAAAATTTTTTTGTGACCAGTGGAAGAAGAATTCAACGCTCCACAACTTTTCTATGCGACAAAAATGTCTGCATATGTTATTCTGACCATAAAAAGGGGAATTATGATGAAAAACGTGTTTTTTCATGTTTTTTTTGCGAAAACCGTTGTTTTTACGCCCATTTTGGTTTATTATTATTTATTAGTGATGTAGTGATGTAGTAATGTGGATAATGGAGTGAACTCCCAAACGGCTTTGTAGCCGATACACGGGTCGAAGCATTCTGATATGCATGAAACGCTGCAAATTCTTTCACTGAGGTTTATTATTCAATTGGCTTGCGTTCATGATTCGAATTTCTACTAAGCTTTGGAGTGTGCGTGTTTCACAGGTGATAGAGCGATTATTGAATTGTCTATAGAAATTCATTTCAGAACATAGGTAGTCAGTCAGTGGTTAATCAATTCTCATTGACTTAACTTTTTGTAGGTCTCGCTGACCAATATTAATTATAGAGCGATTATTGAATTTCTATATTTCATTTCAGAACATTTATTCATGAACATTATGATTTATGTACATCAAAACTGACTCGTAGATAGGATACATCCCTAGATTGTCTGGGTGAAATTGACCACCCAGTTGACAATCTAAAAGTGACATTTGGCAGCGATCGTGTTTTTTGCGGAACTCGTTGTTTTTATCGAGAAGGAAGTGGATCTCGGTGGTAGTGTATAGGGAGATGAGCAATTGCGCTGGTAGTAGTGAGATGGGCGGTGAGGGACGAAGTTGTGGACGGGGAGCGGTGGAGGTGCGCCCCGGACTCGGCCGCGGCGGTCAAGTGCAAGGATAGCGAGGAATGTGGGCCAAGTTCAAGCGGCCAAGACCTACAAATGCTCGCTCATCCGCCTCTCGCCTCGGCCCTCCCCGTCCCTTCCTCTCGCTCGCCACGTACCCTGAGTTAGTACGGGGCAAGAGGCTGCCACTAGTATAAAACCACGTACAAGAACAATACTTCATAAATCTTTTCTTTTTTTTAAATAATTAATTGAAAGAACTTTTAGAATTTAAATTACATGAACAAATGGATGAATAAAACGTTAATCTTTCTTCACATAATCACACAACTGGGCATATAACATCTCAACTACTGCTGTATCCCAGCATAATGCATATCAATTTTTCCTCAGTTAATTCAAGCCCATTACTAGTCTAAACAATATAGTTATGCCTCCATATCGTAAGCCAGACGTTAACATAAAAGGAAGGATCAAGAACCATCTAGTTTGATTAGTTAACATATTCTCATCTCTAGCTACTAAATATTATTTTAATTAAACTCTGCGACCAGATATTGTCTGTATGACCAAATAATATGCACATAATTGAGACGAATTTCTCCCATTTAACACCCCCAGTAGTTCGTTTCTGTTGAGTTCAACACTGCCAAGAAATAATTTACGGAAATGCTCCGTTGTTTCGTTTACGATCCAATTACACAGCGAGCACAAAACATTTAAATTACATTACTTTATTGTTGTGCAATTATTTAATTGAACGGCTGTCTCCAACAACGTTGTAAACGAAAAAATTCAAATTTTTCAGGGGATTTCACCGCAAATTGCATTCATAATTTGAATTTCTACTAAGCTTGGAGTGTGCATGTTTTACAGGTGATAGAGCGATTATTCAAATTCAGGAGGCACACAAATATGATCAACTGATCAATCCAAATAGGTATTTTGGTTGAGAACCGATTTACGTGCCCTATGCATATCTCCTGAAATAATAATCGCTCTATCACCTGTGAAACACGCACACTCCAAAGCTTAGTAGAAATTCAAATCATGAATCATTATATAATAAACCCCAGTGAAAGAATTTGCAGCGTTTTCTTCACGTAATCACATATCAGGGCACATAACATCTCAACTACTGCTATATCCCAGCATAATGCATATCAATTTTTAGTATTATTAAATAATCTGAACAAATTTCCTGATATCGAAAAAATTTTCCCGTCCGTCCGCGGTACGCCCAAATTGTCCCACGGCATTGAGCAAAAAACCAGACAAAATAATTTGGACGAGAGCCCCATTTTGTTTTGTCAAAAAGTAAGACAGTAAAATCCCTGGATCAATTGCTCAAAAAATTAATGGGCAAGTTGAAGTCTCCAATTACCTGTAAATGAAAAAATTAAATCCCGAATCTGGTCGGTTTTGCCAAATTTGTTTATTATTTCTGTTGTACCTGAGTGAATTTACAGGTATAGATAGTATAAAACACTGTACAGGAACAATGAACAAATATATATCAGTATTTTTAAATAACTTAATTAAACTTTTCATCTGATTTGAATCATAAGCAAAATTACAAGTGATAAGAATTAATTGAATTTCACAATAATGCATAGACCACTTAAGTTTCTCATCCAAAACCCATCAGTTGATTCATTCATCGTTTAAATTTTGAATTTCGGGGAATTTTGTAACGCAATACTAATGCCATTGGACTTGATAAATTATAGATGTTTTTATGGGGAGGTATTGAGGTTCAATAAAAAAACGTGGGGTCAACGTTCATGTTTTCACTAATAAGTGTGTGTGATTCACAGGATAGGGCGACGAGATATACATTTACATGAATCTATTCTACCAAAATGTTTGGTTTATTATTCGATAAAAACCATTGTAATCACATTGTAAAAAAAAAAAAAAAAACTAATGAACATTTCATGGTTTACGTTTCAAAGGGTGTAGAATCCAAATACATTTTTCCTCCCTCCGTAAGCCGTATGCACGATTTCTCCCAAACTGCTGGAGCAAAAAATCTGAAATTTTCAGGGAAAATCAATATTGGTCCGACAACGCCCCAATTCTTGAGCCAGCTCTTTCACTTAATTTAAAGTGCCCTTTAAGGGATGTCAAAGTTTTGTAAAATCCCTAAAAACATCAAAAAAAGTCAAGGCGGCCTAAATTTGGACTTTTTTGAAGAACTATCCATGAGGAATCGAATGAGCCCCTCCCCAGGTTCGTAGGTCAAACCATTCCCGATCTATGGCCCGATTTATGGTGCCAACATTTGCGTTATTTTGGTTTATTATTGTTTTTGTGTTGATTATAGTAACCTAGTTGTACTGAATGTGGATACTGGAGTTCAGTTATAATTTAGTTTATAGCCGATACACGGGTTGAATTTTTATTCTGATATGCATAAAATACAAAAACAAATTGTCCAAATACACTGGGCTTTATTATTTTGGTTGAGAACCGATTTATGCTCTTGAATATCTCCTGAAATAATAATCAGGTGATAGAGCGATTATTGAATTTCAGGAGATATGCATGGCTTAGTAGAAAGCACGAAAATCAGTTCTCAACCAAAATACCTATTTGGGTTGATCAGTTGATCATATTTGATCTGAATCATTATATAATAAACCCCTAGTGAAAGAATTTGCACGTTTTCTTCACGTAATCACATATCAGGGCACATAACATCTCAACTACTGCTATATCCCAGCATAATGCATATCAATTTTTCCTCAGTTAATTCAAGCCCATTACCAATCTAAACAATATAGTTATGCCTCCATATCGTGAGCCAGACGTTAACATAAAAGGAAGGATGGTAGCGAGCTAAAAGTTCTAAAACGGACCCTAATTGTCCCAGCAGCAAAATACCAGAATATAAAACCCTAATCTTAAACCAGAAAACCCAGACAAAAAAAAGAGAGCTTCCACTGTCTTGAAATAGACCTGATAACCTGAACCTGAATACTCCCCAGTACCTGAATAATCTAGAACTCCTCTGTGCATGAGTAAATAGTATAAGGTCACATAAAAACCACATATAGACCGATAACAATTGCGAACCTTATACGCACGATAAAACGACGCAAATCGAACGGCGCCTTAACCCGACAATAATCACTCAAAACCGTCGAAGCCTTGTCAACTGATAATTACCCAACGATTCCGACGCCGTTTTGGTTTATTATTCAATAATAAACCATTGTAATCGCTCTGGAAAAAAAATCTAACCCTTCCCCTGAAAATTTTATGGTTTACGTTTCAAAGGGTGTAGAATCCGAATCTGCAATAAAAAATTTTCCGTCCGTTCGCCGTACGACGTATGCACGATTTCTCCCAAACGGCTGGAGCAAAAGATATGAAATTTTTAGGAAAATCCATCTTGGTCCGACGACGCCCCAATTCTTGAGCCAGCTCTCTCACTCAATTTAAAGTGCCCTTTAAGGGCTGTCAAAGTTTTGTAAAATCCCTAAAAACCTCAAAACAAGTCGAATCGGCCTAAATATTTACCTATTTGAAGAACATACCATGAGGAATCGAATGAGACCCTCCCCACGTCCGTAGGTTAAACCATTCCCGATGTATGGTGCCAACATTTGCGTTTTTTGGTTTATTATTGTTTGTTTGTAACGTAGTGATGCCGATAGCGTCGAGTTGTAGTGAATGTGGATACTGGAGTGATAGCCGATGTTGATACTTGTAGTTAATAGCCGATACACGGGTTGAAGCATTCTGATATGCATAAATCGCTGATGATATATAGGTAAATATTATTCAATATTATTAGTGGGGTAAATAAGTATTGTTTCTCTGGGGGTTATTATTCAATTTGCTTGCGTTCATGATTTGAATCTGTACTAAGGTTCGGAGTGTGCGTGTTTCACAGGTGATAGAGCGATTATTGAATTTCAGGAGATATGCATAGAGCACGTAAATCTGTTCTCAACCAAAATACCTATTTGGATTGATCAGTTGATTATATTTGTGTGCCTCCTCTACATCAGTCTACCTTTGGCTACATCGTTTAAATTTGGATTTGGATCGTTTATTTTAACGCAATACAAGTACTAAAGGACTTGATAAATTATAGATGTTTTTATTGTGGGGGGGTATTGAGGTTCAATAAAAAACGCTGCAAATTCTTTCACTGGGCTTTATTATTCAATCGGGTTGCGTTCATGATTTGAATTTCTACTAAGCTTTGGAGTGTGCGTGTTTCACAGGATTGAGCGATTATTGAATTTCAGTAGGCACACAAATATGATCAACTGATCAATCCAAATAGGTATTTTGAAAACCGATTTACGCGCTCCGTGCATATCTCCTGAAATTCAATAATCGCTCTATCACCTGTGAAACACGCACACTCCAAAGCTTAGTAGAAATTCAAATCATGAACGCAAGCCAATTGAATAATAAACCCCAGTGATTTAAAAAACTCCGGTTTATTATTCAATGATTGAGCGATTATTGAATTTCAGGAGATATGGATAGAGCACGTAAATCGGATCTCAACCAAAATACCTATTTGGATTGATCAGTTGATCATATTTGTGTGCCTCCTGAAATTCAATAATCGCTCTATCACCTGTGAAACACGCACAGTACAAAGCTTAGTAGAAATTCAAATCATGAAAGCAAGCCAATTGAATAATAAACCCCAGTGAAAGAATTTGCTGCGTTTTTTACTTTGCGTATTGTTTTTATACTCTCTGATTGTGTTATTCACCTATTTCTTTTTAACCTGCGTAGCAATGCCTTCAAACTAGTAATTTATGAGATAAACCAACGTTTTGAGGGTCAGCTAGTTTCCTATAAAAATAGAGATTTTCAGGGTTTTTTCCGGAAAATGACCATTTGCCCCAGTGTGCGGCAGGTTGGCGTCCACGACGGACGTAGCCGCCTCACGCAGCTCACGTTTCCCCGGCGATTTCGCGGTCGCCGGGCCTCTCGCGGTCCGCTCCGGAAATCGAAAAACGCTTTGGTCGGAAACTGCAGTCGAACCGCGAGACTTTCACCGCTCCGTGGTACCGGGCTGCTCGCACTTTCCTTCATTTCCCTTCTGCTCGTTCAGTCCGCATCCGTTTCGGTAACACGTGAGCGGGCTTCGCGTACTTGAATGGCGGACTGAATGTACTCTTATTACCGGCCTGCCCGGTGAAGGTGCATTTATTTATTTATTTAATAACACGGGCAAGCCCAATTGAACAAAAAAAAAACGCTGCAAATTCTTTCACTGGAGTTTATTATTCAATTGGCTTGCGTTCATGATTTGGATTTCTACTAAGCTTTGGAGTGTGCGTGTTTCACATGTGACAGAGCGATTATTGAATTTTAGGAGATATGCACAGAGCACGTAAATCTGTTCTCAACCAAAATACCTTTTTGGATTGATCAGTTGATCATATTTGTGTGCCTCCTGAAATTCAATAATCGCTTTTATCACCTGTGAAACACGCACACTCCAAAGCTCAGAAAAAATTCAAATCATGAACGCAAGCCAATTGAATGATAAACCCCAGTGAAAGAATTTGCAGCGTTTTTTTATGGTTATCAGAATACTTTAACCTGTGTATCGGCTATAAACCCTCTTAGGACTTCACTCCAGTATCCACGTTCACTACATCACTAGGTTAATGCAATCAAAACAAAAACAATAATAAACCGAAATAACGCAAATGTTGGCACCATAAATCGGGCCATACATCGGGAATGGTTTGAGCGACGGACCTGGGGAGAGGCTCATTCGATTCCTCACGGAAAGTTCTTCAAAAAGAGTCCAAATTTAGGCCGCCTTGACTTTTTTTGAGGTTTTTAGGGATTTTACAAAACTTCGACAACCCTTAAAGGGCACTTTCAATTAAGTGAGAGTGCTGGCTAAAAATTTGGGCTTTGTCGGACCAATATCGATTTTTTCTGAAATATTGAATAATAAACCAAAAAACCGCACTTAAAAAAATAACAGTAGATGCACACAATAAGGATGAAACAATCATAGGTATGGATATAATAAGTAGAAATTGACGACCAATAATTTAAATGTAAATAAATGTATCAGGAAAGCATGAAACAAAAAAGAGGTTCAAAAAGTGTTAGAATAAAGAAAAAATTTAAATTTCGCCTTATTGAAATGAAAAATGTAAAAAGTCCTCTGCTGGCAACACGGTTTTTTTTTCCTTTATTGGTTTATCATTCAATAATAAACCATTGTAATCGCTCTTGAAAAAAATTCTAACGCCCCCTGGAAATATCATGGTTTACGTTTCAAATGGTGTAGAATCCGAATGTGCAATAAAAAATTTTCCGTCCGTCCGCCGTACGCAAGATTTCTCCCAAACGGCTGAAGCAAAAAAGTCTGTCAAAGTTTTGTAAAATCCCTAAAAACCTCAAAAAAAGACAAGGCGGCCTAAATTTGTACTCTTTTTGAAGAACAATCCACGAGGAATCGAATGAGCCCCTCCCCAGATCGGTAGGTCAAACCATCCCCGATCTATAGCCCGATTTATCGTGCTAACATTCGCGTTATTTTGGTTTATTATTGTTTTTGTGTTGATATCAGTAACCTAGTGACGTAGTGATTTAGTGATGTAGTAATGTGGATACTGGAGTGAACTTCTAAAAGGCTTTGTAGCCGATACACGGGTTGAAGCATTCTGATAACCAAAAAAAAAAAAAACGCTGCAAATTTTTTCACTGGGGTTTATTATTCATTTGGCTTGCGTTCATGATTTGAATTTCTTCTAAGCTTTGGAGTGTACGTGTTTCACTGCTGATAGAGCGATTATTGAGTTTCAGGAGATATGCATAGAGCACTTAAATCGTTTCTCAACCAAAATACCTATTTGGATTGATCAGTTGATCATATTTTTGTGCCTCCTGAAATTCAATAATCGCTGGTGAATTGAATAATAAACCGCAGTGGAAGAATTTATTTTTTATGGCAATAGGTTACATAATGTTGCCAGGTAGTTATTTAATTGTACAAAAATATTAAGGAATCGTCTTGTAGGTCTTGATCGAAATTGCACATTCACACAGTCCAGAAATTCAAGTAGGGTGTTGTACGATCGTCTTGTCGGATCTTTTAATATTTCTTCCAGTGACGAATGCATCAGATGAGTGTATATTTTTCGTTGTTCTTCATATATAATGCGGTTCGAAAACATGCGTTCTACATCTTCATGTACGTCGCATTGATACAGAGCTGGTTTTGTGCTTATCCGTATAGGTATAATACTTTATTTATTTTACCGTGCCCGGTTCGAATTCTTATTAGCGTAACAAGTTTATCACGTGGTAGTTTCCAGCTCTTGAACCATGCTTTTAATCGAACTCTTGGACAAATTCGGAGGTGAAATTCGCCGGTATTTACAGATGTAGCGTCGTAGACCCTCTGCCATACGGCAATCATTTCAGCTCTGCAATACTTTCTCAACTCAGCTTCTGGAATTTTCATAGTGACAACATTGGGGAGTAAAGTTGCTTCTTTTGCAGTTTTGTCGGCACATTCATTCCCCCGTAACCCACAGTGGCTAGGTACCCATTGTATGTGGACGTTCTTGGTGGTGGTTTCCAATAGCTTTGCAATTTCAATGACTATGTAGTGATGTACCCGTCCTTCTGTAATAGCTCTGATGCTCAAACAAGCAGATCGTGAGTCAGTTATAATGACTCCATTCTCAACGTTTTTGGTCATTAAGTGTTTAATTGCAAACCATATTGCTGCAAGTTCAGAGCTCATTACGTAGTGCGTGGGGAAGTGCGTAGCTATAGTCCCTTTCTTCCTATGGATCGTAAATTCCGATCCAAGTGATGCGTCGGTGAATATAAAGTACTTGCTACGTCCATACTGTGTCTCTATATGTTGTAATGTGCGTTGTTGGAGTTCTTTCGTCAATAGGTCCGATTTTTGCTTCCGAGTCTACCTAGGTAGCGGAAGCATTGTTTTCACTTTCGGAATGTGAAATTTTTTTGTCTCCAAAATCAAAAATTCCACTTGCATTTTCCGTTTTAGACCTTTCTGAACAATTTTGGTTCCGTGTCTGTCTGTGTGTCTGTCTGTCTGTCAGCAAATCCTTGTTACGGGCAAAACTACACGAACTTATAGTTCGATTTTGATGAAATTTTCAGGGATTGTGCGGGTTGGGGTGCAGATGGTCCTCTATAGGTTTCATGACCCCCGGATCAGTAGTAGCCTCTGCGCATGCGCAAACGTGAAATCCTTGCTACAAGCATAACTCCGGGAGTTCTTGACCGATTTCGATGAAATTTTCAGGGATTGTTCGGTTTGATGTGTAGATAATGTCCTATAAGTTCCATGACCCCCGGATCAGTAGTAGCCTCTGCGCATGCGCAAACGTGAAATCCTTGCTACAAGCATAATTCCGGGAGTTCTTGACCGATTTCGATGAAATTTTCAGGGATTTTTATAGTTTGTTCAATAGTTGAACATGCCTACCTTTATTTTCTCAAGTTATGCTCCTGCATAACAATAAATTAAACCTAATTCAATATTTACATCGCCTAATTGAACGAAGTTCTTTAGTCAATAATAATTTTCAATGATCTATACAGTCATGTTATGGATACGAGGTAGCTATGTGCCACACCCACTTGGCAGACGTTTTTGAGTTGATTCCAAGTACCGATGGGTGTATTTGAAGTTGTATCATTGTAAGTGGAGTCTTCAGTTGGTAATGCATGTGACGATTTGTGACATATAGTTCTGACACCATCGGTCTAACTGCTTCCACGGACTTCTTTATTGCATCTGGTACGCTAGGGGGGTCGGTAGGCCTGTGGAATTGTTGTAAGTACCTCTCGTGTAGAATGTGTACCTGGTCTCCTAAAACCTTTAACAACCTTCTCGATCCATGTAACTGTCTACGTATTTCTAATGGTGGAATAGCTCCTTCGCACTGCAACGCACAGATGGGTGTGGAACTGGAATGCTCTAGAGCACGTAAATCTGTTCTCAACCAAAATACCTATTTGGATTGATCAGTTGATCATATTTGTGTGCCTCCTGAAATTCAATAATCGCTCTATCACCTGTGAAACACGCACACTCCAAAGCTTAGTAGAAATTCAAATCATGATCGCAAGCCAATTGAATAACAAACCCCAGAGAAAGAATTTGCAGCGTTTTTGAAAATGGCAGAGAAAAAATGTTTAAAGATAAAGCTCTTATTTAACTAAATGAAATGGCGACAGTTTTTCATGTTGAGAATACCACAGAAAATAGAATACACAGTTTACTCTATGTTCTGTGGAGAATACTAATAAGTGCTTTACATTAGTACAGTATGAACGAAAGAACCATACTGCAAAAGAAAGTCATTTCAATACAAGAAGAAAGACGGCAGCCAATAATAGAACTGGACTATGAAACTGTGACTCATCATCCCAAAATCGCTAAATTTTTCCGTCTTTTTTCTCTCTTGTTTTTTTTTTTTTAATTTTATTTTTTTAAATCCTGAAAGCAATTTGGATAATCGGCGATTCGGATAGTTGGAGTTCGGATAATTGGAGTTCTACTGAATTTTGATTAATAGGCTGCTTTCGTATCGCCAGAAAATCGTTATAATACATCCATATAGCTGAAAATGTCATTAAACCCAAATAATAATGGACTGATAATATGGATGAGGAAAGAATTTCACAAAAATTTGGGCATCGAGCGAAAGTTACGCGAGCCAATTGTTCTGAGTATTGGAGTGTAATACTCCAATTAATCATATTATTGAGGGATGCACGTCAAATTGTTCAGCATATTAGAATGTAGTACACCAATTAATCACATTATCGAGATTGAGGGATGCACGTAATTTTTTCATATGGAAGAGGAAAGAATTTCACAAAAATTTGGGTATCGAGCGAAAGTTACGCGAGCCAATTGTTCCGAGTATCGGAGTGTAATACTCCAATTAATCATGTTATTCATGGATGCACGTCAAATTGTTCAGCGTATTAGAATGTACACCAATTAATCATATTAGGATTCCGATTCGCAATAGAAACCAGTTCTACTTCCACTAAAGACTCTACAAAAACAAAGGCACCGAATAACAAAACAATTAATAGCCTACAAGGCAGAAAGGCTCGCTTATCACAATGATAACAATCACAACGATAATCATATTATCGAGATTGAGGGATGCACATCATTTTTTCTAAGAATTAAGGTGTAATACTCCAATTAATCATATCGAGATTGAGGTATGCACGTCATTCTTTCAAAGAATTAAGGTGTAATACTCCGATTAATCATATCGAGATTGAGGGATGCACGTCATTTTTTCAAAGAATTAAGGTGTTATAGAGCTTTTGGCATATCAATTTATACTTTTCACAAATCCCAACTAACCCAACATTCCACCCCATATAATGATCAATAAATGTTTTTTCTCTCCCATAGTCCAATTAATCATATTATTGATGGATCCACGTCAATGGTCAGCGTGTCAAAGTACACCAATTAATCATATTATCGAGATTGAAGGATGCACGTCAATTGTTCGTAGTATTAGAGTGTAATACTCCAAATAATCAGATTATTGGGATTAAGGGATGCACGTCATTTGTTCAATGAATTAAGGTGTAATAGTCCAATTAATTATATTAGTGGGCGTAAGAAATGCAATACAGCTGTCCCTCGATCATCCGACAATTAAGGGACCGAGAGAGTGTCGGATTACCAAAAATGTCATATTATCAAACAGTAAAGGTACATGTACTTAATTAATACCATAATACAAAATGGCAGTACATGTAAGTTTTTAAAAGAAATACGGAAAGAAATTTAAGTAAAATATACAATATGTACATACATATTTACACATTAAAGAAGTCTGTGATTTTCTTTTGTTTCTTCGTACGCAGGCAGTCCGTCATTGCTTGTTCTTGAATTTCTTTTAGCATCAAAATATTTGAAAAGTGTAATTCTCTCTCCTCACACCAACGAAGCAAAGTTTTCGTGACCGATAACGCTTCATCGCAGCGTCGGACTACCGGGTAAATCGGATTATCAAGGGACAGCTGTATTAGACGATAGAAATCCGAGCCGAATCATCCAAATTGGGCGTGAGGAGCACACATTAATTATTCACAGTATTACAGCGTAGGGCATGAAGCAATAGAAATGCAATCCAATCTATAGTAATATCAGGTTTGAGTTTTGTACACAAATTATTCAGAGTCTCTCGAGATAATGATACACTCCAACTTATTTCAGTAATAAGCGTGAGGGATGCACGTCAAAATATGAAAGTAACGAGGGATAAAGGTAACGCCAATCATTCCTAAATTGATGATCATAGGAATAATAAGATCCTCAAATTTATATGGGCCCGTGTCGGAGTCAGAGCTAACGAGATGGCTGATGCAGCAGCATCGAACTTTGGGCGATAGCACGGCATTCCATTAAACGAAAAACGCTGCAAATTCTTTCACTGGGGGTTATTATCCAATTGGCTTGCGTTCATGATTTGAATTTCTACTAAGCTTTGGAGTGTGCGTGTTTCACAGGATAGAACCATTATTAAATGGAACAGATAGTAAATCTGTTCTCAACCAAAATACCTATTAGGATTGATCAGTTGATCATATTTGTGTTCCTCCTGAAATTCAATAATCGCTCTATCCTGTGAAACATGCACACTCCAAAGCTTAGTAGAAATTCAAATCATGAACGCAAGCCAATGAATAACAAACCCCAGTGAAAGAATTTGCAGCGTTTTTTATTGAACCTCAACAATAAAAACATCTACAATTTATCAAGTCCTTTAGCACTCGTATTGTGTTAAAACTTTCCCAAATCCAAATTTAAACGATGTAGGTAGACTGATGTAGAGGAGGCACACAAATATCATCACCTGATCAATCCAAATAGGGGTTTTGGTTGAGAACCGATTTACGTGGTCCATGCATATCTCCTGAAATTCAATAATCGCTCTATCACCTGTAAAACACGCACACTCCAAAGCTTAGTAGAAATTCAAATCATGAATGCAACTCAAACGAATAAAATGTAATAATAAACCCCATTGAAAGAATTTGCAGTGTGCGTGATTCACAGGTGATAGAGCGGTTATTGAAATTCAGGAGGCACACAAATATGATCAACTGATCAGTCCAAATAGGTATTTTGGTTGAGAACAGATTTTACCATCTTCTTCAACGTGTAATAACCCATAAAATGAGATATCAATTCTCAAAAAATAAAACCCATTGAGCTCCTCCCCAGGTCCGTAGGTCAAACCATTCCCGATCTATGGCCCGATTTATGGTGCCAACATTCACGTTATTTTGGTTTATTATTGTTTTTGTGTTGATATCAGTAACCTAGTGATGTAGTGATGTAGCGAATGTGGATACTGGAGTGAACTCCTAAAAGGCTTTGTAGCCGATACACGAGTTGAAGCATTCTGATAACCATATATAACCTTGCGTTCATGATTTGAATTTCTACTAAGCTTTGGAGTGTGCATGTTTCACAGGATGGAGCGATTATTGAATTTCAGGAGATATGAATGGAGCACGTAAATCTGTTCTCAACCAAAATACCTATTTAGATTGATCAGTTGATCATATTTGTGTGCCTCCTGAAATTCAATAATCGCTCTATCACCTGTATAGAAATTCAAATAAACCCCAGTGAAAGAATATGCAGCGTTTTTTTTATCATTAACGAAATGATTGAGTTGATTATTTGGAAATGACTACTAACGTATACAAGAACCCTAAAGAGTAGAACCGTAGCGGAAATAAAGTTGAGAGACTTTCTTCAAATTTATGGCATGACAAAAGCCCTCAAAAATTTCCTTAAGGGTGCCGAAAATCGGGTGTTTTACCTTATGAGTACGAAAAATAATGGATTTTTGAAAGTATAGATATAATTTTGGGACTTACCCGTGATGAAAACTGTAGAGATGGATAAGGGTAATCCAGTTGGGGGGATATCACATGGATGTTGATCGTGTTGGGTGTATGTATGGACTAACGGGTGGAAGGAGGCTGTCGAGGAGGCACAGTTACCTACTCGGCTCCCCCGGCCGGCGGGGGGAAGAGAGGGCAGCTGACCTACTCACGGCCTCATCCTCGTCCTCGTCCTCGTCCACGAAGCCCGAGGAACCGACTTTTGAATGGGGAGCTGCAGGTGCGGTGCCGATTTTCCGACGGCTTTAATGACTTTTTATCTGTCTGTGGCGGTCACGGGGTTTGGTTGAATGACACTGATAGGAGGGTCCTACCTTCAGGAGTCCTGAGGTGTTATCCTACCTAAATGAATGAGGAGCTGAATGAATGGTTCTGAGTAGTGTAAGACATAGAAATCTACTTTCACACAGACACATCAATATTAAGAACGAGTAACTTTATCACTTCGACGTCGTCATAGGTTGGCAGAATGACACTGATAGGAGGTTCCTACCTTCAGGAGTCCTGAGGTGTTCTTCTACCTAAATGAATGAGGAGCCGAATGAATGGTTTTGAATAGTGTAAACATAGAAATCTACTTTCACATAGACAAATCAACATTAAGAACGACTAATCATATCACTTCAATGTCATCATAGGGTTGGCAGAATGACACCGATAGGAGGGTCCTACCTTCAGGAGTCCAGAGGTGTTCTTCTACCTAAATGAATGAGGAGCCGAATGAATGGTTTTGAATAGTGTAAGACATAGAAATCTACTTTCATACAGACACATCAATATTAAGAATGAGTAACTTTATCACTTCAACGTCATCATAGATTTGGCAAAATGACCCTGGTAGGAGGGTCCTACCTACAGGAGTCCAGAGTTGTTCTTCTACCTAAATGAATGAGGAGCTGAATGAATGGTTCAGAATAGTGTAAGACATAGAAATCTACTTTTAATAGACACATCAATATTAGGAACGAGTAACTTTATCACTTTAACGTCATCGTAAGGTTGGCAGAATGACACTGACAAGAGGGTCCTAAGGTGTTCTTCTATATGGCTGAATGAATGGTTCAGAGTAGTGTAAGACATAGAAATCTACTTTTACATAGACACATCAATATTAAGAACGAGTAACTTTATCACTTCAATGTCATCGTAGGGTTGGCAGAATGACACTGATAGGAGGGTCCTACCTTCAGGAGTCCAGAGGTGTTCTTCTACCTAAATGAATGAGGAGCTGAATGAATGGTTCAGAATAGTGTAAGACATAGAAATCTACTTTCACACAGACACATCAATATTAAGAACGAGTAACTTTATCACTTCGACGTCATCATAGATTTGGCAAAATGACCCTGGTAGGAGGGTCCTACCTTCAGGAGTCCAGAGTTGTTCTTCTACCTAAATGAGTGAGGAGCTGAATGAATGATTCTGAATAGTGTAAGACATAGAAATCTACTTTCACATAGACACATCAATATTAAGAACGAGTTAATTTATCAGTTTAATGTCATCATAGGGTTGGCAGAATGACACTGGTAGGAGGGTCCTACCTTCAGGAGTCCAGAGGTGTTCTTCTACCTAAATGAATGAGGAGCGGAATGAATCGTTTTTAATAGTGTAATACATAGAAATCTACTTTCACATAGACACATCAATATTAAGAACGAGTAATCATATTACTTTAATGTCATCATAGGGTTGGCAGAATGACACTGAAAGGAGGTTCCAACTTCAGGAGTCTTAAATTGTTCTTTTACGTAATTTAATGAGGAGCTGTATGAATGGTTCAGAGTAGTGTAAGACATAGAAATCTACTTTCACATAGACACATCAATATTAAGAACGAGTTAATTTATCAGTTTGATGTCATCATAGGGTTAGCGGAATGACACTGGTAGGAGGGTCCTACCTTCAGGAGTCCAGAGGTGTTCTTCTACGTAAATAAATGAGGAGCTGAATGAATGGTTCAGAATATTGTAAGACATAGAAATCAACTTTTACATAAACACATCAATATTAAGAATGGGTAACTTTATCATTTCTACGTCATCATAGGGTTGGCTGAACGACCCTGATAGGACGTTCCTACCTTCAGGAGTCTTAAGGTGTTCTTCTACGTAAATGAATGAGGTTTCATTCCCCGTGAACATGTCGCGATTGATTAATTGCGTGAATCCCTTCTACTTCTCGCCCCTGAAGTAAATACGATTCTCAATGACGGGTTTTCCGCAAAGAAATAGTCATCGTCGAGAAGGATTTGAACCGCACTGACTCTCGCGGCATCGCTCCACTCTGAATTGGCCAACTCTCCGCTCCTCTCTTTGCTCTCTTTCCTCGCTCTTATCGCACCTCCAGTCTGTGAGCACCCTATGGTAGTAACATAATCCTTTATGGTAGTGTCCCTACCGTTGAGGTAGTAACATATCGGCGCACCATAGCAGCACACCATCGCTCCTCGCATCCCCGCCATTTACTATGCCTAGCATCGTTGATGGAACATCGTTGAGTGTTCATATCGGATCAGTTCACCATGAATATTCTCCCTCTCGTCTTGGCGGTTTACAGTGTACGAAAATACGTTCACTTGTGTTCGAGCTGTAGACGATTGACTATTAAAATAAAGAAACTTGAAAAAAAAAAGATTTTCGGTGAGAGTGACGACGATATGTACTTATGGGCAGCAGCCAAATGGTGGAAAGTGAGTGGCTCACTTTCGAACAGAAGGTTCAAGACACACCCAGTTAACATGCAGAGGCAAAAGTTCGGGGAATACCACCATCTATTCCCTCAGCTGAAGGAAGATGGCGAGAGATTTCATAGGTACATGAGGATGTCAAGAGAAACCTTCCAGTACATACTGGACAAAGTTGAGCCTCTTTTGAACGAGAAGGTGTACAAGAACTGTCATGCCATTCCAATTTTCGCTGAAGAACGACTTGTGGTGACGATAAGATAAGATAAAGTTCAAATATCGAGGGAAGCCTCCCAGACAATCACTAACGAGTCCACATCGATGCTTCCCCCCTGATGGCGAGGAGAAATCAAATTTTTTGATATCGCTGTGAGCTGCGGGGGTCGACTGCGATGGTGCGATGATGGCATCCCGTGACATTGCTGTGAGGGTGGCTCAATATGAACGCTCCCGCAACATTGCATGTATTTGTTTTACATCGCTGTTACTGCAGGGATCCGAGCTGCGATGGTGCCAAATATAGAAATCTAGTTTCACATAGACACTTCAATATTAAGAACGAGTTAATTTATCACTTCAATGTCATCATAGGGTTGGCAGAATGACACTGATAGGAGGTTCCTTCCTTCAGGAGTCCTCAGGTATTCTTCTACGTGAATGAATGAGTTTTCATTTGGTCTGGAAATGCTAAATATATAGGGTGGCTAACCACATCACACCAACCATTCATTCAGCTCCCCATTCATTTACGCAGAACACCCCAGGACTCCTGAAGGAATGAGCAGCCCATGAGCATGAGAGAATCAGTGTCATTCTGCCAACCTCATGAAATAGTGGTAGGGTACTCTATGGGAATTTGCAAAATTTCGATGGAGTTGAGCCTGCACAAATCGGCGAAGGTGTTGAAGGGGAAGCAGTAGAAGGGACCGAACCCGTCGTTCTACCACCTCAAGTTGTTGAACACAGAGACTCTCTCCGCGCGGATGTGATGGCGGAAGTAAGAACTTTATTTCGCGAGTTCCAAGTGGTGATACGTCAGGAGTTAGAAGACTGCTTACAAGTTCATGCTTCCAGGGCCGACCTGCCCCAGGAAATTCGTCCGGTACCTCAAGCCACTATTGATGACGAGTCTCCCTCCAATCTCAATATAAAGGGTACGTTTAAACCACAAAAGTACGACGGTGCGATTCCATGGGAGGAGTACAGTGAACACTTCGAGACAGTCGCCATTGCGAACGGCTGGGGCTACATGACCAAGGGATTGGCGCTTGGAGCCTCGCTTGTAGGACCTGCGTTATCAGTGCTTTTAGACGTGACTGCCCGGGACTGCAACCAGATCTCGGCCCAACTAGCAGCTCGGTACGGTGTGGAAAATCCTATTAAAGAAATATTGCATTTACAAGTCAAATCCAGCCTATTCCAAATCAAATTCAACCTTTTTTCAGTATTACCGAAATGACGAGAAATACGCACAAAACTGATACCGAATGCTTGGGACTTATTTAAAAAATATTAACCAAAAATATAATTTATGAAAAAATTTTCTTTTTTTTTCTCCTTTATGAACTTGGAAAATGTGTACACAAGCCCTGAAGAAGTAGTAAAGAAATTGCGTGAAAAATCAAGGCTGAATGAGTTTCAGACCATTAAATATGGAAAAACCATCGACACTGGAAATTCGGGCAGGTGGACATTGCCGGAATGGTTTTTAGACGCTACGAGTTATTGTGGAGTTTCTTTGTCCAACAACTAATCAGAGATGTTTCAGATGTATCTGAAATGGTTTTGGATTATGAAGAGATTTTCGGTGTTTGGGTCATTACTTCTCGAAAACCGCCCTTGACTCGTATTCAAGGCTTGCAGATAACGGTAACCATACTCGCCATTGTTAATACCTCTTAGTCGGTGAAACCCGTTCCTATGTGAAAAAACGTGCAAATTCTTTCACTGGGGTTTATTATTCAATCGGCTTGCGTTGATGATTTGAATTTTAAATGTGCGTGTTTCAGGAGGCGATTATTGAATTTCAGGAGATATACATGGAGCACATGCATCTGTTCTCGACCAAAATACCTAGGTGGATTGATCAGTTGATCAGATTTTTGTGGCTCCTGGAATTCAATAATCGCCCTATCCTGTGAAAAACGCAGACTCCAAAGCTTAGTAGAAATCATGAACGGGCCGATTGAATAATAAACCCCTTTGCGTTTTATTATTGATCTATAATTTATCAAGTCTTTGGCAATGCGTTAAAACTTCCCCAAATCCAAATTTAAACGATGTAGCCAAAGGTAGACAGATGTAGAGCACACAAATATCATCAACTGATCAATCCAAATAGGTGTTTTGGATGAGAACCGATTTACGTGGTCTATGCATATCTCGTGAAATTCAATAATCGCTCTATCACCTGTGAAACAGGCACACTCCGAAGCTTAGTAAGATTCAAATCATTAACGCAAGCCAATTGAATAATAAACCCCAGTGAAAGAATACTTATTTACCCCGGTAATAATATTGAATAATAAACCCTAGTAATAATATTGAATAATATTTACCTATATATTATCAGAATGCTTTAACCCGTGTATCGGCTTCTAACTACACTACAAGTATTCACATCGGCTATCACTCCAGTATTTACAACTCGAGCAATCGGCCGGACATCACTAGGTTACAAACAAACAATAATAAACCAAAAAAACGCAAATCTTGGCCGCATTAATCATGCCATAAATCGGGAATGGTTTGACCTACAGACCTGGGAAGGGGCTCATTCGATTCCTCATGGAAAGTTCTACAAAACAAGTCCACATTTAGGCCGCCGTGATGTTTTTTGAGGTTTTTAGGGTCATTTACCTTCGAAAACCCTTAAATGGCACTTGACTTATTCAAGGCTTGCAGATAACATGGATTTTTCCTGAAAATTTCAGATGTTTTGGTCCAGCCGTTTGGGAGAAATCTTGCGTACGGCGGACCCATCGTACGGCGTGATCTTATTGTGAAAATTTTCAGGGGGGTTAGAAATTTTTTTTTAAAGTATTTAATGGACTCTCAATTCCCCAAGCTGCTTTGTGCCGTAGGTTTTTCCCAAGCCACCCTTTTTCTGGCAAACAGTCAGTCACCCGTAGTCTCCCCCCTAGCACCCTGGGGTTTCCCGGGGTAGTTGTAACCCCGTCCCTGATTGATTTCTACTATCCCCCTCTCTCTGCTCCCCAGATTCCCCGCTCTAGATTTTCTTCACTTCCCCTCCAAACAAAATTTTTCCGTTTTTTGGTAAACAGAATCCGGACTCAGTTCTCTCCTTCGTCTTTAGCCGGCTCGTACACCCTTGTTAACTCGACTGACTTCATATCATAGTTATCAAAGTGACTTCATTTTCCTAACTAAGTAGTGGCAAAGCAGCATATTTTGTGATATTGTTGGCTACCCGCGAAACCTCAACTTTGGCAGAAGCGCCTTAAGGTTTTATTCAACAACACCTTTATTTATTTGATTGATTCACTATATCGACGAATACGAATTGAACGATATATTTCCAAACTCGTTCATTGAGCATGTTCGCATTCATTTGAAATACAGCCTCCATCAGATAACTGCACAACCGTTTCTATCTTCCTTGGGTTCACCTCAACAAGAGAGTAACCAACTTCTTCTGAAAAATTTCGAATAAGTGCTCATTAAAACAATAAACTACCTGTCGTAAATCGGCGAATTTCCCCGAGCCTAAGGGGGTAAGGAAAAAAAGCGAATTTTTCAATTAGCGAGTCATTTAATTTCAGGGATGGGCCGAGGCTTCAAAAACTCCCATAAAACTTTGATGGTTTTAGTAGCTTTCAAGATGATGCTGCAGGTCGTTGTAAGAAGGTAGGTCGCGGAGCGGCGTAGGTACCTACCCACCTAATAGGTGCGCTCTTTCTATTTTCAACTGAAAATGACCCGCTGAAGCTCGTCGGATAATCAATTTTTGTCAAAAATAGGGCAGTTTCAAGTTCATCTTTTCTTCATTCTGAAAACCACGAGCTCCAGAAATTTGATAGAGATGCTATGCAAGTGAAGAGAATAACTACACCATACGAGGGAGTTGGTTACATTTGTGCGACTCAAACTACAATCAATGATACAAGCCATTACTCGTGTCCGTTTACATCACACTATGGACTTCTATGCATACATTTTGGTTTGATATTCAATAATACACCATTGTAATCGCTCTTGAAAAGAAAAATTCTAGCCCCCCCCCCCCCCCCCCCTCTGCAATAAACAAATTTTCCTTCCGTCCGCCGTAAGCCGTATGCGAGATTTCTCCCAAACGGCTGGAGCAAAAAATCTGAAATTTTCAGGAAAAATCAATATTGGTCCGACAACGCCTCAATTATTTAGCCAGCTCTCTCACTTAATTTAAAGGGCCCTTTTAGGGTTGTCAAAGTTTTGTAAAATCCCTAAAAACCTCCAAAACACCAAGGCGGCCTAAATGTGGACTTTTTTGAAGAACTTTCCATGAGGAATCGAATGAGCCCCTCCCCAGGTCCGTAGCTCAAACCATTCCCGATGTATGGCATGATCTTATGCTGACAACATTTGCATCCAAATTCACTACATCACTTGGTTACTGCGATCAAAACAAAAACAACAGTTTAGTTTTTTTTTTTTTTTTTAATCGCAGTAACCTAGTGATGTAGTGAATGTGGATAATGGAGTGAACTCCTAGAAGGGTTTATAGCCGATACACGGGTTGAAGCATTCTTATATGCATGCGCCATCTTACGAAATTTAAAATTTTCAAATAGAATATTTTTCCATTGATCGCTCTTGAAAAAAACGCTGCAAATTCTTTCACTGGGGTTTATTATTCAATTTCATTAATTTGGCTTGCATTCATGATTTGAATTTCTACTAAGCTTTGGAGTGTGCGTGTTTCACAGGTGATAGAGCGATTATTGAATTTTTGGAGATATGCATACCATGCATTGCATAGAGCACTTAAATCAGTTCTCAACCAAAATACCTATTTGGATCAGTTGATCAAATTTGTGTGCCTCCTGAAAGTCAATAATCGCTCTATCACCTGTGAAACACGCACACTCCAAAGCTTAATAGAAATCCAAATCATGAATGCAAGCCAAATGAATGAAATCGAGTAATAAACCCCAGTGAAAGAATTTACAGCGTATTTTATTTTTTTCATCATTTTTATTTTCAAAGTAAACCTCCAACAATGGACATATCCATGATCTATTGTTTTTCCCCCCAAGGAAAAATTTCTTGAAAACTTCAACTAGTTTTTCTACTTATTTATTCTATTTCCTAATCTTTGATTCGTGGGTTTCATCCCTGCCAGTATCCTAGTTTTCTATCCACGTATAAACGTGCAAATATTTATTTAATTTAGAAGTTATTTCCCGTGGAAATACCTCAAGTATTAGCGACAGTGCAAAGTGTACAGGAGCTCCGTGTCCCATCCCGAAAGGTCCTCTTTAGCGATCGTTCAGAATAGAAAGCAACACCCTAATAATGCCGAGTCGACCGAGAAAGGCCATAAAACCATTTTTGAATGAGAATAAGATGCGCGGATGTAGGAAGAGAATGGTGGGACAGGGGAGAGGGGATGATTAAGGAAGACTCAAGCGAAAGTCGAGCTTTTTGAAGACGTGAGCAGCCGAGCCCTACCTATTCCGGACCGGTCGTTCTCTCTCGCTCCCGCCTTCTCTCGCCCCATCTGTCTTCCTCTCTTTCTCCCCTGCGTGAAACTTCTTGGCTAAAACTCGGGAATAATCTGAGGCTGACTGGTTTGATAATTGGATCTTCGGCAGCTTCTAAAACCGACCTCTCATCGGGGGTTTTTCGTCCACTTTCCGGTGAGAAGTGATTTCCCCGGTCATTGCGCCGGATTTGGGTGTTTTTTAAAACACCGTTTTTTTTTCTCCTCCTCTTTTCGAGATGTTTTCTGACGGAGCGAGCACATCTGAGGGCTAAATATGGATATGTCAGGGAGGGGCAGCCGTCGCCGGCTGGTCTCGATTCGGCGAATCTATCTCTGCTTCCTACCAACTTCACAAATCCATTAATGAAAACTATTTTTGACAATATGTTGTACCTACGTAAACATACGGAAAAACTAACGCTTAAAACTTGCTCTAAAATGAAAATATGCTTTATCCATGCATGTAGATAGAGGGTGTGTCAGGTTAAGATCTCCCTCCAACTCCCCCATGAAAACCCGTAAGTTCACGGTTTTTACACACCGGCATGTGAGATATTCAGTCATGTGATCGATTACAGTCAACAAATCTGTTGCTAGAGAGTTATACTGTTTAGTTCCGAAAATTGCGAGTAGAGTGAGTTGGCATCAATCATTCATTGCTCGTTCCCGTACAAGACATCTGACACTTAACCAGTATGGTGTGTTTACATGACAAAATACACTGCCAAGGAGGTGACACAGCATCTTCCTCGTTACATCCTTCGTCATGTGAGCTAAATTAAGGGGAAAGCACCAGTAGTGGACATGTTAAGAAAATCTTGTGTGATTGTTTGTGTTACCTCATAAATTTTTAGCTCTCAATTTTTTTTTTTTTTTTTTTTTTTTGGGTGTCTACACGTTCTTCAGACATTTTTAGTTGAGTTTAATCAAAGGAAACACCAATTTTATAAATGTTTGAAGAAATAGAGTCAAATTTTGTGGAATAACAGAAAACACCAGTAGTAGACAGCTAAAATTTTCTAGTGTTGATGTAGTGGACACTTCATGACCTTAGTAGTGGACACGTCGTAGATATCAACAAGACGACGTAAAATCTCGTTTAAAATCATGTACTTATATATCTAATCGGTAGTAAAACAAAAAGAATTCCATTCAACTGGAAGAATGAAGTGAGCAACAGTAGAGAACGATTCATGTAAAAGTAGAAGGTAGCTCATGGACTAATAGTGGACATCTCTTGCACTAGTAGAGGACACCCCCTGTCCGCCTCTAGTTCCGCAACACTATATTCATTTGAAAATCGTACCGAGAGCTTGTTCCAATACAAATGAACAAGTACTTAGAAAATTAGAAAATATCCTTTCGTGAGAAGGGAAGTTGCACCAGTAGTGAACAGGGATGTCCACTACCGGAGCATCCGTATTTTTTGTTGTACTAGAAGTGGACATGCTTTAAAAGCCCACTTTATCAATATTAACGGAGTTAGGCGACTGGAAAATCGTCAATTTAGTTACTGAAGTATATATTCAAACCAATGGGCACAAATATTTGAATAAGTGTTATATGTGAACACTGCTTAAAACATACTTTCTATTCCTTAGCATTTTGCACAGCATCCTGCTCAAAATCACTCCACCCACAGACTGGTTGTTTTTAATGTCGAGTTATTATTTTTCATTTTGGCCCTAACGTTTGCTTTTGGTTCATCACGTTTGTTAGGCTATTACTTTAGTTAATCCAAAAAGATTCAAGTGCCCTGCTCAACCCGAATCCTTATTCTACAACTTTTTTTCCGAAGTGTCCACTATTGGTGCTTTTCCCTTAAGTCAAAATTGTGAAAGTGATACCTGTTTAAAAAATTTCAAGTTAGCGCATGCGCAGAGCGTACCGATGATTATATTAGGATGAAATTCCTATGGGACCTCAAGAGTAGGGCTGGGATATCGAAAGAAAATATCGATATCGAAGTCGAATGATATATCAAATAAAATTTCCGATACCGATATACCTAATATCGGAAGCGAAATATCGATATCGAGAAATATCGGTGAAAATATCGGAAGCTGGAAAATATACTTCTGGTGCCATCCCACCTATGATGTGCCGTTAGCATAGAAAAACGCTGCAAATTCTTTCACTGGGGTTTATTATTCAATTGGCTTGCGTTCATGATTTGAATTTCTACCAAGCTTTGGAGTGTGCGTGTTTCACAGGATAGGGCGATTATTGAATTTCAGGAGATATGCATGGAGCACGTAAATCTGTTCTCGACCAAAATACCTATTTGGATTGATCAGTTGATCATATTTGTGTGCCTCCTGAAAGTCGCTTGCGATTGGTCAGGCGAACCCCTCCAAAATGCACTGCTCGCAGAGAGGTCTACATCGCTTTGGTTCAAATAGCCCCAGTCCAGTCTTTTGTCACTAGCCAAATTTCTCTTCAAATGTGGGGGGATGGTTGAAATTTGATTTGTCATTTTCTTGGCTGGGGATGCACAGATGCACGATTGCGCCTACGCTCCCTTCAGTAGCCACCAGTGAGAGATCAGTCGTTTGTAACATATGGCATACAATGTATTTTAATTTCTGTATAATAAGAAAATAATTGGTATATCGCAGTTCGATTGGAGCTTTAGGAACATAGAGATGGCAGCTATGATTTATGGATATGCTCCCCCGATTTTATTGTTTTAAAAATCGCGTAACATAACTTCGGACAACCCACTGATGTCAGTAGGTTACAAATCTCAGGTTTCACGTGGAAGTGGAGCGAATCGAACAAGTGCTGCAGTTACAGCGGATCTTCTCATCGGTGCCCTCCGATGCGCGGACGACAGAAAGCAACGATATCGCTTGCAGAACCGGTGGTCGATGATATCGATAACCGATGCCAGCGGAAATGCAAGATTGAATGTACACTGGACAGGACCAGCGTCTCGTCTCAGATGACACTTTTGGTTTATCATTTTCAATATTGAATCTTAGTAAACGACCAACAGAATAGGTTTTAACCCCCCCATTCTCAAAATTTGCTGTTTTACTTTACAAAAAATTAAACAAAAAAACTTTTTAAAGAAAGGTTTCATTTAAATGCCCTAAAAAGAAGGAAATACATTTTTACTTACACATTTTAACTGTCTACTTATAGCCTATATACACAATTCATAAAATCATAAAAGCTTGTCGTGAGATTTAGGCTTGTGTAAATTAACTAGTTCCTAGGTACCTACTTCTTTGACCAACTTATTCCGATAAGTTTATTTTTGGTTCCATTATTCAATAATAAACCATTGTAATCGCCCTTGAAAACAAAATTCTAACCCCCCCTGAAAATTTCATGGTTTATGTTTCAAAGGGTGTAGAATCCGAATCTGCAATACAAATTTGTCCGTCCATCCGCCGTACGCCGTGGCCCGGCGACTCCCCAATTCTTTAGCCAGCACTCTCACTTGATTTAAAGTGCCCTTTAAGGGTTGTCAAAGTTTTGTAAAATCCCTAAAAACCTCAAAAAAAAAGTCAAGGCGGCCTAAATTTAGACTCTTTTTGAAGAACTTTCCTTGAGGAATCGAATGAGCCCCTCCCCAGGTTCGTAGCTCAAACCATTCCCGATGTGTGGCCCGATTTACGGTGCCAACATTGCGTTTTTTTGGTTTATTATTGTTTTTGTTTTGATATCAGTAACCTAGTGATGTAGTGACGTAGTAATGTGGATACTGGAGTGAACTCCTAAAAGGCTTTGTAGCCGATACACGAGTTGAAGCATTCTGATAACCATAAAAAAACGCTGCAAATTCTTTCACTGGGGTGTATTATTCAATTGGCTTGCGTTCGTGATTTGAATTTCTACTAAGCTTTGGAGTGTGCGTGTTTCGCAGGTGGTAGAGCGATTATTGAATTTCAGGAGGCACACAAATATGATCAACTGATCAATCCAAATAGGTATTTTGTTTGAGAACAGATTTACGTGCTCCATGCATATCTCCTGAAATTCAATAATCGCTCTATCACTTGTGAAACACGCACACTCCAAAGCTTAGTAGAAATTCAAATCATGAACGCAAGCCAATTGAATAATAAACCCCAGTGAAAGAATTTGCAGCCTTTTTATTTCAGTTTAATTAGATAAATACTTACAGATAGGTACCTATGTAGTACCTACTTACGAAAACTTCGCGACAAGCTTTTATGATTTTGTGAATTGTGTGTATAGGCTATAAGTAGACGGTTAAAATTTGTAAGTAAAAATTTATTTCCTTCTTTTTACGGCATTTAAATAAAAGCTTTCTTAAAAAGGTTTTTTTGTTTAATCTATTTATTCCTTTTTATTCAGCGCTAGCTAAGTTTCTGAGTCTGTTCATCTCATTCATCATTGTTGGAAGGTCGTTTGCAAGGTAATCTAGAACAGTCTAGCTCTTCAATAAGGAGACTATATTGGCACTGCTTGGAGCTTACTTGTGCCGAACGTTCCGGGTCTGACGCCCATCTCGCCAAATCACACAGTTAATCAACCGATTTCGCAGGTTCTAATTGTTTTGAATAGCACGGAGGAGGAGATTTCTTAATTGAAATTCCAAATGCCTAGGGCTACAAGACGGTATTATTTGGTTTTGTGCCTTTACATACCATTTGTAAAATATAATAAAATGGAGGAAATAGAATGAACAGCTCAAAAGAAAAACGCTGCAAATTCTTTCATTGGGTATTATTATTCAATTGGCTTGCGTTCATGATTCGAATCTTACTAAGCTTCGGAGTGTTCATTTCAGGAGATATGCATAGACCACGTAAATCGGTTCTCAACCAAAACAAATATTCGGATTGATCAGTTAATGATATTTGTGTGCCCCCTCTACATCAGTCTACCTTTGGCTACATCGTTTAAATTTGGATTTGGGGAAGTTTCAACGCAATACGAGTGCTAAAGGACTTGATAAATTTTAGATGTTTTTATTGTGGGGGGAGGGGGTATTGAGGTTCAATAAAAACGCTGCAAATTCTTTCACTGGGGTTTATTATTCAATTGGCTTGCGTTCATGATTTGAATTTCTACTAAGCTTTGGAGTGTAAAGTGTTTCACAGGATAGAGCGATTATTGAATTTCAGGAGATATGCATGGAGCACGAAAATCAGTTCTCAACCAAAATACCTATTTGGGTTGATCAGTTGATCTTACTTGTGTGCCTCCTGAAATTCAATAATCGCTCTATCACCTGTGAAACACGCACACTCCAAAGCTTAGTAGAAATTCAAATCATGAACGCAAGCCAATTGAATAATAAACCCCAGTGTAAGAATTTGCAGCGTTTCATGCATATCAGAATGCTTCAACCCGTGTATCGGCTATAAACCCTTTTAGGAGTTAACTCCAGTATCCACATTCACTACATCACTAGGTTACTGTAATCAAAACAAAAACAATAATAAACCAAAATGACGCAAATGTTGGCATCATAAATCGGACCATACATCGGGAATGGTTTGTGCTACGGACCTAGGGAGGGGCTCATTCGATTCCTCATGGATAGTTCTTTAAAAAAGTCCAAATTTAGGCCGCCTTGACTTTTTTTTATGTTTTTAGGGATTTTATAAAATTTTGACATCCCTTAAAGGGCACTTTAAATTGAGTGAGAGAGCTGGCTCAAGAATCGGGGCGTCGTCGGACCAAGATGGATTTTTCCTGAAAATTTCAGATCTTTTGCTCCAGCTGTTTGGGAGAAATCGTGCGTACGGCATACGGACGGAAAAAAATGTATTGCAGATTCGGATTCTACACCCTTTGAAACGTAAACCATGAAATATTCAGGGGGGGTTAGTTTTTTTTTTTTTTTTTTACAATGTGATTACAATGTTTTCATCCAATAATAAACCAAAAAAAGGATCTCCTTCCTAGACCCTACTTACAAAATTTCGGGGTGAATTCTAGGGATTTAAAATAATACTCATATCACTGGGTGATTAAATTGTTCGTAATTTAGAGTAAAACAACAGCCTGATCGTTTCGACGTAGAGTAAGCCTCAAGCGCCAGTCCGCTATTGATCTACTTGCGTCCTACATCGATGAATTATTATTTTCGTAGATTAACAGCTTCCGTAGATTGCGTTCTTTAGATTGCGATGTTGCTTAATCACCCGGAACGTCGAAATGGAGATCTGTGGTACACAGGAATCCAGACTAGATGAGTTCTTCGGGACGCTGACGACCCTCGGAACAAGTGATGTTGATTTAATTGATGCGATGTTGCTGATCCAAATCAGTAAAAGTGACGATTTTGAAGAGGGAATCGGGAGGGCGAGGGAGCGGTACTAAAATATGGAGTCGAGACGGATCGTAGTGATGATATCAGGTGATGATTCAGGTGTCAAGCACATTCATGATGCGTATCGCGGAAATCATCAGCGGCTAGTAGAAAATAAACATAGGTACCTACCTATCTAAACGGGTACTTGTACGAGCGTCCCCACAGGGAGCGAAGGCTTTATTTTGGAGTCATAGGCATGTACGAGCGGCCCCGCCTGGTCTAAGGGCACAGATTAGAGATGGTACGAGCGGCCCCGCCAGTGACCAGTTGAATCCAGTGACTGGAAGATATCCGAGCGAAGATGGAACCCGAAATAGCCTTGTTTACGAAAAGTTCGCGTGGAAATCGAGATATGATGTTGGTAAACGGTTACCCTAGCCAAGTATGTCCAAATCGTTTCTTATAAGTACCAGGCCACAACGAATAATTGAGAAGTACCTACTTGGGTCGGGAGTCATGCGACTGTGATTGTCTATTTGCATGTTTTGACGGTGTTCATTTTAGAGCCATAAATTATACGCATGAAAAAAGTTTCGAGTTGGTGCTATTGGTTTCATTTCCCATATTTCCGTGGGGCCGCTCGTACATATACGCCTAGACCGACCGGGGCCGCTGGTACAAGTGCTCCCACACTGAGTGGGGCCGCTCATGTACCCCAACTTGCCCGCAGGGCCGCTCATGCCGTCAACCATCTAAACTTATCAACTACCTACTTTGGCGCAAACACAAATCAAGAAAAAACGAGGTCTCTACACCAAATTTCAGGGGGATTCCGATAAGAGCTTCTTCCATAACTTCGTCGCGAGTGACTTAGTCCGTGTCGTAGTTGAGCTTGAAAATCCATAGCAGGCACGCACGTACGTACCCGCTAGCAGATGGGGCGGAGGGTGTAGTTAGGGAGTTAAACTGCTCCTATTGGGAAGAAAAGCCCATTCCCAATACGCTCTACGGGAACTAAACCATAACTGTACGAGCAGCACCTTCCGATTTCGCCCCAGTTCCGGTGAGAACATTCTTGGGCCTGAACAAAACATTCGACCTCGGCGGCGTTTCGTAGCCCCCCCCCCCCTCCCCTCTTCCTCTCAATGCCCGGCTAATTCGACTTAATTACACTCATTTCACAGCAACTCCCCTATTGTTTTCGACAATGAGGAAGTCCGAGTTTAGGAAAAGGAGAATCTAGATTAATGAGATGGAGCACTTTTCGGGAGATGAAGCCTCTTGTTCCGAAAATGAAACGGGGACAAAAAAGTCCTTTTTTTGGGTTATTATCTTCAATAATGAACCTTTCCAATCGACAAGGAACAATTTTGGTTTATTATTCAATAATAAACCATTGTAATAGCTCTGGAAAAAAAAAAATTCTAACCCCCCTGAAAATTTCATGGTTTACGTTTCAAAGGGTGTAGAATCCGAATCTGCAATAAAAAATTTTCCGTCCGTCCGCCGTACGCCGTACGCACGATATCTCCGAAACGGCTGGAGCAAAAAATCTGAAATTTTCAGGAAAAATCCATCTTGGTCCGACGACGCCCCAATTCTTGAGCCAGCTCCCTCACTCAATTTAAAGTGCCCTTTAAGGGCTGTAAAAGTTTTGTAAAATCCCTGAAAACCTCAAAACTAGTCGAATCGGCCTAAATATTTTCCTATTTGAAGAACATACCATTGAGGAATCGAATGAGCCTTCCCCACGTCCGTAGGTCAAACCATTCCCGATGTATGGCCCGATTTATGGTGCCAACATTTGCGTTTTTTCGTTTATTATTGTTTGTTTGTAACCTAGTGATGTCCGGCCGATAGCGTCGAGTTGTAGTGAATGTGGATACTGGAGTGATAGCCGATGTGAATACTTGTAGTGTAGTTAGTAGCCGATACACGGGTTGAAGCATTCTGATAATATATAGGTAAATATTATTCAATATTATTACTGGGGTTTATTATTCAATATTATTACTGGGGTAAATAAGTATTCTTTCACTGGGGTTTATTATTCAATTGGCTTGCGTTCATGATTTGAATCTTACTAAGCTTCGGAGTGTGCGTGTTTTACAGGTGATAGAGCGATTATTGAATTTCAGGAGATATGCATAGACCACGTAAATCGGTTCTCATCCAAAACACCTATTTGGATTGATCAGTTGATGATATTTGTGTGCCCCCTCTACATCTGTCTACCTTTGGCTACATCGTTTAAATTTGGATTTGGGGAAGTTTTAACGCAATACGAGTGCCAAAGGACTTGATAAATTATAGATGTTTTTATTGTGCGGGGGTATTGAGGTTCAATAAAAAAACGCTGCAAATTCTTTCACTGGGGTTTATTATTCAATCGGCTTGCGTTCATGATTTGAATTTCTACTAAGCTTTGGAGTCTGCGTGTTTCACAGGATAGGGCGATTATTGATTTCAGGAGGCACACAAATATGATCAACTGATCAATCCAAATAGGTATTTTGGTCGAGAACAGATTCACGTGCTCCATGTATATCTCCTGAAATTCAATAATCGCCCTATCCTGTGAAACACGCACACTCCAAAGCTTAGTAGAAATTCAAATCATGAACGCAAGCCAATTGAATAATAAACCCCAGTGAAAGAATTTGCAGCGTTTTTTTGTTGAACCCCCTCAAAATGTGTTAATATACCTCTCAAGATGTGAGGGATCCGAAAATCGAATAAAAACGCTTCAAATTGTCACACATTACCCTACCCTGTTACACACTTGTTACCTCTTAGCAATTGTTTTCAATCTACTACTTTTCTGCCTACTCAACATCAAAAATTGTTCTTCTCGTATTTTAGACCTTACTTCTGAAAATTATTTGAATCTCCATCGTTCAATGGCAAATCACTCAAATATTTTGATGGCGGAAATGATGGAACAATTGCCCCTTTCGCGAAGCGTTAGAAGGCTGAAACGTAAGCGCCCTGCTGATTTCCTTGACGAATGAACCACTCATAAACAATTAGTCACTAGTGAAATTCACTAGTCATTAGTCGAATGATAATCGATGAATCGTTTATTCATATCTATTGTCAAGTGTCATATCTATTGTCTATTACCTAAGTGTTGTAATGTGTCGTATGTATGATTGTTATATTTAGTCAGGTCAGCTGTTGAGCTGTTCCTGTATCATGTTTCATGTTAATTAGGAGTTTTTTTCCTACTATATAGCTGTTGTTTTCGTAATTGTAATGTTTATAAAATAAACAATAAAATTAGGTACTTATTTACAAAAAAAAAAAAAAAAAAAAACTTCTGAAATAGCCATAACTCCCTTGATTTACTAAAACAATAAATTTGAAATTATACCATTGGAAAAACCGTTAAATTTTCTTTAACTTTCATTTCGTGGGGTTCCGAGTAAAAGTAACCAAGTAACATTTGCAAAATTTTACAGGGGAGCGATCTGAAGTTTCACCTATTTTCTTCTTACGAACACTGGTTAAGTATGTGATGTCTCATCCGACTATGTTTCGATTTTTCTTTATCCTGTAGGTAGTTAGCTAGTGCCCGCCTATGATATCGTGCTTCAAAATTCACTTCAGATTAAATAAGAGCTGTTTTCCGGAAAACTCTATTTGATCATTTTTACCTGCCTGGAGTTTCAAGCTTTACTCATTTGGTCAATTCAATTCTTCGAAAATCTGTCGCATAGTTACATGAAATTGAGGGATTGAATAGTTTTTTCGTTAATTTATCGTGTTGCCAAGCATCTAATAACAATGATATACCTATTTCTGTTAGAAAAGGTTATCCATTACCTACCACTGTAATTGGTCATTTTCACCTGCCCACTATGCAATCTTACAAATCTTACACAGTAAAAGTGATCAAATGGCAATTGATAACATTTACATGCACCAGCGAGAGTACATTTATAATCCATCTCGTGTTTTGTGGTTGAGTTCAAATGCCATTTGGTCACTTAAAACTCTTTGGGTCAGGCAGGTAAAATTTATTTTCAAGTATTTCTTGCACATCAGTTTGAAGATAACGTTCTTAGCAACAACACACTGTAGACAACGTTCCTTAGTACCGGAATGACAAAAAAAGCTCATTTTGAAAAAAATGTTACTTGGTCACTTTTACCCGGAACCCGACGATTTCATAAAATTTTCTCCTGAGTCACGTCGTCCATGGGTTGTTTTCCCAGAAACGGCCAATCGTTGTCACAAGAGGTTTCCGAGTTCCCATTTATGAGTTGGGGTTCAAAAAAAATTTTCCATAATCTATCAACTTTGCTCTACCACGGGCAATCTTTAAAATATGCAAATTTTCAATAAAAAAATATAGAAATTTAATTTTAAACAGCGAAATGTCTACTAATCCGCCATGTCACAGCCCCTAGGTAGTCAGCTTTGCTTGAACACAGCGGATTACTGATCAAATGAGCGAACCAAATTAATAGAAATTCTTTATTGGCTGCATCCAGAGATGAGAAAAATGGGTCGGCAGATTTTTTGAAATCACATTATGCAAGCAGGAAGATAAAATTTGCTTGTCACAAGGTTTCTATCCTTAATCTGCCTTTCTTGTGTTGTCTTATTTTGGCGGCTTATTCTTGTTTCCCGCGGTTTTTCTACCACCACACCATGTAGGTTTTTTTTGCTTAGGTTATGAAAGAAAAGGCGGGATTTTTTAAAATCTCATCTGGGTGGGTGTGGAGGGGATTTTAGTTTCAAGAACGTGGTGCCCCAGTCAATGACTGTCCTCAATCTGCCAGCTGTAAAAAGGTTAGAAATCGAAATTATTTTGTCTCCTTGTTCTCTACGTGTAGAGTTTACCGAACTGGTTCCAATGGTGTAGTTATATCCTTTAAAAAAGCTCCAGAACCCGAGAAAAGCTGAAAAACCTTCTTGCCACCCAAGAGCTTGTGTCTTCGATCAGGCTCCAATGGTGGCAGATAAAAGACAGTGTGGACAGATCAATTACTACGTTCATGTTTTTAATGATTAAATTTGAGTTTTCCGTGGCAAAAAAACAAACTAATTTATTTCTGACCCCATAATCGTATTTAGCAACCTTAAAAATCCAGTTGTTGGTCCAGGAAATGAGAAGACACAGAGTACATTTTGCCATAAAGAACGCGATCCTCGAATGCGTCAGAGGACTTAGTTTCAAGTGCGGTGGATCTATCACCTATGTCAAAAGAGGCCGTTTCTGTGGTATTTGGCAGGATAAGCTTACCATGCAACGTGCCTAGTTGAAACATTATCTTCCGAGGTAGATGATATGTTGGAGACGAGTCAAATATTTTTTTGCAAACGATGTGACGCGCTGGCCACTTATCTTAATTAATAGGACAGGCAGACTACAAGACAATTCGCTGCTAACATTTAAATTTAAGTGTTAAACGGTATGTAAATGCATTATGAGTTGATTGCATATCGTAGAGAAAGATTTTTTTGACCCCTTAATCATTAATGGGAAATCAGAATCCTCTCCAGAAAAAAGATTGGCCCTTTCTGGGAAAATGAACCATATAAGATTGTGGTTACCATACATTTACCGGCTTGCTGTCGCACACCAACGATTAAATGGATTTTTAATTTCTAATCAACTTTCATCTGACATAATTAAATTTACTTTGTGATGGATATGGTTAGTTCGCCCATTAACGATTTCAGATTCCGACGCCTTCGGAGATGAATCAGACGTTACCAAGCGTCTGGGTCATCCTCTGAGTGTGGCGGAGCACAATAATGCATCCACCTCCTCGGAAGGGGCAACTATACCATACCTCACATGTTAGCCTGAGCGTGGTTACGTCCATTGGCCCTTTTATTGTTAATTGTCCTGTTTATCCTGCTGCCCCTGATCACTCGCAATCCAACTTCCCCCGGCTTTTCTCAGAGCCCAGGGAGTGTGATGAATATGGTTAGTTGGCCTCCCGGTTTAGATTCCGACGCCTTAGGAGCTGAATCAGACGTTAGCAAGCGTCTGAGTCATCCTCTGAGTGTGGCGGAGCACAATAATGCATCCACCTCCTCGGAAGGGGCAACAATACCATTTCATCACCTGACAACTTCAGTTTGTGAAATGTCACCACGAATCTTTGGGAAGTTTGACCAATTACCTCAACATCTGTCATCTGAAGATTTCTTTATTTTCTATTTTATAATGGCTTTGATTGTAACGAGGAAGCTACCATCTCCCATCTCTACCATCTCCTTGGCAGTGTATTTTGTTTCATTTGTCTGTTATCGTCGGTTGTTGTACCATCTCGCGCCGCGAAGGGGGTTTAAGTCAGTCGGTGCGTCAGGGAGCCCGCGAGGAGGCCGGCGGAACGGTGACGGCGGAGGGGGCTTGGCGATGGAAAGTTGAAGAGACGGCTCTTTCCCTCCGAGGTGACCCCGATCAAAGGAAGAAGGTTCCCGGAGTCACTCGGCCGCCGCACTTGGCCACTTGGCACAAGGGCGTGTCCGCTTCTTCCGCGCCATCTGACCGCCGCCGATCCGGATCTGCCCATTTACACCTCGAGCCGATCATAACTCGTGCGGTACCAGACCGACGGCGGCAGGAACCGCCCAAATATCGCCGATTGTCTCCACATGCTCTCAAAATAACTAGGTACCTGGGTTGTTATAAAAGGAATCCCCATTCCCATTACAAAGACCCATTCCTTTTGAAGATATGTAATCGCAATTCCCATTCCAATTCCTGTAATGGTAATAGAAAATGCAATTACTTTTTCTGATTACAAATAATGAGAATTCAAAATTACATTAATCGGTTAAAGTAATCGCAATTTCGATTACCATTGCAGGAATTGGAATGGATTAATGGGAATGGAGTAATCCCCACGCCTGTAATTGGATTACAAGTGAATGGGAGATTTTATGCAGTTTTGGGCAAAATCAAATTCTTTCATTTTTATTTGCCGATGTCATGGGATAGGTACGATTGGTGATAGGTACTTTTGCTCAGGTGAGACGGTCAAATATTATAATTATAAAATTTACTCCCACAGCTGGCTGGCATGCTGCTGCTCGTGCTTTCTTGCAAAATTTCGTAGAAAATGTACCTACTCATTAGGGTCGCTCGAAAATTTCATGTTGCCAAGTTCTGCCCGGAAACCCTCGCAAATCCCGAATCCTGTATCACTGAGTGACATTACAAGTTCACTAATTAACCTCTATCAAGTCATCTCAGGTGTAAACCAACTCGAAACCAACCCAAAATCACTGAGAAACTCCGACCGTCTCCGAACGTCAGACTACAGTCAGGTCAGAGTCACGTTAAGGGGCCACCCATTCACACTACAAGGTCAGAAAACGTCAGGGCACGATCCGAGATGATAAAAAATTGGTATACAATCGCTAGAATTGGTATAAAATCGACCCGGCATACTTCATTAAGAGTTCTGTATTAAGAAAGTATTAAGTATTAAGAAAAAAGGACCCACGTGAAGGACCTACCAATGTGAAGTTAGTGTAATGTTTATTTATTTATATGGAAACGGGTCAAGCCCAGTTACAGGAAATACAGATTATAAACGAAAATAAACATCCAATAATGAAAACAATGATAAACATACATTAATGACAGAACATAAAGATCAACAGCATCAAAGAAGGACTAAAAAGCGTAAACAAGGAACAAATGTAGATATTAAATTGTCTAAATAGTTTTATGGTTACAATAAGGACTTAATAGATGAGATGGGGTCGGCAAAAAAATCGAAACTTTATGTTACATTACCTATTAATAATAATTAAAAATGTTATTATGTATTATTTTACACCTAATAAATACTTACTACTTTTATAATTGGATATCTACCCACTTAGGTAGGTATTCAACCTACTTTTGACACAACTACCTTATACTTTTGAAATACAGTAGGAACTTATACCTACTGATAGGTAGGTGTATTACCAATGTAACTGGATAAAAAATATATTACAACCTTCCTTAAATTATTTGAGTGTTTGCCCTATTTGCTGCCATTCCCTTGATTTCCTCTGCTCGTCCGAGTACAATGGATAGGAAAAATCGTACAGAAATCGTTGTTCCCTAACGCACTCGATCAAACTTTCGTCATCTATTAGAAAAGACTGAAAAAGAACGCATTGCAACGAAATCAGCAAATCAGAAACTAAAATTAGACGAGATTTGACTTGAGGGGGGAGGGGGAAGATCACGTCAGGTTTTGATCGCTCGCCGGGCGACCTGACGGGAGGTGACTGAACGAAGATTTGATCTTGACGGTACCGCGCCCGTGGGGATCACCCCGTTTGGTTTCCATAGGAGCAATCTTGACGCGCCCGTCACCGAACGTGATCTGACGTTCCCGCTACCGCGAGTGTGAATCCAGCTTAAATCTCCCCTATATTTCCCATTTTTACCGGCGATTGTTTACTCACCCGTCGAATAGGTCCGGACGCGATGTGTTAGCTGCCGTGTTTTATAGGTGAGATTCATTTAACTTCCTCAAGGGGACTAAATAGTTGCCTAGAAAAAGTTGATCGTGCCTTACCCTACTTACTACTAAAGATTTTACCTGCGCTCGATTTCGAAGATCTTCGTGTCGGCTTCTTCTTACAGTGTTCCGAGTACCGAAAGCGATAGATGAATCACCGTCGCTCATAAACATCTACCGGGACTACGACTAGTTCTGTTACGGAAATGATCAGAAAGAACTTATGGTCAGTACCGGCGACCAATTTCATTATTCTACAACACAAAGTACACTCTAACAATCAATATTTAAATGAGAAAAGGAACGATCAATCAGACGAACAAAAATCGGACGCTTTACCGACGACGGAGACGGAGGCAGTGAGAACTCGGCCTGAGAGAAGGAATATGTTACCCTCCGTTCCGATCTGGTTCGGGGGCAGCGACATAGAGAAGGAATACTAGAAGCAACGAGAAGGTTTGTGGACCATGGAACGACAAGTGTGGATCATACAATATTTTCGTTGAATGGTTCGTAAGTATTCCTTCTCCCTGTCGTTTTTCCAAGACCTGATAAGAACGGAAGGAAACATATTCCTTCTCTCTGGCCGAGATCTCCTCCGAGATTATCTCCAGTGCCTCCCGTCTCCGTTGTCGGTAAAGCGCCAGATTTATCACCGGTAGAAAGTTTTTCGTTTTAAATTCAAATATTGAATATTAGAGTGTACTTTGTGTTGTAGAACAATGAAATTGGTTCTTTCTTGATCATTCCTGTAACGGAAGAACTAATCGCAGGTCTGCGATCCGCATCTTTGCGGTAGATGATTTGGGTGTTCTTCGGTACTCACCCCCCCATTTTCAAACGCTGGTCGCTTCATGAAATTCCAACAAAAATTTGGTGTTGAGGTGATTTTTGAAAACTTCAGTTGGTCTAGTTTCATGTCTAGTGAACCTCAATTTACCAGAATTAGATAGTAATGGTGAATTATTCAATCGAAAAAAGTCGGGGGGGAGTACCGAAGTATTTGCCATGTCAAATTCTTCGGTACTCCCCCCCACGGTGAAAACAGTATTTTCGACTACCAATATCGCGTCTCAACCTCATAACTTTCGATCAAAGTATTTCATCGTCTATAACTCATACCTGTACGTACCCAAACATCCCTTCCTGTGAATTCCTTTTTAGAGATATGTTATCACCAGAATTGCGACTTCCACCCCTTCCACAAATTTCACAGAGAAAGGCTGATAAAATGTTAAGGATTTGTAAAAAAAAATTAATTTATTGTGTATGAAGGGTACCCATTCTATAATTTATGTAATAGCAGCATTACATGGCTTCATTAGGATTGTAAATTGTATATTGAAAATATTGCTTGCTTTGCCTCCCGTTCAAGGTTCAAAACGCTTTCAAGCCCCATGAAGGTAAACGGTTAATATGAGCTAGTAAGCTTGCCTATCTCTAAACAACAATTCACAGGAACTGGGGTGTGAGGACGTGCAGTTATGAGATATAGAGCGATGAAATCCTTTGATCGAAAGTTAAGAGGTTGAGGCGCGATATTGGTAGCCGAAAATACTGTTTTCACTGTGGGGGGGAGTACCGAAGAATTTGACATGGCAAATACTTCGATACTTCCCTCGACTTTTTTCGATTGAATTATTCACCATTACTATCTAATACTGGTAAATTGAGGTTCACTAGACATGAAACTAGACAAACTGCAGTTTTCAAAAATCACCTCAACATCAAATTTTTGTTAGAATTTCATGAAGTGACGAGCGTTTGAAAATGGAGGGGAGTAACGAAGAACACCCGATGAATTATTAGCGACGGTGATTCAACTATTACGTTCGAATACTCAGAACGATGTGAGATGAAGCCGATACGCAGTACGATCTTCATGAACCCTTTCGAAGAACAGTTTTCCTTGAAGAAACCGCATCGAGAGCTGGCGTGAAATTGGAAACAGGTAAAGCATTACTACCAAGTACAGAATCAATGTGAGGTTCTAAAGTAAATGGGGTAGTCGACATAAATAAAATGCCGTCTAGGCAAATTTAACATAAATCAGGGGTATCGACCTCAATTTTGCAAAGAACCATATAGTTAATTTAGTATGTGCAGACGGGGCAGATTCAAATTAGTAAAATAAATTTACTAAATTATTACAACATTTTATGGATTTAATTATATATTATGCAGGGTGTCCATACTAACTATGGGCCAAATTTATGGAGTCTATGTTACGGTCATTTCCAACAAAAACGCAGCAAATTCTTTCACTGGGGTTTATTATTCAATTTTATTCATTTGGCTTGCGTTCATGATTTGAATTTCTACTAAGCTTTGGAGTGTGCGTGTTTCACAGGTGATAGAGCGATTATTGAATTTCAGGAGATATGCATAGAGCACGTTCTCCACCAAAGTACCTATTTGGATTGATCAGTTGATGATATTTGTGTGCCTCCTGAAATTCAATAATCACTCTATCCTGTGAAATATGCTCACTCCAAAGCTTAGTAGAAATTCAAATCATGAACGCAAGCGAATAGAATAATAAACCCTAGTGAAAGAATTTGCAGCGTTTTTTACTCTGTTTTTGGCTCTTGTTATTTAAATCTGAGATTTTCAGGAAATATCCATCATGGTCCGACAACGACCCAATTCTTTAGCCAGCACTCTCACTTAATTTAAAGTGATTGTCAAAGTTTTGTGAAATCCCTAAAAACCTCAAAAAAGTGTCAAGGCGGCCTAAATTTGGACTTTTTTTTAAAGAACTTTCCATGAGGAATCGAATGTGCCCCTCCCCAGGTCTGTAGCTCAAACCATTCCCGATGTATTGCTCGATTTATGGTGCCAACATTTGCGTCCACATTCACTACATCACTAGGTTACTGCTATCAACGAACACAATAGTTTTTTTTTTTTTATCGCGGTAACCTAGTGATTTAGTGAATGTGGATACTGGAGTGAATTCCTAAAAGGGTTGATAGGTTCAACCAAATAACCCTGCAATTCTTGAATTCTTTCACTGGGGTTCATTATTCAATTTCATTCATTTGGCTTGCATTCATAATTTGAATTTCTACTAAGCTTTGGAGTGTGCGTGTTTCACAGGTGATAGAGCGATTATTGAATTTCAGGAGGTACACAAATAGTTGATCAATATGATCAATCCAAATAGGTATTTTGGTTGAGAACCGTTTTAAGTGCTCTATGCATATCTCCTGAAATTCAATAATCGCTCTATCACCTGTGAAACACGGACTCCAAAGCTTAGTAGAAATTCAAATCATGAACGCAAGCCAATTCAATAATAAACCCCAGTGAAAGAATTTGCAGCGTTTTTTCAACATTTATTAAACTTTTTGTACATTACAATACTTTAATTTTTTGCTTAATATAATAATAATAATTGTCTACGTACTCTGTACAGTGAAACATGTGTGAGGGTAGCTGTCCAGTGTCACTCTTAACTTTCAATAGCCAAAATATATAGTGATAATAAATTAATTTTTTGGCTACAAAAATTAATTGAATTAACTAGAGGACATTAACTGGATGAGTTGTCCTTTTTCTTGTAGCAAAAATGTGGTGGTTGTAAAGCTGATACGGTTTGACAGTGGGAGGGAGTTCCATATCCTCAGAGCCATCTTCCCCAAGCTCGACTTCAGGATCTCTACTAGCAGAGTAACAGCCGGAAAATAAAATAATATATTTTCTTCTGGAAAAATTCACTCATTGTGCAATCAAGCAAAGATCTTGATTATTGTAAGATATGGTAATAACACGAATGTACATCTGTCGACAAAATTCCAACAAAGGAGGCTGCGGTGTATATACCGCATACAAGTTGGGTAGCATGCGGAGCATTTTGATGGCGAAAGTTCTCATTCACTCTCGATGTTTAAACTCGAAAGTGTTCTCGAGTTTTCTTCAATTTCAAAACGAACGCCATCACACACGTTGTCACGCATGTAGGGGTTTCGTGCTGCGACGGAGTAAGTGGACACGATTAGTACAGTGGACGCCTTCAGATTAGTGGCTTTAAATAAGTTAACATAGATTGACGCAATGATTAGATAATTGCAACCACTCTATTACGATAACGATATTAAAATTAATTATCTGCAATTTCAATGACCTGTGGTGTGATTGAGATAGAGGGGGAAAGGGAGTTGCATGACATTGCCTTAGAAGACATGACAATTGAAACACTGTAAATTATTAACGGTTTATTATATTAACCTTCAAAGTAAGTAATTGTTACATGTGATTTACACACAAAATTTAAAAAAAAAAAAAAAAAAACTTCTTTACTTTTGGTTTATTATTCAATAATAAACCATTGTTATCGCTCTGGAAAAAAAAAATTCTAACCCCAACTAAAAATTTCATGGTTTACGTTTGAAAGGGTGTAGAATCCGAATCTGCAATAAAAACGCTGCAAATTCTCTCACTGGGGTTTATTATTCAATTGCTAATTGAATTATTACTCTACATCAGTCTACCTCTGGCTACGTCGTTTAAATTGGGATTTGGGGAAGTTTTAACGCAATACGAGTGCTAAAGTGACTTTTTAAATTATAGATGTTTTTAGTGTGGGGGGGGGGGGTATTGAGGTTCAACCAAAAAACGCTGCAAATTCTTTCACTGGGGTTCATTATTCAATTTCATTCATTTAGCTTGCATTCATAATTTGAATTTCTACTAAGATTAGGAGTGTGCGTGTTTCACAGGTGATAGAGCGATTATTGAAATTCAGAAGGCACACAAATATGATCAACTGATTAATCCAAATAGTTATTTTGGTTGAGAACCGATTTACGTGCTCTATGCAAATCTCCTGAAATTCAATAATCGCTCTATCACCTGTGAAACAATCACACTCAAAAGCTTAGTAGAAATTCAAATCATGAATGCAAGCCGAATGAATAAAACTGAATAATAAACCCCAGTGTTTCAATAACGCCTATAACTCGACCAGTTCGAAATACTCTAAAAAGTAAGAGTTCAAATTGCTAAGTATTTGGGAATAGACGTCATAGTGGAACCAATAATAAACGTCTGCCAAGTGGGTGTGGCACATAGCTTCCTCGTATCCATAACATGACTGTATAGATAATTGAAAATTATTATTGGCTAAAGAACTTCGTTCAATTAGGCGAAGTAAATATTGAATTAGGGCAAATTTATTGTTATGCAGGAGCATAACTTGGGAAAATAAAGGTAGCCATGTTCAACTATTGAACAAACTATAAAATATACCTAATAATAAAAATTGACATTGACGCTGAATGGATAGATGACTGAAGTGATAAATAATTATTATGACATTTCTAAAAATAAAATGTAAGCATCGTTCAATGACGGATCAAATAATGTTGGGTTGACTGCAGCGTCGTTGCAAAGTACCCAACTGCCGTCATCCCTCCGCACAGTGGCTGTATATATCTTGCGCATGCGCAGAGGCTAATATTGATCCGGGGGTCATGAAACATATAGGGGACCATCTACCCATCAAACCGAACAATCCCTGAAAATTTCATCGAAATTGGTCAAGAATTCCCGGAGTTATGAGCGTAACAAGGATTTCACGTTTGCGCATGCGCAGAGGCTACTATTGATCCGGGGTTCAAGAAACCTATAGGGGACCATCTACACCCCAACCCGCACAATCCCTGAAAATTTCATCAAAATCAGACTATAACTTCGTGTAGTTTTGCCAGTAACAAGGATTTGCTGACACAGACAGACACGGAACCAAAATTGTTCAGAAAGGTCTAAAACGCAAAATGCGAGTGGAATTTTTGATTTTGGAGACAAACAAATTTTCACATTCCGAAAGTGAAAACAATGCTTCCGCTACCTTGGTAGACTCGGAAGCAATAGGAACAAACAGAAAATTGAGGAAGATTATTTTGGGAAATTAAAAGTTATTACTGACTAGCGCCGCGCCGAGTTTTAGACAGACCATGTTTTTCATTGTCCGAAAATGAAAACAAAGCTTCCGCTTCCGGAAACAAAATGACTATATTGCGGTTTTGACGTACTGATAGGCGGAAAAAGCAGCGATAAGCCGGGTATCTCCACTCAAGCGCTCGTAGAAGCGACAAGATAAAGGTTAACCGAGTGTGTCGTACTACAACAGGGCTCCGCGAGACTCACATTAGTCATGCAAGTGTAGTAACTCCGGGTCGGGCATCACCGTTAGCGGCTGCAGGTAAGTGAGCTTATGCACCTACGTAAGGTGCATCTAAGGGCCGCTTTCACCATCAATATGATCCGAGTTCAAATCGCGGTTCAACTGTTTGAGCGGCGATCGTCCCGTCAAATGTATTTCAATAAGGCGGTTCAACGCTAAACCCCGATCTTGGGCAGTAACAAAAAATCGACTTAACTTAGTTTTTTTTTCACCTTTTCTAGGGTTCTAGTGATCTTTTTCAGCATAACCACTATACCAACGGAACGAGCTCGGTAAACTCTACGTTTTGAGACTAAAAAACGCTGCAAATTCTTTCACTGGGGTTTATTATTCAACTTCATTCATTTGGCTTGCATTCATGATTTGAATTTCTACGTAAGCTTTGGAGTGTGTGTGTTTCGCAGGTGATAGAGGTTATTGAATTTCAGGAGGCACACAAATATGATCAACTGATCAATCCAAGTAGGTATTTTGGTTGAGAACAGATGTACGTGCTCTATGCATATCTCCTGAAATTCAAAAATCGCTCTATCACCTGTGAAACACGCACACTCCAAAGCTTAGTAGAAATTCAAATCATGAACGCAAGCCAATAGAATAATAAACCCCAGTGAAAGAATTTGCAGCGTTTTCTACGGGTTGTAGTTTGAGAGAGGGTTTTGTAACGACAAAATACCGACAAAATCATAACTAGCTACTGACTGATTTGTATTCTAAAAGCTGAACGAAACGAAAATTATAATTAAAGAGGAAACTGATCAAGAATAAAGATGATGGTTGGGAAAAACTGTCAATCAATAATACCAAAGTTTTTGAAAAACAAATTTGTTTTCCGATTCTTCCAAATATTTTTAATTTAGAGTTTTAAATTTAATTTTAATTATAACTCATACATGAAGGCAAAATAATTCCTCTTTAAATGTCATTTGTGTAATAAGAAAAAATCACCAAATGGATCATTTAAATCAATAAATTAAAATATCAAACATATCATTTAAATCAATAAATTGAAATCAGTAAATTAAACTTCATCCTCCTCAATATGAAGTTCTGTTATGGCGTCTCTGACGTTTTCATCACCTCATAGTTTAAGGTAAAAATGAGGCACATTCATTGTTATGGCGATGAAAAAATAATTAATGTTTACATTCATGGTTTTGGCGTAACTAAGGAAAGGTACTAAACACATTCATGGATTGAGTTCTGTCTGTTTAGCCGTTAAATAAACATCTGACCCCCCTGGGTCGAGTTTCATCTACTGGAGGGGGTGTATATCTTTCCTAAGTGATGCCTAACTCAAAAATCAATTTTTGGCACATTCATGGTTTTGGCATAAAGGTGACATATTATGTTCATCATGTATTTGCTGTAAAGTAGAGGATCTTCACTCAAGAAGCGTTACTCACTGCTCATTTTTATATCGCTGGTTTGGAAGCCGTTTCGTTGTGGAATGGGTTGGTAGTTTACACTTTCCACCTACCTCCGTTGGGTCCCTTCTGGCTTCAAAGAACCTTCAGCGTTCTTCTGAATGGGACCGCCGGATTGTAGACGTAGTAAAAACCCCTTTTCCACATCAAGAAAAACGGGAGTCGAGGAGGAAAATACAACTGTTCAAGTGGTCTTCACATAACAGAGCAAGGCTTTTCTCTCTTCCAAGTTTTTCCTCTTTCATCGCCTTTATTTGTTCGCGTTATATCTTTCGAGAGAAATATTTCCATCTAACGATAAAGAAAATGGGTAGTTTTAGCCTACAAAGCTCCCAAAGGGACTTTTGGCGTGCTTCGATGCTTGATCAAGGGTTTTCTTTCTTTTGAACGATGCATCGTGGAGATTAAAGCCAGATAGGAGGAAATGTTTTATGGGAAGGACCAGTTTTCCCTTGAGATATTTCGTATTTGTGAACTCATTCGTTCGGCAGGGAACAAACCCAGTACGCATTCTGTGCAAACCGTAATTTTTAGGAGGTAAAGCAAGGATTTGTCAGTAATGGGTCGCCTATTAGAATCCATCCAAGAGGGCGTGAAGGAAACCAAATACCTCAGGGCTGGTTCAAAACTCATTAAACCGAAGATCTCAGGTGTTGAATAACGCTGTTTGGTTTCACCAACTTCGGTTTATATAAACCAACGATTAAACGCTTTAAATCGACGATCAGAAACGATCAACTAAATTTGGGTGGTTACCAGGGGCTGCTGCTGATAGGAAGACAGGTGTAACTGCACCCCCAGCCCAAAATGAGCTGGATACCTGATAATCATGATATAAGTATAGTATTATGTAGCTATTTTCCAACTTTTCCCCATAAATCCTCATTGAAGAGCAGAAGAGTTTCAAATCCACCTGACAAACAGAGCCTTCAAGATGAGTGAGAGAATGATGGAGTCTTGAGTTTGGTGAGGGGGGGGGGGGGTCAGGGGCATAAGACAGCTCTGATGGGCAGCGCTTGGACACAAAAGACAGTGCCCGAAGTTTCAGGGAGCACACCTAGTTGTCAACTCACCCTCAAGAATCGTGCATCTAATCACCAAAACTGAGAGCCTTATCAGTTGTGCCGTATTGTCCCCAACCTTTGTGACTGAACTGAGTTAGCTGTGAATACGAGTACTGTAAGTGCAATAAAATGAGAGTTTGCTAAATTGTCTGTGGAGCAAAGAGTGATTGTTCGCGATGCCACTATTGGGCGAACTGCAACCAACCTCAAAGACAAGCAGAAATCGTTCCACGATTCGCAAGTTCAACCCTCAGTAGGTACTACAAAAAGGGAGACTGGCTCTGCGGATGTGAGGCAAGTAATACATTTTTCTGCTTCCCTTGTCTTCTTTGCCGCAATAATAGGAATGAAGCTTTGGTTAAAGATGCAATTGGGCTTTCACCTCCACGATGATTTTTGCCGGGTAGATAATAACAGTTGAAATTCATATTATGAATTTCAACTGTTGCAAAACACGGTTTTCTGAAGCTCTACAATCATTTCAATTTTGTTTTCTTTTTTTTCAGGTATTTACGTACCTACTAGTGAACTTCTTTTAAAGGTAAGATTGAGTCGTTTGTGTCAAGATTTGAAGCAGAGAAAGCGGACAAGATTGATTTTCTTTTGCATATCGGTAGTTGACATTTGAATTTGGGAGAGAAAAGCTGATTTTTGTCTCACGTTCCCTTCGTGGTTGTCCTTGTGGTCTCGGAGCATCCCCGGGGTTTAAATGTAGAAGCCCCCACTGGTGGTAACTGTTCCAAACAACGATTAATACCAGTTCTTTTCGGCATCTTTGTATTTCGAAATTTGGTTTCGCTGCGTTACTGTTCACGTTAACGTTCAAACTTTAAATCGATGATTACTGATAACAGCGTAACTATTCATTGGTGAAACCCGTTTGTTTTAAATCGTCGTTCACATCTCCGGTTCCGTAAACAATGGTTTACTTCAAGTACGGTTAGGGATTTTTGTCGAAACCGGCTGTACGTTATTTCGAAAACCATCGATTCAATTGTACCTGCGATTTTTTCGGGTATTGTTCCCGTTGGGATTTTTTTAATTAATTGTAAGTACTTTTTTCCCAACTCTGTTCGTGCTTGATTGGGAGTTTATTTGCCGGTACAGGGACCTTTGTTTTGGCTGCTAGAGTCCAGCTGCCTCTTCCAGGACGGTGGTACATCCTAAGGAAAGACGGTAGTCGATAGGACTATCGATAAATCGAAAGTTTCACACTATCGATAGTCGGCTGACTATCGATGTTTGAGAATACGAAATAACTCTGGCCGCTCTCCTTGAAATTTAAAGCTTCACTTGAAGGAAAGTTAATTCATTCTAAGAATTGAAAGGCATCTAAAATAGATCTATGGTTCCTCCTATTCACAATTCAAATTCATTGAATGGGAACAACAGCGGATAGGTCTAGAAAACCTCAGAGCTGCAAGTAAGTCCTCTCTCCCCTTTTTGTCATTCATAATAGAATTGTTAATAATTAACGCAGTTGATACCAACGAAGTTTTTAATCATGCCATTTTGTATGTATGAAAAGGATGAGAGAGCATTTTAACAACTTCACTTACCTAAGCTACAAGTAATAAACAACAATTGAAGAGATGTGTGGTGGCACCACGACGTCAATGCCTAAATTCCACTTATACTTATGATATAGTAAGTTATAGACTGAAGAAGTCCTTGCTGCAGGACGAAACGTATCTAATCAAATACGAAGAAATAAATACGCTCCAAACAAAAGATTCAAAGTGAATGTGGTCACCCCACTACCTACACCCACTATGTATACCTTAGGAACCTACTCAATATTTGATTAAAGTAAATTATTATTTATTTGACTCTAAACAATAAGCATTATTGAGCTGAGTTTATGTAGGTACAGGTCTTTTATACAGGAGGGGGACCCCATCCAAATTGAACGTGCAAATAGATGCACGTTGTAAGCAAGGGCGTAGCCAGGGGGAGTGCTGAAAAGGCTTCAGCACCCCCCGAAATTAAAAAAAAAAAAAAAAAATACCTTCTTAAAATACCTTAGTTTTGGTGCTTTGCTGGTTAGTTTACCGAACTATTGAGCGAAGTTATTTGGCGCACGACAAACACGCATACGGACAGCTAGAGCTCTTCTGCGGCTGACTGCACGTACTCGTCGCTACCAATCAATTAAGCGATAATAAAATTGACATTTGTTGTAATTTTGTCTCTTGTTCGCTTTTTTATCCCATGAAACTATTACATCCTTATAACCTTCCTGCCTATTTCAGCACCCCCCAAAATAAAATCCTAGCTACCCCCTTGGTTGTAAGAGGCTGATCTATTTGCCGACAATGGGGATAGGGTCCAGGCATTCCTTTTAATATTCCGTACTATGGATACTATCGATAGTAACTACTAACTAACTACGATACTAACTGTTAGTCACCGATACTATCGAACTATCGATAGTGTCTCACTATCGACTATCGGCGTAGCGCATCCGCGAGACGGATCGTCTCAGCCGGGCCGAGGGCACAAGTGAAAACTGCCGGGTCTCCCCCGAGACATCCCAAGCATCTGGGTCACACTTGTAAAACACATCCGAATCGACCCCGCCTACCCCGGCAGACTTTTTTTTCCTCTCTTCGCTCCACGACCACAGAGACCGGCGAAGGAGCGTTCGGACGAGCCTTAGCTCGCACACACCGACCTGCCGCAGTTGTCCCACAAGCAAATCATCGGTGATTACAGGTCCCGGGGGCTCCTCATTAGAGGACTTACATTTCTGGTCCTCCCAAGTTCGATCCCAAGTTTCACATTCACTTTAATTTCAGACCACCGGCACTACCCGCCACTACCTGCTACATCGCATAGTCACGGCCCCCATCCCTGACCCACCTGGTTTCTTCCTCTCCCTCTTTTTTTTTCATTTTTCTTCGCTGCTCGACATATTCGTGGATGCATTTTTCTTCAACCTCATTAAAATTTCTCATTAACAACCCGGATGTTTGTCGATCAGGTGGCCGATTCAAGGTGACGAAGGGAAATTTATGAAAACAACACTCGTTTGTTCCAGTCGACTCGTTAATTCAAATTAGGGATGCCCATCGATAGTCGATAGTATCGAAATATTGCTATTTTCCTCCGATATATAAATATTTTTCTATCGATGATGCAAGGGCCAATATTACCGGATATCGATAGTTGGTGAACAATTTTTTTTTTCTCGATATTTCAGCCGATATTTTTGGTTTATTATTCAATAATAAACCATTGTGATCGCTCTTGAGAAAATAAAATTGTAACCCCCACTGAAAATTTTATGGTTTACGTTTCAAAGGGTGTGGAACCCAAATCTGCAATAAAATTTTTCCGTCCGTCCGCCGTACGCCGGACGCAAGATTTCTCCCTAACGGCTGGAGCAAAAGATCTGACATTTTCAGGAAAAATCCATGTTGGTCCGGCGACGCCCCAATTCTTGAGCCAGCTCTCTCACTTAATTTAAAGTGCCCTTTAAGGGTTGTCAAAGTTTCGTAAAACCCCTAAAAACCTCAAAAAATGTGTACTCTTTTTGAAGAACACTCCACGAGGAATCGAATGAGCCCCTCCCCAGGTCCGTAGGTCAAACCATTCCCGATCTATGGCCCGATTTATGGTGCCAACATTCGCGTTATTTTGGTTTATTATTGTTTTTGTTTTGATATCAGTAACTTAGTGATGTAGTGATGTAGTAATGTGGATACTGGAGTGAACTCCTAAAAGGATTTGTGGCCAATACACGGGTTGAAGGATTCTGATATGCATGAAACGCTGCAAATTCTTTCACTGGGGTTTATTATTCAATTGGCCTGCGTTCATGATTTGAATTTCTACTATGCTTTGGAGTGAAAATTTGAGATACTTAGAAGCGGTAAGGCAGGTAAATGTTTAAATGACGTCATCCCTCAGAGCGTTTCACCATTGGTGGGTTCATTTCTCCAATAACTTGGTCCCCCACTTCAAAATGTTACCCTTACATCTGTTTGAGTCCCTTTCACTTTGTTCATTGGTTGTATCTCCCGCCCCCTTTCACTTTTCTTGTCCAATAGGATTCAAGCTCCCTTCACTTCTGAGACTATATAAGATGAGCTCTCTCAACTGCACATTTAGTTATATTTTGTTACTGATGATGACCTAACAGTCGAAATCGATTTAACTTTGTAACTCAGTATTTGGTGGAAATAGACAATTTTTTCTTTAAATTCTGTTTAAATTTTTTGAAATGGGTTTCCACAATTTCATCGCGAGTGATTTAGTTCGTACCTAGAGCAGAGTGGAGCTGCGGCGATGAGAGCAGCGCTGCGAGCGAAGAAAACAAACTCTCTGCTCTCTTCGCTCTTCTCTTTGCTCTCTTTCCTCGCTCTTATCGCAGCTCCAGTCTGTCCAGCGCCCTTGAGATGTAGGGGCTTAATACCGTGTGGAACAAATCGGGGGAGAGTCAGCTGAGCGGGCGATAAGCGGCCGGCACGAGAGGCGGCGAGCCGCCACCCACAGCGCCGGTGCTCGATACCGTGGAGGCGGCGCGGGCGCAGTGGAGGACGCGACAGACGACCGTCTCCACACGAGGGGGAGGACGTCAGTTCCAACATGGCGACCGGTCGAGGACGGCGCTAACGCTATGGAGGTCGCACCCGTTGAACGGAGCCGGAGCGTCCACTCAGGGCTGTCCGCCGCCGACGAAGCCACCCCAGGTACGTCCTCGCCACCAACTTAGTAATCGCTCTCTTTACGTACCACGACGCCGTCAACACAGCACCTTCCTTGCCACAACGCCATCACAAATGCCCCTCCACCAATCCACGACACCTCGATTATGAACGGAATCATCGGTTAACTGTCCACACTCAAATTTTCATTTTTTCGTTTCTTTCCGCATTTTGGAACAAAATATAGAGCCATGCGGTATTTATTTATTTATTTGTTCATTTATTTGAAATACGGGCAATGCACAATTGTATATACAGAAAAACTTACACGTTGTGTCATGACACTGGGTGGGTATCGTGGACGAGTGAAATAAAACATGGAGAAAAGAAATACAAATAAAATAGGAAAAGAAATCGAAACAGAATTACAGCCAAAATAAATCAATCTTGTATAACTTGGTGAAAAGGTATGGCTTAGAGAGCAAACTTTCAAAGTAACTATGGGGACAATAAATGTTATAACGAAATTTGTCTTCTAAATAAGGAAAAAGGTGTTTTTTAACCTAAAAAATTGATTTTTTTCACTCACTAGTCAAGTTTAGGGATCTGAGACTAGTCGCAATCGACCCATATGCCTTTATCGTTTGAAATCAATATTTGGACATATTTCGGTTCATTGAACTGTCAATTCGGACCCCTTCTAATAACCGATCGAGCTGGTCTACAAACTCGACCTGTTGATTGCGAAAATCCGATTTTTTGGGCGTTGCAACGAAGTTTTCATCCGTAAAATTACTGCGGTTGCGTCTGGAATTACGGTATATACAGAGTGTCAAGAAAACAGGTCGATTGTACAACTAATTCGCAACAAAAAACGCCTCTTGAAGTGTTTTTTAAACGTTTGTATTCAGATCAAAGATTTTTTTCGTGTTATCGCCCTTATTTCATTGAAACGGACATAGATCTATCAAATTTCAGAATACGGACATGCAGTCATGTGGCATGGCTTAGAGAGCAAACTTTCTAAGTAACTTGGGGGACAATAAATGTTATAACGAAATTTGATGTCTTCTTAATAAGGAAAAAGGTGTTTTTATCTCCCCTCTCATTCCGGAAAAGGACTCAGTTCACTTTCGGCCTTCATTGAGGCTGTTTTTTCTGCGTAACGCTAAATTCTACGCCTCACGTACATGGTACGATCTACGTTATTTATTCACAAATGTATACAAACCCTGATATCTGGAAAACCAAGCCCGGATGACACGTTTCTCTAGCCAGAAATGCATAAAATACTTTTGCATACAACATTCAACTCCTATTCGCTTCGATTGCAGTGATTCTCAGCCAAATTAAATACTTCTTCAGATTTTTCGTCTATTTTTTAAAAGTTGATGCGCTTATAAGTCTAATTTCCTGTATAACAGTCTGTATCTGGCTAAAACCTTCTAGGTACATAGCCTGAAAAAAGGGTATCAAATTTTAGAAATGCCTACCTATATATGCAAAATGTTCTTGAATTTCATTCCAAATGTTAGCAAAATATGTATTTTGGATTTTTTCACTAGGCTTTATTTTAATAATTCCATCCTCGAGTTCCTGCATGTCTTTCTCCGATATGGACCAAAAATAAGACTGTAAGGCTCAAAATGGCACACCATAATGATACATACTGCACAATGTGGTCAACGTACGTTCTACGTTCGTAACAATTTGATACCTAGGGCCTTTCTTGTTATGATTGCATCTCTGTGTGCTGTTAACCTATTTTCGACAAATCCTTGTGTTTTGGCTGAATAAAATGATTGAATCTATTTTGTGTATGTGACACATACGTGCGACTATCAATGTCGAGCTGGAGGCGCGACTTCGGAAGGTTAAACGCTTGTATCCAGAGTTATTCACAATTTAAGATTTTTTTCGTGTTATCGCCCTTATTTCATTGAAAAGAACATAGATCTATCAGATTTCCGAATACAAGCACGCAGTCATGTGGCATGGCTTAGAGAGCAAACTTTCAAAGTAACTATAGGGACGATAAATGTTATAACAATTGATGTCATCTAAATAAGAGGAAAATGTGTATTTTAACCTAAAAAATTGATTTTTTTCACTCACTCGTCAACTTTAGAGATTTGAGACTAGTCGCAATCGACCCATATGCCTCTATCGTTCGAAATCAATATTTGGACATATTTCGGTTCATTGAACTGTCAATTCGGACCCTTTCAAATACGAACTCGACCTGTTGATTGCGAAAATCCAATTTTTTGGGCGTTCCATCGAAGTTTCATCCGTAAAATTCAGAGTGTCAAGAAAACAGGTCGATTCTACAACTAATTCGCAACAAAAAACGCCTCTAATAACAAATAAACGCTTTTCTAAAATCATCTTCAATCTTTTTTTTTAGTATTTTGACCACATTTCTGAAATCAGCATCAAATTTCTTATCAACAGAAGCCAGTTTCCATCATCAACAATCATCATCAGAGGATTGACATTACAGTTGAAGCGCTAACTATTTCGTCAGTGATCAACTGAAAAATCATCCTAATCTGAGAGCCCAAAAACGGCATAAATGATGACTTTTCACGCAAAATAAACAAATTCTGGTGATTATTCCGCCAAAATTGAGTCGAATCAAGAAACGGATAGCATCACGTGAATCAGGGTTCAAAAACAATGAAAATTCATGTACCACACTTTACGGTTCACCATCATCTACTACTCGTATTTGACAATTTTGGGGTAGTTCAACTTTGCGTGATCGCAAAATCGGTTCCGCGCAATCAAAAGAATTGGTTGAGGGGTCAAATTTTCAAAAAATCGTGAGTAGAATCCGAATCTGCAATAAAAAAAAAAAAAAAACTCGGCAAATTGTTTCACTGGGGTTTATTATTCAATTGGCTTGCGTTCATGATTTGAATTTCTACTAAGCTTTGGAGTGTGCGTGTTTCACAGGTGATAGAGCGATTATTGAATTTCAGGAGGCACACAAATAGGTATGATCAACTGATCAATCCAAATAGGTCTTTTGGTTGAGAACAGATTTACATGCTCTAAGCATATCTCCTGAAATTCAATAATCGCTCTATCACCTGTGAAACACGCACACTCCAATGCTTAGTAGAAATTCAAATCATGAACGCAATCCAATTGAATAACAAACCCCAGTGAAAAAATTTGCAGCGTTTTTTTATGGTTATCAGAATACTTCAATCCGTGTATCGGCTGTAAACCCTTTTAGGAGTTCACTACAGTATCCACGTTCACTAAATCACTAGGTTACTGCAATCAAAACAAAAACAGTAATAAACCAAAATAACGCAAATGTTGGCACCATAAATCGGGCCATACATCGGGAATGGTTTGACCTACGGACCTGGGGAGGGGCTCATTCGATTCCTCGAGGAAAGTTCTTCAAAAAGAGTCCAAATTTAGGCCGCATTGACTTTTTGTGAGGTTTTTAGGGATTTTACAAAATTTTGACAACCCTTGAAGGGCACTTTAAATTAAGTGAGAGAGCTGGCTCAAGAATTGGGGTGTCGCCGGACCAACATGGATTTTTCCTGAAAATTTCAGCTTTTCTGCTCCAGCCGTTTGGGAGAAATCGTGCGTACGGCGGACGGACGGAACAATTTTAATTGCAGATTTGGATTCTACACCCTTTGAAACGTAAACCGAAATTTTCAGGGGGGTTAAAATTTTTTTTTTCAAGAGCGATTACAATGGTCTATTATTGAATAGTAAACCAAAATCGTGTTCTCATTCAAAATAAGAAAATTAAAGTCAATTGCGCATGGTTGCGCAGTTGCTCGGAGAGGCCAAATATGATATTTGAGATCCTTGGAAAGAAATATGAAGATTCAGAAAAAAAAATTTTTTGTTTACTCTCATTTTGACGATTTTAGGAGGGGGGGACAACTCGTGGGACACCCTGTATAGGGTACAAGTAGACAGTTAAAATTTGTAAGTAAAACTTTATTTCCTTCTTATTAGGGCATTAAATAAAAGCTTTCTTGAAAAAGGTGTTTTGTTTAATTTATTTAACGGATTCTACGTCCAAAATAACATCGAAATCGACACCTCACAAGTAAATGAAACCAAAAATACCTTTTTCACTCACTGTGGAGTAATCGTTTTATAACTGGAACGAATACCTGGAACCGTTCCTGATTTTTCGTGGAATGTCACACCTCTACTGTCAGTGGGTTGGAGGGCTCTCAAGCTCAGCGCTGAGTCACCCCAACACCACCAACCTCCCCCTATGACTCATCATCGCTGGAGTATTCAATCAAGAACGTTGTAGCAATTTTTCTGGCCAATTAATTTGGACTATCGACTAATTTTGGTTTATTATTCAATAATAAACCATTGTAATCGCTCTTGAAAAAAAATTCCCCCCCCCCCTGAAAATTTCATGGTTTACGTTTCAAAGGCTGTAGGACCCGAATCTGCAATAAAAATGTTTCCGTCCGTCCGCCTTACGCACGATTTCTACAAAACGGCTGGAGCGAAAAATCTAAAATTTTCAGGAAAAATCAATATTGGTCCGACAACGCGACAATTCTTTAGCCAGCACTCTCACTTAATTTAAAGTGCCCTTTAAGGGTTGTCAAAATTTTGTAAAATCCCTAAAAACCTCAAAAAAGTCAAGGTGGCCTAAGTTTGGACTTTTTTGAAGAACTTTCCATGAGGAATCGAATGAGCCCTTCTCCAGGTCCGTAGCTCGAACCATTCCCGAAGTATGGCCCGATTTACGGTGCCAACATTTGCGTTATTTCGGTTTATATTGTTTTTGTTTTGATTGCAGTAACCTAGTGATGTAGTGAATGTGGATACTGTACTGAACTCCTAAAAGGTTTTATAGCCGATACACGGGTTAAAGTATTCTGATAAACATGAACCAATAATAATAAAAAAAAAAAAAAAAAAACGCTGCAAATTCTTTCACTGGGGTTTATTATTCAATTGGCTTGCGTTCATGATTTGAATTTCAACTCAGCTTTGGAGTGTGCGAGTTTCACAGGTGATATAGCGATTATTGAATTTCAGGAGATATGCATAGAGCACGTTAATCTGTTCTCAACCAAAATACCTATTTGGATTGATCAGTTGATCATATTCGTGTGCCTCCTGAAATTCAATAATCGCTCTATCACCTGTGAAACACGCACACTCCAAAGCTTAGTAGAAATTCAAATCATGAACGCAAGCCAATTAAATAATAAACACCAGTGAAAGAATTTGCAGCGTTTTTTTATGGTTATCAGAATGCTTCAGCCCGTGTATCGGCTACAAAGCCTTTAAGGAGTTCACTCCAGTATCCACATTCACTACATCACTACATCACTAGGTTACTGATATCAACACAAAAACAATAATAAAACAAAATAACGCGAATGTTGGCACCATACATCGTGCCATAGTTTGACCTACGGACCTGGGGAGGGGCTCATTCGATTCCTCGTGGAGTGTTCTTCAAAAAAGTAAAAATTTAGGCCGCCTTGGTTTTCTTGGAGGTTTTTAGGGATTTTACAAAACTTTGACAACCCTTAAAGAGCACTTTAAACTAAGTGAGAGAGCTGGCTCAAGAATTGGGGCGTCGCCGGACCAACATGGATTTTTCCTGGTTATATCAGCTTTTTTGCTTCAGCCGTTTGGGAGAAATCGTGCGTACGGCGTACGGACGGAAAAATTTTTATTGCAGATTTGGATTCTACACCCTTTGAAACGTAAACCATGACATTTTCAGGGGGGTTAGCATATTTTTTTCAAGAGCGATTACAATGGTTTATTATTGAATAATAAACCAAAAAAGAACCTAAAAAAACCCTTAACATCCCCCCCCCCCCCTGAAAAAAAAAACCCTTTCAAGATAAAAAAAAAAAAAACCCCTAAATTTAGGGGGAAAACCCCCAACTTGGCAACCGTGTTTCAGATACATTCAGATACACGCACTTTTCAAAAACCAAAACTCACATTTCTCCCGTTCGTTTTTCAGACTGAATCAGGGTCATGCAAAACCAGTGTGTGTTGTTAAGAATTTGCGCCGTTCTCTCCATCAAAGACCTGGCTAAAACTGATTTGTTAATTTAAAGAGAAATGAGAATTTTGAGTTAGGTCTCTTAAAATGTGGAAGATAAGAAAAATAATTCTAAAGGAGAAATTATGGGGTTCAGTAAAGTATGGTCTATACTGTTTCCCCTTCAAGTCTACACGAAAGTTGAAGTTTACGTTCTACTCTACGAAAAAGACGATTTTTATTGCTGTCATAAACAATTAGGGTGGCTTGATACAGCCGATAAGATTTTATGCAAGGCCATCAAGTTCAGAATGAAGATACGGAGTTGGGTGGTTTGATGGGCGGGTTCGGTAGACGAACTATCTCTCACGGTGGTGTAGTGGAGATATAACCAACATCCCTTTTGCGTCCCTCTCATTCCGCACCACCGCAGTTTGCTCAACTTGATGTGTTCGAAATGTTTGAGGTTGTGAGGTGGAGGCTCCTTATCGATCCACCTATTCTGATGGATGAGCTTTGAATATCAGCTGTATTTTCCCGTCGCCTTTTCACGTGAAGCTAAATTTCCCATTGATTCTCGTCAAGTCTTTACTTACGAGGTCACTTTGATCCTGACCAGTGATCTAGGCCAGAAAATATTGTACCCTCCCTCTCCCCTCCCCACCATCAAAATTAATCGGTATACGTATTAAGATGTGTAGACTTTTAAAAACATAAAAACGAATGTGGATACTGGAGTGAACTCCTAAAAGGGTTTATAGCCGATACACGGGTTGAAGCATTCTGATATGCATGCTCCGTCCTACGAAATTTAAAATTTTCAAATAGAATATTTTTCCATTGTAATCGTTCTTGAAAAAAACGCTGCAAATTCTTTCACTGGGGTTTATTATTCAATGATTCATGATGTGAATTTCTACTAAGCTTTGGAGTGTGCGTGTTTCACAAGCGATAGGGCGATTATTGAATTTCAGGAGGCACACAAGTATGATCAACTGATCAATCCAAATAGGTATTTTGGTTGAGAACCGATTTAAGTGCTGTACGCATATCTCCTGAAATTCAATAATCGCTCTATCACTTGTGAAACATGCACACTCCAAAGCTTAGTAGAAATTCAAATCATGAATACAAGCCAAATGGATAAAATTGAATAATAAACCCCAGTGTTTCAATAACGCCTATAACTCGACTAGTTCGAAATACTCTAAAAGGTAAGAGTTTAAATTGCTAAGTATTTGGGAAATAGACGTCATAGTGGAACCAATAATAATAGGAATAAACAGAAAATTGAGGAAGATTATTTATAATTATGGGAAATTAAAAGTTTTAACTGACTACCTTTTTAGAATTAAATGGATTTAAGAATAGAAATTTTGATCGATTTTTTCAAGACTTTATTTTTATATCATAATCTAGTTTTTACATAACTAATATGTGATATTATTCTGACATGATTATTAACTTGAACAAAACATGCAAACGTAAGCAATTTTGTATATATACCGGTAGTTTGGCGTCTCTACATGATCACTGGACAGTGTTACACACTAGGTTTACAACACTAATCCATGTGGTTTTTTTCCTTTTCAATCTTCTATCAAGGTGTTCAACGTCGAGAAAACGGCCGGCCTCTTCGTTGACATGCCCCTGTAGCCTCTGTTGGTGGGCTGCAGCAAGTCGGTGTATTTCGGTTTGAACCGAATCCAATCCAAAATCACGATGGAGGTTCTCATTTCTCACGTAGCAGGGAGCATTAACTACGTCCCTGAGTATTTTATTTTGCAATTTTTAAATTATTGCAATATTACTCTTGGCTACACAACTCCATAACCGGCATCCATAAGTCCATCCAGGCTTGAGGACTTGTTTGTAGAGCATAAGTTGGCTCTCCATTGGCAAGACTGAGCGTCGTCCCATGAGCCAGTAAAGTCATTTGTATTTCAGGCATAGTTCGTCTTTCTTTTTTTGACATTTCATGTCTTTGCTATGGCACACAACCAAATTGTCGTTATGTCACGTTACGTTACGTAACGAAATATGCTCAATGATTATTATGATTCGTAGAAGTGAGGTAGGTAGGTACCTATATGATTATAGCTGAAATTTGGCTATATGATTATTATGATTTGGCTGGTAGCCTCCTTAGGACGTGAACAAGAAGGTGCAGAGGGTTTTGATCAACTGAGTGGCTCCTGAAGCTAACTTCTTTCCTATCAACTGTGGAAAGCTGAAATTTGGCTGGTAGCCTCCTTAGGACATGAACAATAAGGTGTACAGGGTCTTGATCAGCAGAGTGGCTACTGAAGCTAACTTCTTTCCTATCAACCGTAGGAAGCTGAAATTTGTCTCGTTAGGACATGAACAACAACGCTACTGGAGTAGGTGATGTAGTCTGGCTCGAATACACAGAAGAAAATGTCCCAATGTGTTGCAGACTCGTATGCAAGCATTTATGATTCTTAGAAGTGAGGTAGTTAGGTACCTATATGATTATAGCTGAAATTTGGCTATATCGTGGGGTTCCGAGTAAAATTGACCAAGTAACATTTGCAAAATTTTACAGGGGAGCGATCTGAAGTTTCACCTATTTTCTTCTTACGAACACTGGTTGTGTGATGTCTCATCCGACATGTTTCGATTTTTCTTTACCCTGTAGGTAGTTAGCTAGTGCCCGCCTATGATATCGTGCTTCAAAATTCACTTCAGATTAAATAAGAGCTGTTTATTCGGAAAAATCTATTTGATCATTTTTACCTGCCTGGAGTTTCAAGCTTTACTCATTTGGTCAATTCAATTCTTCGAAAATCAGTCGCATAGTTACATGAAATTGAAGGATTGAATAGTTTTTTCGTTAATTTATCGTGTTGCCAAGCATCTAATAACAATGATATACCTGTTTCTGTTAGAAAAGGTTATCCATTACCTATCACTGTAATTGGTCATTTTCACCTGCCCACTATGCACTCTTACACAGTAAAAGTGATCAAATGGCAATTGATAACATTTATATGCACCAGCGAGAGTACATTTATAATCCATCTCGTGTTTTGTGGTTGAGTTCAAATGCCATTTGGTCACATAAAACTCTTTGGGTCAGGCAGGTAAAATTTATTTTCAAGTATTTCTTGCACATCAGTTTGAAGATAACGTTCTTAGCAACAACGCACAGTAGACAACGTTCCTTAGTACCGGAATGACATAAAAAGCTCATTTTGAAAAAAATGTTACTTGGTCACTTTTACCCGGAACCCCACGATATGATTATTATGATTTGGCTGGTAGCGTCCATAGGACGTGAACAATAAGGTGCAGAGGGTCTTGATCAGCAGAGTGGCTCCTGAAGCTAACTTCACAGAGGAAGACAAGATTGCTAGAAGATGGAAGGGAAGAAGGAGGGAGGGGAAAGACATGAAATGTCCTAATGCGTTGCAGACTTGTATGCAAGAATTTTGGATATAGAACGACTACACTTTCTAGGTTCATGAAATGAGGAACTCGAATGAAAGGTTTTTTTTTTTTCACATGTGATTTCCACCGCAACTTTGTTTCGAGCGTCGTCCCCAAGTATTTTGGCTCGTTGGCGTACGGGATGATTTCACCATTGAGAAAAGTCGGAATGTACTGTAGCTTGCGGTTAGTGAAGTCCACATGTATCGACTTGGTCTCATTCATTTTGATCATCGATTTTGCCGTCTAGATGGATTTTTGAAATTAAATTTTTCGAATTTAAATTTCGCTCGAATCAAAACAACAACGAATACAATTTAATTGGAGTTGAACAAAGTTTCTTTCTTGGCGGATTAAAAGGTTATAATTGAAAATTGTTTATCGAAGCATGCATATTTCAAATGGTTTGGTCTTTTTTTTATGCATTTATTTGCAAGGGAAAGTTGAATTATTGGGTGAATATGATTGTATCTGGAGTCACGGTGATAAGGCTGTTGTTCCGAAACTTCGCGGCGGAATGTTCAGTCCGTTGAAAGGCGGAGTCAAAAGCCCAATTTTTTTTTGGCGGCTTTATTAATTGCGATGAAAAATCAAATACATTTCATTTGGAAAGTCCCAAACAGGACTAAAAAAGAAAATTTTTAACTCCAAAATCCTTCTTTTTTCGCATCAAAACGTCATTTTCTTAGTTGACGAGGTTTATTATATAAAGAGAAAAATGATGATACCGTTGATGAAAGCTGATCTTGGGCTAGTTTTTTCCGTTGAGTGCATTCAATATTCCATTACAGGCAATAAATTAACCAGTGGTTTAAAACTTTGACTTTGGCTTATTTTTTACTTCAGAAAATTGTTTAAAAAATAACGTTTCACACTAAACGGATAGGAAATTTAACGCTCTTTCCAACGGTTTCGATATCAAATGCTCCAAAAACAAGGGGTATGCAAAAATTTAGTGAAGAGTCGATAACACTGAAAAAAAAACTTGAATCGATTAATATCACGTTTCGGAAACGAAGCCTCTAAAAAAAAACTTCTCAGGGTACTTTTTGTCCCAAATTGGAGTTTTAAAATATTTGATTTTTGGTCCAGCCTGAAAGGAGACTGTTCCCTAGGTCCAAATCGAGAAAAAAAATTTTTATAAATATTTGGAGAGAGAGATGGGAATTCTTTATTTCCCATTACAAATACAAACTCTTCTGTACTTGATTTTAAGTCACGTTGACATTTTTGTTCGCTATTCAATTCCAGTTTTTTTTTGGAGTCAAGTAGCGGGTCAAACGAGTTTGGTGGTTTGGTTGAACTGCTTCAGTATGCGGTATTTTATTCGAATTGATCTCAACATTTATTGGGACTTTTCGTGGTTACTGAGTTGATGTGTGATGGTTTTGTTTCTTCAAACATTTCAAAAACCTTGAAACTTTTACAAATCAGTAGTAGACGTTTTATTTGTATTTGAATAATTAATATCATCTACAGAGAGGATAGGCTTAAATTGTAAAAGGTGGCAAAATTGTGCCAAACACTTGTTAGGGAAGTCGGCCATGGGTTGGACTAGAGTTCTAAGCAACACAATGAGGTAGGATAATAAACAATATTAATAAGACTAAAAAAATTTAAATTTTTTCCCCGAAAGTTTTCGCTTAATATTGGGTTCAGATAAAATTAATCCTAACTTCACTTGAAGTTCATTTTGCATATGAGTCAGTTCATTTCAATGGGAATATGCAAATTTCATTTAAGCGTTAAGTACTTATTTAAACGTCATATTACAGATAAGTGTTTATATAGTGTGATTATTTCGTAGGTAAAGAATTATTGGGTGATAAGGCTGTTGTTCCGAAACTTCGCGGCGGAATATTCAGTCCGTTGAAAGGCGGAGTCAAAAAGCCCAACAGGAGACCTCTCATTACAGAGCTCGGTCCACCACAGGCCGATCGACTGGGGAGGGAAGCCTTGTAAATTATTGAAGAACTGCTCTCCTGGAGATCCCTTCCATCGGAAACCGGGTCAAACTCGGAGGAAGCAGATTTCAGATTACTCGCAAGAGAGGTAAGCCGGTCAGATACCAGACACGCTTCCATCAGGGACCCGCGTGATTTATTTGGACCTCTCCCGTCAAGATAACCACCTTCAACTTTTGAGCGCCAATTAATCTTGAGCGTTCGGTGTTTGAATGACCTATTGAACCCCATACATATATATTTCGCCCTTAGGGGTCGTTCCGCAGGAGGTTTAAAAAAGAGAAAAAAATTAGGTAGATCCCATCCTTTTTTTTTCTCGGAAACTCCTCAACTTTTTTCCCAGGTGGGAAAAAATGAAATCGTGTGTGGAGAATTTCGGATGTGATGAATTGGAGGTCCGAAGAAAGTGCAACCCGAAAGTTCCAAATGAGCTAACTTTCTTACAGGACAGAGCACCCAATTTCTTCCTGAAGTTCATACGTTCTTACCGCATTCATGAAAAGTTTATGAAAAATGCTGCAAATTCTTTCACTGGGGTTTATTATTCGATGATTCATGATTTGAATTTCTACCAAGCTTTGGAGTGTGTGTGTTTCACCGGTGATAGAGCGATTATTGAATTTCAGGAGATTTGCGTGGATCACGTAAATCGGTTCTCAACTAAAATACCTAGTTGATCAGTTGATCGTATTTGTGTGCTCCTGAGATTCAATAATCGCTCCATCACCTGTGAAACACGCACACTCCAAAGCTTAGTAGAAATTCAAATCATGAATCATTGAATAATAAACCGTGATGAAAGAATTTGAAGAGTTTTTTCAAGAGTGATTACAATGGAAAAATATTCTTTTTGAAAATTTTAAATTTCGTAAGACGTAAGCATGCATATCATGCTTCAACCCGTGTATCGGCTATAAACCCAGTTCACTCCAGTATCCACATTCACTACATAACTAGGTTACTGCGATCAAAACAAAAAAACACAAAAACGCTGTTGTTTTTGTTTTGATCGCAGTAACCTAGTGATGTAGTGAATCTGGATGCAAAAGTTGGCACCATAAATCGGGCCATACTTCGGGAATGGTTTGAGCTGCGGACCTGGGGAGGGGCTCATTCGATTCGTCATGGAAAGTTCTTAAAAAAAAAGTCCAAATTCAGGCCGCCTTGATTCTTTTTTGAGGTGTTTAGGGATTTTACGAAACTTTGACAACCCTTAATGGGCACTTTAAATTAAGTGAGAGTGCTGGCTAAAGAATTCTGGCGTTGTCGGACCAATATTGATTCTTCCTGAAAATTTCAGATTTTATCGCTCCAGCCGTTTGGGAAAAATCGTAATAAACCAAAATAACTCGGACGGACGGAAAATTTTTTATTGAAGATTTGGATTCTACACCCTTTGAAACGTAAACCATGAAATTTTGATTTGGGGTTAAATAAAAATTTTTTTTTTTTTTTTCAAGAGCGATTACAATGGTTTATTATTGAAAGGTAAACCAATACAATGTGTGATTATCGACTGATTCGATCTTCACAATTTATTACGTCATTTTTACTTTTCTTAGTCGATTAAAAAGGTTCATTACTGAAAATAATAGGTCAAAATCTGTCGATCGTGACCATTGTAAATCTCATTTTCCAGAATTTCAATTATTTCCCTACAGGAAGGAAATCGTCACCCATATTTATGAAAATATGATTCCGTCAAATATGGAGTCAAAATCGTCGATGATGAACACATTTTAATCACATCGTCAATGATTTTTCATCCCCAGTGTTGAGTCATCGTGTTGTACATTGTGAGCGCCTTCCCGGCTCTCATTCTCGTTTCATTGCAAAACGCTTCGACTCGTTGACTTCCGCTCCATCCCTCATCCTCCGCCGGTGAATAATTCATGAGGCCTCCGGAACACAATCAACATTGATAGGGTTTAGGGTTTCAAACATCTGATGTTTCGATCGGAAGAGCCGCAAAAAGGAGGTTCCCTTCCAAAGAGAGCGGAGATGGTTAAAAAACGCTCGACTCGGAAGAAGGTGAATTGATTACCATAATTTCGAGGCAGAAACCCCTCGGTAAATTGTCCAAGGGGTTTCGCGTAGAAGTCGTAATTATTACGAGGCTTTCGGATTTGCTCCGGATGACAGCGGCAGTTCTGATTTGACAAGAACGGATTTTCTAATTCCGTTTCAATTCTACGTTCTGAAGAAAACGGAAGACGACTTAGCACCAACTAGGGATCAACTCCTTTTTCTTGAATTTTCGGAGAAATATAGTTTTTCCAAGTCAGATTCAGAAATTTCCAAACCAATTTCAGAAATTTCCAAATCAATTCCAGAATTTTCTGTTTCAATTTCAGACTTTTCCATTTCAATTTCAGAATTTTCCATTTCAATTTCAGAAACCGTTCCCACCCGGATATTATCACATTCTGAAATTGAAATAATATTGATTTGAAATTACCAAATGGGAAAATTCTGAAATTGAAATAAAAGTCTAAAATTCTGAAATTGGTTCGTTGAAATTTCTGAATCTGACTTGGAAAAGCTATAAAATAAAAGTTTAACTCCTGAGTTAAACCAAGGGCTTCCTTGTTTTCCACAATCATCATTCATCATATTTCCTTCGTGATCTGGACAGTGGACGTAAAGTTTGCAATATTTCTTGACCTCGCTAAAGAGTTCGATACTATTTCCCATAAAAAGTTACTGAATAAGATGGAAGCCTCAGGTATTCAAGGATTAGCACTTTTATGGATGAAGAGTTATCTTCAAGGTCGGAAGCAATGCGTGAAAAATGGTCATTTGGGTACTTATATGGAACTGTGTTAGGATCAGTCTTTTTCATTATGTACATAAATGCATTGTTTTTTTTTTTAACATACCGGGAGAGCTAATTTTGTTTGCTGACGACTCCGTTTTGTATTTTGAATCTGATACTTGGGAATTAACGTATAGTATGGCTGAGGAGGGATCGCAAAATGTCAATGCATGGCTAGTATCAAACAAGTTAACTCTGAGCTTACCCAAAACCTACTATTTGCCCTTTAGTTTATCCCATTCTTCATTACCTCCAACTGACTTGGCATTGCCACCACACTCTAAACACTGCAATCTGAAATCATGCAAAAATTGTCCTCAGGTTACAAGACGCTCAGATAGCAAGTATTTAGGGGTGGTATTTGATGAGCTCATGAAATAGGGGAAACAAATTAATTAAGTAATTTATTGAAGTAAGAGGCTAAGGAAATTAATCTATATTTTCTTCCGCCTGGGGTTTCCGTCTTTGTCCGGCAGGTACTATCTGCAAAAATTCAGACTCCACTGATAGAGGAAGTGGGTACTTCATAGTTTATAACAAAAAATGTGTTAAGTGACTCAGTAGAGGATAATTTACGTCGAAAATTATTTGGAACTCATGTCAAATCGATCCGGCCACAACTAAATGTTGATAGTTGCGTAGGTCGGCCCGCGATTGTGCCCAGTCTTCAAACCGCAGATCGGTTGATCGATAAGTTTGGTCGAGAGGGCAGCTCGAGCTCGTATGCTCAATTCCCAGGGTTTACTTGCAAAGGGTTAACAAACCGGTCACGACTCTTGTTCGGCTGATGTGGGAAGAGGATGGAGTTGTACCTACGCGAAATTCACAAGACACCACAATAGACAGTTTTGTATTTTTTCAATATCTACAGGGTGTTTCATTTGGTGACGGTCCCAGGAGAAGATTCTACGGAAAATTTCTGATCAAAAATGCCTCTTAGCAATTTTTTGTACACCCTTGAAAATGCGGTTTTTTTTTCAATTTTAAGATTTTTCTCGTTTTTCGACCTTAAACGGTGAACCTCGAACTGGGAACCTATTCGGACAAAAAACATTCTCGCTGGGAACCAAAACGGCTACACCGCTACTACCGAATTATTTCTCAGAAACTGATGTCATTGAGAAATATACTGCTACGAACCTATTTCTAGAAATTAAGTTTTTCTCTGCCCATAGCCAGTTTCATCTTTTATCATTTAAACTAGTTTAATGGCCCCGCTATGCATGTTAAAACGAAATAGGTGAATAACACAATAAGGGAGTATAATAACAATATGCAAAGTCAAAAAATCGTATATCCCAAATCCCCGAGGAGAGGACCACGTCGCTTGCCCTGGGAGACGCTTCCCCCCGCTGGGGCCCTCCTTCCTTCACTGGCCGGGTCGGGGGGAGGAGGGAGCAGGTCGGTTGCCCTGGGAGACGGGGAGGGAGAATTCCACCCGCCCAGCGTTACCACCCCCTGAAACGTCGATATACTCTGATAAGCTCGTCTTTATATAGTGTGATGATTAACAGGAGTACAATCCAGTTCTTAGCGACCGTACTGACCCGACAGTTCACCCCCCCCCCCCTCAACACTCCTTCAACTAACCTTCGGGTGAGCTCCTTCCGCCCTTTGTTATCCCGGCATCAACACTTTCCCGTCCGCCCGAGGGGGTCATTCGTGTACCTGCCACCCCCCCCCCCTCCCCTCCCCAAGCAGTAGCTTTCATCTCTGTTTACTAGCTCCCCTCCTTTGAGCTGAAATCCCATATTTGTAGGTTGCATACGCAATTTTTCATCTTCGCTACTTAAATGTGTAAAATTAGTCATTTAAATGATCTGGGTCATTGTAGAGGAATCGTGTTTGATTCTTTTTTTTCTAAATATTGGTGGGTATTGTACAGCAGATCAAAATTGAAGTGTCAAGTGAATACCTACGTCAAATACGTGGCATCATCGCGCTATTCCTTTCCAATTCATTTTTGTGTGATATCGAAATACCGTTTTCAAGAATCAGCGATAAACTTTTCTACACAACTCAGCACTGCTCGACATCAAAACACGGTAAGTCGACATAATTACGTAAATAACTACTTCAAAGCTTCTAATCTTAATCGTTAGGGAGTGAAGTTAAAAAGTAGTTCTGCTTACTTATTTACATTTCTATTTTCAGAGATTGGTTTCCAACCTTCAAACTTTACTCTTAATTTAAATCTGTTCGACTGTCGGTTATTTCCCTTGAACGTAAGACTTTTACTCGAAGAGGTTCTGGATTTTTCCTCAATTGATTTCATCCTTTTCTTTGGTAAGCACCTTCGTCTCCATCAGAGTATTTGTTCTTTGTGATCTCCACTCAACCAACAGACACTACCTATTCGATATTCTCGTTTTCATTTCTTTTCTGTATTCCGTTATTTAACGTGTATTAGCTACTCGTGTATTAGCTGTTCTTTAACTGTCTCTGAAAGTGATTGCGTTCACAGCGATGCCGCCCAAACGTAAGTGGTGGGCTGTTTTGTTCGCATTGACAGCGAAAAAGCCAAGTGCAAAACGTGTGGGCTAGTGAAAAAAAAAACTTCGGGTAACACGAGTAACCTGAGAAACCGCATTTAAAAAAGGCATCTCAAATTACTCTCAATCAAGTATAGATGGTAGCAGCAGTTCCAACAGAAATCGAGAAAAAAAAAAAAAATGGTGCAAATGCAAGATCTTTGACGGGACCACCCACTAAACTGCTAAAGCCCACACCCAAACACCATTCTGATTCTGAAATGCTCATAAATCTCAGTAGTTTAGGGATGGGACATCAACATCGATATTATCGAAATATCGATGTTTGGCTTCGATATTACGATGTTTTGCCATCGATGCCGATGTTTTGGCTCCGAGAACATCGGTTTGGTTTACTCTTCACTCGCTGACAAAATTCAATCTGGTGTGCTTGCTATCTAATGCGAAAAAAAAACCTCTGCCAAGTGGGTGTGGCACATAGCTTCCTCGTATCCATAACAACTGTATAGATCATTGAAAATTATTATTGACTAAAAATTCGTTCAATTCGGTGAAGTAAATATTGAATTAGGGTCAATTTAGTGTTATGCAGGAGCATAACTTGAGAAAATAAAGGTGGGCATGTTCAACTATTGAACAAACTATAAAATATACCTGATAAGTCCGAACAATCCCTGAAAATTTCATCGAAATCGGTCAAGAACTCGAAGTTATGCTTGTGGCAAGGATTTCACGTTTGCGCGTGCGCAGGGGCTACTATTGATCCGGGGGTCATGAAACTCATAGGGGACCATCTACACATCAAACCGAACAATCCCTGAAAATTTCATCGAAATTGGTCAAGAACTCCCGGAAGTTATGCGTAACAAGGATTTCACGTTTGCGCATGCGCAGAGGCTACTATTGATCCGGGGGTCATGAAACCTATAGGGGACCATCTACACCCCAATCCGCACAATCCCTGAAAATTTCATCAAAATCGGACTATAACTTCGTGTAGTTTTGCCCGTAACAAGGATTTGCTGACAGACAGACAGACACACAGACAGACACGGAACCAAAATTGTTCGAAAGGTCTAAAACGCAAAATCGAGTGGAATTTTTGATTTTGGAGACAAAAAAAATTTTCACATTCCGAAAGTGAAAACAATGTTTCCGCTACTTTAGTAGACTCGGAAGCAATATGTTAAAAATTCTTTCAACTGCTGTAGTATTAGCGTATTTTCAAAAAATGTTTGCACCAAAATCGGTCTCAAAGCGTTCTAAATCCACTGTCAAAAGGCACCAAAACTCATTCTAGACGATAACTCTCGATAGAATTGAGAGAGAAAGCTCAAATTTGAACAAAAAATCAATCCAAGCTTTCAAAAGGCTAAGTTTGAAGATGAGCACAATCGCCTCACTAGAAGGGGAGATTTGGGGCATTTCAAATGGGGGAAAATTACCCGAAAACCCCCAAGTAGGTGACTCTCTTTTATATAGGTTTTGTGAACTATCACTCGATGGTGAAGTCGGATTGGAAATATCTCAATCCGTTCTAACTAGAGTAGTTAGATGGGCAAAATTGGAAAAAAAATTATGAGATTCTTCAGCTTTCAAACATTTTTGAATTAAAATGAGGTATCACAAGTCAGAAAATAAAATTGTTTTTTTCATAATTTTTCCTCATGCAGAACTATTTTGAAAATTTGCTCATTTCGTCATGCTACATGACTGGAACTTTTTACCATCTTCTTCAGCGTTGAAATACCTTTAAAATGAGATATCATTTGTCACAAAATAGAACTGTTGATTTTGCATCAATATTCCTCATAAAAACCGTGTGATAAGGATGCTGTTAACTGATAAGGACACCGATATCGATAATATCGATGTTTTCATCCGATATTGGACGACATATCGATGCCAACACTCAAACATCGACATCGAGATCAGCATCGATGTTTTGTCTCGATGTCCCATCCCTGCGGTAGTTTCTTCAAATGGTACTGATATCGATTTCCCCCAATATCAGGAATATCGATTTCTCTGTTCCGACATCTTACTGGTATCGATACCAGGGAGCCCGACTCAGATATCAGTAGTGATATCGATACCATTCCTTCGATATCCCACCCCTATTTCGCAAGATTCATGAAAATTGCTCTTTCTCCGAGAATCACCCAACTAGAGTCGCCCAAATAAGCTATGGATGCTCGAGGCGCAGAGTTTAGATCATGTGAAACTGTTTACGTCGAATAAACGTGAAAGGTTGTTCTGATACGGAAATAATACCCCTTTCTGAATAAATTTTTGTATTGAAGTTCAAATCAGTTTGAATTCAGGCGCGAAGCAGCGGCGAGGTCTGGCGGGACGTCCCCTCGCTCGACGCATGCGCATTTCACCGTTAACCCTCGGGAGTTTTATCGACGTGGTCGTTAGTTCGCCGTTGATCTGTTTTTCCGGCGTTTTCCCGGTGATTTACAGTGGATTTTCTCGAATTTATCGCCTTTAGAAACATCAATCTCCACCGATAACTGTCGGATAACAGGTAATTACGTTAAATATGGCCCTTTTCCTCGAAATTCCGCAGGACCGAGTCGGAGGACATAAGACACAAAATGGTGCGTTCCTCTCTCGCTGAGATTGTCCTTGCGGAATATTCAAATACCGCCTATTCATGGCTCTTTTATTGTGTAAAATCTTCAAGTACTGGTATTTAATCTGCCTATATACTTGATTTGTTGCATTGAAAAATAACGTGTCCCGTTTTCGTATATCTACAGGATAAGCAAACTTAACGATTATCCAAGTGGACGTGTTGATACGAACCTTCGATTGTCGAAGGTATGGCTTTGCCGCAATCTGTATGAACTTGCACTTGGGCTCCCCTAGATTTAGTTGATAGTTGCCAAGGATATCTAGATACTAAGTGGCCAGATAATAGTTACAATAGCGGCCATTCACCTTCCTACAGTCTACTAAGATTAAAAACCGAGGTAACTTCAAATCAAAGGTGCATAATCAGCTTTCCCAGCCTGCTTGAAACAAACTTCCAGCTTTCAGAAACGATAAAAGATGAGTTAACTTGTTTATTAGGATATTTATAATAACTCAGCAATCCGCAATTTGGGAGGTTTTTTTTGTCTCTTTCAGCTGGAGAGTTAGTAAATTCATCCTTAAAGTTCAGAGAATGTGCTTAACTAAATGTGGATTTTGAACACTATTAATTGTAGGTGGCGGCTGAAGTAGAGAATAGGTAACCCCAGGAGAGTCTGGATAGAATCCGGTGGAGTTGCCGATCCGACTGTTGCCGAACATTCCATTTTTTTGTTTTGATCGCAGTAACTTAGTGATGCAGTGAATGTGGATATTGTAGAGAGCTCCTAAAAGGGTTTATAACCGATACACGAGTTGAAGCATTCTGATATTCATGAAACTAACAAGAATGCTTTATGTTTCACGAACCGAGACGTGGTCTGTTCGATTTCAGCTTTCCATGCAAGAAAAGCAGGTTCATTCTCAAAAGAAGGGCTCTTGGTGGAAGTCGAGAATAGGTGACCCCTTCCTGATAAGACCGTCGCCATATTGAAAAACCCGATGTCTCCTTTGGATATAGGTCCACGCTTTCGATGTGTGTTCTGTCTAGTTTGCTGGTCTGGATGCTCGCTTAGCTCGCATCTCAAAGACGAAAAAACATCCTACATCAATCCTTCTAGTAAAGTAAAGATCAGTTGGACAAATAGACCAGAATGTGTTAAGACTTGTGTCTCTGCGTATTAAAAATACTTTTGTCGATATAACGGTTGTGAAAATCATTCCAGAATACATGGCGCTGATACCAACATATTATACTATATATCAATGAATGTACACATCGATACATGTTCAAAAGAGCCTGATAAGAGGTAGGGAACACCTATTCTCGACTTTAGCCCAGAAAACAGACTGGGAATACATGTGGAATAGATTTTTTTCGCTGAAAACGTATGGAATCAAATAATGCCTTCACTACCAGCTTAGGCTCCTGATAAATTCTGCCGTCCAAAGGAGAAAAGCAGTTTCACCGGAAAACCAGTTTTGGGAAAATCGAGGTTTTGCGTTTCATTCCTTAACCCGCCAAGTACTATAACGGCGCCCATGCATATTTCCACTCCTTCTTTTTATATGTTGTTACTGAGAGGTAATGAAAAGCATACAAGACGAAAAACCGCGAGAAAAATTATTTATTCAAAAGATAAAAAAAAAGATGAGGGTGTCACCCCTAGCTGAGCTCAACACTACATACAGTATTAGTCCTCCAATATCTTACACTGTGAACTTTATCACTTGTACGTTGAATCAAACATTAGTTTTGTGGAATGAATATCAACCATAAAGAATATTCAGCAGCAGCACCCAGGTGAAAAAAATGTCAATGTACAAATTGTATAGTCAGAGCTCTGTTGGCATCCTTGAATGAGTGGATAGGACGACTGCAGCTCCAAGTCCAACTTCATTTTGATGAGGAAGGGGGGCAGCTTTTGCACCTTGGTAAGGTTCAATCGACTCAAGGAACCCATTCTTGGTGGCTATGGACCAGAGTTTGTAGCCAAAACGGATTGGCTTCCCCTTTATGTGCTGCTTGCTGCCACGCCTACCATGGTAGATCTGTGACATCTAAAATCCTCCTCCAACGTGGTCAACAGAGAACAGCCAACACCAGACACAACACATACTTTCACCTTGTTCACAGTTCAAATAAAACATAAGTATTACGAATAAAACACTTTTGACGTCTTGGGTGAGAGTTGGGGGTTGATGTTCCGTGAATCCTAGAGTCACCTACAGGTGACATGGCTGATTTGGTTGAGTATAGGGGGCTTCAGTTTGATTTTTTCTGGACAAAAATTTTATTTACAAACACATGCTGCACCCTAAATAAACAGATTATCACAAAAAAGTCCCAGAATTTTACCCGATCTTCGCCATTTTTCTCAAAACTCTTGACAAGTTGCAGGGAAACACGAAATTCACGAGATAACAAAACGTATGAGCTTATCAGTTGAACTGTCATGAATATTAACTTCTTCTATGACTCGTAAGTTGTTGTCCATGCCCTGTAGGTCCCGTAGGACCGCAGAAAAATCGAATTTGGCGGCTAATTTATTTTTAATTAATTATCACCTAGAGGTGACTATAGTACTTGGCGGGTTAAACAGACCACGTCTAGGTTTGTGAAACATAAAGCACCTGTGAAGTTCTTGTTAGTTTCATGAATATCAGAATGCTTCAACCCGTGTATCGGCTGTAAACCCTTTTAGGAGTTCACTCCAATATCCACATTCACTACATCACTAAAAACAAAAAACGCTGCAAATTCTTTCACTGGGGTTTATTATTCAATGATTCATGATTTGAATTTCTACTAAGCTTTGGAGTGTGCGTGTTTCACAGGTGATAGAGCGATTATTGAATTTCAAGAGATATGCATCGCAGTAACCTAGTGATGTAGTGAATTTGGATGCAAATGTTGGCACCATAAATCGGGTCATACATCGGGAGTGGTTTGAGCTACGGACCTGGAGAGGGGATCATTCGATTCCTCATGGAAAAGCCCAAATTTAGGCCGTCTTGGCTTTTTTGAGGTTTTTAGGGATTTAACAAATCTTTGACAACCCTTAAAGGGCACTTCAACGTAAGTGAGAGAGCTGGCTAAAGAATTGGGGCGTTCTCGGACCAACATGGATATTTGCTGAAAATTTCAGATTTTTTGCTCCAGCCATTTAGGAGAAATCGTGCGTAGGGCGGACGGACGGAAAAATTTATATTGCAGATTCGGATTGTACACCCTGTGAAACGTGCCATAGACCACTAGCTCTGGGCACTAGGACACCTTTTCGCTGCGAGGAATTCTACCAGTGTGCTTTGTTTGACTGTTCTCGAGTACCTACAGGATTGGCTGAGACTAACTAGCTGCGGCGAATAGATCCAATGTTGAAATCTCGTAGTTGAAAAGCGATCCACTCCTCAGATGGATCCATGTCGGGGGAACTTGGAGTACACTGAAAGCATATTTATCGCACTAGGAACAGTGGCTGGTGTCCTATTGGTTGCCGGTAGCTTGATGGTTTGCCAAAATGCTTCACAAACCAGCAATCTACACAGATGTTGCTTTCCATTCCCTATGACCCTTTCCTGAAATGGTTGCTGCTGCCTTGAGCTGGTAATGACGTAGTCTAATTGGTTCGACTACTTCCTAGCTCAGGGTGACTGATATACAATACTTCGAAATGCATCCGATTTATTTTACCTTTATCATCCAATCGTAGTTTAGTGCATTTTTATCCTCCAATTTAGGCTTCCTTTTTGATTAGCAGCCATGGTAGAATACTATACATTTCTGTGAGTAGGACTGTTCCACATCTGACTTGTTTAATATTTATGCATTTGACATTTTTTTCAGATATTTTAATTTAGTTCTCTAATGAATCATGGAAGACGTTGAATCTGCCGAGAAAGAGGCTAGTGAAGTGCTACACTCGCTTCTATCTGTGCCCAGAATAGAGAACACCAGCAAATTCATACCCCTCCAGGTACTAATGTTTGCTTGTACGTAGTAGGTACTTTGTTAAACTATAACTAAACTAAACGTTTTACTCAACAACTTCAGCTTGAAACTCGGATTAGAAACGCTGCAAATTCTTTCACTGGGGTTTATTATTCAATTGGATTGCGTTCATGATTTGAATTTCTACTAAGCTTTGGAGTGTGCGTGTTTCACAGGTGACAGAGCGATTATTGAATTTCAGGAGATATGCTTAGAGCACGTAAATCTGTTGTCAACCAAAATACCTATTTGGATTGATCAGTTGACCATATTTGTGTGCCTCCTGAAATTCAATAATCACTCTATCACCTGTGAAACACGCACACTCCAAAGCTTAGTAGAAATTCAAATCATGAACGCAAGTAAATTGAATAATGAACCCCAGTGAAAGAATTTGCAGCGTTTCATGGGTATCAGAATGCTTCAACCCGTGTATCGGCTACAAAGCCTTTTAGGAGTTCACTCCAGCATCCACATTACTACATCACTACATCACTAGGTTACTGCGATAAAACATAAACAATAATAAACCAAAAAACCGCAAATGTTGGCGCCATAAATCGGCCGTATATCGGAAATGGTTTGAGCTACGAACCTGGGGAAGGGCTCGCTCGATTCCTCATGGAAAGTTCTTCAAAAAGAGTCCAAATTTAGGCCGCTTCGACTTTTTTTGAATTTTTTAGGGATTTTACAAAACTTTGACAACCCTCAGAGGGCACTTTAAATTAAGTGAGAGAGCTGGCTCAAGAATTGGGGCGTTGTCGGACCAATATTGATTTTTCCTGAAAATTGCAGATATTTTGCTCCAGCCGTTTGGGAGAAATCGTGCGTACGGCGGACGGACGGAAAATTTTTTCCGGAGAACGTTGAGCATCTCCTGGTTCTTGTGCTGATGGAGGCGTTTTTCGTGCTTCTGGGCGTATTTCATGATGATTTCGTTGACTGTTTCCATCCTTAGGTCTCGATGAATGTCATCATTTCGCAAATACCAGGGGGCACTAACTATACTTCTCAGGATTTTGTTCTGACAATTTTGTATTTTCTTCACGTTAGTCTTATTGGCGCAGCCCCACAGTTGAATCCCGCATGTCCAAATAGGGAGTAAAATCTATTTATAGACTAGTTTAATGGCCCTGCTACGCAGGTTAAAAAGAAATAGGTGAATAACACAATGAGGGAGTATAATAACAATATGCAAAGTCAAAAAATCGTATATCCCAAATCCCCGAGGAGAGGACCACGTCTCTTGCCCTGGGAGACGCTTCCCCCCGCTGGGGCCCTCTCCCCTTCACTGGCGGGGTCGGGGGGAAGGGGGAGCAGGTCGGTTGCCCTGGGAGACGGGGCCAAGAATTCCACCCGCCCAGCGTTACCACCCCCTGAAACGTCGATATACTCTGATAAGCTCGTCTTTATATAGTGTGATATAGCAGTTTGTTGTGAAGTGGAAGACGGGAATCCGCTCTCAGCAGCCAATACATTTTCCCGTATTTAATCTTCAGTTTCTCCTTTTTCTTCTCGACGTGACGATTCCACACCAATTTTGAATTCAAATCTCTACCGCGAGAGATGTTGCCACATTTCGAAACGGCACTGTTTGTTTTACCCAACCCTGTACTTGACGAAACTTGTACCTAAGTTGTTGAAAAATTTGTACGGAGTACAAAGAGATTTGATAAATCTGCTTTTAGGAGAGTTCGACCGAAGAAAGAACCGTAACTTGGGATCTGAACGGTGGCGACCTCTACTGTATACGGAACGAAAGCAATGAGTTGACTGATGGAGGAGGTGCAGAGACTGATAGCCAATTCGTTACTTTGGTAAGACTTGAAATCCTTATTCTGCTCTATTCTCTCCACTCACCAAAAATGCTAACTTATAATTATTAACAAATAATTATATTCAGTTATGATCTTCAAGGAAAAGACAAAATAACACACATTTACAAAAGAAAGCCGCTTTCAAGAGGCTCGGAAAAAACTGTGGAAGTGTAAGTTTTTTTCGAGTGCTGAATCCGAGTCTGACCAACGTTTTTACGGTCACATCAAAATTTTAGAAATATAGGCGATTCTTCGACCTTTTTAGTTTTAATCGAAAATGATCTTAAAAATGCCTTGAAGGTACACGAAAATAATCTTCTTGCTGGAAATCTATCGCTGATTCCTAAGATTGTGGTTTTTCGAAACGGAGGGAAACAGCGCTCCGGAGAATCCTGTAAAGAGCAGCCAATTGAGGTGATCAATCGATTTACTCACCTTGGTGTTTCGCTAACCCCTCACTTAACGTACACGCCTTACGTGAAGAATAAAGTGGCCGCATCTAAATATAGTTTAAACCAGGGGTCTTCAAACTGTTTGCCAGAAGGGCCGTATCATATTGTTGAGATATGATCCCCAAATTTTGAAAATTAGACTATTGAAAACAGAGTTTTCAAGCACTCCTAGGCGAGTTTGACAAATTCAAAATTAGGCCTAGGATAGGTACAAAACATTAGTTTTTGGTGATTGTACTTTTTAAAATTCCGTAATTACTTTTTCCTTGTTCAAAAAATATATAATAACAATCAAATTTTCAGGAATGGAAACTATTGAAAGTCAGACACTTTCAGAAAACAGGGTTTTTAAACAAGCCTAGACGAATTTGACAAATTCAAAATCAGGCCTACTACAGGAACCAAAACTTGGTTTTTAGTGATTAAATAAATCTTTTTAATTCCATCATCATTGGTTTTTCATCGTTTAATAAGAAATAGTAATAATATCATTTTGAGGAATATAAAAACGAAGCATTTAAGATGAATATATTTTGTATGTATTATTTAAAATTATTACATTCAAAAAAGTATTTTTTGGAAAAACTATCTAATGTGATGCGTGCAATTGTTTTTTGCTTACAATGTCTTTCCACTTAGGATCAAAGTTTGTTGTTCCAATCATAAGCAAATTTTGCAAGTGTTCTGATAGTATTGCTCGATATTTGGATTTGACATGTGTCATTTTTGAAAAGGTTTGTTCGCAAACATTCGTTGAACTGAAAATCATTTGTCTGGGAAAACTCTTGATTCTCTGAAGCCATCACGTTCTGGCGGTAGCCTCATTTTTTTTTCACCCATACAGGCCCCGGGGGGTTTGGAGACCCCTGGCTTAAACTGTGTTAGGTCCCTCTTGATTATGATTATTATTATTATTATTATTAGATAGGTACAATATTTAAAACAGGCTTTATTGTTCAAAACCATCCAAATTACAGCAGTTTACTGCATCCACATAGATGTAAACAATCCATTTGATGTCTCCTAACTGTTGGTAATACTTTGTTGGTGTAGGAAGATTTCCCAGCATCCACGACGGATGTAGAGGTGTCCACTACCGAAGTGACGGCATCAAAGAAATTGGTTAAAAAGAAACCCATCAAACTGAGGGAAGAGAGGAAAATCGAAGATACCGCTCAGGAGGTTCGGGAGAGATTTAACAAAGGGTGTGATTGTCAAGGAGAAAGTTGTTTCGCTAGTCTCAACCCAGAGTCAGTTTACAAGTGAGTTTTCAGTGTTTACTAATCTATAGTATGTGCTTGTTTGAGACTAGTCTTCGCCAGTTAGTGATTCTCTAATGTACATAAATGCGTTTCTCCGATTTCTAAAAATATCCTCAAGGTTCCGGATCAAAGTATTATTTGGAGAAATGCAAAGATCTTCCCAACTAGGTTCATTTTGAAGCAAAGCTTTCAAGCAACTAGAAAAATCCCTGGTAGAAACAGGAGACCCACAATGAAGGGCCCTGCATCAGAGACACAAGAACATGTTTGCTCGAGGCACTACAGGTGGAGCTGGGCGTTCTAGGTTGCCTTATCCAATGAGAAGGTTGGTGCCTGAGTTATTGGCGAGCCATGTAGCGCACATGCTGGCTTTATTTTGGAAGACTGGTCTAACAGAAGGGTGCCTACCCCTCAGCTTTTGAGCTTAGCCTTCCAACCTGGGTAGTCAACCACTGCCACAACAAAGCCAATGGGGAGGCAGGTGACGCTTTGCCAAAGCGTTAAGTTGGTTGTCTGCCCCCCTCCCGCCAGTGGTACCAATTTTGTGTTCGAAATTCACCAGCAAACTGGGCATACCAAACCCCAGAAGCCAAATCGGTTGCAGGCCCATTAGCCCCCTTCACACCAATACTCAAGGGTCAACGACTGAACGGGACACTCTTGAGTCGACGTTTGAGTGCGGTTAAAACTCTACACTCCAAATTTTTGTGCTCCCGCTCTTGCGTGCACTCAGAACTGTCGGTTAGGCGTGTGCCGTTTTTGGACACCACACTCTTGACTGCACGCAAACACGGCGCCTGGGTTCGTCCATTCAAAAGTGTACGTGTGAAGGATAAACTTCCAGTTTTAACCTCACTCCTGAGTGGCGTGAGGAACGAGGGAACAGTTGGAAATGTTTACCTCACGCCCAGGCGTGCTAACTCACTGCTCAACGAGCTGATATGGCTGTAGTTCTTACAAGTAACGAACCGGCCGTTAGTTTAGCTGCTGCTGATTGTTTAGTGTTTTAAATGCGGAAGAAGTTGGGAAGGAAACGGCGTATTTGGGTGAAGAAGTTCAGATAAAATTTTCATGATAGACCACTCTACTACGTAACTCATTTTTCTACTATATTAGTAGCATAAATTACTTACTTTTCTAAATTCAAAATCATATTTCATATTAACAATCTCATGTTTCATGTTAACAATCTCATGCTTTACATTAACTTCCGTATTTAATATTTACTGTCTTAAACATTATTAACATAAATTACTCATTTCCTTAACCTACATTTATAACAACAAACAACAAAAGGAAATCCCATCAATTTACTTATGCAAATCAACATTTAGGAATTTACTTACGCCAATAAAAAGCTGGGAGAAGAGTTTATTAAGTATCAGGACTGGTGCGTTCAAACATAATAATTGCGTGTTTGTTGTTCCAGACATCGACTGAACATAGCTGAATTGACTAAAGAAGAGCATGACATGTACTTGATGGGTCTTTCCATGGCCTGTCTGGGCGACCCTTCGTCCACCATCAAACACAAAGCGAGGCAAAGGCTTCGGTCCAGCTACCTCCACCACGGACGGAAAGTCTGCTTATCTGCCTTCCTTTATCTGGAAAATTGCACCCTGTACCAGTTGAAGCGGATTCGAAAACACCTTGTGACGCATGGCGTCGTTCCCAGAGTCCATGGCAACCATGGCAAAAAACCACACAACGTTTTCCCTCTCAACATTTATCAAAGGGCTACAGTATTTCTCAAAGATTTCATCCAGCAGTATTCAACTAACAGGTACTTATCTATGGACTAACCCTTTTGCGTGCTTACCTGGTAGGTTTTGGTTCTGCAAAAGTCGCATCTTTAATTTGTCCAGTGTTTCGAGCATTTTTGCAGATGTTTTGGAACTACTTATTAATTTAATCGTTTTCTTCTTTGATAATGATGAAAAACGACATTTTGGCGTTTAAATACCATGTTTATTATGTCAAGCATGTCAGTTGACGGAATTTCGTAATTCAGTTTCCAATTTACTCTTGTAAAATACGTTTTGTCAAAATGTTAGAAAAGTTAAAACTAGACAGGTCAGTGATAGGTGGATAGTGAAATTAATCTGACACCACCCTCTGCCAGTTCTGTGGGGCTGAGGATGAGACTGCGTGTCATGTGATCTGCCACTGTGCTGGCAAGACAGCGTTTTCTAACCTGGGGGCAAGCTTCCGTTGATACCCAGGTCATTAAAACGATAGAGGTAAAGGATCTCCTCCCATTCGCCAAAACGTGGTGGGGAAGGGTGGACCTTCCAGCTTTATCTGGGGTTGACAACAATAGGCTGCCACAACAGACTGGGATGGTGGTAATGCCTACCCAGTAATTACCAGGCAGTTAGTGCTTGGGTCCCAAGGCAGCTCCTGACGATGGGTACAAATGCTGTTCACTGGGCATTCAGTGCTCAGTGCGGCAGGCTGCTCAGGGTAGACAGATGTGCCTGGGAAGGAGTTGGAGGTCACGACCTCCTCCTCCAGCCACAATTTCCACCAGGGCCTCAGTGGTTTAAAAAAAATGGATAGTAGTTTAACTTATTACAACCCAGCACACTAGAGTTCTCTGCATTTTAACATCTTACTTGGTGTGGTTTACCTGAAAAGTAGCTTTGTTCATTACCCACAGTTTTTATTTCCTACATCCCATCCTTATATTATTCATCCTTCCCCCCATCCTTCCCATTCATATTTCATCCTTGCCACTCCTATTATTATGCGTTCTACACTGCTGATAATAGTTATCATAGTTAGATTGCTTTAATTTACTTGTGTTTTCAGTAACGCCAAAGCTCCAGTCATCGTCCCGCCTGACATGTCGAGAAAGCACGTGCACAAGCTCTACCAGAAATTTGTTAGCGAGAGCGCGCCTGACTCTGAGAAAGTCATGGGCTATTCTACTTTTCGCCATTTCATGAAAGAGCAGTTTCCACAGCTCAAGTTCAGTCGGACTGATGTCGGTAAGTTGCTGGAAAAGCATCTGAAATTTTTATGTTACATGAAATTCCCTTTGATGCAAAATACACCCCATCAGTTTTCATCCATCGATGAACCAACCTCTTGCTGAAAATACTAGCTATTAAATTTTATTCACGGAAGCCGTGTTTTGAGAATTGTTGGTTTGTGCATTCGCTGGGATAACCCATGAAGTAGTAGGTAATTTCGAGCCCAACCAATCCCACGGTATTCATAAACTGAACATTACTATGATTAATGATTGCAATGAAATACTTAACCCTTTCGATGCTACATCCTAGCGTGCGTGAGTGGCTCGCCGGCGCAAAGTGCTCTCAGGAGCGGGTGATTTATTGATTCCGATGCTCTGACGCTCTGTTTGCTCCGCTGTACTGAATACTATTTCACATTTTAAAACATGGGACAACACACAATGCCAAGTGCGGCGAAGCACAGCACAAACGAACTCACTAACTTAGCACCCGAACAGAAATAACACACGCGTATTTTGCTGACGACAATGTTATGACGATCGTGATTTGGCTTGTTGGCGATAAACAGAGTCAAAATTGCATAAAAAGTCGACATCTAGCAGAATTATGCGAAACAACGAGTTAGGAGACCAACCAGAAGATGGCAGGTGCAAAAACGTATATATTCGGGAGTAGATCCTCAGCGGCGTTTTCGAAAACGTAAATATACGGGCGTAGGCCCGCGAGAGTATTCAGAGAGCCCGTATATATTCGGGAGTAGGATCGAAAGGGTTAACTCGGTTTTATTGAACTGTCTAACGTTGAATCGTTTTTCTCTTCAACAGGTATATCATTGTCTAGCTTGTCTGCCAAACATCTGAAAACTCGGCTGAGGGGCCCTTTGTCGGTGGAGGACCTGACGTCGATGCCAGTTCTGTTGGAGGAAGACGGTCAAGCGTACATTGTCACCCCAGTAGAAACCTTGGTCTCTTCAGAATAAGTTCTATTGTCAAGTTGGTCAAGTGAGTCTGTGATAAGCTGGTCGTTACCTAATAAGCCACACCACGGTACAGTGGTATCGTGAGTCCTATTGTAGTACTTCTCCTTGCAAATGACTTGAGCGTAACGTGACTACATTTTGTTTGGAAAGTTTGGTCTAATTTTAGCTCTAGGTAGACTTTCTTTTTTCAAAATCTCCTCATTATTGCAATCAGTAAGTCAAAAACGAATTATCTCCTGCAGAAAAACCAAATACAACCAGGACAACAGGTGATGTGAGAACAGATTAACTGTTGGGAAGAGGGGAAACAGCAGCCTGGTATTTAAAAAAAGTACATATGGGGAGCTATGCAATTGATCACTAGAAATGCATCTTGATGAAGATTGGTACTTTATAATTTTTGGTTGAAAAATGTATTGTATACTCACAGCTACATTCGTTTACAACTGTGTACTTCTGTTCATAATGACGGACTGCGCGAACTACGATTTACTGAACGATTCATGACACAACTAGCAATATTCGATGAGAAAAATAGCGACGAATGAAACAAACAGGAACAAGACAAACTAAATACGAGAAGGCACCTAAGACGACGAGATCAAGAATGCAAGAAATGGAAGGACTCAGAATGGTCAGTGCTTGTTTAGGGGTGTTTGATTGTATTAGGTATTTAAGAAAAAGTCGACAATCAAGTTGAATAAGAACTATAATTAACTACTTTGTCTTGATCCTAATAATCTATTAACTGACCCTAAACTAAAGTCTCTCCTTATATAATACCTTAACGTTGTTGAATGATGGGGCGACGGCTTGCCCCAAATGCGAGGGGGACTGTTTTGAGCACTGGTTACTACGGGGCTATTTGTCTTAGGAGTTGTGGGTGTGGTAGGAAACAACAGCGAGTTGTTTCCTAGCGCAGCTTACTCCGGAATAAATTTTGTGCAGTTCCCCGCTTCCTAATACCCAGTTTACATGCAGCCCCTGCCGCTGCCACTCGCGTTGCCGTATTTGCTGCTGTAGTTACTCCCTTACTTACTGCTGCGGCAGCCCGAGTGTTTACATGAAGCCCACTTCGTGGCGGGAACTCAGTGCAGCAATGGAGAACCACCCACTGGCGCTGCCCTCCCTTTGACTTCCGCACGAAACACCGCCAGTTGAAGGCTGCCGGGGCAGCAGCAGTGGCAGTGGAAGTGGGGTGTTTACATGCACGCCCTGCCCAATGTCCTGCTCACTGCCACAGAAGTGGGCTTCATGTAAAGGGGGTACAAGAAAACTCCTGCAGTCTTCAATTTCCCGGGGGAAGGCCCCCTTGAGCCAGGTAGAGGGGGCACTGGACGCTTGCCTCCTTTCCGTGGACCCAACAGAATCGTATAACCTTCCTACCTCTAAAAAATGTATATATTATCTTTGATTGCATCGAGTAACTCTGGCTCGATCACAAGTTAGAATGGGAACTGTGCAAATTCAGTAGAACCTAGCTGCCTTTAAACAATTACGTAAGGCTTTGCAAAGAAACACCACCAATCCATTACAGGAGGCTAGAAAAATCCTGGGCATTGACCTTTCAGCACAGCAACAGAGGTGTGGAACCCAAACCCACTGTCCCTCCACGTACTTCAATCGATCCTGCTATATGATCTCTACCAATCAGTTCTCAGTATCAGGAAAAGTAGTCGTCAATCTCTGATTTGAATCTACCTCGAGGAATTGATAAGACTGACTTACTCGAATCAGATTTTGTTGTTTGTTCGCATTGTTTACTACCTTCCCTTTCTTCCTTTTTCGTTATTGGTACTGCTACTACCCGCTGCCCCTGCATCTCGCCACTGCTAATCAATTGTAGTCACTAATGTCTAGTCAAAATGTTATTTTTCCTCTGTGAAACCCTAGTTCTCGATTACACCTGCGAAAGCGGTCGTGTTCACCAGAACTTTCCACTTGGTGCTGCCAATCTTCAATACTGAACTCCCAGAGTTGAGGTGTATCTGAGTGACCCCAGTGTCTCATTTTCCTTCCTGTGGGTCCTGCACTGAACAGAGAGTATATACTCTCTTTAGAACTTTTGAAAATGGACGCATAAAACAGTAGCCCAATATACGCACCGATTTCTATGCTGTCAGTTTCTCGGAACATGGATTTCCATCTTTTCCCTGGCTTCAAATCAGCTGTTTTTTTCAGCTTGACGTTGGTCCACTTGACGATTTCATCGACCATTTCGAAAGTGAAAAGAACTTTGAACACCTGTAGTGGCGAGGGTGAATCGCCTAGGGCTCTGGCTGATTGAGAAACACCAGGTAGCATTCGGATAATGTTGTGAGCTGGAGTTCTCACTCTCTGATTGGGCGCTGCTGAGTCCCACTCAAAATCGTTTTTTCCCAGGTAGACGATTGGTATTTCATCAGCTACGTCTTCATTACGTATTGGCCAGTCTACGTTGTCCCTCATTCTTGGAATTTCATCTGGTTCCAATTCTGCATTCGAGTCAGAATCATAATCACTTGGTTCTTCAGGGATGTAGTCAGCATCGGTATCAGAGTCATCAATTTCTGAATCAATGACTTGTGCTTCATAATCATGTGTACCATCACGATTTTCATCAGAAAACGGGTCGTCAATATCGTCTTCATCTAAAAGGGATGAGTTATCTTCAAATGGCTCATCATCTTCAAGAATTGCTCTTATCCGATTTTCGAAATCTGGATCATCACTTCGAAATTCTCTCTTTCTTCGATTTATGCTCATCTGTGAAAGAAATGGAACTTGCTAAAATTGAATGCAGTGATGATTTCTCAACAAAATCTAAAAAAAATGATCATAGAAAGTATTTGTTTTTGCGTTAGAGATGAATACATAAAAAAAGAAAATGGCATGAGGGGGGACATGGTCTGAGAGACCCATCCAATTTACACTGCTGGGAAACGGGACTGGGTCTGACAGACCCAAGTGGGAACAAGAGGAGGGCTCTACTACACACAAGGTACACAACAAGAAAAGCGGTTTGACCTACCTTTGCTTTCTCTTCCGTAGTCAGGAGGGTACTGAGACACTCAAGGCGATTCAGCAAGGGGTAGCGCCTCCCCACCCCTCCAAAGGGGCGGGCGGGTCTCTCAGACCCGGTCCCGGATCAGTGGGATAATTAAACTGCAATGGAATATAAAGAATCGGTTTAATAAAATCGGTAAATATAAAAGAACGAGGGTAAGATACGTTCAACTTTCCACGACGTAGTAAGCGTTACAACAGAATTCAACTCAAAAGAAGTTGGTTTAGCGTGTTCGGGTAATAAAAAATACACAACTCAAGACATTGCGGTAAAGAAAGAGATTTTATTAAAATACCAACCGAACGAATACAAGGAAGCCAATCATAATTTTCCTATGACGCGAGACGACAACGAGCTTGAACAAAAGCCTACCTACTGTGTACGCGTTGCTAGGGTACTTGAACAATAATTATTGTAGGTACTATCGCTTTCCGAAAGTGATGCATATTTTAATATTCAAGGTTCATGCTACATTAGCTTACAAATAAGTAATTGAGTGCATTTGAATAATTGGAATGCGCAGAACGCTCTGTATGATAAATACTGCACTAAAGCTTATTTAACATACCCCCTAATTGTCAATCTTAATTCAAACTACAAGATACAAGCTTTAAAAAAATTCTCCAATTTGTATGATTCAGTCAACTATAAGATTTTTAAAACGTTCAAACTTATCAGAATTCGAAGGTTTTGTAAAAACATCAGCTATATTACATTCAGATGGACAATAGACTCTTTAACACACCTTTGGGTAAAAAAAACAGTTTTGAGATAAACACATTTTATAATAACAAACTATATTAGGCATCAGAATCCAAAATATTAGAATTTTTTATCAACTCTTAGGTGTTCAAAATTAAAGTGGAAGTTGACAACTCAGAGTTTCAGAAACTGCCCGGCGCGTAGGAAGGGCCGCCTTCGCTCTTCTCAAAGTCTTCTTCAAGTTTCTTTCTCGCTTCACTCTTTTTCAATCGCGCCTGTTTCGTAATTTCTGTTGCGGCTATCTCTGCTTGTTTTAGCCGTTTTTTGTCGATGTTTTTCAAAACTTCAAGGCAGAGTTTCCCTGGGTCAATACAGAGAGATTTAAAGATTTCGACGTGACAAATATTCCCACGGTTGAATAATAAAACGGCTTGATGAGCTCCCATTGTGAGAGTGTCTTTTCGTACAAATACTCTTTTTGGAGTAATTTTCCAAAGTATGTTGTTAAAACTCTCGTTAGCATTTTGTGTCTTGCCATGCAAACATTTGACTAATAGCTCCGGATGAGCAAGGCTTTGGAAAATGGGTTTTATTTTGGTCATGATGGCAATTGGGAGGTGGAATTGGTGTGGTCGTACTCTTCTTTGTTGGCTTCTGCTCGACGGAATTTGCACCAACTATCCGGTCCTTTTGGGCAGAGGCCATGGATAGGTTCGTTGTTCGAGGACATAAGATGGAAAAATGTCGACCAAATACTTTTTTTCATTTGATCGACTGAAGAGTTTGCGTTACGTCGAATGGCAAGGCCGTAATAGGTTTGTATCTTATTTATGGCCATCTCTGTCAGACGACCTTTCCCTCCCATTGGTTTACCATCCTCTAGGGCCGCTTTTCCAGTCTGTAATTTCAGTTTTCGAAGGCGGGTCCCCATCCGTTTTTGAATGTGGCCCACGCATTCAAGTTTTGACACCTCGACGTCAGGGCCATAGGGTTTTTCATTAGCCACTGATAGAAAAGCTGAGGAATCACCATCCCCTAAGTACTGGGTGTAACGAGCACTGTAGAGTTCTATAGATCGATTATAAATTCGCCTTACGCCCTCCACTTCCATCCCACCACTCGAGCCACTATAATTTGCGATACAGCCATCATCATGTTGGTTTTGGGCTTTTTGTTTACAAAGGCAGAATTTCGACATGATCTCAATGTCGATAACTTTGTTGGAATCTCCGGATATGGCAGTCATGACACCATTGAGGGATGTGTGCCCTCGTCTCTGCCAGGATCCATCAAAGGTGACACAAAGATCTCGAACACCATCATTTTCAACCACAGCCTCTTCTACAGCTTGCTTCATTTCCTTCAAACTGGATTTTTTCAGCTCAGAGGCTACCACTTTTTCAACTGGCTTGAAAGTTGATGGGCAAGGCATGTTCATTAGCCCACAAAATAGTTGGGCAGGAGCTAAACCCAACCCAATGTTACGGAAAGCGTAGACAATTCTGAAATTCAGATCGTACACCGTCATAGACCTTCCTTGCTCATTGGTGGACTCGATTTTTTTGGCGTTGTGATAATGAACTCTGGGAAAACATTTCCCAAGACAAGTTAGCTCCATTTTAGCGGCTAAACCCACTCGGGACTGAACAGTGAATTCCAACTCACCACCACAATTTTTGCAGGTTACATAGGACGAAAGGAAATCCCACAAATTTTCCACATCTATGAGGTCCATCACCTTAGATGAGTGGAATTCGTCGTACTTGTCCATCACTGCTGACATTTTACGATGAGAAGATGAAGCAGAGCTGCTTCTGGAAGACGATGTAGACATTCCAGCAGGGGTGTCCACTGCAGAAGCTTGGGACTCAACATGAGAAGTTTGGGAGTCTAAATCCAAGGATGACGGTCCAGGCTCTGGCTCAGGGGTATTCTCACGCTGATGCCAACGACCTGGGGGTATCGTCCTTTTCTTTTTGAAAAGTCTCTTTGGCCTTCCCATGTTGAAAACCACTTATCTCAATCAACAAATTCACTAGGAAAATCCGCGCACGGCTCAAAACAAAAACAAACGGCTGATAACAGTGAAAACTCAAGATCAAAACAATATCAGATAACAGCAATATTATTCTTCCACTTCAGTTTCAAGAGCCCAAAGAACGCTGTCTACATGGAATAATTATTCTGAGACATCCAAACTGAAGAAGATGTAAGATCGATTCGGGTATAAATCGATCAACTCCTAGGTCGATACATGTCAGTTTTAGAAAAACCGCTCTCCTGAAAAATCACCATTTTTGACGTAAAAGGAACGTTTTTTCCTAAACCACTAAAGCTATCATAATGAAATTTTTATGGCATGTTACTAACATCATAATGAAGCTTTGGTGCATAGGAAATTGCAAAAAAATGTATTAGGAGTCTTCTAGAAAATTTTCAACGTTGCAAAAAAAGACCGATTTTTTCAACATTTTCACTAATCGATTACCAACCTTCTGCTGATGCTGTCAAAAAATGATATGCACGGTTGGTTCTGCACAGTTTCATAATGAAGTGTGTGAAGTTGCATCAAAATCGGACGAGTAGTTCCAGAGATAGCGTTCCGCAAAGTTGAGGTAAAATACACTAAAAATTAGATTTTTGTTACCCCCTTTTCCTGGCAAGTAGTGAAATATATGAATTTTCTGAAAAAAATCCTGCTTAGTCTAGCTAATTAGACTCCAAATAAAGTAGGTTTGGTCTCAAATTTTTTTTAAAAATTATAGGTAATTAGCAATAAAAAGGTACCACAGGTGTCTCCTTGCCTATATAGTAACCCATCAGCACTCCGGGAATACGGGTCAAAGAAGGGAAATATAATACTTTTTTATATAACTGGTTTATATAATTATTCATTTCAGTCTCGTAGAACATTAGCCTAAAAAGCAATAGGTACCATTTTAGTCAAAATACATAGGTACAGTTATAATCTCATTAAAATTAGAAAATTTACAGTAAGCAAATATGAAATGCTTTCAATAAAACTTTGTTATAGTAGTCTCAAACATGCGAATAATACTTTACAGTAATAGTACTTCAAAATAGGAATGCTGCATAATACAATGGTTTCCATAAAAAGTCAGACTTGACATTTTCAGTTTCAACCACCAGTTCTGTAGCTATGGGTGATGGCAAAGGGCCTGCATTGAGACACTGATCCATGTCAAACTGAAATTCATCTATTGGGAACGGCTTAAAATCTTCATTTACATCCAAATTTTCAACTGAAATCCCGTACTCAGGCAAAACATCAAAGAATTGAGACATTCGTTGGACCAGTTCGTCATCGTCAACAATGTCATTCGTCCCCTCCAGTTCCTCCTCTTCATCTGATGAATCAAGGTTGGGGTGGGGAACCAGAGATAATAACAATTCCCCACGGGATCGAAAAATAGTCTGAAACAATCAAAAATAAAACGTGTTAGAAAGTAGAATTACGAGTGATTTACGAAAAAGGTGCGTGAAAAGCAAATTATTGACATGTGGAAAAGATGTCACTATATTGACAAGGTACCACCCGTGTCCTCATCATTTTATTCGATTTCCCTACACTCAAAACACTTTTCGAGAACTTTCCATGCTTTTTCTTTCAAGAATAATATTGAACAAATAGTATTATAAACCTTCCCAATGTAAAAACTTCAATATTTCATACAGAAAAAAGCAGCTGAACTTACCGACTTGGGTTTCCTCGACATTGCTTCTTGGGGCAGAGTGCTGGACGCAAAAAAACCTTCCAAGTCTTGTTATAACGTTTCGGTCACGGAAATCAGTGATACCAACGGCACAGCAGATAATTTCCGAGCACAAAGAAAAAAAAGACGGTAGAAAAGTGCCCTCCCAAAAAATACGAAAAATCGAAGAAGTGGAGGTACCATATGTGGTACCTCGCCAGGATAAGGGTTAATAAAACGGTACCGTTCATCGATATGTTTAGTTCTGCGGTTGACAACACCATTATTAATGAAATCTATGGCACTTTCATTGTCGACCTTCACCATAGCAATATAATGTTACCAGAAAGTTCTTCATAGAGATTTTTGAGATAAATTTTGGTCACTTCAGAAGAGGCAATATATTCTGCTTCTGTGGTTGATGTTGCAACGATCTGCAGTCTTCGTGACGTCCAGCTTATTGGTCCTCCATTATAAACGATTATGTAACCAGTAGTGCTCTCTCGAGTTTCTTTATCACCAGCAAAATCTGCCACGCAATAACCTATGACAACCTATTTATTGCTACTATTCACAAAATATAAAATACCCAAGTTTCTAGTGCGATCGAGGTAATTCAGGGTTCTTTTGAGATTCAACAGGTCAGGATACGACGGTTTCTCAACTGCTCTACCACTCACACCAACGGCTTAAGCCAAATGTGGTCTAGTCTTTGTTAAGAAGTATAAAATACTTCCAACTGCCTCACGGAATGGAAATTTGATATCCTTGTGCTCCGTCAGTCCCACAACTTGACCTGTGGAAAGTGGTGTTGAAGTTGACTTGGCATCACTCATATTATATTTCTCAACGATTTTATCAGCATATGAATGTTGTGAAAGGTTGATGCGTCCATCAATCTTCTGAATTTCTAAACCAAGAAATGAATTTTGATTTTCTTCATACGTTATTTTGAATTCCTTCAGTAGTAAATTTAGAATCTTCTTGATTTTCAGAAAGTCTGAATCAGCTATAATCCCATTATCAACATGGGTTCCTAGAAAACTTGTTCGTTCTTTATTAACAAATGCTCGTTGTTCATTCTTCAGCTGAACAAAACCATGCTTGCAAAGGAAATTCTTCAAGCGGAACCTGCTTTAGCGCAAAGAGAGCCCCTTCCAATTTGCAAACCTTGGAGTATCCTTCAGGGAGCTCCCCGTAAAGTTCTCCGGTGAATGTTCCGCGTAAGAAGGCTGTCTTCACATCAAATTGTTTGATGTTATAGTTCTTTTTGCAGCGTGGGTTAGCATCAGCCTCAAAGCGTCACTTCCTATGACAGACTGAAGACACCTTCATATTCAACTCCTGCTTGCTGTTCACTATGAGATGGATACAAATCTCACTTTGTATCGCCCATCTTCCTTGACTTGAATCCAACGACTTGTCCACTTTTTCTTATCCATCACACTGTTTCTGTCAACTAGCTTCCATGTATGATTCTCTTCCAATGCTCTCTTTTTTCCTTCAATTGCCTCTTTCCATGGCTAACTGTCGTCACCTTTGATGGCTTCTTTGAAAATAAATGCAACACAATCTTCCAATTTCTTGGGCTTTTTCTTCTCTCGTTTTCCTCTTCCCCATTTTCCAGCTGGAGACTGCCGTTCTTCCTCATTTGTCAGATTTTGGGTGTGAAACCCACAAAATCGAGTTATCAGGTTTCACAATCTCATCGTTGACAATGTCCTGCCGCTTTCTTCTCCTTATGAAAGTTGTGCTTGATGTGATGAGATTCACTATAACGAAGTTGGATAGGTGTTACTCCGTAAAAAAAGGTTTGATAAAAGTAAAACTCGTTCCGCCAAGTCTTTTTCTTTATCTTACCCACTCGTGGATTTGTTAACTTTCCTTTCCTTATTCACTCTTTGAATGTAGGATAAGGGATATTAAACCTCTTACTTAATTACTTGCATTATGCGTGTAGCAGTCTAGCTATTACAACTTGAACGGGAGCCGGAATAGCGCTGGGGAGTCTTTCCATTAAAGCAGCGATAAATTGGCCAATTTGGGCGAATGGATTAACTGAATGTGCTGTGGTTGAAATGTTTTCCCTACCATTTTCCGTCCCATGGTCAGAGATATTGGGAATTTCGCTCTCCTTAGACCCATTGACGGATGGAAGTGGTGAATTTTTGTGATCTCTCATGGTGGAAAAATTAAACATTCACTACAGTTTACAATAAGAGCACTGTCACCTGATCACATAAAAACAAAATATAGAGTCACAGTTTCTTGATCACTTTCTAACGAAATGTAGAGTTTCTATTCACCAACGCTTTTATAAAGTCCTGCGGAGACTAAAAAAATAGTTTTTCACTCGCGGAAAAATTCCACTGCACGGGCACGTACAAATCCCCCTTCTGATATAATCAGAGATTATGTTTCTCTTCAGATACCAGGGAGTAGGGGTACTTCGATATAAAATACGTTTATCGGTTTGAATAGCAAATAAAGGATCTTATTATAAGAGAGATATAACGGGGAGTGAGTATGGCGCCATTGCAGGAACTGCCTTTTTGACTCTGGGGTATAGTGACAAACCCACGTTTCGTCCCCAGTCACAACCCAGTCAAGGAATTTTGCATCGGCTGTAGGTGGAGCAAAACTTCTCTGCTCCTTCCAGCGAGTTTGTAACCTTACTTTCTGGATGACCCTCGTATAATGCCAAAGAATGAATAAATCACACTTACCATGACCAATTCACCAAATGGTGCAGCAAGGGAAGTTTGACTGCCTCCTTGAAAATATAGCTGACGGCACCCTATGAATGATAAGCCGCCATATTTGCCCCCTAAATTTTATCAACTGATAACAGCTGGCGTTATCTTCACTCAGCTGTTGGGTATCAGGGAAAATTTGAATCAAGGCGATCCGATATTCGTAGCCTTATTTATAAGGACATATGTGTGAAAAAAACAGGTGTTTCTCAAATTACCTCCACTTTATCGAATAGCCCCCGTTGTCGGTACGAGTAGATCTGTTGAATTATTAACTCTTCTATTTCTATCAAGGCTTGAGAAATTAGTGAGAGGTCAAGAGTTTGAGATTGCAAATCACCTATAATGATAATTCAAAGAGGCAATAGAAGCAAAGCAAAGTACGATATCTCGTGTCATATCAAGTGTTACAAATTATAAACCAAATGGTTCATGTATTTAAAAAAGCTAGTAGCTACGAAAAAATCTGAAAAATAATGCAAAAAAGAAATGAAATGCCTAGTGAACTTCTTCAAATGAGATCAAAAAAGTAAACAGAAAGCAATAAAATAATGAAAGACTATTCAAAAATTACGAATCAAAGATTTGAGATTAACAATCAGGACAAAATGTTTTTGCTGTATGGCTCACACAAATCAGTCTTTTACATTTTGAGCAAACCGTTGAAGTTTTCCTCTTGTGGGAAGTAGGGCAAATGCTGCGCAACTCTCTTTTAGCCGGCTTCTTTCTCTCTTGGTCACGGCAGCGTGCTGTGCTGATAATTGAATATCTTCTCTCAGTTGGTTTTTCAGCTGCAGCAGGTCGAGTCGGTGTGTGGGTTGACATGTTCAGGCTCTCTTGTATAGCCGATTTCACGTTGCGACTGAAACTTTCCAACCTTCGCAACTTCCAATCATAGAAAAGTTGCTCATTGAGCTTCATCATTAACTCCATGCGAATGAGGGGCTTATTTGGTTGACGTTGATCCCTTTTAGGCTTTTTTGCTGGCGTTGTCTTCGTGTGATGGTTTTCTTTTACGACCTGCCAGGTTTATCTGAACATTTCCTCGAGGTGTTGTTGAAATGTTTTGGTTTTCGTCGCTGATAGAAATTGTGTTTATATATGACATAGCTGTTGACACAAGCAACCTTAATTATGTTATAAAAAAACATAATGGCCATTTTGTTTTTCTATTGCAGCAGTAATTGGAGCAGTGTTGGTCTAGTGTACCTACACCTCTGTTTTGTCGACCAAAGGAACAGACCAAGTTTTATTCGAACAAAAGAACAAATTGTTTATTCAAACAACGTAACAGTAATAGTTGCGAACAAGAGAACAAATACAGTAGTAGAACTAGGTAAAAATGTTGTATTGACTAAAAATGTTCGTATTCGCGATTACACGCTCAAAAAACGGGTTCACTTCACATCTATGAATATTCCAAAGCAACGGTGCCAACATTACGGAAGGACAAGATTCCATGCATGCGGCGACCCAATAGTCCCAGATCCATGTCATGCCGCGCAGCCCCTCGGCTCGGTTGGAACAAGATGGATGGGTTGATAAAGGAGGACGCCGTGCAACAAGTTTTGGACCTGATCAACCAGTATGGGCTAGAGATTACCGTGCCACTAATCCCAAGTGGGTCAAAGCAAAAATGTCGCTGAGGGTCTCAATGGCTGTCTGGGCGTTTGCAGTCTTGATGATCTTGGCCTCAATCCACTTGGATGTTGAGTCACATACTACAAAAACTGAGATTTTGCCACTGATGGGGCCCAAGTAGTCCATATGGAGTCTAGTCCATGGTACATGAGGGTGTGGCCATGGGCGAAGGGTCGATTTAGGGGGTGCACCACGAACTTCACAGCAAACCTCACAGCATTTAGCAATATCTTCAATCTCTGAATCTATTTTAGGCCACCAGATGTAATTGCGGGCATATGCCTTCATCTCAGTTGCACCAAGGTGGGTGCTATGTAGCTCCTTCAGAATTGGGGACCGAAACTTTGTCGGGATGACAACTCTGTACCCCCACATAAGGCATCCTTGCTCAGCAGTGAGCTCATTCTCTCGATGACTGTAAGGCTTCATATCACTATCAGTAGCTGGCAGCTTGGTACCCTTCAAGACTTTGTCCAGAACCTTTGATAGAACTGGGTCAACTCTGGTTTGGCGTTTGATCAACTTCCAGTTCAGGCGAAAAGGGCAATTTTCCTGCACAAAATGTAGATGTGAGACTTCATCCAAGTTGTCAATATCTGATTTTTGAGGGCATGTGGTCTCAGTCCTAGAAAGGAAATCAGCGGCATTTTCCTCTGATCTAACGCACTTGACTGTATTTCTCTCCGCATTTTAGCGAGTGAATAATGACCTGGAGCGATATATCTTGCATCCCACAGATTTATCTCTGAATATTGTACGGCTAGCGCAATTAAATGCACAAATTCAATCACTCTATACTTCGATAGAGTCAGATTCTGATTTTCAATGATTTCATTATATGTAATTAAATCACATAGTATAACGTGCAATTTACAACTCTTACATGAGTCGTTTCCATTATGGCACCATCCGCACTCTGAATCCCAACGAAGATTATTATGCTTTAATTTATCCACATTGCCACAGAGGTTTATCCCCTCTGGCTTACTTTTGGCTTTCAAGAACGCGCCTTCATATTTTTGATGGCAATAACATGGTGATCGGTAGGGCGGCATCCATTTTCGTCAAACACGTGGCCTAAGTACTCAATTTGCCGTACTCCAAACTTGCATTTACTGGGTTTTACTCTTAAGTTGGCATCATGAAGTGCTTTAAGTACAGCCTGAAGCCGAGCATTATGCTCGTTGGAATCCTTTCCAGTGACAACTATATCATCCATCAGGATCTTCACACCCTGAATTCCATGGAGCAGTCATTCCATGACTCCCTGGAATTCATCAGGGGCATTTGTTATTCCAAAACAGAGTCGTCGGTAACGGAAGAGGCCTAGGTGTGAATTGATGGTTGTTAAAGCACGTGAGGATTCATCTAACTCACACTGCTGGAAAGCGTCTCTCAAATCAATTTTTGAAAATACCCTAGCACCCGTAATCCCATCCTCGTTGCCAAGATGTTGATTCCTAGGTTATTATGAACCTCTTTATTGGACCAATCGGGCTAATAATTCGGAATAATAGTTATAATTAGTTTAAATTATTAATGGGCAGATAATCGACGCGTGCTCGGAATATGTTGTGTATTAAAGTCACGTTAAACAAATACAAGAAGGTAACTGAGTGTTATCGAAGTCTTCTGAGTGACATGGAGTCACAACAGGCCTTAAGAACTAGCTTAGAACTAACCAGATGTGAAGTGCAATGAGAACCCACTCCCCTATGTATAACACCGCTAGTTTTCAGCAGGGAGGAGTTCTCTTTCACACTGGTCCTAGGAACTAACATGCACATTGAAATTAATGCAGACGAGCTACTGCCAATTCTAGAACTACGTATCCTACCTAAGGGATCGGAATTAAATTTATCATACTTATGTACCTACCCCTATAGAACAAGATGAACATGAACCAAAACATATCAGATCACCCCCACACAGAGAATCATCCCGACCAGAACCCACCTGCGCTGCCATGAAATGTGAACTAAACATTGATGGATTAACATCAGAGCTAGTAACGAGGTTTGAACTAATATTCATGCCAGCAACGAGCGCACTACTGGTCAGGCCTCCTCATTCAATTAGTGATTCAGCAGAGCTGGCACCGCTCTCCTTTGAGATTGAGAGCAAGGGTGATGTACATAAGGTCTTAGTGGGAGAATCAGAACTATCATGTACATGTTGTACAGAGCTTAATAGCCCTAGATCAGGGGCTGACACAGGCCTAGATGGTACCTTGACCGGTACCCAATGGTATTCAGGGAAATGATCTGCACTCCCATCCCTAACGCAAATGTTTGGGGACAGAGAAGGGGGGCCTAAGAGTGATTTTTGCCTAGCCCCTGATACCTCTTGACCTGATGATGCGGCGTGATCTTCTTGGGGGTGGATCCAATGGTGATGTCTCTCATTGCAGTGATGACATGTTCGTTCTGACGTGCAGTTCTGCACTCGATGGCGGAAGGAGAAACAATTGACACAAATCTTTGCATCTCGAACGAAGGCAATTCGCTTGTCCGATGCTAGTGCACGAAAGACCTTGCAGTGATACAAAAAATGTCCATCTCCACAATAATGACACTTCATCGATGAGCGACCCTCCTCCCGTCCTTGGAGAGTGCGAGCATTGGACTTGAACCGGACGCTTTCTGGGATCTTTGGTTTAACGTCAAGGGGTTTCAAGTGAGACGTTGAAGGAGGAATCATTCTCGTAATTTTCAATTCCTGCTCAATAAATTCCAATAGATCGTCTGCCATTGGGACCTCGTCTCGATCTGATCAAACACGGTTGAATTTTTCTGCTAAAGCAGGCTCAACGCGAAAGAATAATGCTTCGAACAACAGAAACGAAGCTAGATTGGACGTTTCATTTTGTTCTATCGATCTAATCCAAGATCTAGCAGCTGATAGGTAGGCCTCCAACTGTCCGACTTCAGGCCTTTTAATGTGCGGAATTTTCGATCTATCAGCGAATACCTTTCGAGCTAAACGGTATTTACCGGTATTCTCTTCCACTAATGCCCGATACAACGCCTCATATTCCGACCCGTCCGCCTTGAAACTTACCAGGGAACGTTTGGCTTCCCCCGTGAGCTTTTCCACTAGAGCTCGATATTTAATCTCATTGGGGAGGTGCGGAACTTCATGTACTGCTCGGTTGAACAGCCTCTTAAAGGCTGAAAATCGGGTGATGTCTCCATCATAACATGGAACTGTGGACAGGAGCATGTTCATGTATTTGACGGCTTCAAACGTACGCTGGGCAGGACTATCTACGGGCACTTCGGAGGAAGTAGCGGACATAGGCAACGTTTTAACGGTGACCTTCAGGGATAGAGCGACCAACAACTCGCTTAACTTCCTTAGTAACACGTCATGTACCTCTTCGTTGAAATCAGTCGCGTCGAGCTCGCAGGACAGTTCCTCGCCAATGAACAAATACTTTTTCATCAACTGCTGTGCTTCGTCGGTTAGTAGGTCCACCTTGAGAATGGCTGCCGATCTAATAGACCAAGACTTGATCTTTCCGTACATATTTCTTTGAGATTCACTCATTAGTCGAACTACGTCTGTAGGAAGCAATATCTCAGCCATGATGTGAACTAATGGCTGCAGAACTAAAAGGAAGAACTAATAACTCACTAGGACACAATTCTGGATATTGCTCGGCACTTGCGTCAATTATCCCGGGTTTTGGCACCAATGTTTCGTCGACCAAAGGAACAGACCAAGTTTTATTCGAACAAAAGAACAAATTGTTTATTCAAACAACGTAACAGTAATAGCTCTGCAAGCTGCTTCTGCAGCCTCTCCGCTTCCTGCTCCATCCTTTTTTGTAGGTTTCGGGCCCAACAGAGCGAGAGTAAGGTTCACTATTCTTGCAGTGAACCCCACACCTGACTCCAATTTGTGGTGGGCCTTGAGCAAGAAGAGGTTTGAAAATCAACAGTACTAGAGGATTCACCGGCAGGACCCTTTTATTAATAGAGAAAACCACCTCGCAACTCTGAAGGAACGATTAAATCATAATAATATAATAGTGTGATTATGATATGACCCAGATTATGATATGCACAACCCGATTCTGATACGACCAAGATTAAAATATTGTTGGAAACTGTCGTCATGTTAGAAACAGGATTTGTTGTTGTTTGGAAATGAAAATTTTGTTGTCAATTTTGAGTTGGAGAAAAGAGTTGGTGTGTTAAGTTCGCTCAATATAGTTTCAAGTTTATTCCGTGTATAATTTCTAACAGTGGTGTCAGAAGTGGGATCACTGCCAAGGCACTTTGGGCCATGTGGGGCAGATTGTTCCACAAGGAAGGGGTGCTAAAGAGGCAATGGGAGAATGATGCAGACACAGAACAGGTGACACAGATTGTTGTCCAAAGACAATGCCGTCAGATGGTACTACATACTGTACATGAATTGGGCCACTTTGGAACCAGGAAGATGATTTCTGAATTGCGGCGAAATTTCTGTTGGGAAGGAATGCATTGGGACGTGAAAGAGTTTGGCCGAGCTTGTTTTGTGACTGACCAAAGTGTCACTGATCGACGTTTTTTCCATAGGACCTATTATGGATTCTCTGTACAATGATATCTGCTTTTCGGTTAAAAATCCTATTTGACCCATACTTTTGATACTCCCGTATTACCAAGTGTCTCTAAACTCAGGATTGAGCTGTCGAGGTGCTGTCACAGGATGTAACTCCTCTCCTACTTTGATCCATGCTGAGCTTATATAAAACATGGCAGAGATGGGTCCGGAACAGGGGATCTCACTACCTATGTACACAATATTCGTACTAGATGGTTTCAAGAATGCTGCTCTGTCCATATAAGTGACTGGTAGTTCATTATAACAAGCTGTATCTGATCGCGGCTTTACGTCAACGGGAGCACATTCAATCGAATGAACAACTTCTCCTCTTGTGATTGCAGTGTACCCTTCTTTCCCAATGTACACCCTCGCGAACTCTTCAGGATTCTTTTTCGCAACACTAAGAAGAAGCGTTAATAGCTGCTTGTTCAACTCTCAGTAACGTCTAGTGAAGAGTTTACAAAGATCTGTTGTACGATCTGCAATGTTTTGCTCCACATATATGAACTTCAAATTCAGATCCATAAATGTGTTGATGTCTCGAACGTCATCTGCATTAGAATGTTTTGGAAGTAGCCCAGGAGAACCTACAACAACCTCAAGATCTTCTGTTTCAGTTCTAAACCCCTGGAAATTGCACACAGGTGACGGTTTTTTCAGGGAGAGAGCAAAATGTTGATCAGAGGATACCACTAAAAGGACTTGAGGAGCTAGGTGGGCTGTTGTAAGATTAGCATACCCTTCATATATAAGGTTGTACTGAAAATTACCACACTGGTGAGCTTCAGGTAGAATATCCCAGACTATCACCCCAGCCTCAGACACTGCACAACCACCTGTCTTATAAGGGCAAATGTCTCCTTCTCGTGTTGAGACTGTATGATCAGATAAGCGAAGCGTAGCTTTCTCCTGCCAAATTTTGATCTTATATTCGCTTGACCTTATCGAATTCTGATACAAATGCTGTCCCACAGCAAATGTAGTACCAGTACAACGCCCGCTCTCATCTACATGGCCCATATCTACTATTTTTCTTGCCGTTAATGAATTAGGCTTTAGGCCGTCAATCATAGTACCAGTGGGCGTTGTATATGAGAGGCGATTATGTAAATCAGAGCAATCTCGATATGATATGGGGATCTGTTCATCAACTGTCAAGGCCTCCTTCATGATGGATGCATGTGACGAGGTCCCACAATAACTTACCAGTGATGACCTTATAGTACGGCATCTCCGGATTTCAATACTTGTAAGGAATTGTTATATCAAGTCTACCTTTACTTGATTACGATTTCTTGATATTATTCCTCTTTTTCACCTTATTAATTACTAAGGTTATTTTATATACAGATATATAAGGTTCAAGAAATATTTATACGCAAGATTTTGGAAATAGATATAGTTGTTTATTCAATAAATGTATTTATTGCTCCAAGAATTACTACGGGGCTCCTATTAACCACGATGTGGAAAAGGTTTTGCTATTCCTTTAATATTTTTATTTTTATAAAATAGCACCGCAGGTGGTATTAGATAAGGAGTTCGGTTAATGGGATATTAATATCAATTTGATTTAAATACGGAAATTGAATGAACGGATTACCTGGTCGGATGAGAGCTGGGTAGAAAGTGGTAAGGAGAGGGGCTTGTCGCAAGTTTTCGTTATCTCTCCTTCCCCCCAGTCACTCCTCGCCTCTCCTCTCGCGATTGTTCCGCTGATAGCCGATAGATGGTGTCGGCTATCACATACTTGAGAATAACTTGGGACTGACAACCTGAACATGAAGCGTTTCATGTTTGTTTAACATTCTCATCTGGGGTTATACAGGAACTCACATGATGCAGGGCTATGGGAGTGATGTTGGTATTAGGGTGAGCGCAGTCATATTGGGGCGTTCGCGGGGTGTCCGTCCGTCTGTCTGTCTGTCGAGGTAGCCAGCGTTGGTGGCGTTGCCTGCGCTGCCTTTCTCTTTTTGGTGGGTGGTTGTTGGTCTGTGTTTGTGGTCGGGTGTACGCGTTCTGTATTGTTGTGGAGGGGGGAGTTGGGGTTAGCGTCATTAGTGGTGTCGGTTGGGTTGTCAGTGGTCGGTGGAAAGGGTCTGTCTGTCGGTTCAGGTACTGTTGTATGCCGTCCTGTATTAGCTGTCCAGGGTGGGGGGATTGCGGTTGGTTGTTTGGGGTTATGGTCATCCTGGCCATAGGGGATGCCAAGTGGTGGGGGTTGGTCGGGGTGGGTGTGGGCTTGCAAGGTGGTGTGCTGCTGTCTGTGAGTAGCATCTCCTCTTGATCCTGCTGGGGTTGTAATCGTGCAGGTTGTTGTGGTGGCTGATTGTGTAAACCTCTATGTTCTTGCCATAGGGTGCTGGGAAGTGCACGGTACCTGCTGTTTGGGGGAATTGGTTGTCACCAGGTATAGTTTGGGGAAGATTCTACCGCCGTTATTAAGGCTTGTAGCCCCTGTCAGTCAACTGGTTTCGTTTGAAATAGGAAATGTTGTTTCGTTTCCAAATTTACATTCTCGATTATCAAATCAATCATTTCGGCGTTACTAAATTCGGGTATAATTTTGTGAGCTTTATAAATTTCATTCACGTATTGCTGGAACAATTCCGCGTGACGGGGGGGTCTCAATATGAATTGCGCGACTAATCTATGTTTCATTGTTTTCGGTAGCAATTCGTTTGTCATAATTTGTCTCACCGTTTGGAAGCATAATTTTATATCCCTGTTTTCTGTAATCGTCGTTTTAATGTATTGAAATCTGGGATCTAACGCTAATGACTGAATTACCGCGGGTATACATTCCGGGACTACATCGTTCAAATCGCTTAATGCCATTAGGAATTTAATCACCGTTTGGGGGTTGTCCGTGTAAAAGGGTGGCAAATTATCGACGTGTTTTTCAATCCGTTGTGGCATGTGTACAACGGACTGCGATGATGGTGGTGTTGCAACACCTTGGGCAGCTGCTTTTATACTCAGCTGTTTGGTAATCCTCGCCAGCATATCTATTGTTTTTAATAAATTTGGGTCAGTTTCTGCCTCGTCGAACCAACCGCTCTTATTTCCATTGTCGCCCCCTAAGTCGCCTCCTTCTGTCCACGTGGGATACAGGTGAGCAGCTTTAAACACAATATATGGGGGTAGCAACGTCCCATCGGCGGTCCCAGCCATCATGACTGAAGTACTCATTTTTGAACTGTCAATAACCCGTTCAGGATGACGGGCACCACGTCGAACGATCACTTTCACCGAACCTGGGTCATCAACGAAATTCGTCTCATCATAGTTGATGATATTGCTTGGGGGCACATTTTCCAAGGTGACAGACAGTCGTTCGAAATAGGCCTTGATAGTATCACAACTAACTGCAGCACGGGCTCGTTTGATGTTCTCGCTCATTCCGAGGGAAATTTCGTGGCCATGGCGAGAAAGAAGGTTCCTTATCGGCCTCTTGTATCACGTCTAACGATTTGTGGTACCGCTGTATCATCACGACAAGATTCTTGTTTTTGTCGCGAAAATTTGTTAAATCCCGTCGGATAAATCACTCCAGTGGCGGATTCCACGCAATATTTTGTTCCAATACCAACTAAGCCCAGTAAAGCGTAAGGACTTTTGTTTACTATCAGATCTCCGGCAAAACCTGCTAGTGCACGCCTGTCTGCTTTTCTTACTTCACTAGCACTAGTAGCATAGTGGTAATCAAAGTCATGCTCCTTGGCTATTTGATCGGAATGACAAGTAGGAGGAGGTGCGTCTAGTGGGTTAAAAGGGCCAAGCCAATCACAATCCGGTGCGGTTAGGCATTTTTCTTGAATTTTTTTACACATAAATTTTAAATAACTTTAGTACACATTCGAAGGAAGAGGCTCGTTTCATTCACTCCGGTTCAATGACTCTAACTTGTGGATGGAGGAAAAATGAAAAGCGGCAGTCAACAACTGCTGAGACAGTGATATCCGAGAACAGTTTTAGCTCACCCAGTGCTCGAGGGCCCGAAACTAAACGGGAGTCTGAATGAACGTGGCTCGTTGATCGAATATATATTTTTGTACACCGAATAATTACTGCTTTCCGGTACTATCTTTCAGGTTTTATATCGTTAGTGACACTATACTCTCGAACTAAGGACCTTTGCCAAAATTCAACTTCGTAACTTCACTTCCACTATAAGAAAATACTCATTTACTGAGGATCGACTTCGGACACGTCCGCACTCGACAACAACGCGACAGCAACTGATTTGACTGAAACTTTGAGACTTTGACGGCAACTGAAATTCGTTTATTATTTTACTTTCTCTCCTGAAGGGAGATATTCGCTTAAGTTTTTTACCCTTTTCGGTCTGTTGATCAAAATTGAGGTTTTAGCTAGCAAAGTCGGCGATGCCAGTCGCGTACGAACGAAGCACCGAAAATGTCTGCTGTGTGAGAAAGTGGATAGCGCACAAGTTGGTGATGCCAGCCACGAGCGTCTGAAGCGCCAAAGTTGCTTGCTGATGTAGGAAGGTGATTAGTGTGCAAAGTTGGCGATGCCGGAGGTGAGCATCCGAAGCACCAAAGCTGTTTGCTAGGAAGGAAGTGTGCGGTATGTAGTGCGAAAAATTGGCGATACCAACCTCTCGAGGTTGTGGCACCAACTTGCTTGCTACGGAGGAGAGGTCCTTGGATGCTGAGGCGATACCTGTCTCTGACCGAGTAAGTACTCAAGGCAAGGTTAAGTAAAGTGAAAGGAGAACGCAGGGTTTTGGTTAAAGCTGCTAGGGCTTCCACGGACTGTAGCCTCCCGGCTCGTAGGCCGGGTTTTTATAGGGATATGGAACCGCTTCTACCCTGCTCGATTTGGAGGAGGATGGAAGGGACGACGCTACCTGGTCGCTTTGGCCCTCCTTCATTAGGGAATAATTCTGTTGTTTGATGATGGGAAAAATCGCTGCTGAATTTACTCGCTCGATTTCATGTAATCGAATCATAAAATGCATAATTTGCTTGGGGGAATGAACATTAAAAGTTGTGAAGGAATCGACGGTGTCTTGTCAATGTTTACTTGTTTTTGCGGGGTCAGAATTAACTGGTTGCAGAGGCAGAGAGGCAAGGGTAACCAAAATGAAAACAACTCTTTAATTGACGGTATTCCTTCAATATATTTCTACTAATAACAGGCTTGCCAACCAATGCGATTATTTATCAATATTCCTATCACTAACTTCAGTGTATCAATTGCTATCCTACCCCAGGTGCCTGAATTCGGTTATTGCTAAAGAATGATGAACAGTGAAACACAGTATCAACTAACTCTCAAACATTCGCCTTTAAGGATAAAGAAAACCACACAAAGTAAATCGATACGCAAAATACACTGGGAAACACCCGCTCCCTCTTAATGGTCTACAGGACCCTGAATTACACCGACTACTCCTAACACCCGTACTATTAGAATGACGACAAGTAAACAAAATTATATTCCCAGATAATTATAGTACCTAAACTTTAAAGATAAATCAAATCATACAAGTAAATTGATATGCAAAATTACACAGGGAAACACCCGCACCCTCTTAATGTTCTAAATAATACCCGAATTACACCAACTGAATCTTAACACCCGTACTATTAGAATGACGACAAGGAAACAAAATTATATCCCCAGATGATTATAGTAAATTAAACTTTAAAGATACACAAATCACACAAGTAAATCAATATGTAAAATTACACAGGGAAACACCCGCTCCCTCCTAAGGTTTTAATTGATCCCGAATTACACCGACGAATCCCAACACTCGTACTATAAGAATGACGACAAGTAAACAAAATTATATTCCCAGATAATTATAGCACATTAAACTTTAAAGATAACACAAATTACACAAGTAAATCAATATGTAAAATTACCCAGGGAAACACCCGCACCCTCTTAATGCTATATTAAATTGTTTTTTAGCTCTCCAACACACTACATTATCGTTTAACTTGATAACATAGCCACTATCTAGCCTTCTATATTTTATATCATTGGCATAATCAGCGTCAACATACGCAAAAATGTTGAAGTTAGAATTTGATGATCATCCAAAGTACAATCTCAGATGTTTAGTAATCTTCAAGTAACAAACAACTCTTTTTAGGTGTGACCAATGATTCTCGTTGAAGGAATTTTGAAATTGGCCAAAATATGTTATGGCTCTATCAAATCATCATTGAAATATTTCCAAAAATATGTTTCCCGGCGATGGTATATCAGGTTCAAATGCAGATGACAGTAATTCGAAATCATCAAGGATGGAAACGTTCTTAACTTAACTCCCCACGCGATAGTACTGTCACGGAGTGAGCTGCGGTCATATTGGGGGGTACATACTGGATGTGGCCTATTGCCCTACATAAAGGTATGGTCACGTCATCTGGGGATTTGTTTATAATTACTATGTCCTCATAACTATTTACATTATTGTCTACTAAAGGAAGATGTTTTATCCTGCGGGATCAGAAATGAAAGGAAATGGATTGAACGTCTATTAGCGAATGATCTATTAGCTAATCGATAACGTCCGGTGTTATCCGATACCAAGGACGTATAAAGCTCTTGGTAATCTGACCCGTCACCTCTACAGCTCGAGAGAGCTGTATGGGCCGGACCTACCAGTTTTTCTGACAGGGCCCTGTACTTAATTTCGTCAGGTAGATGTGGGACATTGTGAACGGCCCTCTCGTACAAACTTCGAAACGAGGAAAAGTGAACAATGTCCCCGTCATACGTAGGCACGGTAGACAACATTATGTTCATGTACTTTACCGCTTCAAAGGCCAGAGCTGCTTGTTCATTAGACGCGGGCATGGGCGCCAATGCTGCCTTATGATCTTGTGGTCTATCGGCTTCCATGTGTGCCTGAAGCTCCGCGACCTGTTCAATGAGTCGCTCCAGCACATCCTCAGTGAAGTCAACGGTTTCAAGCCGCTCACAATTCCAGATTTCTTACAAGTATTACAAGTAATTGTTAAAGAGTTTATTGTTCCATTTTGATTAAAATGACACTTACACCTTGGTCCAGAACTCACCCATTGGTCTTTGACGCCCGCCCGATTAGCAACACGAAAAGCGGTCACACTCGCGGGCGTACGCCGTTTCCCGGGAGATTCTGACAGTATTTCGCGACAATAGCGACATATCGGCCGCCCGTCGGGTGTTCGGTCCGGGTACGGCTTAATTTTCACGGGTGTTATCAGGGGCTGCGGTGGTGGAATATATGGCGAATAGTAAGGCATTCTCTTGTTTGGCTGCTCGCTTCTCGCCCGGCTGGGTTGAGCAACCTTCAGGGTCAGCCACTGTTTTATGTTTTTCCGTAGGTCTGCTACGGTGGTATTCTTCTGGGAGGTTAACCATTGCTGAGGGGCACCTTGCATTCCTCTCAGCACATTTTCCACTATCCTTGCCTCTTCCATGTCAGGGTTGACCCTCAAAGACAGGGTCAACACGTCCTCCATATAATCGATCAACCCTTCCACTGGTCCCTGAACCCGGGTGTAAAGGGCTACGGCCTTGTCCACCTCTGATTCCAGTTGACCAAAATCTTCCACGAAGGCTGTCTTCAATTGTGTCCACGTCATGGCATCGAAATTCGGGTCATCCTCCTGCCTATCAAACCAAGTTAGTGCCGATTTCTGTAGGAAATTCGGGAAATGATTTTTCTTGGCTTCATCCCGCCATCCTTCGGTGCGCGCCAATCTTTCGTATAGCTTGAGGAATTTGGTTACATCCTCGTTGCCCGTGAACCTAGGGATATTTGTCTGGTTGGCCATGGTTCTAGACGAATGTTGAAGATGTGAAGCGAGTGACGGCGAAGGGGCTGGAGGAGGAGACGGGGATGGTAGAGGTTGGGGCGGCTAAGGAGGCGGCGGAGGGATTGACAGGTTTGTTGCCCTTGACCTCTTTGGATGTTCTTTGTATCTTGAATGAAATGTAAGTTTGGTACACATTATGTAAGGCTAATGCAAGAGCAGAGAGATTGTCCTTATGGAGCTCAGGATCCACGAAAGAGGCAAACTTGGGCAAAAATCTTGACTACCAATAATGCCTAGTTCATTTTCAGTGACCGCACTGATTGTTTCACTCGATTGTAAACCATCCAAGGCATGGAAAGGCTTGGGATAATCGAGCCAGAGTCATCAGACCTTGTTTAGGGGAACTTTTTATGTTGTAGGTTTCAAGTAAGTCTTTGATTAGCTCCAAACCTTTGGGATCAGTGTTTGTTGAAGTTATGAGATCAATCCTCACTCCTCTTGCGTGGTGAAGACGTATTGAAAGCAACAAGTCATTAATTGCAGCTGAAGCTGTCTTATTTTTGGCCACTGCACATTTAATAAACTCTTGAGAACACTCTCTCAACACTGAAGCCATCTTAAGAGAAACTATTGATGGTTGCTTTCAGCTTGTCAACGTTACTTGCAGTTAGAGCAGATCTACAAGAGTCGACAAACTCAGAATAAGTAACATCCTTGCTTAGAGCTTGATATAATCCCATTGCAATCTAAAACTGCTTACTAGTAAACGTTTTGCTTCCCCTGCAAGCTTTTCCACAAGTGCCCTGCGCGCTTTTCCGAGTGCATTTCATCTCATTGGCGAGGTGGGGAACCTCATGAACTGCTCGATCAAACAACCTCTTGAAGGCTGAAAATTGTGTAATGTCTACATCGTAACTTGGAACCGTGGACAGCAGCATGTTCATATATTTTACAGCTTCAAATGTACGGTGAGCTGGACTATTGACATTCAATTCAGAGGAAGTTTCAGACATGGGCATCGTTTTACTCGTAATATTCATTGATAGCGCAACCAATAACTCACTCAACTTCCTTAGGATCGAGTCATGAACTTCTTCATTGAACTCCGTTGCATCGAGCTCACAGCTCACTTCCTCGCCAATGAACACTGCAGCGACGATACCAAATTTTTCAAATAAAGGTAAATGAAATAAATTCAAGGTGGGGATGAACCCAAAGTCAAACTATTGGTTTCAAGATATTTATTTTGCCCGAAAAAAAAACTTCGAACTTTACTTTCAGTTCACAGTTGAAAGTAGGTAGGTATATTGTACCAAAAAGTAAATTCATTAAACTTCGACATATCTCAGGGGCCTCACAGATATAGCCAAGACGACACGATACGATAAATAGAAAGAATTGTAATCTTAACTGTGCGACTTCTCCTAACACAGATCGAACGAGAGTAGGCACCTCCACTGATGCACTTAATGCTAAACAAAATTGGCAAAATTGCGCAAAAAGAACGCATGAATTTGAGTTGCGTAGTGAGAGTGGGTGGAGCGAGTGGAGGGGCGGGGTCTAGCTGTTTTGTAGGTTAGGGCGTCCAGTTTTAGTAGCAATGGCGCAGTGGACCGTGGCGCACCGCGTTTTCGCTGTTGAACATTTCTTTAAAAGTAATGAATCTGTTATTACTGTTCAACGACTTTTTCGCACCGAGTTCGATGTTCCGCGAAATGGTTCGATACCTGATCGCAACACAATACTTCGTTGGGTTACCTCTTTTCGCACAACTGGATCCGTTATGAAGCACAAGTCGTCTGGTCGTCCTTCCACAAAATGTCGACAGAGTAAGGGCGTCTGTTCTTCTTCGCCGCTCCACAAGGCGGCGCGCTCCAACTCTGAACTTGTCTCGACGCTCGCTACAGCGCATTCTCAACGATGAGTTAAAATTTCATCCCTACAAAATTATGATTGTACAGAAGATTTATGAACGTGAACGAACAACGGAGACTGTTTTGTGAGAGAATGCTTGATGTTCTTGCCACTGATGATGTTGTGTTAATAATGAGTGATGAAGCGCACTTTCATTTAGACGGTTATGTTAACAAACAAAACTGTCGCTATTGGGCAGCAGAAAACCCAAAAGAATTGCACCAAAAACCACTGCACAGTGAAAAGCTAACTGTTTGGTGTGGAGTTTCAAAAAAAGGAATCATTGGGCCTTACTTTTTTGAGGAAGGCGGTGTTACTGTAACCGTGAACTCTGAACGATATGTTGCAATGCTACGCAATTTTTTGCAGCCACAACTTGCAAACCTTGGGGTCAACAAAACAAAACTGTGGTTCCAACAAGACGGAGCTACATCCCACACGGCTAATGATTCCATGGCAGAAGCACGAAGGATGTTTCCTCGACATTTGATTTCACGTTTCGGCGATATCCACTGGCCTGCACGCTCCCCAGATCTCTCGGTGTGTGACTTTTTCCTGTGGGGCTACCTAAAAAGTAATGTTTATCGCAACAAACCCCGTACACTAGGCGACCTGAAAGCTGCAATACGGGAAGAAATCACAGCTATTTCTAACGAGACATTGTCAAAAAAGTAATGGAAAACTTTGAAGAAAGACTTTTGATGTGTATCGATGCGGAAGGACAACATCTGTCTGAAGTGATCTTCAAAAAGTGATCGGTTCCCTACAAACAGTGCATATCAATATTACAATGAACAAAGTCATAAACTGGATAATCTAAACATTGTATTGATGTGAGTGCATTTTGTATGTAATCATAATAAAGCAAATTATAGTGGTTTGAAATTCATGATGCACTTTTGCTAAACAAAATTGTTACTTACAGCTTGGTGAGTTCCTACGGCCGTGGAAAAAGAGTTCGATTACAATTAAATTACAAGTATTGGCTGTGATACAAATTTTCGGGAGTTCAAGAGTTGGTGTAGGAAGAAGGGATTTTCCTATTCTCAATTCGGCAGGTGCGGCGACAATGTTGCAGCTCTCACGTAAAACGGTACAATAATTTGATGGGCGCTTTGTCGGGCGGCGGTGCTACTGAATAATTGCCTCCTAGATGATCAACCGTGTTGCCTCATTACCTTCAGTAGGTAAAGGCCCAGAACGAGTTGGCGGCTCTGTATCACCCTCTACCTCAGAATCAGTGTCGTGATCCGACTGAAAAACGATTTCCTCTTCATCACAATCTGATGCCTCGTCACCGAGGTAGTCATCCTCACTCTCTGATAGCTCCGCGAGAATACGGACATAATCACTTGGGGGAACAATATCTCCCGACATGAATTGCGGGGCTGGGGCACTGAGTGCATGAAAGCGAAAATGGACAACGGTCGCACACTGTCGGAAGACGAGAGGTACTGGTGCCCGAGAGAGGAGCAAGGCGTCTCAGTGGGAAGTTGGTAGGAGGGTAATAGAGTGGTAGGAGATGCTAGAAAGATGCGGGCAACGACAAGAGTAAAAAAAAAAAAAAAAAAAACGTCCGTGCACTCAGTGCCCCAACCCCGCAATTCTAGTGCAACAGCACTTGTTGCAAATCGACACAGATCATTATTAAATCTGAATTATCGTTGCTAGCTTGTTCATCGCTAGAAAGGGTCTTATAAGCTGCATCAGCTTGATAATGGTGCAGGCTAGAATGTTGGTGAATGGCTTCAAACTCCTTGAAAGTTTTAGCTTCCTGCAGCTGTATGTAAAATCTGTCACATCTTGTACATGTGTCAGAACAGGGAGCCCTGAGGTTGAAATCTGTGTGAAATACGTTTCGGTAAATCCTCTCGGAGCACTTGACAGCAGGGTACTTGCATTTGAAGAGGTCATACATTCTCTGTATTGATAAGTCAGGTTCTAAACAACCCTTGGAGCTCTCACGACGAGAATAATGATTTTCTTGCATCAGAAACGAATTAATGTGGGCTCGAATCAGTTCCAGGCATTCTTCTGGAAGTCTTTTGGGGCGTTTGTTGTGGTCTCTGTAGTATTCGAGGAATTATTATTTAAATAAGCACACTTCACGTTTCAATCTCACTTTATTCATTACTACTAACATTTCCTTCCTCCACAAAATGTGACTTTTCGGATTTGTTTGGTCTTTTTTTGTGGAATTTACTTTTTGATTTATTTGGACAAACTTTGTGCAAATGGCCTTTAGTTTTACAATTATTGCACTCATACTCCCTGTAATGGCATTTTTCTGGTAGATGATTCGCTCTTCCTCCACAAACTTTACAGTCTCCTCTCCTATCTTCAACCAAAATATTATTCTTGATCTTGTTCAGCAAAATTGTACAGCGTCAAGCTGGCTTTGAAGTTTGTCATGGACTCCAATATCTACTACCGCCCCCAAGTCATTATAATTTCAGACTCCAAATCGTTATTGCCCAAAATGAAGAAGGTAAACCGCACTGTAAGACTGAACTACATCGAGAGCCAAATTGTTCATTATGTTCATCTCCTGAATTCAGTTGGTTCCAAACCAAATTGATCTGGATAAGGGGTCACTGCGATATACCTGGTCTCCTATCATGGAAGTCGCCTTCTTTAGCGAATGAAAAGTTTCACTTTCCACTTGAAGATCATGTTTCTTAATCACATGTGATCCTTATTGGTGTAGCATCGCTGCTCACACATACCACAAAGCATCTTTGGAACCAGGGGCACTGTCGGACGCTGGGCATGGTATTTTCTCAAGTGTCTGTTGAGGCTGTTCACATCTTTCAACATCGAACCGCACTGATTGCACTTAATCATCTTAGTATTTATGATAGGTTTATATGCTCGGACGGATGGGTAAAATGATGACTGAGATAAGTGATTGCCTGCCTCTTCGGAGTGGGGATCATTTGGAGATCCGTCTCGCAAGGGGTTAACCTCAACAATACCTAATTATATATTATAGTAATATTATTATGCTCTTCTGCTTACCGTCTCTCTTAATGGTGCTCCATTTGCAGCGACGACCATCAGTAATATAAACAATAAAAATAAGAAAAAACGTATCAAGTTGAACATTTTATCGGAAAACACTACCAAGAAATAACAAACGCAGGATAATGAGTCGCAAAGAACTCTCGATCGGGTGAGCCAATCACGTTACAGAACGCAGGTGCCGTCGATTCTCGCTAGCCGTCCATGTCTACAGTTTGTCGCACCAGCCGCTCCAATCGCCACAGCCGCAGCAACCCCTCAGCCGCACCCGACGCATCCATGTGAACGGGCCTTTAAGGTTGAATCCTTTCCCTTGTGTTTGAGTGAGACGGATGATCGATGTTTGCCTCTCTCTTTCGTCGCGGCTCCTATCGGTCCTGTTTGGAGTGATTTAGGACTTCGGATTGGTGGGGAGGGCCGTTCGACTGCGTGCGAGGGAGTGAAGTCTTGATGTTATACTCAAATTGGATTCCTTAATCCTTCTTGCGAAGGATAAGTAAAACAGCTCTTCGCTGTCATATTCAGTACGAGCTTCTATGGCCTGCAGATTTTGCAGGATGGCGTCGGCAAGGGGGTCTTCGTAAACAGGTCGTTCTGCAAAAACAAACCACATCTACAGTTCTTGAATTACAGGACGGTCAGGGCAAAGCACAGCAACCTGGGAGATGTTAAACCAGAATTGATGGCCTCCCAACCTTCAATAAAATCCTTCAATGGGAGAAACTTAGTATCATAAGGTTTGTCTAAAACAGTTCGTCGCATTTTCTAGTATCAGATACTGTTTTCACGGGATTACGCATCAAAAGGACACAACGTTTGAATAAAATCTCAATTTACTTTTCCTTGGGTTTTAATTATCACAAAAAGACTCGAACAGATCCAAAAAACAATAATCTCATTTTTCTCATTATTATATACTGCAGCGGAATTGTTTCATTACAAGCCTTTGGTATTTCGACTTCAATTACTGCAGCTCAATTACGATTAGGAACGTACTTCTTTTTTTATGAGGCAAGCCTGCTCGGTTTGTGCATTGGGGCGAAATCATCTCCCCCAACATAACACGATTCTCTTCTTGAGATGTTGACGGCTGAGGTTTATCTAAAGGATTTTATTGCAGTGAAAAGCCTTTTAAACGTAAAAGGAATGAAATTTAATCATAAAACATCGTCAGAACAGAACTGCGTAATATCAAGAATGTAAATAATAAAATAGGAAAACACCCTCTTCGACTGAACGTTCAACAGACTGTTCAGTGTTCATGTCAGACACAGGCAGGAGAGAAATAGTGATTTACAACACTCCCCCATTCGTGAACTGTCGGAGTCCCATTTTTTCTATGAGGTAGACATGGCGAGGTCTTGCTAGAGCCTTGGTTGGACATCGGCTTCCATTTCCTCTGTGCAGAGGTAGTCGATGTCAATGTCACCCGCAGCAATAAGATCTCTGATAAAATGTGCACGAATATCAATGTGCTTGGATTTTCCATTTACGGTGGGGTTTGAACATAAACTTTTTGCTGCCTGGTTATCATTTAGGAGTACGAGTCTTTGCTGATTTATTTTCGCAATTGCACGAGTTGCAAGGATTAGGATTTTCTTTTCCAGACGTTACCTCCTTTTCCTTGTTTTGGTTTCCTTCCTTTTCCTTATGTTCGCGAAATTTTGACCACTTTTTCTTGGCATTTGGTTTTGAGTAAAAGGCTCCTTCACCCTTGGTGGATTGGTCCGCCCTGGCTTGCCCTTCCTCAAATATTTTTACTTTTAGTTCAGAGAGAGTAGGTAGCTTATCTCTAGTTTCTATAGCCACACGAAAAGTGTCAAAATTGGAGGGGAGACTATAAAGAAGCATGATTGAGAGAAGCTCCTCTTTAATATCAAGTAGTGAGAGACTTTGAAATCCTTCTCAGCTCCTGATTGGCGAATCCTCTTCTTCACGTTTCGTGTCCAATCCTCTTCTCTGATTTGTTTTCTTTTGGCTCCTTTAATGCCAGAGAGATGTTCCTTTCTCGTCGACAACATATTAGGTATTTATTTACAAGAACGAAAAGTCGCACCATAACCCGTGAACAAGAGAACAAGAGTGAACAAGTACGCACTGATAAGAGATTCTCCACAAAACACCCTTGATAAAATCATGGATACCAACGAAACAAATGATCGGATCGAGACGAAATTTTGAGGGTACATGAATGAGACCTAGAGGGCGTGTTTAAAGCGTTCTCCGCAAAAAGGGCGTTTGGGATCATCCGCCCTTTTTGCAGCTACCGCCTCAATTTGAGAATTACATCGGTGGAGGTTAGAACAGGGGTAGCTGGGGAATTTAAGTACCTTAGGCTTTTCAACTTTATTTCGGCTTGAGGAGGGCGATTAATGTCGTTTGGAAGCATAACGAATTTCACTAAAGAAGGGGTGTCAAATGTCGACATAGTAATTAGCGTATGATTTCTATATTCTATTATGCTATTACCGGGGGGGAATTAAGAAAATTCCAAGTAGTTCTTTGAATTCTATGTCGCCTTGGGTAGTAATTTTTATCTGGTCCTTATGTGGAAAAATGAAAACATAGCGTTTCGCTTCTTCTAATAATTCGACATGGTTCTCTTGTAACTTTAACTGTATAAGGTCGCAACGACCGTTAATGCCTTTATTGAGGATATCTGATTCGCAATAATGCTCGCTAGAAAGTTGAAGATTGTTTCGGGCAGAAATAGAAATTAAGACCATATTCGCACAAGTTGTTTAGAAATAAGTGTGGGGATAGTAGGGATAAATGACACAAGTTGTAGAGCGTTGAAGGAAAACGTCTGTATTCGAATAGCTCTGGTACATAACTGTTTGGGCTGCACTCCCTTCACCGGCTCCCTAGCGTACGGTTGAAGAACTAACTAGTCTTTAGGCGCCATTTCCAAATATGAAGGTAGGTAAGAAGTTAGGTTTATCGAGCATTTCCCGACATATGATATCCGAATTTGACTCGGATATGGTTCTGAATCTCCCAGAGGGATTCGCCTTCGAAGTCGGGTAACTGTTTACCCAAAGTGTTTCGTAAATTTCTGAGCGAGGAAAGTAACGCTTGAGGCTTGATTATGCTGGGGTGCAATTTCTTTAATTTACAGAAAGTGACGGAATTGTCTATATCTTGTATATTAGATCTAAAAGAATTTGGATCAATAACTGGTTATGCTCGAGGGCGTTTTCTACCTGATTTACATGAGTAGCAAATGAACTAGCCTCTTTCAGTTTTTGGATTTCGTTCATTAGGATGTCATGATTACAGTTAATTGTGTCAATGGTGAAATTTAGTTCTTCTACTAATTCATTATTGATTGTGTAATGGTGATCAATTTGTTGGGATAGGGTCTCTTGAAGATGTTGTATGATTCCATTATATTTTTCTTCGTCGTTGGCATCTAGATTCCCGGAGGAGAAGGTGGGAATATGGAACCCCTATTCATTTCTTTGTTATAAAAAATCAAATTCCCAACTAAGGGCTCAACTGCTTATGGCAGACGGCTTAATTTCTCGCCTTGAAGTAATATCAAAGTTGGAAAACAATTCAGACCGAATTTAGTTGTCGTAAATTGAGTTTTTCCAAAAAATGTCAAAATTTTGTTTTCGCAAAGATTGTAGGTAATATGGACCCCAAGGTATTCTGAGTAAAAAAGTGGAATTATGGTCAAAAATCAAAGGAAAATCGAGTTTATCATTACCAATTACATTAAAAATGTGTTTTTACATAATATTACATACTAAGTTAGGTATTTAACATTATATTACATACAAAAATTTTTGATTAAAAACTCATTTGCAAAAGTCACAAACGTAATGTTCATTTTCGGCCCCAGCACACTCAGAATGAGCCCACATTTGACACATAACACACATCACCCATAACTCTCCAGCACAGTCGTCTTTGAAATTTTGATCGCAAAAAATGCATTCCGCGTCTTCCTTTGTTGGGCCCTCTTCGCCAACAGGCATTTCGTAAACAGAATCTGATGACCTATCTTCGGGGATTGAACCTGAATCATCTGTCTCACTCTCATCATTATCAGATTTGCGCTTCCGTTTCAATTTTTGTTTTTTTGAACGATTCTTTGTTCCTGAACCTGAAGGTTGATTTAGATCTCCAGGTCTACCACCTCCTCTGCGTCGACGTATTCCGCGGCCGTTTCCCTTGCCATCAGTTAAGGGACGAGGGGCTGGAATAACCTTGATGTTTTTACCCTGAGAATTCAACAACATGGCTTTGTGCGGTGAACCAGTGATCAGCGCGCAAGAAGCCGCTTTTCTCCCCCTGTTGCTGTTCTTTCTTTTCGGTTGGGGAAATGGTTGAATATCTTTTGGTGAAACCATTCCAGTTGCAGAATTGCCTGCTGAACTGGTAGAGGGAGTGTCAGGCGGCAGGGTCGTAACAGAAGTGGCAGGTGGGTGGGGTGGATCTTCAGCAGGCTGGGGTGACACTGGAGTGGTGTGTGTCACCAGTGGAGTTGGGTCCTCCACCAAACGTTGGTGATTTTCCGCTGCAACGAAGTCTGACTCGGTGAATATGTGGCGGTTGCATGGCCAAATTCCAGTGGCTCTAAAGCCATTTACTGCAATGGATCCCCTTGTGCATTCAAGATATGCATCAGAGAATAATTGTGCAATATCATCTTGGCGAAGGCGTCTATCCTGACGAAGCTGAAACAGCCGGATTTGCTCACTGTAATTGGTCTTGAGGGCGCCCATGAACGTTTTATCGAGCGGTTGTAATTTGTGCGTGGTATGGGGAGGCAATGAAATGATGTGAATGTGATTAGCTCGTGCTAATTCAACCACATCTAGGTTCCGGGTGTGAGAGTAGTGCCCGTCCAGTACAAGAAGAATGGGAGACGTTTCAGTTGGGTGAGTTTTAGAAATAAAATGCTCCAACCACTGGGTGAACAAATGTGCCTGCACCCAACCTGATGGGTGCACTTTCCCAATAGCTCCTGGAGGAGCTCCTTTCATTAGTGGATCGGACCAGTATTTTCTGGGGAAGATTATCATGGGAGGGACAAACGAGCCACCTGCACTCATGCAACAAATGACAGTCACTAAGGAACCTCTCTCAGCAGCCGTTAGTGCACCGATTTGACGTTTTCCCTTGAGACCAATCACTTCAGGAATCTTACTTTGAACAACACTCAAACCGCTTTCATCTACATTCCATACCCTGTCAGGAGGGAACTTGTATTTAGCGTAAATTGATTCAAGGAGATTGAAGAACTCAGTCACTTTTTCACGAGAAAATCCCTCAGCTCGGGCATATGATGTTCCGGTTGGTTTTCTTATTGACAGTTCATTTTTATGTCGCCTGAGGAAATGATCGAGCCATGCTCGTCCGGCAACGTCATTTGAAAAGTTATGTTTTATGTTGTTCCTTTTTGCCAACTGGTATGCCAATCTCCTTACATCCATCCTTGTGAGTCCATAAAAAAGTGACTCCATATCTTGCAAATGTTTCACCAGTTCGGCCTCCAACTTGTCAGATAAAATGGGTTTTCTCCCTAGTTTTTTGTTAACCACTTCATCTGGTGGAACAGAGGTTTGTTTAACCAACCTTCTCAATGTAGACGCGGGGACTTCAAAATGTTTAGCAGCTCTCTTGACTCCCATAGTCTTCTCTCTTACCATTTTGACAGCTGCAGCCATTTTGTCTTTCTGCCAAACTTTTCGTTGTTTTGCCGTCTTCATTTTGGCGTCAAGGTTTTTTCTTGGCATCTGAAAGAGAATAGCACTCATATATTAACTTTGGCTCACCACTTGCATATCATCTAGTCACAATTTATCACGTTTTAGATTAAATAACCTTAAAATTGGTTCTAAAAACAGTTTATATTCATCTTATAATAAAAATTGAACATCCTCAATTGTGTAGGTAATATGGACCCCGGAGCACTGCGGGGTTCATATTACAATCATCAATTGCGCCATATTATCAACAACGACGTTCTCAAAAACTGTGTTTTTTTAACCTGTAGGTAAACGATACTCAGGATACGAAAAACGGATTATCACAGCCTGAAACGTGGTTGTGAAGGGGGAGCATCGATATTTTCACAAACTGAAGTTTAAATTAGCAAAAACGGAAGTTTTACTCACCTCGTTCAATATTTGACGGAGCAGAAAAAAAACATGACGTCACAGAAAGCTTGTTGATGCAAAACTGAGTGTCCCCGCTTGCCCTCGTCGCTCCCCCACTCCAAAGATGCGGTACAAGCCCCTTCTCCACTCTCAACCCCCCCCTGGCCTGTGAAAGCACGGGGGTCCATATTATGTGAGGGGTTCATATTCCCACCTTCTCCTAAATTTTATGACTGAGCCTAGTCCGTTTAGGAGTCCACGTTTTTGACGGCGGGGTAGGATTGACTCGAATATTTTTCCTTCGGCTAGATTCAGCATGTGATTTACCAATTTTATTCTAGGATGGACGGTTTTTTGAACTTCTTCATCGCTTTTTATAATATCGTTAATTTCTTCGAAATGTTGTCGGAGTGCTTTAATTTGATTGAGGATCCCATCAAGCTGATAATAATGAGTTATGGTATGATAATAATTAATTCTTCTTGCGGGGCCAAGACGAACTGGTAATATTCCTAGGTTCGAGGAAATATCTTCAATCTCGAGCCCATACGTCACACTAGCCGTCGTAAAGAGGTAAGTCCATAGAAGAAGCCTGTTCATTTTCCTTCTTTTAGGTTTATCCTATAAGTGGCTTTCTGATAATTTGATGATCAATGAACAATCACTTTTGACACTTCACAGCACAAGTTGACGGACGAACAAGTGACAAACTTGGTCGGATTGTAGCTGAGTAATGGGAGTGACCATGTAGTGGAGTTTCTATTGCGTTCTTCTCGGCTGGTTCTTATCTCGTCTCGGCGTTGGAATTTCTCTAGTCAGCAAGGCAACAGGAGGTTTGTTCCTCCGGCTTCGGATAGACTCGAAGTTATCGTCAAGTTGAATTAAAATCCGTTCACTTCTCTTTCTAGTTATTTTCTTCAGTATTTCGTAGAGTTTCTTCTTTCTTGGAGTTTCTTCTTCAAGTATTTCGTTGATTTCTTCATGTATTTTGTAGATTTCTTCTTTTATTCAGTTTTAATAACTAAACCAGTTCTAGGGATTAACTGGGTCTTGGCGTGGGTATCCAAGCTAACTCCGAAACTAGGGATTTTCGGGGGGGGGGGGGGGGTTCCGCGGGAAGAAAAACCGAACTATTTTAACGACAGGTTCTCATGAGACATCTACTGTGGAAACACAAATGAGAACTCGCAGAACCCGTCGGAGTACCGCAGTGCTTTAAGTTCGCCGTGGCAAGCTCGTCTGGCCGGAATATCCACCGCTGGTAATGCCAGGTAGGATCCCAATACTTGGAATTTCTACCGTTTTCTCGTTGTTATTCTCTTCGTTCGTGTGCGTAGGTCTGATGATAGTGGAGGAAGCGTAGTCCTGATGATATTGGGGGGGGGGGGGGGGAAGCGTAGATTCTTTTTGTGTATAACAAAAACACGTTTTGATATTCCTACACAACGAAAATGTCCGGAAGACGTGCGCCAGAAATGAGATGGTTCTCGGAGACTTGGTTTTTAAAAACGAACGGACTTTATTTAACTGAAAAGTTACACTGAACGACAGAGATTACAATAATTCACTGATGGAATATTAATAGTGGGTGTGGGTAGTGAAGCGACCACATTCATTCCGAATCTCTTAATTTGGAGCGTTACATCTGTTTATTCATGTAGAGACGTTTCGTCCCGCAGCGGGGACTTCCTCAGTCTAACTATGTGTAAAAACTAGCATACTTGAGGCATTGACATGTTGGTGGCACCACACATATATTGTTGTTGGTTACTCTTAGCTCTGTATTTTTTGTTAAGCTTTCCACTCTTGCCTGTCCATGTATTCAAGTTGGTCATGGTATCTATTGTTCAGTTGTTAATTCACAACTACGTCAATTACATAAATAACTGTTTTAAAATCAAAAAGGGGAGAGGAGCTGCAGCAGTGAAATTAATTTAAGCTGCAGCTCCTCTCCCCTTTTTGATTTTAAAACAGTTATTTATGTAATTGACGTAGTTGTGAATTAACAACTGAACAATAGATACCATGACCAACTTGAATACATGGACAGGCAAGAGTGGAAAGCTTAACAAAAAATACAGAGCTAAGAGTAACCAACAACAATATATGTGTGGTGCCACCAACATGTCAATGCCTCAAGTATGCTAGTTGTTACACATAGTTAGACTGAGGAAGTCCCCGCTGCGGGACGAAACGTCTCTACATGATGGAATATTATAACGAGAGGGTACCGCGAAAGACACGCACGAACAGCAACTGAGATACTAACTCGACTCGAGCTCGCCGCGTTCCTTATATACCCTCGTTAGCTGAGGTCAGCAGAAATGGAGGGTTTGGGTATTTAACTTATATATATAAGTTAGGTTCAGAGCCCAAGAAAATGCCTTTTTAAAAAAAGGGTGTTTATTTGACCAAAGACTTAAGTAACAGCGAGGTCTCCGAGCAAGAGCAAAGCAAAAGACTGGCTCTCGCGGGTAGCGGGAGCCCTATTTAATACGTTCTGGTGCTGACGCAGCAGCGGGGTTTTATATCGCTGATTTATCTGTTTATCGTGCACATAGCTCGTCCCCCCTAACTTAAAATTTTAGGGTTACAAGAATTTTCACGGTACATTGTTATGTCATTACCAGAAGTCATATAACAAGCTATAAATTACAAATTACACAATTTATAAACTACAAATTACACAAGTTACAAATCATGGCATCTTACAATCTGGGTGAATTGGCTGGTTCGATTAAAAACAATAATTACGTTGACATGGTGGTTACTTAGTAACAACTAGAGTTCGGATCGATATGACGTGAAAAACGTCATAGTATGAATGAAAAACCCTGTACATATGACTTGAAAAATGACCTAAAAACCTTCATATATGACGCTAAATATGACCGAAAAAAAGCAGAGTATCTAGTGGAAGTTCCAAAACAAATTCAAAATACCAACCGAGAACCTACCTACAGTAAAACGAAAAAAACCATATTACTTCTTTTCAGCCTAACAGGATTCATAGTATTCGTAGTATACCTAAACGTTTAGTTATTTATACAAATGGGGATTATTTCAAGAAAGTGAAAGTGTATTTGTATTATTCGCTATATATTTTTATCTCGACAAAATTTACAAATTTCGTTCCAACAAACTACTTTAACCCCTTCAGTCCTGAATTTTTTCTATCATGAAAAAAAAATTTTTTTCTTTTCCATTCGTTCTGTTGAGGGTTCAGGATGACTCATGATTTTTTTCAGGATTTTACCAATAACCGTTTAATAGCTACTAAGTTGAGTTGTATACTACCCACCGGGTCTGGGGGGGTGCATATTTTTCAGTGATGAAAAATCAGAACAGCGAAGAATTTTGCAAACATATTTTATTTGAAACAGGAACTAGGCATTTGTAAAGGTAAATAATATAATATATGTATTTCAAAATACTCAAAGGCACTTACATTTTTCCTAAATCACATAAATTTCAGACTTTTTTTTCGAAAAAGGAACTAGGCATTTTTAATCGTAACTAAATATAATAATATGTGTTTCAAAATACTCAAAAGCGCTTATATTCTTACCTAAATCACATAGACTACAGAACATTTTTTTTAATCGACTGGTACCCACAAAACATGGTAAACTGAGACATGGTAACTTTTTTTTCTCTTAGGCGATTTTTGACATTAAAACTAGGTACTCTATTTCAAAAAACTCATTCCACTTGTCTGTTACCAGCTTTAGTAGTATGGAGTTCAAAGAAGCAATTCATTCGCCTGTTGATGCAGAGATGAATTTTGCATTTCACACAGATTATATGAGTTTTATCAATGCACCCAGGTTTCTTGCATCTAGTAGGTAACACATTTGCATCATGTTTCGGTAAATGAGCAATGTTGTCCAAGATGATCTCTTGATAAGGTCGCTGTTCACAAGTCCTTGATTTTTTAGGTGGAACAAAGTCGTCATCAAGCGATGGTGTTCGGCCCCTGTAGTTATTGTGTGTGTGTGCGTTGATAAGGAAAAAAAGGTGATTGTTGTTTTCGTGAGATTATCTGTTCGAGTTTTTTGGTGATAAATAAAAACCCAAAGAAAACATTGGTACCGAAACCCGTGAGATAGCCGCTGTCGGATCCACTTTAGCACCTGCGACACCTCGTTGTCGGGTTCGGTATCAGGGGATCCCAGATGGTCTATGAAGGCCCTGACTCTATCCAGGTAATCGCTGGGTTCTTCTGTTTGGACGAATTGTACGCACAGATTGGGTAATATCTTCCCATTCCACTTAGCTGGCTCAGTATCTCGCAGCCTAGGATCCTCTATAAGGATCTTCATAAATACTTTTTTCACAGACTTGTTGTTGATATTAGCTTGTTCACTGATGGAGAAGCATTTCGAAGTTCCTCTGCAACCCTGTGAAGTCCATGCGCCAAGCAAGTTACGTGAATCATTTTGGGATATAAAACTGATAGAATCTCACCTGCTTTCAGCATGTAAGCGGCTGAGTCCGTAACGAAAGCTAACAGTTTCCTTTCCTTATTTTCTGTTGAGTTCCAAAGAATCCGCAAAGCGTCTTGCACAGTTCGAACGATTGTGGAATGATTAGTTTTATCCAATTCTTTGCAGGAGATAAGGTAACCCTTTCCAGGCTTTTTGGAAGAAAGTTGTCCAACGATGACATGAGCTATATATCGCCCGCAAGCGTCAGTGCTTTCATCCACAGAAACCCATATCGGTGAATCGCCAATGTCTTCTCTAATTTTCTTAAGAACCTGTTCGTATGCAGGCGTGACGTAATTTTTTCTGATCGTCGATTCGTGGGGAACATTGATTTCAGTTTTTTCTCCCCCGTAACCCTTCAAAAATTTCCTCATCACAGGATGCTCCAATTTATATAGCGGTATATTCGTTTTAAGAAATAACTCACATATTTTGTGGTTGAAATCATTCCGGTTCGAAGCGTCTCCAGCAGCAGAAAAAATGAGGGGTTGCACAGACATTTTTTCTGTTTTTGCCTTACCCAAAGCTTTTTGGTGTTGAGCCGTTGCTTTATGTTGCTCCACATTCCACATCCTCACGGCAGTTACCTCTTTATGGCACAACTGGCAGTACAGGACTCGGCCGTCCGTCGTGAAATTGGTGTCTTCTGCTGCTCATTTTCTCATCAGCGCACTTTTACTCAACTTTTCTTTTGGCATATTTAACTTAACAGGAGGTCGGTCGCACTGAACATTCACGTGTGGTCGGTTGAGGACAGAATGACCGGAATCGGAATCGTGTCATGTAAGTGAAAGGTGATAATGGGGATTCATCCAAATACCTGTGGGCATTTCCCATAACTTGAGCCACTCTTGGGTTGGGTATATTGCTTAGGTAGGTCACCAACCCGACCAGCCATCATCCGAGAAGAATAATAAGAAGATTAGGGTGTTGGTTATTGACCGGATAAGGAGAAACGGATAGTCGAGGCTTAGGCATTGTTGCTTGGCTTGTGTTCGCTATAGGGGAGACTGACCTGTTGTGAGATCGATGTAGTAGATCAATTAACGATATTTATTCAAGATTTATACATGACAAACGTGAGTTATTAGTTAAGGCCCGATTATTTCATAAGAAGTTGAGAAATCCATTTATTCACAGGATGTAGTAACAGTGTTCATCAACGTACACAATGATTTATATTGATTTTAAGCACTAGTCTAACATGGACATAACTGTAGGTACCGCACTTTGCTTGAAAAATTCAAAATAAACATGTTGATGTAAACAGTCAATTACGTCGCAGAACGATCGTTGAATACATACAACGGTGTCCGATTCCACAAAACGTTCAACTCAATGTTCAAGCACTATTTGTAAAAATAGACATAACACCTTGACAAGAAATGGTTTCAATAAGAAATAAAAGTCAACGTAAATCAAATTACACTGGGGTTAAAAACGTGAACTGAATACTTGGTGAAAATAAGCGCAATCAATGGACCTAGAATCGTATGCAAAGTGTAAAAATTGGATACGCAGCTCAAAATATACAAATACAATGAATAAAAAATTCGAGATTAATTCAATGGGACCAGGACTTGTCCTTAAATACTTCAAATTACAATTTTCTTAAAATGTTCAATCCCGTCTATGGTCTTGACTGATGCGACCCTGGCACGACCAGCTTGACTTATTTGCGGAGCCTGCCACTAATCCTTCAATAACGCTACGTTAAACATTGACTTGCAATGCTGAAAGGTGAAACGCCTGCCTAGGTTGAGAAATTTTTTTTATTTCTTCCGAATTTACTAACAAAACTAAAGTGTACACATTAAAAAATCAAAGTTTTGAAATATGACAAAATATGACAGATAAATTTAAAATTGGAGGCACCTACCGCCGTGAAATTGGACACAAATTGCTTCTAGAAACCTATGCATATTCGGAAAAAAATATGCAAATATGACCGAATCCGAACTCTAGCAATAACACAACTGGGTACATAATATCAGGGAGCCGGAGGAGTAACACATAATTTCCTTCGGTGCCTGTAATATTTTATCATTGTGTAGGAAAACAGAGATATTGCTAAACTATACAATATTATAGTCCATATACTAGGTTTTATAAATTGCATTACCGGATCTTGATTGGACGGGATCAGGTAATTTTGGGTTGAAAGGAGACCAACAGATTTTAATTTGATGGAAGCCACTGGTTCTTTGTTAAAGTTCCAATTGGTTTTGGCGTGGTACATTAAAATTGGGTTGTAAGAGGAATTTGTGGGTGGTCTTGCTAAAGTTTGATTTTTGTAGCGTATTTCGTTGAGGCCGGTACGGATGAGGAAAATACCTTGGAGGTCTCGGAACTCATCGTCTTTTGTGGAGGACAGTTGCAACTGATCTCGTTGAGGGAAAATCACTAGGAATCTCTTGACTTGGTCTAGGTACTCGACACGATTTTCATTTATTTCCAATTCTAATAGGTCGCAATGATCATTCTGCCCTTTTAATAATATTTCTGTTTCGCAAAGGTAATTTCCGGCAAATTTTATATTGTTGGGGCATAACAGGTAAGTTGGTCCTGGTTCGCACTCATCGTTGAAGAATGTTACTTCCTCAGAATATTGCGATTTAAGGGCATACTTGGTGGAAGGTATGATGGTTACGTACGATTTAGCATGCAAGGAGGGTACCGATTGCAAGAGGTATAGGTCGAATGTTTCTGGGTGAAAGATCGGTACATCTAGGAAGTACACAATTTCGTCTTCTCCTATATAACACCTAACTCTCACGTGGGTTTGGATTTCCCATAGAGAAGAGCTTCGATATTCCGGCATTCTATTCCCGTAGAATGATTCAAGTTCTTGTAGGGCGGAAGATAAAGCTATTGGATTTATAATACTTGGGTGAATTTTTCCTAACCTGCAGAACGTTACCGAATTATCCATATCTTGAGCTAGGTCCAGGAGTAATTGAAGCATGGTTATGATCTAGTGCGCTTTCAACTTTACGGATTTGAGTTTGGGCGGAACTGATGGTTTTCAGTGATTCTATTTCTTTAGTTAAAACGTCATGATTATAGTTAATGGATTCCAAGGAAGAATTTAGTTGGTTCATTAGAGCGTTGTTTATTGAATAGTGTTCTTCGAGTTGTTTGGAAAACGCCTCTTGTCTTTCTTCTAAATGGTTTAAGATTCTATTGTACCTCTCTTCGTCTGACGCGTCGAGGTTCCCGGTGATGAATTTAATTATTGATCCTAAACCGTTAATTAATCCTCTGCGCTTTCGTTTAGGTAGGATTGATTCTCGGATCTTTTCTTCAATTGGAATGAGCATATGTTCTACTAGTAGGACTTTTGGTTGTAAAATTGCCAGAACGTCATTGTCAGAACTGATTATGTGTAAAATTTCATCGTAATGTGATCGAATTGCGTCGATTTGTTTTAATAATCCTTTAATTTCGAAGTAATGGGTGATTGTGTGGTAGAATTCTGGTTTACGGGCCAGTCCTAGGTGAATCGGCATTCAGTCCTAAATTTAGTCCTAAATTTTCTGCCACGTTGAGTATCTCGGTTCCCTTGGTCAGTCCGGCAAGGAAGGTTATTACCTACCCTGTAACATTTGATAATTTATTGATGGTTGAGGATTTCCAAGCACATTAAAAGACGAGAAATTGTCTCGTCTTATGTTGGGGATTTCTTTTGATTTTAATTCAGATAGGGGTGTATTACCCAATGCGAATTTGGCAAACGCACATAAAAACACCACAGTCGTCAGAATTACTCTGGCGGGGGACAGGTAGGTGAATTAATTTCCATTCCGATTTGTCGGAGGGTATTTGTTATGAACTGAGTTCATAAACAATAAGAATTTTGAATTTAGATATAGGAAAAGGTTGGCGTGAGATGAAAGTGAAGGAGAAGGTTGTGCTACTGGAGCCGGAAAACTTTATACAAAGAAACCCGTAGCAACAGTAGCAGGAATAATATTAACCCGGTAAGTAATGAAACAACCGTGAGTTAATATTTGGAGATATTAAGAACCCGGTAAGTAATTAAACAACCGTGAGTTCCTAATTGGTGAGGTGTATTGAGAACCCGGTAAGTAATGAAACAACCGTGAGTCCCCAATTGGTTAGGTAGGAGTGTTCTTGGTCCGGAAACTTTTGCAAGCTCCCGTGGGCAAGAAGGAAAAATATTCTCCAGCCGGTAAGTAATGAAACAACCGTGACTTTTGAATATTTTGGGTAAGGAAAGTGAGAGAGTTGTTGGGAGAGTTTGTAGGGTTGAAGAGAGACGTGAAGACGTTGAATGAGTGTGAAAGACCAGGGAACCAAGCCAGCCCGGGGGATTGACGTCATGTCGCCTGACCACAACGGTCGTTTGGGCAGGCGTCGTTTCCGCACGCTTGGTTTTCCGAGCTCGTTTATTAGGTTGTAAAATGTACAGTGTTGGGTTCACAACAGTATTCCTTTTTTTGCTAAATGTTCTTGTGTTAGATAATCGCGGATAGATTCAAGTATCTCGGTACCGTCTTGTCCTAGACTGTCTAGATAGTTGATTTCTTTATTTTTTATGTTTACAATTACTAGTCACCAATGTTGTGATTTAAAGATTGGGAAGATGATTTTGTCGAATGTGAAAATGTCATTGTTGCGAGAATATCTTTTGACTCTTTGGTATCCTCCGGAGGCAAGGGAGACATGAAGGAACGTGTTGAAGCAGAATATTTTGTCGGAATTCGCATTTAGGCGATTTTCTTCATTGATCATCCATATAAAAATTGATAATATTGTCGTTTAACCAATTCGGGGGTTTTAGGAAGATAATGTCCTCTCTACTCAGTTTTAATCCGAATTTTTGGTTAAGTATTTCGTTCTTATCCAGGCTATCGTTCCAGACCGATTGGAGATTGACTTCTGTGTATTTCCTCGGACTTCGCAAAATGAAAGTGTGGTGAACTCGTTTCCCGCGCTTCCTCCCACAGCTGTTTTGGTTCCCGACGCCATTCCGTATGCGCAGTAGTGATCTGCGCAATCCGGCACAAAAAATATCACTATATAGTTGGCGTACATTAAGAAATCTAAGATACATCACTTAGTCGTTATTGTCCCGATATTTGCACTTTATGATGGTCACACCAAGTGAATTAAATCGTGTGGCTTGGTTCTCTTCAGTCTTCTAAGCAGATCCTATGTGTTGAGAAGCTGAACGACATCCTCATTTACATGATCTTGTAGCCTCAAGAGGTGACGCACGGCTTGGCCTCGAATGACCTCATTGTCAGATTCAATCTGCAGCTCGTATTGAAGTCGGTCATTTCTGAAATATGTGTACGCATCTACGCAACTTCTTAGGACATTATTCTGAAGGCGCTGAATAATGTCACGGTTGCTCTGGGCCGTGCACCCCCACAGCTGCACACCATAAGTCCAGACAGGCTTGAGGACTTGCTCGTACAGTATCAACTTATTGTGGACTGACAGTTTTGACCGTGACATCAGCCAGTACATTTTTCTGAATTTGATCCGAAGTTCTACTTTTTTTCCTTGACTTGGGCAAATATGATTTGCCTTTGTGGTCTAACAAAGCACTACTGCCAGTAAATAACTCTTCTGAAGATTTCCGAGAGATAAATACTATTAGTATACAATAAATTACTATAATTATATATGTTCTGGTTGTAAAAATATCATAACAATATTTTAAAGTTATATTTTCTTCAAGTTTGAACTGAGAAATTATTTTTCTTGTTGAAAACCAGTAAAACCACACATCTGATCGTTCAAAACTGAAAAAAGTCAATTAAAAGGGTAGAATGATATTTTTAGAAGCAAGAATATGAAATAGAATGCTTGGGGCTTTTATTATAATGGCTTCGTAGGAAAGACTGACTGATGAGCAGAACAAAGAATAGAGGGAGGAGATCTATTTTCTGGGCACAGCAACTGAAGCCAACAGTTGAACTTATGATAGATATGGTTTGTTGCCCTTTCCCGATTGTTGAATCCGCCGCCTCGGGAGATATACCAGATCCAGCATCTCGGACGTACTCCGAGTGTGGCGGGCATTATCCGCATTCTACCCATGGAAGGGGCAACTATACTATTCCATCACACACCCCCATGTTACAAACTTCAACATCAATTAAGGTGCGACCAGCTTATTGTACTAATTACATGATTTACTTTATAATAGTGTGAGATTCCTATACTAGTCACTATATTAATTCTTAAGTACTTCCTGGTTGGCCTGTTTGTGGCTAACCCTAATCTCTATTCATGGAGCGGAGCTCAATAAACGTAATTTATTGTAATTTATTGCTTAATACTGCAATAATTATTAGAGGAGTCATCATATTTTAGATATTATATCATTATTGAGTGGGCACAAAACTCTGTGGATTGCACCTTTAAGTACATATTGGCCGATTTTCACGATTCAAATTTTAAAAATCCTGTCAATTCTCACTGATGTGCGATTGCTTGTTCATCTACTTGATATGTTTTAATGTACAAAAACTGTTTGATCTTATCAATAACCAAGAGATAGTTGAGAGTTTTTCCTTCTCGAAAGTTGGTAACCTCTCAATGTAGCTTCCATCAAGTCCTCCTCTCCTCCCCCCTTTCTTAAAAAAAAGATGTATATACTTACACGTACTTGATTAGAAACACTGTGCTACTGCACTAAATATTGAATCAGGTTAAGAAATTTGACAAAAATAAAGAGGAAACGATTTATTTGATATTTCGATCAGTCTTTTTGTCAAAATTACAAGAAAGAGTGTTTTTGGAAATTCCCTGGAATCGAACTCGTATCCAACGTTTCTTGGTGGCTGTGTTGGATTTAATTAATCATTGAGGTTGAGCCCAGGAGGTCGATTTGATCCCAGTACCCACCTGTGGGCACGTTCGGCCTGTTGAAGTAGCCGGTCGTTGGTGTTTTCTGGCATCTTTTTCAACACCTTGACACCGAATCATTCGTTGAAGGTGGCTGCATGACCATGTGTTCTTGCGTGGAGCTTTATTGGTCGTTGCTGTTACACGACGTCGTTTGCTGTTGCACAATTAGTGGTTTAGGACACAAATGATCAATCAAGAGTTTTTTTAAATTGCTGAAAGATATAATCGCCAGTTCTGTAGGATATGCGAGATTCTTCGCAAGAGAATATGTAGTTGCAGGTAAAGAAGAAAGTAAGAGGCTTACCTTTTCGGAGTCTGTAATTGTAGTACCTGTACCGTCGAATTTGTAATAAGTCGCCATGCGGCCAACAAAATCCTCGAAGTTTTCTATTTCGTCATATTTTTCGAATTTACTCTGTCTTTGTGTAGAGACCTCTGTTCTTGACATCGACAGTTGCTGCTGCATTGCATGTAGTAGAGCAGACATTGTATTCTGAAGTTGCGCATTTGACTGCAAAATTTGTTGAAGTTCCGCCATGATGTAATCCGCGAACAAAGGCTTGTCCAAATTTTGCCGTGAAGTTCGCCTGTTCACCGTTTATGTTAACAGAAAACCGGTAATTGCGCCAACCGACTGCGCCACTGTTCGGGTGTACGTTTTTAAGAAATAAATAAATGAAATATGCTTTTATTGAAATGAATAAATGAACAGGACTTGTATGAAAAAGATCAGAAAATATAGAAAGCATGTAGCATGTACGATCGCTCGGTAGGTAAGTAAAATGAATGTGTCTTCGAATCAGTCTCTAATCTCCTATGTCTACGTCACCTTCGTCAACTTCACTTTTTAATTATTTGTCATGGCACAATCGTAACATGATTCAAGGAAGCTCTGTGGTTATTAATCCTCAAGTTCAGTTGGGATGCCTTACCCACATAGAAGCTCCTTGTGACATCTTCCTCGCACTTTTTGCAAATCAGCTGACACACGCACATCTGTGATTGGCACCCTGCGGATCCTTGGCACTTGTATGAGTGTGTGTTGTTGGGGGAGCTGAAATTGGAGTCCTCAATGACCAACTCACGGAGCTTACACCTTGGTCTTTGGCGTGGGTAGAGACCTGGTTGTTGGTGATTGACACGCTGAACAACTGGATGCCGATGCGAGAGTATTTGACCAAGGTTCTTCCCCTGTCGGTATGGCATCCGAGGTGCCTCCCGAAATACTTGTGATAGTGGGCTGGGATTCATTATTGGCTGGAGTTCCCTGAGGATCCCATTTATCTTTTGAGCCCCATAAAAGAAGGTTGTCACCAGTGGAACTCGATCACTCTATGGCTGTTGTTTTTGTTGGTAGTTCACGTGGGATGGAACCATTCTGTGTTCAAGTGCCTTGGGTAACCTTTCCCTCTCAGTTTTCTGTCCTATTATTTTTGTCAAATTTCGGGATTATATTTCTCAAGAAAATCCCCCCCATGAAGACTGGGCCCGGGGGTTGCTTGGCATCAGCTAATCGATATGCCAACATCATCAGCGACTCCTCTGATTATGATTCGGTCATCACCATGGCTTCCACGTTTTCATTGGTTGTTGATGTGCTGGGGCGTTCATCATCTTAAACGTCTTCACGGCCATCTTGGAAACACTTACCTACGCCACTGCTAAACACGCCTTCGCAGCTCCCACAGATAAAGTAAACAATGAATACCGCTGATAATTGTGTGTGTAGACCACACATAATTTAAAAAAAATTGACAATCAGACTTTTCAAACGCTCAAAATTGAAACTTTCCGGGTATTTTCATGAACACACTTCCTATTCTCACTGATTAGTTAGTATTATAAATCCCATAACCAAATTCCATCTTTGAACTTCCCTGCTTAATAAATTATTCTTACGCTCTGGTTTATTTGTCGAGGATATCTGTGAGGCTTCACAGTTGTTAAATTAACTCCACTTCTGTTAATTATCTCACAACTTCTTTAAGTGGTCATACGATTAAGAAAATGAAGTTACGTTTACATACACTGAAGATGTCCTTATGTTCTACTCTTGTATCATTCAGTCACCCAATGATAAATGTTTTTCATTATTAAAATATAATATATTATAATGTAAGTGCAATCTACGAGTTAAGTGCTCCTTACTGTTGTTCTGAAGAATGAAGAAATTTGTATTTATTGTGCCTCCATAAAAGTTGCTCCTGGCGATAATGCTAGAAGTCAAGTACTTTTGTTTATTTTATCAACCCCGTTCCGTTTTATCCATTTAACAACCGATTCTTTTGCCTCTAAATCTACAGAAAACCATTGACAGTCGGTAAATTCCGATATTGACAGGTGTCACTTGAGTTTGACTGCTTCTATATCTTCTATGTTACGATTAGATTTTCTTGGTATCCGTTTTGGTTATATTTGACTTGTAACTTACGTGGAACTTATGTTATACTACACATTAAACAGCCAATATGAGGAATTAGCTATTATTAATAACTTGAAAGATGACATGCTTGACCTGCCTATTCGTTTTAAATGAATTTTCCCCAGTATTTTTATGTGTCCCCATGATTGAAAATCAATTTATTGGAATCAGTAATTATTTATATTATTTATTTTAATACGCTCAATTGCATTGTGTTTTTGTTTTTGCTAATGTAAGTGTTCATTGCTATCAACACTCTGTATTCCTCGCACAGCTAAGTCAATGGTTCTGTCAGACTGTAAGTATCAGAAAATATTTTAGGATGTAATTTCTACAGAGAGCATTTAAAATGTAGTAGAATACTGTTATTTCTAATAATTCGAAGAACCTTGTTTCTTAATGGTATCAGGTGTAAAATGTATCTATTTTTGTACGAATTTTGAATATTTTTGAAAAATAGAGTTTTTAATTGTTGAAAATTGGTTGTTTTGATTTTCACCCCTGTAATCATCGTCTAGCGGTGTTGCTCTTAGATTTATCAGTATTGACAGCCACTTCAACCTGTCAGAGTTAATATTCGACTGAAAGATGTTCTGAGTCAACCAGTTCCTGTTGATTTATTACTTTTCATATCCTCGCCTTTGTAATCTACTATGGAAAAATAGTATTAGTGGTTGACGTCTACAATTATAAGACGTGGAATATGTTTTAATCTTAAGTTTTCACTGCTGATCTCATTCTTCCGACCGCTTCTAGAGAAGGGCATATTCCGAAAATTAGGATCCCGAGTTAAGTAAATAGGTGAATTAAATTGAGATAAAATTACAATTAATCTTGACAAACAGACCTGGAAATGTGAAATATCGCTTTTTGGTGTGGAGGCTCTACGAAGGGAATGTCAAGCCAGGGGAGACTATGTGAAGAATCAAAAGCTTCTATAACTGCCGATTATTGATTTCAAGTGAATCTTACGTGGCTTTTCCATGGAAATTGGATTTATTAGCTATTAGCTTAGGATCCTCCACCTCCAAAAAGTCTCTCCTGCTCTTACAAATTTTGAAAAACTAATAGCTAATGAAACAAATCTAGTCATCCTAGTCAAATTAAACTAACATGTAGTGAGATCTAATAAATAAGCGATGCAACCAAAGACTGAAACTTCCAGAAATCTAACATCAACGCAAAACGCTGCAAATTCTTTCACTGGGGTTTATTATTCAATTTCATTCATTTGGCTTGCACTCATAGTTTGAATTTCTACTAAGGAAAGGAAGGAGGCACACAAATATGATCAACTGATCAATCCAAATAGGTATTTTGGTTGAGAACCGATTTACGTGCTCTATGCATACCTCCTGAAATTCAATGATCGCTCTATCACCTGTGAAACACGCACACTCCAAAGGTTAGTAGAAATTCAAATCATGAATGCAAGCCAAATAAATGAAATTGAATAATAAATCCCTGTGAAAGAATATGTAGCGTTTTTTTATGGTTTTTTGGCACTTGTGACACGTACATACAGCGTTTTGTTTTGTCTTGGGCCTAGGTGTGTCTGCGGGGCAAAACGTTTCTCTTGTGTCCAAGTGTGTATAGCATATTCATGGGGGGGCAAAAATTATCCTGCCAAATGCGGGAAACGAACCCGAAAACCTGTAGTTGTGAGTCCCGCACGAAACCCTTCCGCTACGGGTTTGTTTTTTACTTAGTTTAGGCCGTCTTGGTTTTTTTTGTTGAGGTTTTTAGGGATTTGACAAAACTTCGACAACCCTTAAGTGGCACTTTGAATTAAGTGAGAGAGCTGGCTAAAGAATTGGGACGTTGTCGAATAAATATGGATTTTTCCTGAAAATTTCAGATTTTTTGCTCCAGCCGTTCGGGAGAAAACGTGCGTACGGCGGACGAACGGAAATTTTTTTATTGCAGTTATGGATTCTACACCCTTTGAAACGTAAACCACGAAATTTTCAGGGGGGGGGGGGGGGGGTTTTTTTTTTTTTTCAAGAGCGATTACAATGGTTTATTATTGAATAATAAACCAAAATAGCTTCTTTGATGTGTAAAAGAGACAGGTTAAGCACTTATAATTTGGCAAATAATGGAGGAGTGTGAGCAGCAAAACCATTTCTGGTCATCACTCGTATAAGCGTTTTCTAAACTAAGATTAATGGTTTTAGGTTACTATGATACGCACCCCCCACGCGATGATCCCGTAAGAAAGTAACGATTGCACCATTGCAAAATAGAGCATTTTCATGTTTTTTATACCAATAATGTTTCGGGCTCTGTACATGATGAAAATGAAAGGTTTTAGTCTTTTTATAAGTTGGGATATAAATGGTCTTTCCATTTAAGGTCCGCATCAATTCTAATACCTAAATATTTTATCGAGGGAACTCTTTCCAGTGGGTCACAAGGCGCTAAGATATAAAAAGTACGCCTCTAGGATGGAGGGGTCCAAAGGAGGGGCGCGTTGCGCATCTGCAGTGCCTATCGGACTGTGTCTGGACCAGCAGCCCAGGTTATTGCGGGTGTTGTACCAATCGACCTTTTCGCTGATGAGAGGAAGCGGTTTCATGCCAGAAAGCAAGAACATGCGGCCAGAGAAGTAAAAAAAGAGGAGAGAGCAGAGACCCTGCAAAAATGGCAGCAGAGATGGGCAGCTGAAACCCGTGGAAGATGGACAGCACGTCTGATCGGGGAAGTGCAAAAATGGACGGAGAGGAAACAGGGTGACGTTAATTACTATTTAACCCAGTTCCTGACGGGGCATGGTTATTATCGGTCGTTCCTAAAGAAAATAGGGAAGACTTCCGAGGCAAGGTGTGTGTACTGCCGGATGGGGGACGATGATGTAGAGCACACATTCTTTATATGCCCAAAATGGCAGCAGCTAAGGCAAGAATTGGTTGGAGTAATAGGTGATTTTAGCCCAGAAACAGCAATAGAAAAGATGATGAGTCCTAGGAGAGTCTATGTGCAAAAGACAGGATTTTATACATCAATAGTCAGGATTAGACTTTTACACAATGATGTGCATGTCCATGTATTTCATTCGGTGATGAGCTGTTCTGAACAAGAAAAACCACAAAGTTTTAGAAGAAAACGCGGTCTATTTCCATAAAAATGAGAAGAGTTACGACGTTGAATCGATTTCGACGGTTAGGCTACCATCAGTAACAAAACAATAAGAACGGTTATAGTGAAGTTATATGTTAAGGCTATTTCAAAGTTGGGTTGCAACGGCTGAATTCACCGCTGAGAAAAGCTCTAGCCTACAGTGGATTTTAAATTTGCTTTTACTTGTTTCATCAGAAACTAGTCATTTTCACAAATCTCATTTACTTGAACGATGAAAATCAGGTAACAATTGAGGGAGATGACCCCCGGGAGGGGTGGGGAGTTATTTTCTGATCCATACTTAGTCAGCTTACAACTTCAATTAGTTTATTTGAAGGAAAATAGTTGAACCTTCAGCTGACAACTGTAGTGTCCTTAGTTGTAGTTGTTACTTAACTCATGTTTTTCATGGATAGAAATGATAGACCGTCCAGGGCCTGGAAGAGTGTAGTTTAGATGTTTTTATCCCGATCCTAATATAACAAACCTCATAAATTTTTAATTTGACGGACTGATAAGGGAAGGGGGGGGGGGGGATTTTCCGATCCATAGTTGGCTTACAACTTCAATTAGTATAGTTGAACTGCAATTTGACGTTCAAGTGATAACTACAGTTCCATAGTTTTAGTTGATGGTTGACCGACTAATTTAGTTGTCGTTGTTACTAAACTCATGCTTTTCTCGTCTCTGGATAGAAATGATAGACCGCCCTGGGCCCAGAAGAGTGTAGTTTAGGTGTAGCGAGGGCTCCTCTATAGGGGCCCTTGAATGGAACATCGAGACTCTAATGGCTGTATTGGCAGTCCCAACTAGGGAAGGGACATCGAGATGAAACATCGATATTAATATCATCGATATGTCCTCGATATTATCGATATCGATGCCTTTATCAGTTAACAGTATCCTTATTACACTCTACTCGAGTTCGCTTCTTGCTAGTATTCAGAAAATTGTGTGATACCTCATTCTAATTTGGAAATGTTTGAAAGCTGAAGAATCTCATAATTTTTTTCTTCCAATTTTGCCTTTCTATCTCGTTTTATCATCTTCAAACTGCTCTAGTTCCGATTTCACCATCGTGTCCAGAAAAACCCTTACGAAAGAGGGTCACCTGCTTGGGGATTTTTCTGGTAATTTTCCCCCATTTGAAATGCCCCAAATCTCCCCTTCGAGAGAGGCGATCGTGCCTATCTTCAAACTTGGCCCTTTTGAAAGCCAAGATAGATTTTTCGTGCAAATTTGAGCTTTCAACCTCAGTTCTATCAAGAGCTATCGTTTGGGATGTGCTTTTGGTGTCTTTTGACTGTGGGTTTTGATGTCAACATTTATTGTAAATTTTCATTTTAAATATTTTGGGCCGAGAACAGTAGTTTCTTTTTCTTCGAAAATTCGCTAGTACTACAGCAAATGAAAGATTTTTTAATATTTCTTTTTTTTTCACGTTAGGTGGCAAGCAAACTAGATTTTTTTTTTCGTGAATTTTATTATTGCGACTGATTAACATTTACAAAATACATTCATTTATCAGTATTTTCTTTTGTAAAATTAAAAGTTCACTCTGAAGGGTGTTTCTCCCGCGAGTCATACCCTATTTATATCATAAACTAAACACTCACATAATGTTCTTATGTGCACTAAATCGGTCCAGCACTACGATACGAGATCCGACGGTTTGTTTCGGTTGAGACGCCGTAGTTCTCCTCCGTTGTCCAAAACGTGGAGCATCTCCAGGTTCTCATGTTTGTGAAGTCGTTTTCAGCAGGTCTGAAACCCGTTTTCAGCAGGTCTGAAACCCGTTTTCAGCAGGTCTGAAACCCGTTTTCAGCAGGTCTGAAACCCGTTTTCAGCAGGTCTGAAACCCAAATCAGCAGGTCTGAAACCCATATCAGCTGGCGTCCCTCAAGGCAGCGTCCTCGGGCCTGTGCTCTACCTTTTGTACACTAGAGACATCCCCGTTAATGAAAACGCTGTAATTGCTACCTTTGCAGATGATACTGCAATCCTTTCCGTAGGGAATGACATAGAAACTTCTACCCGCAATCTTCAAACATCAGTGGACGAGGTTGCTAAGTGGACAAAACTTGGAGAATGAAACTCCATAAATCTAAGTCAGTGCACATAAATTTCACAAATCGCTAGGTCACTCCTTTAGAAATTCAAATCAATTCTAATACAATTCCATATGCCGAAACAGTTAAGTATTTGGGAATAACCCTCGACTCCAAACTCACGTGGAAACACCACATTGAAAAGAAAAAAAAAGAACTAAAAATTAAATTCAGAAGAATGTACTGGTTGATGGGTAGCAAATCCCAACTTTCATTGCGTAATAAAGTGCTTATTTACAAGCAAATTCTCAAACCTATTTGGACTTACGGAATTCAGCTCTGGGGTTGTGCCAAGAAGTCAAATATTAAGATGATACAAACTTCCCAGAACAAGATACTAAGAAGTATGGTGAACGCACCTTGGTATATGCGTAACGACGATATTCACAAGGATTTGAGAATGGAAACCGTTCAAGAAACCGTACAAATATTTGCAAAGAAGCAAACTAGATGGCATTTTTTCTGTGAGTGAAGAGTTAACCAAACCGATGGTATCGAAGCCAAAACATCGATATCGATATTATCGGATGTGTGGCATCGATGGAAAAACCTCGTCATAAGGTAATGGTACCGGTAGTGGCCACAGTTAAGAATTTTTTTCTTTAGTTTTGACAATTGTGGGCCAACAGTAGTACTGACTTTCTTCAGGACTCATTTAGAATATAGCCCGACTCTTCCCTAACATATCCATTGCCTAAAACTATCAAAAGAACAATTTTTTCTATTTTTTATTAATTTTTTCTCACACCTTTATTTTGATCTAGTAGTGGCCAAATCAAATTACGAAATTTCCAGTAGTGGCCACGTGCATGTCTCAGTAGTGGCCACTTGACATTTTGCCCTCGTTAGTGTTTAATATCATTAAATTCAATACCAGATGAACAAAATTGATTCTATCCAGTAGAAGCTCTAGGATACAGCCCAACAAACGAGGAAACTAGGGACGGTCATATTGAGAAGTTTACCACAATTTCCAATGATGCTCTGCGCACTCCTAGTTCAACCTCTGACTACAAGATGACATGAGCTGTACCTCCTGCAAGTTTGAAGCCACTAGGAGACCGGGGATCCTTATTTCTCAAATATAAACTTTAAAATGGCCACTACTGGAGCAGTGGCCACTACCGGTGCCGTTACCTTATCGAAGCAAAGTATCGATATTTCGATAATATCGATGTCGATGTCCCATCTCTAGTCCCAACCACCCACACTTCCCCGCTCACTAGACTTGTAAAACGGGTGATTTAGCGTAGGCAATGCGGGCAGGCCGCCTAGAAGACTCCGGCGGTGTGGCACAGCCGGGGGAAGCGGAGGCAGACGAGTTGACCCCACCAGCTGGCCCCGACTCGGCGCCCCCCGAACCTTCCGCTCAGTTCCAACGCTCGACCCGTCCGATGCACCACTTTTCATCTTTGAGTGTCCACTTTAATCGTAAAGTCCCTCGATGGAAGGAGAAGTTGACAGTTGAGTCTATTGTTTTAGATACGATGCCGGGGACCGAGGGGAACGAGCTGTCCATCCACGACGTCGTCGAGCTGTTGGAACACAGAAATGCCATCATTACAGGTACGTCAATCCCATCTACCCACTAATTTATAGCATTTCTACGTCAAATTCTACCTTTTCAAAAACAATTCCAACCTTTTCACCATTATTAGGGAAATCACTGTGATGATGATTATTGTTCTCTTGACGTCGGGCTTTCCTCAAGTTCTTGTAAGAAAAAACTCTTTGCATTCTAGTACATGGATTTATTATTATTTATTTATTTTTTGGGTTCACTTATAGGTTCAGAAATTGCGATTACACAGCCCCACAAAAAAAAAGTTCTGAACTAAAATTCTGATTAGGTTTTCCCTACGTGGGGGTGGTAAAAACGAATCTAAAGTCAGAATTGCCGTTTACCCCTCAATATTTTGCACGGCGAAAAAACCCTTTGAAAATTTCGATTTTTCAACAAAATCTTGAACAAGCTGATAAAAAAAATGAAAATAGTTAAATAGATGGTCAGATTCCGCTCACAGTTTTGGGGGGACTTTGAGAAGTAGGAATAATATTTTTTTCTGGTAGTTCTTTCAGTTTCAATGACCCAAAAAATCCAAGAATATACATCAAATTTAAATTTTTATGGGAGGAGTTTATTTGCCCCCATGTGGGGAGGGCGGGGTGGTTTATTGGGTTATTAAGGGGAAGTAGTAGTAAGATTTATTCCTTGAAATCCATGCTGCGAGCGGAATTCGACAATCTATTTAACTATTGGTTTATTATTCAATAATAAACCATTGTAATCGCTCTGGAAAAAAAAATTCTAACCCCCCTGAAAATTTCATGGTTTACGTTTCAAAGGGTGTAGAATCCGAATCTGCAATAAAAAATTTTCCGTCCGTCCGCCGTACGCCGGAGCAAAAGATCTGAAATTTTCAGGAAAAATCCATCTTGGTCCGACGACGCCCCAATTCTTGAGCCAGCTCTCTCACTCAATTTAAAGTGCCCTTTAAGGGCTGTAAAGGTTTTGTAAAATCCCTAAAAACCTTAAAACAAGTCGAATCGGCCTATATATTTACATTTTCGAAGAACATACCATGAGGAATCGAATGAGCCCTTCCCCACGTCCGTAGGTCAAACCATTCCCGATGTATGGCCCGATTTATGGTGTCAACATTTGCGTTTTTTGGTTTATTATTGTTTGTTTGTAACCTAGGGATGCCGATAGCGTCGAGTTGTAGTGAATGTGGTTACTGGAGTGATAGCCGATGTGGATACTTGTAGTTTATAGGCGGCACACGGGTTGTAGCATTCTGATATGTATGAAACGCTGATAATATATAGGTAAATATTATTACTGGGGATTATTATTCAATATGATTACTGGGGTAAATGAGTATTCTTTCACACGGGTTTATTATTCAATTGGCTTGCGTTCATGATTTGAATCTGTACTAAGCTTCGGAGTGTGCGTGTTTCACAGGTGATAGAGCGATTATTGAATTTCAGGAGATATGCATAGAGCACGTAAATCTGTTCTCAACCAAAGTACCTATTTGGATTGATCAGTTGATGATATTTGTGTGCCTCCTCTACATCAGTCTACCTTTGGCTACATCGTTTACATTTGGGTTTGGGGAAGTTTTAACGCAATACGAGCGCTAAAGGACTTGATAAATTATGGATGTTTTTATTGGGGGGGGGGGGGGGATCGAGATTCAATAAAAAAACGCTGCAAATTCTTTCACTGGGGTTTATTATTCATGTGGCTTGCGTTCATAATTTGAATTTCTACTAAGCTTTGGAGTGCGCGCGTTTCACAGGATAGAGCGATTATTGAGTTTCAGGAGGCACAAAAATATGATCAACTGATCAATCCAAATAGGTATTTTGGTTGAGAACCGATTTACGTGCTCTGTGCATATCTCCTGAAATTCAATAATCGCTCTTCCACCTGTGAAACACGCACACTCCAAAGCTTAGTAGAAATTCAGATTATGAATGCAAGACAAACGAATGAAATTGAATAATAAACCCCGGTGAAAGAATTTGCAGCGTTTCATATCAGAATGCTTCAACCCGTGTATAGGCTATAAACCCTTTTAGAAGATCACTCCAGTATCCACATTCACTACATCACTAGGTTGCTGCGATCAAAACAAAAAAACGCTGTTGTTTTTGTTTTGATTGCAGTAACCTAGTGATGTACTGAATGCGGATGCAAATATTGGCACCATAAATCGGGCCATACATCGGGAATGGTTTAAGCTACAGACCTGGGAAGGGGCTCATTCGATTCCTCATGGAAAGTTCTTCAAAATGAGTCCACTTTTAGGCCGCCTTGTTTTTGTTTTTTTTTGGAGGTTTTTAGGGATTTTACAAAACTTTGAGAACCCTTAAAGGGCACTTTGAATTAAGTGAGAGAGCTGGCTAAAGAATTGGGGCGTTGTCGGACCAAAATGGATTTTTCCTGAAAATTTCAGATTTTTTGCTCCAGCCGTTTGGGAGAAAACGTGCGTATGGCGTACGGACGGAAAATTGTTAATTGCACATTTGGATTCTACACCCTTTGAAACGTAAACCATGAAATTTTCAGGGGGGGTTGGACTTTTTTTTCAAGAGCGATTGCAATGGTTTATTATTGAATAATAAACCAATAATATTCAATTATTCCTGTTAGAGTGAATAAGAATCATTAAATAAAGCCAAAAGGGAAAAAAAATTGAGGAAGAAAAACGCTGCAAATCTTTCACTGGGGTTCACGATTTGAATATCTACTAAGATTTGGAGTGTGCGTGTTTCACAGCTGATAGAGCGGTTATTGACTTTCAGGAGATATGCATAGAACACGTTAATCGGTTCTCAACCAAAATACCCATTTGGATTGATCAGTTGCTCATATTTGTGTGCCAAATCATGAACGCAAGCCAATTGAATAATAAACCCCAGTGAAATAATTTGCAGCGTTTTTTTATGGAGACTGACTTTTTCGTCAATTTTCTTTGTTTGTAACTCATCACTGTGGGTTTTTTCCGCTAGGGCAACTTCCATGCTGTGCTGTTGGTGCATCTTGTGTTTTGGTTCGTGTTCAAGTCAAATTCTTGAGCCGTTGTTAAATTTTTTACGCTTTTCCACATTCAACTCTTGTACCGGTTTGGGGAAAGGTAGGCGCCTATGTCTACAGAGTTACATTAAGATGACGTACCACAGACTCCGTTTAACGTAATTATCTTCGGTCTAGCAATCCGCGCGGATGGGTTATCTAATACAGAAATTGTGAATCTCTGTGTAATAGTTGCAGCATTTTTCTAGTTAGTATTGCCAACATCACTAAATGAACTACGTGCTTCAGGGAGAAGAACAAACAAAAACTCAACAGTTTTGCGCATTCAAAAATGCAGGCTATCAATAAATTTTCTATGAAATGCGAAGTAAATTTCGATCTTATTTCGAATAACGAAGTTAGAGCTCAGAGTGCGTTACTAGGACGTGCTTGACTTTTTTCTCAATTCCTAAATCAACGCAAATCACCATTACAGCAGGGTACACCTAAAAACAGCAATATTTACACCTTGATAAACCTGTGCATTGAATGTATAATTCTGATTGTTCATTATTCTTAATTTTGCTTCCGGATAGGTGGAAAAACCAGAGAAGGCTATCCAATCATTTCGCTCCCTGACCATTCAAATTTCGCCAACCTGAGTGACTCAGAGTACCAAAAATTGATGATGTATCTCACTTCAGTGCCTCCGTAAGTACCTCACGTAGTGATTAATTATACCGTTGGAAAGCTGAGATTCCGGTTCATGTTTTAAGACTACAAACTAAATTTGTCATGTTGAATTTTATTAGACTTGTAGGTGCAGGCCCTGCACACTAAGCTAACAATTAAGATGGTTTGACAAAATTTACTTTTCATGTTGATTTTTCACCAATTGATCTCTCTTGAAAAAAGTTCATGGTACACTAGGGAGGTGGTGATTTCAACGCTCTTTCCAACAGCATAATCCAATTTGAATTTTCTCAAGTAACTAAATGAGTAATGGCATGAGTTAAGGTCGAAATCACGAGAAAAGAAAAGTTTCAGTCAAGCAGCATGATCGTATGAGCGAATGTTCTAACATTTTTTATTACATTTATGTTAAAATAAGTTACAATTTAAGCCCATTTCTGTTCAAAAAATCCAATGATTAGTGTTATCGCGAGAAAACTTGTTCTAAATAATAATCTTCTATTGGAAACAAAGATTTTGAATTTTTAAATTTTTAGCATTTTTATAAATTTTTGCACATTTTGAAATTTAAGTGCAATTTTCAACATATATTTGAGTTCCAACACCAGTTTGTATTATAATATCAGAAACGCTTTTATCCATGTTATTAAACAAACATTTAAATTTGAATTATAATACTAATCTAATGTGAAGGATGAATCCGATGATTTCTAACAAGTTTGTTAACTTCAGGCCTCAAAAACAGCCGTAATTTATCGCGTTCGGTAATCTGCAACCGGTTACTCTTCTTAGTAACGTTGCCACAGCACTAAATCCACAAAAATAGGACGACGGGAATGCTGTTAAAAATCGTTGAACCACACGTCCAGGGTACCTACAATGCGAGATTGACTTTAATAGCCAAAATTCTTGGTGTCCGTTTTTTAATTTTATTTCCATTTCTTCGTTTGTTATCAGTTAAATGAGTTCTTCTTTCAGCTGGGGTGATCTTGCTGTGTTGACATTTAAAAAAGAATCCAACACATCTATCGATGGTACATTAGTAGTACCACTATGTTTGGCAACTATTGGCCCTCTCCACTTTTATTTTGCTTCGTTTTTGTTTAATGTCGTCCCCCTCCCGCCTTTGAAGATAGATTCATTTCAAAATGAAATGAAAAAATAATGAGTAGACGGAACAGATTTCCAGAAACGATCTAAATAACCGACTTGTGACTTCTTGCGGGCCCGTTTGTGAATAGCATGCAGGCATATCACACGATTTTGTGGGTAGTTCCGCCTACTTGTACGAGACCCGTCAACAGTGAAAGCCGATGCCAATTCGTGGCCTGCTTTTAAGGCCGGCAGTCATAACAAATTTAGCTCCATTATTTTTCCCGAATGAACGAAAGTCTAGAACGTTCTGAATTAGCGCTTCGCGAGCGAATACTTGGCGGTTTATTTTTCGAAAACGCCGAGTGTGTCGGCGAACGGGGTCTCCCGTTTCAGGGCTATATTGGATTGCGTCGCAACACCTACTCTCCCAACGCGGGGAGTTCACGTCAAACTTCAACTTCCGTTGTCAGTTGTTTTCCCGTCCGATGTCGCCAACTAGCGTTCGGACAGGTGCGGGTGAGCTCGAGTTATGAGAAACATTCGAGGTCTGTCCTCCGTGTAATTGACATTTCACGCGATCTGACCCCCCCCCCCCCCCCCCCCCCCCCCCGACACCCATCGGAATCTGTCGTAAATATACATGTGAATATATAGCTTTTCCAAGTCAGATTCAGAAATATCCAAACCAATTTCAGAGTTTTCCATTTCAATTTCAGACTTTTCCATTTCAATTTCAGAATGTGATCAATATCGGGGTGGCAGCGGCCTTTGAAATTGTAATGGAAAATCCTGAAATTGAAATGGAAAAGTCTGAAATTGGAATGGAAAATTCTGAAATTGATTTGGAAATTTCTGAATCTGACTTGGAAAAGCTATAACCACACTTACAACTTTACAATGAATACAAGGTGTCGCGCATTTGATATAAAGAAAACCTGTTTCACAGAACCGTGTTGCAAGATGTCAAACCTCCGGCAAACTTTTAAATTTAGTGGAATGGCCAACTTTGCAATTATACGGAGAAATTAAAATTTGAAGGCGAAAACGCTGTGGGGTTTATTATTCAATGCGTTCATGACTCGAATTTCTACTAAGCTTTGGAGTGTGTGTTTGACAGGTGATAGAGCGATTAGTGAATTTCAGGAGATATGCATAGAGCACGTAAATCTGTTCTCAACCAAAATACCTACTTGGATTGATCAGTTGATCATATTTGTGTCCCTCCTGAAATTCAATAATCGCTCCATCACCTGTGAAACACGCACACTCCAAAGCTTAGTAGAAATTCAAATCATGAACGCAAGCCAATTGAATAATCAACCCCGGTGAAAGAATTTGCAGCGTTTTTTTTATGGATACAAAATACTTCAACCCGTGTATCGGCTTTTAGGAGTTCACTCCAGTATCCAAGTTCACTACATCACTAGGTTACTGCAATCAAAACAAAAACAATAATAAACCAAAATAACGCAAATGTTGGCACCATAAATCGGGCCATACATCGGGAATGGTTTGAGCTACGGACCTGGGGAGGGGCTCATTCGACTCCTCATGGAAAGTTCTTTAAAAAAAAGTCCAAATTTAGGCCGCCTTGACTTTTTTTGAGGTTTTTAGGGATTTTACAAAATTTGACAACCCTTAAAGGGCACTTTAAATTAAGTGAGAGTGTTGGCTAAAGAATTGGGGCGTTGTCGGACCAACATGGATTTTTCGTGAAAATTTCAGATCTTTTGCTCCAGCCGTTTGGGAGAAATCGTGTGTACGGCGTACGGCGGACGGACGGAAAAATGTTTATGGCAGATTTGGATTCTACACCTTTTGAAACGTGAACTATGAAATTTTCAGAAGGGGTTAGAATTTTTTTTGTTTTCAAGAGGGATTACAATTGTTTATTATTGAATAATAAACCAAAATGGTACCAACAAAATTATGAAAAATATCCCGCTGCACATTCCTCACTATTAATTCTGGCATATTATCTTATGAATCATGTGTTGCTGTGACAGCTGTACAAAACACGATAGGAATTTTTATCGGTGGAGTCAGTAGATTGCGCCGAACTCGGGGGACGGCTCTCAACGATGCGTCAAAACTTAATGGAAGATTGATGGGGTTCATCGTTGGGATATTTTTCTGTCAACCCAACCGATAGAGACTGAAAAATAGCCTTAAAACCTCTACGCAGACTATTCTGGGCAGTGGATCTTTCTACCAACCGCTAAGGGTTTGTCGTTCCTTCATATCAGTGTGAGCAACATTCAAGGTCCATCTACATGTAGCGTTTTCAAACATTTTCTTATGAAATATATATAAATTTTATCACGGGAATAATCAACTTGCTTTTTAAAAAACGTTTATTGGGATTTTCACAGAACTTAGTTGATGTAGATTACTACATGGAATATAGATTACTGGTAAAACTATGGGGGTGGGGAACTTAGGCTGAATAAACGTCTGACGCGCATGGCAGCAAGCTGAGAACTAACTCGACTCGAGCTCGCCGTGTTCCTTATATACCCTCGTTAGCTGAGGTCAGCAGAAATCTAGGGTTTGTCGTTCCTTCATATCAGCGTGAGCAACATTCAAGCTCCATCTACGTGTATCCCTTTAAAAGAGCGTTTTCAAACATTTTCTTATGATATATATAAATTTTATCACGGGAATAATCAACTTGCTTTTTAAAAAACGTTTATTGGGATTTTCACAGAACTTAGTTGATGTAGATTACTACATGGAATATAGATTACTGGTAAAACTATGGGGGTGGAGAACTTAGGCTGAACAAACGTCTGACGCGCATGGCAGCAAGCTGAGAACTAACTCGACTCGAGCTCGCCGCGTTCCGTATATACCCTCGTTAGCTGAGGTCAGCAGAAATCTAGGGTTTGTCGTTCCTTCATATCAGCGTGAGCAACATTCAAGCTCCATCTACGTGTATCCCTTTAAAAGAGCGTTTTCAAACATTTTTTTATGATATATATAAATTTTATCACGGGAATAATCAACTTGCTTTTTAAAAAACGTTTATTGCGATTTTCACAGAACTTAGTTGATGTAGATTACTACATGGAATATAGATTACTGGTAAAACTATGGGGGTGGAGAACTTAGGCTGAACAAACGTCTGACGCGCATGGCAGCAAGCTGAGAACTAACTCGACTTGAGCTCGCCGCGTTCCGTATATACCCTCGTTAGCTGAGGTCAGCAGAAATCTAGGGTTTGTCGTTCCTTCATATCAGCGTGAGCAACATTCAAGCTCCATCTACGTGTATCCCTTCAAAAGAGCATTTTCAAACCTTTTCTTATGATATATATAAATTTTATCACGGGAATAATCAACTTGCTTTTTAAAAAACGTTTATTGGGATTTTCACAGAACTTAGTTGATGTAGATTACTACATGGAATATAGATTACTGGTAAAACTATGGGGGTGGAGAACTTAGGCTGAACAAACGTCTGACGCGCATGGCAGCAAGCTGAGAACTAACTTGACTCGAGCTCGCCGCGTTCCTTATATACCCTCGTTAGCTGAGGTCAGCAGAAATCTAGGGTTTGTCGTTCTTCCTTCATATCCTTCGTGAGCATTTTCAAACCTTTTCCTTGATATATATCTACGTTATAATCAAAAGAGCATTTTCAAACATTTCTCTTATGATATATATAAATTTTATCACGTGACATGAATAATCAACTTGATTTTTAATATATAAATTTTAACGTTTATTGGGATTTTCACAGAACTTAGTTCATGTAGATTACTATATGGAATATAGATTACTGGTAAAACTATGGGGGTGGGGAACTTAGGCTGAACAAACGTCTGACGCGCATGGCAGCAAGCTGAGAACTTACTCGAATCGAGCTCGCCGTGTTCCTTATATACCCTCGTTAGCTGAGGTCAGCAGAAATCTAGGGTTTGTCGTTCCTTCATATCAGCGTGAGCAACATTAAGCTTACGTGTATATATATATTGATTTTCACAAAATTATTGATGTAGACTCATGGCAGCAAGCTGAGAACTAACTCGACTCGAGCTCGCCGCGTTCCGTATATACCCTCGTTAGCTGTGGTCAGCAGAAATCTAGGGTTTGGGTACTTAACTTATGTATATTCATATTGACTCGAATGGTTGACCGTGAAATTGTTTTGATCGTATATTCATTTATTGAGTTTCAATCTAAATCCATTTTAAAAAAAACTTTCTTTTTTTTTCATTTTATTTGTCATCACATTTCTCCATACAGCCATATTATTTATTAGCTAAATAACTTTACACCACATGAATATTTATAATACTTCTAATACTAATAACATAACTCTTTCAATGCTCTTTAGATGCTATAGCCAATGCCTTTTAACAAATTCATTATTTGTAAATACACCTCAGGTATAACCATAATTGTTGTAAAATTGAATGGGCAACATATAAGTTTCCCTAGCTCTTCAAAAAAGGTTTTCCGCCCCCCATCGTACTTCTTGCAGGTTAGTAGCACATGCTCCAAGTTATCTACTTCACCACACACTTCGCATTGGTCCGTCTATTCTTGCAAGGATTTTGTGAAGATACGCTCTGCAAACTGCATGACCCGTCCTCAATCTAGCCATACTGGAATAAAACCTCTTCTCATGGCCCTTCATTTCCGATCTCCATGGTTTCAGTGATGATGATGTTAGGAAAAATGAATTTATATTTGTCGCCTACTGGATGTCCATCATGGTAATCCTGCCATTTCCTCGCCATTGCACGTTTAAAATTGGAATAGAGATCCTTATAAAAACTGCCGTTTCATTTTGAGATTCCGATTTTAAAAAGTATTTAAACCCTGAAATTGTGCCCTTACGGTTGATTGAAAGTGACACGAAGGATTCACACCCAACTGGGTCCTAAATGTGAGTTTTCATCAAAAGTTTCATAATCTTTGATCCTGTAGATTTGTAGAAAAGCTTTAGGCTGACGGATTTTATCAAAACAATTTTTTAGATTAGACTAATATAAATCTCCTAATGTAAAAACCCTCGTTTTTCCATATTCAAGCGTCAATCCCTCCATTAACTTCAAGCATCAAATTTTTATTTTATTTTTTTTATTACATCCTTGGAAAGCTGAGGTGTTGGGGTAACTTTCAAGTTACAAGCAAACGTTTTATCTCTGGATCACAGAAGCATATGAGAGGTAGAAAAAATCAGATTTTTGAGATTTGTAAATTTTTCCTCTTCAAGTTCATTTTTCATCAGATTCGTCCTTTCGAAAATTTTGGTCTTCTGTCCGATAGATGGAAATGCATTGCTCCATCAAACAGTATTATAAAATTCCATTTTACTTTTTCAATTAAGGGAGTTACGGTTAAATTAACCAATTTAGTGAGTAAATTCGAAAACACGGAGTTGAGGGTGATAAAAAAATGTTAAGGGGCATCTTCGATCAGAATTGGGCTCTGGAATCGGTAGCTGGCCTGTGTACGTGTACATTATATTATATGGTTTTTTTATTCAAAAAATATCGTGGGGTTCCGGGTAAAAGTGACCAAGTAACATTTTTAAATGAGCTTTTTGTCATTCCGGTACTAAGGAACGTTGTCTACTGTGTGTTGTTGCTAAGAACGTTATCTTCAAACTGATGTGCAAGAAATACTTGAAAATAAATTTTACCTGCCTGACCCCAAAGAGTTTTATGTGATCAAATGGCATTTGAACTCAACCACAAAACACGAGATGGATTATAAATGTACTCTCGCTGGTGCATGTAAATGTTATCAATTGCCATTTGATCACTTTTACTGTGTAAGATTTGTAAGATTGCATAGTGGGCAGGTGAAAATGACCAATTACAGTGATAGGTAATGGATAACCTTCTCTAACAGAAATAGGTATGTCATTGTTGTTTAGATGCTTGGCAACATGATAAATTAAAGAAAAAACTATTCAATCTCTCAATTTCATGTAACTGTGCGACTGATTTTCGAAGAATTGAATTGACCAAATGAGTAAAGCTTGAAACTCCAGGCAGGTAAAAATGATCAAATAGAGTTTTCCGAATAAACAGCTCTTATTTAATCTGAAGTGAATTTTGAAGCACGATATCATAGGCGGGCACTAGCTAACTACCTACAGGATAAAGAAAAATCGAAACATAGTCGGATGAGACATCACACAACCAGTGTTCGTAAGAAGAAAATAGGTGAAACTTCAGATTGCTCCCCTGTAAAATTTTGCAAATGTTACTTGGTCACTTTTACTCGGAACCCCACGATATTTTGAATAAAAAAACCAAGGTGCTTGCAACGCGTTAGCTCAATCACTGATTAACTACGGAATTGTAGCATGGGGAAATGCTTACGCAAACAAAATACAAACTGTAGCACAAACGCAGAAATAACTTCTATTCAACAAGCCGTACAGTTATCCTACAGAGAAACTTTTTTCAGAAACTAAAATTTTAACTATAAAAGAACTTGTAGAAAAAACATCAAAAACAATAGCATATAAATATCTCATAACAGGAAAATTTGAGAGAACCACAAATAGTACCAGGTCTGGTAATAAAATAATATTAACACTGCCAAAGAAGAATACAACGGCAGGCATAAAATGTTACGATTACACCGGTGTAAAATTTTTCAATAATCGCTGTTTTGAGGAAGATATACTTAAGTTAAGTCTAGAACAATTCAAATTCAAGGTTAAAAAATTATTTGCTAAATAGAAGCTGTTGCTTAATTTAATATATTCAGAGGTGTGTAAACTTTACTTTGTCCTAATATTGTCAATTAGTTCTAAGTTTAGGAAGTTGCACTTTAGTTAGTTTGTAGGAAATGGTGTAGATTATTACGGCGCTTCGACTCCTCCCCGCGTCACAAGTATTTGCTTACTTAGTGCGGGGAGTAGCACGAGAAAGCTGACTTTTGGTCAATAAATGTATCTATTTCACTTTTGTAATGTGTGTAAATAAAAAAAAAAATATCTATGGATAAATATATTCAAACAAACAATGCATACATGAGTGTATCTCCGAAATAGTGCCATAACCCTTTGTTGCTCTTCTTCACACCCTATCTTCAATCCAATGGCACATTGCAGCTGATGTGATTCACATATATATATGCGGAAAAATCGCTACTGCCAAGCTCACCGCCTACCGCATTGCAAAATACTGAAGCCCCCTGACCTGCTGATTGTTCCTCAAGACGTTGATGAGTCAGCAGGGACCATGTTCCACGTATCTCTTGTTTACAGCATAGTACAACCAGCCCAGATGGGAGGGAATTTATTAAATGTTAACACCTCGTATGTTTCACGCTGACAGTATGCATGAAGCGGATCTTGGTTTCGCATTGGTCGTCGACCGCCGGAACGATAAATGGAGCTCTGTCAAGAACACCCTCCTCAAAATTGCCGTACGTATTTAAAAAACATATTACAATTAAAATTGAATTCATAATGACAATACCGTAATGTTACAACAACTACCTAAACTTTATGTGAAACAGTAAAACCATCATTGTGCAGGTTGGGGTGAAAACTCGAATTTTGGGGTTATTGATAAATATCGGGCCTCAGTGAAGAGATATCTCTATACAGGGTGTCTTCTATCACCCCCTAAAATCGCCAAAATGAGGGTAAACGAAAGTTTTTTTAAAATCTTCATATTTTTTGCGAGAATTTCAAAAATGAAAAAATTTTGCTGCACGCAATTACGCAACTATGCGCAACTGACACCAACTTTCTTATTTCAAATGGGAACCCCCCCCCCCCCTTTTTTTATTGAAAATTCGGATTCTACGCAAAATTTCATGAACTTTTGACCCCTCAATCGATTTTTTTGACCGCGCGCAACCCATTCAACGAGCATGCGAATTTGTTGAAATACCAAATTGCTCAAAATATGGTGTCATGTAAACCCCAAGTGTGGTACATGAATTTCCATTGTTTTTCAACGTTGATTCACGTGATGCTGTCAGTTTTGAGATTTAACTCACTTTTTATCGATATTATCCCCATAATCTGTGTTTTTCGGTGAAATATTACAGTTTTTCCGAAGTACCAACTTTGGCAGTACATTTATTTTTGCTCACCCTTTCGAAACACGGGCTTGGAACCGGCTTTGGCGGGTTTAAAAATAAATCCACTGCCAAAGTTGCTACTTCGGAAAAACTGTAATATTTCACTCAAAATTTTTTCATTTTTTAAATTCTCGCAAAAAATATGAAGGTTAAAAAAAAAATTTCGTTTACCCTCATTTTGGCGATTTTAGGGGGGGTGATCCATTGGATAGAAGACACCCTGTATATATGAAACGCTTTTGTTGTCTGTTTATCTGTCTGTCTGTTCCCTTTTAACGCAACATCTAGACCACCAAATAACGTGCAAATTTTATAAATATGCAAAAAATTAGATTGTGAATGTTTCTGGATAGGTTTCATTGAAAATAAACCTGTTTATCTGTCACTCACAAGGGTTAATTTAATGCTTTTAATTTCCTTTAGACCCCATAAAAATTACTTATTTTTTTAGTTTAATGTTGCTATTCTGAAGCAGCTACCGGGGCATGAATTAATCCTACAAGTCCATTGAATGTATACTTAATCCTTAATGACGCACGGTATCTTCCTGGATATCTTCCCTTCAAACTTACTCTCCACTAAGAAGAGTGAAGAATATAAGTAAAAATGGGTTCTTAGTCCAATTTAAAGCCCGATTGACATGACAAATTATCTGTCAAGGGTTGTTTTTAACTTTTTTCTGGTTTCTAAATGGGATGCTAGAGACCATGAATTAGGTTACCTCTCTTCCGGCAATTGTTAAGTTTGAACTTAACCAAATTGTTTTCCAAAATTTTGGTGTTTTAGTGATGGTTATGTCATACAACACATCAATATAACTAGAGTTCTACCAATGTCTTCTAATAAAGCGAGAAAATCACAAAATATTATGCTGAAGTACAGGATACCATGAGTTTTGGGTGTCTCAAAAGGAATCCTACAAGATACATCTAGAATTTAATTTCACCACTCAGCTTTACTAAATAAATTGTAAATAGTAAAGTAAAAGAAAAATAACCTGGGATAAAATGGAAATAAAATGGAATAGACTGGAATTAATCAAGATTTTTAGATCTTGGGATAACAAGGGTTAATGACGATGAAACAGTACAATACCCCATTGAGTTTTTGAATTCCATCCAGACCCCTGATTTGCAAGCCCACAACTTGATTATAACGATTGGTGCTCCAATGATGCTAATCCGAAATAACTTTCTTTCTTTTGGCATTTATTGGTTAAATCATTATGTTATGTGCATAGTCCTATTTCTATGTAATAAAATCATTGGAATTACATGAACACACTACCTACATCCTTATTTCATCTTTAAGATCCCTTATATATTTGTGTTCTCTGTTTTATTTTATGTTTTCAGTTGGTCATAAATTGTAGATTTCGGTTCAGTTTGAGTTTGATTTCGATCGAGACTCGTTTGGGTTCTTTTCATTTCGTTTTAGTTATTTTTTTTCGCTATTTGTGTTCATTGCTTTGTTACAGAGTTTTTTTCCAGGGTTAATCCACATAGCCTACATCATCCGGCCGGCAGGATTTTTTCAAAAAGCAATATCCGAAGTCAGCCATAAATTTTTCAAAGAAGAATTCAAATTTAAAGTGAGTGGAATCGATATTTAGGTGTACAGTACGTATTATAAAGCTGTTAAATATTTTAGTTGACCTATGAAGTCAATGCATTTTCATGTGTAATGTAATCTCGAATGGTTTAAAGTTTAAGAATGTTGAAACGGATTTTTTGGGTATACGTTTCTGCTTTGGTTCTTCAGTATTGATTACTGAAATGATTGCGATATTTATTTTTTTCAAAAGCTTAATAAAACTGCGTGAAATCTGTGAAAAAATTGTTGAATCTCTAGAACTATGATAAGTGCGCAAAATGCCTTCCTAAAGTTTGAAATCTCACTTTCCGCTCATTATGGTTCAAACGGATCCAAATGTTGCACAGTAGAAGGGTGCCATTGCCAAAACGAGCTAAACTTTTGTGACAAATATTGTTAACGATATTTGAACAAATCACAGCCAAATTGTTACACCCCCTTTATTTACTGTTGACAATGTAACTTGTGTTACTCTCGAAATTTGAAAAAGGAACAGAATAAAATTGATATAGCCCAAAAATATCATTCTTTACGTATATTGCCAATATTTTCCGAGTGACAATGCGAGAGCTAAGATTGAACTTGATAACTTCTTACTGAGCAGACTCATGTTGGTAGACCATCCCAACCAGGCGCAGGCTGTTGATGGGAACTGCTGACGCCATTATGCTCTGTAGGGCTGAATTGTGGGCTGAAGCAATGAGATTCCAGAAGTACAGAACACGAATGTACTCTGTGTAGAGGGAAGGTGCGTTCAGAATATGTAGTGCTTATAGAACTGTATCAGGCCCAACAGCTCAGGTCATTTCAGGAGTCATTCCGATAGACATACTGGAGGATGAGCGCCAAAGGATCCATCTAAGGAAAGAAGAGGAATTGCCAAGAGCTGTAAGACAAGAGAGAGGAAACGATCCAGAGATGGCTACTCAGATGGATCTCAGAAACCCGGGGAAGATGGACAGCACGCCTTTTCGAGAACATGAAGAACTGGTTGAGAGGATGCAAAGTAGCTCCTTACTGGACATGGCTACTTTCAATACTTTCTGGCGCGAATTGGACAGGCATCAGAACTATTGCGCGAGCACGGCAAGAAAGAATAGGACGGTGTCATGCCTCCTTTGTAAGCCCACTCTGGGATATTCTCAGACAGGATTCGCTGGTTCAAATTGGAGACCCAGAAAATATAATTGCCAAGATGACATCCAGCAAAAGGGACCTGGGATGCAGCGAACACCAACGTCATCTCAGGAGATTACCCTTTGGTAACCTCTATTGGGAGGGTAGTCACTCCGACAAAGGACGATCTAGTGGCCAGAGGAAAGGACTGCTGATAGCGAAAGGGGGGAAAGTAACAAGGCCACAATGGATGGTGCAGGAACTGGGCTAGCCCGAATTAATACTGCATAAGTCGTACCGGGGCAGTCTTCAGAGGATATGGGGTTTAATAATCTAAACAAGTCATTTAGGCCGGAACACATGGCTAACACCTCCCCGCTGACAAATCATAAACGGGTTTTTCACTTTGAAAAAAAAAAAAAAATGCTTCCTATAACTGTTAAAAGAGTAAACTGCGTTTTCAAAATTCCGAGTTTTACACCAAGGTCATTGTTTGTGTTACGGCTCAAAAATATTGATACCTCTGACTGAGTTCGAACTCGTGTCCTCACTATTAAGGAGAAATTTTGCTTTAATTGCAACACGCTAATGTGTTGAGCTAAGGGGCCGAAACAATCAATCCTTGGGTTATTCTCCTTGAACAAAACAATATCCTCAATTTGCCTAAGTTACAACAATTTACTTGCATTGAAATGTTTGGAAGAAGAATTGAATTAGAATGCAAACATGGTTATAAACCTGAAATATGTCATCTGAACAATCCAGAGCCATTGGAGAGAGAATCCGAGCTCGGGAACAAATTCCGGCCTCAAAAAAATGAAAAAAATATCAACGGACTGTCAACCATGGAAAATTGAGAACGATTGAGTTCTACAGCTTTGTATGTGTATATTTATTAATTCTGAATGTACCAAATTAAAATTAAAAAGCTTCTAAAACTTCAAACGGCTGAAAATCTGGTCCCCCTTACGAAGGGCGGGCACGGGGGCATCGAGTCCAGTGCCCCCCTCTTCAGGGCTGCCAAAATGTCTTCATTCTTCTTCCATTAATGCGTTGCTTCTTCTCATTCATGAAGAACTTCCACGGTCTTTATCCTTTTCGATGAGCGTAGTGAAGAATCCTCGACTCCTTTATGTATGGTACGTATCGCCAATTTCTTTGAATTTGGCTTTACTCCAGGGTTTCTCACCTTTCGAGGAAAAAGAAACATCATTTTCGAAGGTTTCTGTAGTAATCTCCAATTTGAAAATCTAAACAAAGCAAACTTGCAGTTACAAGTAAAAATATCTTCAGGAACTTCATTCCCAGGGTTTGGGCAGCCACTAGTGTTTAATAACGGTTCATCGCTTCTTTGTCTCTTTTTGCGACAATCGAACGGAACCGTTGTTGGATTATTTTTGAGATATCCATGGAACTTGGACCGTTTTGCGTTTTTTTTAGAGTAGAGTGGGAACCTCTAGGAGCATTGGAGCAGCAATATCGGTCTGAAACTTTTTGTAAAACACAGGGACCCAAACACACAAAAGACGAGTTTGAGAAAAAAGGTCGTTTTGGTCGTTTTGCCTACGGCATCCTTCACTTGTATCGTCGAAATTTTAGATTGATAACGATATTTCGCGGTTAGTGATCAAATTCTTGAGAAAACATCGTTTCAAGTTTCAATGTGAAAATTACTTTGCCTATTCGTCATTGGGATGTAATGATAAATTATTGTGGATGACATTACTTGGACTGTCCAATTTCTGACCTGTTCTGTTAGTAATTTAATTACGATTGTCCAATTTCAGGTAATAGTTTGTAGCTGCGTAGAGGACCTTCACCAGTGTATTGATAGAGTAGAGTTGACGACAGATATGGATGGAACGTTACCTTACAATCACAAACAATGGATTAAACAAAGAATAGTAAGTACAAGTGCCTGCTTGGGGTTGTTCAACCCGCCCTGCACAATAGCTTCATTGTTACGAATGCACCTTCCTTTGTCGACGCAGGTACACTAATCAATAAACAATGAACATGGGCTCCTTAAATTACTTCGTACGAAACCAATCATTACCAAAGATCCGGCTGAATATAATTCAAGTGAAGTTTACCGAAGCGTCTCACGTTTTGACGTTACTTCAATGGGAATCGTGTAGTTATGTCGCGAAAATATGAATTCAAACTCGGATAAAGTTACCAGGTTGTAAACGTACCTCCCGAAGAATCCAGATAAAGTATCTTGGTTTTAGTGACATTTCTTTGAACATTGCTACTACTGTAATAGATCAAAACGCTGCAAATTCTTTCACTGGGGTTTATTATTCAATTTCATTCATTTGGCTTGCATTAATGATTTGAATTTCTACTAAGCTTTGGAGTGTGCGTGTTTCACAGGTGATAGAGCGATTATTGAATTTCAGGAGGCACACAAATATGATCAACTGATCAATCCAAATAGGTATTTTGGTTGAGAACTGATTTAAGTGCTCTATACATATCTCCTGAAATTCAATAATCGCTCTATCACCTGTGAAACAAGCACACTCCAAAGCTTAGTAGAAATTCGAATCATGAATCATTGAATAATATACCCCAGTGAAAGAATTTGCAGCGTTTTATTCAAGAGCGATTACAATGGAAAAATATTATATTTGAAAATTTTAAATTTCGTAAGACGGAGCATGCAAATCAGAATGCTTCAACCCGTGTATCGGCAATAAACCCTTTTAGAAGTTCACTCCAGTATCCACATTCACTGCATCACTAGGTTACTGCGATTAAAAAAAAAACCCTGTTGTTTTTGTTTTGATTGCAGTAACCTAGTGATGGAGTGAATGTGGATGCACATGTTGGCACCATAAATCGGGCCATACATCGGGAACGGTTTGACCTACGGAATTGGGGAAGGGCTCATTCGATTCCTCGTGGAAAGTTCTTCAATAAGAGTCCAAATTTAGGCCGCCTTGACTTTTTTTGAGGTTTTTAGGGATTTTACAAAACTTTGACAGCCCTTAAAGGGCACTTTAAATTGAGTGAGAGAGCTGGCTCAAGAATTGGGGCGTCGTCGGACCATTATGGATTTTTCCTGAAAATTTCAGATTTTTTGCTTCAGCCGTTTGGGAGAAATCGTGTGTACGGCGTACGGCGGACGGACGTAAAAATTTTTATTGCAGATTCGAATTCTACACCCTTTGAAACGTAAACCATCAAAGTTTCAGGGGGGGGGGGGGGGGTTAGATTTTTTTTTTTTTTTCAAGGGCGATTACAATGGTTTATTATTGAATAATAAACGAAAAGTTTTGGGGCAGAACATTTATGAGGAAACACAAACAAACGCACAAGATTTTCTTAACATGTCCACTACTGGTGCTTTCTCCTTATGCAATGTGGACTTAGCTTAGATCCTGCAGTGTAGGTGTGTAAATATCATTGAAAACGTATTGTTTACTCTTGTAGCACGTCGTGTCTTTGAGGAGTCACCGGCAAGGTCAGGGTAGGAAGGGCGGCGTGAAGGATGCTCACGGCAGGTGGGTTACCGGGTCTTCCCCAACTATAGTTATCGTTATCAAGGTGCCCGGCTGTCACATCGCTCGGGCTGTTACGGCTGTTAGACGAGCGAGTTGGGACACCAAGGTCGCGCGTGCCTTAGCCGTAGTAACCGTCCTATCTGCCGGCTGGCAGACGTCAGAGCTGCGGTGTCGGCCACAAGCCGGAACGGTCCCGTGCAAGTTTCCAGAAAGTGAAACTCGTAGATGTACTTAGCCACCTACCAATATCACATCTCCCACTCACATACAGAATTGTTAAAAAATATGTTTACAAGTACAAAATACAGGTAATATAATATACGGAGGTGCCATCTCTGCATTCAGCAGAATGGTGAACATTTTGAACAGAATCTACAGTAAAAATGTGCAAAATGTGCATTCAATTTCATTCATTTGGCTTGCATTCATGCTTTGAATTTCTACTAAGCTTTGGAATGTGCGTGTTTCAAGGTGATAGAGCGATTATTGAATTGCAGGAGGCACACAAATATGAACAACTGATCAATCCAAATAGGTATTTTGGTTGAGAACTGATTTAAGTGCTCTATGCATACCTCCTGATGCATCATTCGATTCCTCATGGAATGTTCTTCAAAAAAGTCCACATTTAGGCTGCCTTGGTTTTTTTGAAGGTTTTTAGGGATTTTACAAAACTTTGACAACCCTTGAAGGGCACTTTAAATTAAGTTGGAGCGCTGGGTAAAGAATTGGGGCGTTGCCGGACCAATATTGATTTTTCCTGAACATTTCAGATTTTTTGCTCCAACCGTTGGGGAGAAAACGTGCGTACGGCGCACAGTGGGCTAAATCACCAATTTAGGTGGACAAAAGTCAAGTCAAAAGTCTGGAATTTCTGAGTGCTTTAGCTTTTTATTATTAGTTAGTGAGACTGTAAATACTAATATTTTCCTCCATACCGTGTTTACAAACAAATAGTAAAGGACTGAATCAGTCATGTTTACGCAAGTGCCTGATAATCGGCAGTGGGATTATCTTTATTCGATGGCCATTCATTATGTTAAAGGTGTGTGTAGCGCGAAGTTCTATTGCTTTTATTCAACAATGGACATTGCAGAGACAGGTAAGACATTAAATTTCTGCATTCGTTATAGAATATACATTGCGTTCTACCTGTGGATTTAACTTAGCAACTTGTAAATGTATGCCCCTATTCAATAACGAAAAACTATATTAACGCCAAGTTATTCCACGGATTCGTTTGCAGGATTTGTTTCATCAATCCTTCTAGTTTTTAAATGTTGCAATGAATTTTTGCGATTTTTTGCGTTTTGGGTGATACATAATTTTTTTTTCAGTACAATTTTGGCAAATAAATTTTATAATAGACCACTTTGTGCTCGCCAATCATGTCAAAAAATTAATTTGATTTTTAAATATAATTTTTCCCGTATTCTGGGACTTTAATCGTTGAATTTAGGAAAGTTTTAAATTTTAGCAAATCAATTTGATTTTAGATCACTGTGTGCTCGCCAATCATGTCAAAAAATTAATTTGATTTTTTAAATAATTTTTTCCGTGATCTGGGAACCCAAAGGTTGCATATGGACAAGTTTCAGAATTTTGTCCACCTAAATTAGTGATTCAGCCGCACTTTGCGGCGTACGGACGGAGAATTTTTTATTGCAGATTTGGATTCTACACCCTTTGAAACGTAAACCATGAAATTTTCAGGGGGGGGGGGGGGGTTAGAATTTTTTTTTAAAGAGCGATTACAATAGTTTATTATTGAATAATTAACCAAGACAAGAGTATCTAGTGAGAAACCACGTTTTTCTTACTTGAAAAGCAAATTTCTCCCACAAAACTACAAGGAATTTCAAAACTGGTTATATCGCTGAAGAGCCTAGATTTTGGCGCATCTTTTAGCACTACAGGCTTAAATTCACACGCCTTATTACAGGGACTCATAAACGTTTGAAGAAAGTCGAGATCTCCACGATTTGACGTGTCCTTTTCAAGCTGATTTTTCACCCGTTTCGCCGGCTCAAAAAAGTTTATCCCATTAGGGCGATAGGAAATTTAACGCTCTTTCCATTAGTGGAATCAGATTTGAAATCGCACTCAAAATGTGGGAGATATGGCCGTTTTAATGCGGTAAGGTGAAAAAAACGAGAAAAATCATAAAATTGAAAAAAAAACCGCATTTCGAAGGGTGTAAAAAAATTGCTAGGAGGCATTTTTGATCAGAAATTGTCCGTAAAAGCTTCTCCTGGCCTGTGACCGTCACGAAATGTAACACCCTGTATTTATTCATTTTTATTTTCTAATCACACCTCTAACCAGGGACGTATAATGGGGGGGGGGGGGGGGGCGGGACCCCTCCGAAATTTGGAAAATATAAATTAATATTGTATTTTTCGGTCCAAAATAATGTTAATAAAAAGGAACCTTTGTATCAATCATGTAATTTTTTCAAGTTATTAACTGAATACTATTTAGCCCTAAACTAGGTGTGCTTTCCCCTGAGAACAGAACCACTTTTCTATCAGTTTTTTTTTTAGTGCTACTATAGTTGAACATGTGATTTTCGACACCAGATTTGAAAAACTTTCCGGACCCCCCTTTGAGTGGGGGGGATAAGGAATAACCCCCAGACCCCCCGTTTTCTCGGCCCCCTCCGAAAATATTACGTATATACGCCACTGCCTCCAACAATTGACATATCCATGATCTATTGTCCCCCCCCCCCCCCCCCAAGGAACAATTTCTCCAAAACTTTAACCAGGTAACTTGTTGTGGTTTAACTTTTGTAAGTAAATCAAATTGAGTAAATAAAAAAATAAAATAAAAACGCTGCAAATTCTTTCACTGGGGTTTATTATTCAATTGCTTGCGTTCATGATTTGAATTTCTACTAAGCTTTGGAGTGTGCGTGTTTCACAGGATAGAGCGATTATGATCAACTGATGAATCGGAATAGGTATTTTGGTTGAGAACAGATTTACGTGCTCTATGCATCTCCTGAAATTCAATAATCGCTCTATCACCTGTAAAACACTCACACTCAGAAGCTTAGTAAGATTCAAACATGAACGCAAGCCAATTGAATAATAAACCCCAGTGAAAGAATACTTATTTACCCCAGTAATAATATTGAATAATAAACCCCGGTAATAATATTGAATAATATTTACCCATATATTATCAGCGTTTCATGGATATCAGAATGCTTCAACCCGTGTATCGGCTACTAACTACACTACAAGTATTCACATCGGCTATCACTCCAGTATCCACATTCACTACAACTGGACGCTATCGGCCGGACATCACTAGGTTACAAACAAACAATAATAAACGAAAAAACGCAAATGTTGGCATCGGGCCATACATCGGGATTGGTTTGACCTACGGACCTGAGGAGGGGCTCCTTCGATTCCTGACGGTATGTTCTTAAAATAAGTTTACATTCATGCCGCTTGGACTTGTTTTGAGGTTTCTAGGGATTTTACAAAACTTTGACAGCCCTTAAAGAGCGCTTTAAATTGAGTGAGAGAGCTGGCTCAAGAATTGGGGCGTCGTCAGACCAAGATGGATTTTCCCTGAAAATTTCAGATTTTTTGCTCCAGCCGTTTGGGAGAAATCGTGCGTACGACGTACGGACGGAAAAATGTGTATGGCAGATTCGGATTCTACACCCTTTGAAACGTAAACAATGAAATTTTCAGGGGGGTTAGAATTTTTTTTCCAGAGCGATTACAATGGTTTATTATTGAATAATAAACCAAAATTGAGTAAATCAATTCAGTAGGTTGTTGTTCTTTTGGTGATTATTTTCCTCATGAGATCTCATTTACTGACGAGATTATTCTTATTTCTCGATTTTTGATTGTTGTCGCTCAGGGACTAGAAGAATTTTCAAGGCAAACGCAGTCCGTCTCAGGAAGTCTGGACAAGTTCACGTGGCGTCTTCGGGAGAGCATCTCAGAGGCGGAGGCGGCGGAGAGCGAGATGGTGCGGGCGATGTTGAACTCGGAGACGAGCGACTACCTCGCGCTCAAGGAGCAAATTCTCAGCGCCGCGAGGACGGGGGAACAGCTGCTCAGTGACATCCGACACCGCCTCGAGCCCTCTGCCATGGTCAACATCACCGCAGTCGAAAGGTGACATCTCACGTATTCACTTTTCCCAAATAGCGTAAATTTTCCCTATTGGCGTAGTTTTCGATTCCCTATTGTCCTTTGAACTGCATATAATTGTACTGGCCAAAAAGCTGCGGAAACTGTTCTACGTTTTCAAGACTTTGGGTGGTTTTCTGAACTCCTACTATTTGAAAATGGTTTACTATGGCCTTGTGATCTTCTTTATTGAACTATGGTATTATTGTTTGGGGGGGGGGGGGGGGGTGCTACGAAAACGCAATTAAGAGTTCTTCAGACAACTCAGAACACTATTCTTAGAATTATTTTTATTATTTTACGGAGGCCCTCCAGATACCATACTCGTATGTTACATAAAGACTTTGGAACAATGTGCATTCCCGATTTATTTGCGCTAAAGGCCTGTAATTTTGTATTTACGTTGTTGAGGTAAAGTGGGATGTAGTTGATTTTCTGGAACAGGCAGGTGAAATCTGACGGGAATAGACAAAGAAAATATTTGTACTGGCTCATACAGCACGAGAACGGTAGGGAGATCTAACATAAGACTGCCTAAAATAAACATTGAAATGTACAGAAGATGCGCATATGTTGTGGCTTTGAAATTTTTCTATGAAAATAGTATTAGTTTAGGTGAATTTGCTGTTATGCCTGAAGAGTCTCGGGAGAGTACTGCGTGGTTATCAGCGAACATAGCTGAGGTTGTATTTTGGACTGATGGAATGTCCGATACGTAGATTAGGTACAATATTGGACCCCAGACGCTACCTTGAGGCACCGATGCTAGTATATTTCTTCTGGGAGACTGTGCATCACTACATGTCACGTGGAATGATCGGTGGGAGACGAAGGACTGTACGACCCGACAATGTGTGTCGGAGAGCAGGGGTTTAAGTTTGTATAATAGGCCGGGGTGCCAGACCTTGTCGAACGCTTGATGAGTATCGAGAAAGAGCCCCTGACAAACTTCCTGATTTTCGTAGGTTTCAAGAATGTCCTCGACCACTATATGGAGTTGCTGCTGGCAGGAATGGAGATGTCGGAACCCGAACTGGAAGTCTGGTATGACAGGAGCGAGTGACGAGAGTAGTTTCGGGAGCATGAGCCTCTCGAATATCTTTGAAAAGATTGAGAGAAGGCTTATGGGACGGTAGCTGGAAGGGTCATTCGCCGGTCTATTCGGTTTTGGGATCATTATGATCACGGCATGCTTCCAACGAGCAGGAAAGTATGTTATTCGTAGGGTGAGCGCCCCTGAGCGGGTTGACAAGCTCAGCAGGTCTGCCCTTTAAACTAGGCGGTAGCGCCCAAGTTCCGTTTCCAGTAGGTTTCCCTTGCACCTATTCAGCAATTTGCGCTGTACTTAATCCAGCAAGTAGTCGAATGTCGTCTTATTCATACGAAAATACTCCTAAAACCTGTTGGAATCTTCTCGGAGCTCATCGTACAAATGATGAAATTCCCCGTGAACATGTCGTGACAACGGGATATTTCTTGGAAAAAGTTAATTTGTCATAAAATTCATAATCTACATTATTTTCGTCCCCAAAGTTCTTAAGTGAACAATTAGATAGACAAATTAGTTCATCAGTTAAATTAACATGTGGTTGATTACAGATTATTGGTGCAGCTGGAGGAAACCGAAAGAACATTCGACGAATTCTGGGTGGAACATTCAGCAAGACTACGACAGTGTTTAGATGTGCAGAGATTTTATATCGACTATAAGAAAATTCTAGTAAGTTAGAATTCAACAATTCTCAATATTTCATCGCAGAATTAAATACAGAAGAAATTCAGCATCAGTTTACTAATTTGTTGTACACCAACGTTATTTTCAAGATGAATTTTTAGTAAATTTTATACCTTTTTAAGACAGACCAACAAACTATTTTCATCGATTGAGATAGATTTATTCAAGTAAAGAAAACAATGGATTTATTAAGGATTATAGAACTTAAAATTCTGCCACAACAATCTGTCAAACAATTCTACTTATTACACCATCCGAGCTCTTTAAAAAAATATATAAGTAAAATCATTGGGGTAATATGATTCATAATGTGGGCACCCTCGGGAAGCCGCCATGGTGGGATGAGTCCGGGCTCGGCTGGGACGGCTCGGCCGAGCCTCGCCTTTTAGTTCATCGGGTAATCATTTTTACGAGCAACTAACTTTTTTAATGTTTTTTATTTCATTTATTCGTTTTTTCTCTCTTACTCTCAATGTATAGCTGCAAATAAGAATATATTTATCTTAGTTTTATACATACGTATTGACTTTTTCCTTTTTTGACAATTGTCATGCACTTTCTGTTAAGGCAAATAACAATTATTTTTCATTAGAAACCCTTCACATCCCAGTGAGCCTTCATTCAGCCATTTTATTGGTGAGTTTCCCATAATTTATTTTTCATTTTGCAGGCAAATATGGAGCAACATATGAAAATGGTATCTCAGATGACTGAAATCGGAGAGACCGTGAAGAGAGTAGAATACCTGATTGCAGAGTTTAACGCCCTCGAAAAAATATGTGCGGTAAGTGTATTCCTACAGCATATAATGAAATACATTTTTGGATATTATATATGTACAACATTTCAAAAATTTAAAGGCTCTTCTGTTGGTGGAGCTTTGAATATCGACCTGAAGTTTTAGGTAATCCAGTAGTATGTGTTAGGTTTAGATTGGTACATGATCATTGGGGAAGGTTCTCGATAATTAAATCTCAAAATAATAGCGAATACCAACTTTTGGTTCATTATTCAATAATAAACCATTGTAATTGCTCTTGAAAAAAAAATTTTAACCCCCCTGAAAATTTTATGGTTTACGTTTCAAAGGGTGTAGAATCCAAATCTGCAGTACAAATTTTTCCGTCCGTCCGCCGTACGCCGTAAGATCTGAAATTTTCAGGAAAAATCCATATTGGTCCGACAACGCCCCAATTCTTGAGCCAGCTCTATCACTTAATTTAAAGTGCCCTTTAAAGGTTGTCAAAGTTTTGTAAACTCCCTAAAAACCTCAAAAAAAGTCAAGGCGGCCTAAATTTGGACTTTTTTTGAAGAACTTTCCATGAGGAAACAAATGAGCCCTTCCCCAGGTCCGTAGCTCAAACCATTCCCATGTATGGCCCGATTCATGGTGCCAACATTTGCGTTATTTTGGTTTATCATTGTTTATACCTAGTGATGTAGTGATGTAGTAATGTGGATACTGGAGTGAACTCCTAAAAGGCTTTGTAGCCGATACACGGGTTGAAGCATTCTGATACGCATGAAACGCTGCAAATTCTTTCACCGGGGTTTATTATTCAATTGGCTTGCGTTCATGATTTGAATTTCTACTAAGCTTTGGAGTGTGCGTGTTTCACAGGTGATAGAGTGATTATCGAATTTCAGGAGGCACAAAAACATAATCAACTGAACAATCCAAATAGGTATTTTGGTCGAGAACAGATTTACGTGCTCTATGCATATCTCCTGAAATTCAATAATGGCTCCTATCACCTGTGAAACACGCACGCTCCAAAATTAGTAGAAATTCAAATCATGAACGCAAGCCAATTGAATAATAAACCCCAGTGAAAAAATTTGCAGCGTTTTTTAATTCATTTTTCCAAATTTGTCTAGTTTATCAATTGAAAAAGCGACTTTACTTCCAGAATAATTTCGGGGGGGGGGGGGGGGGGGTCTCGAGCCCCCCCCCCCCCCCCCCCTAAACCCTGCTCGTACAAATAGTTGAGAAAAACTAAAATACATGTTACTTGTTCAAATTTGTCTGTAACCATTGATGGCAGGGTAATGAAGGTATTTCGTTAATGGTTCTTAGTTGGTGGAAGTTCCTATGATTGTTTCAGAGCGATGTCGAGCATTGCGAGGAGATCGTGAATTTCGGGCGCGGGATGATCAGCGGGCGACACTACTGGCCGTTGGAGTGCGTCGGCGTCCGTTGCGACGAGCTCGAGCGAACCTCCGCCGCACTCCGCGAACGCCTGGAACAGAGATCGCACATCCTCGGCAAATCCCTGCAGCTACTGATAACCGTAGACAAGGTAACTTGTTTATTTATTAAATAGGATTCGAAGTGTGTTTGCTCTTGACTAGATGATCGATGAACTCCTAACCAAAACCACTATCAGACTTCATAATCAAGGAAATATTGTTGGACCTCACTATCTCTTTCCATTATCGCGGTTGTGTGAAGAACTCGAATATACATTGACCGGTGAAATCTAGACTGGAATCAAAGGGAAATAAAAACGTGATGCCCTTAGGTGTAACAGTCGATAATCTTCCATTCTATCGATCATGCCCGACATCGATGTGTTATCGATAAGGAAACTTCATTTCTAAAGCATTAATTCGCAAATGATCAATTCCACTAATTGGATATACCAGTGCCACTTCCCTCTTATTTCTGACTGAATTAGGATGATAGGCAACTTTTTTTTGTGTGTGCTTCCGAGTCCAAGGTAGCGGAAGCATTGTTTTCACTTTCGGAATGTGAAAATTTTTTTGTCTCCAAAATCAAAAATTCCACTCGCATTTTGCGTTTTAGACTTTTCTGAACAATTTTGGTTCCGTGTCTGTCTGTGTGTCTGTCAGCGAATCCTTGTTACGGGCAAAACTACACGATGTTATAGTCCGATTTTAATGAAATTTTCAGGGATTGTGCGGGTTGGGGTGTAGATGGTCCCCTATAGGTTTCATGACCCCCGGATCAATAGTAGCCTCTGCGCATGCGCAAACGTGAAATCCTTGTTACGCGCATAACTCCGGGAGTTCTTGACCAATTTCGATGAAATTTTCAGGGATTGTTCGATTTGATGTGTAGATAGTCCCCTATAAGTTTCATGACCCCCGGATCAATAGTAGCCTCTGCGCATGCGCAAACGTGAAATCATTGTTACGCGCATAACTCTGGGAGTTCTTGACCAATTTCGATGAAATTTTCAGGGATTGTTCGATTTGATGTGTAGATAGTCCCCTATAAGTTTCATGACCCCCGAATCAATAGTAGTCTCTGCGCATGCGCAAACGTTAAATCCTTGTTACTCGCATAACTCCGGGAGTTCTTAACCAATTTCGATGAAATTTTCAGGGATTGTTCGGACTTATTAGGTATATTTTATAGTTTGTTCAGTAGTTGAACATGCCTACCTTTATTCTCTCCAGTTATGCTCCTGCATAACAATAAATTTACTACAATTCAATATTTACTTCGCCTAATTGAACGAAGTTCTTCAGTCAATAATAATTTTCAATGATCTATACAGTCATGTTATGGATACGAGGAAGCTATGTGCCACACCCACTTGGCAGACGTTTTTTATTTTATATGATCACTTTTAACTAAATTTTCAGTTTTCCTAATTGTCGTCTTATTAGACATACTGACTTGTGTATCGCACGAAAAACCGTTCAGTAGACTTCTGATCTTGTCAAATACAACGATAAGTCTGCAAACATCAATTATTAAGATATTAAGTTTGTTACAGGTAACGGATAGATCATAGCAGCTGATATTAAATATTTGTTAGTGGTAACAACAGGTCTGTTCATAAATCGAATTGTAAGAAAGATGAACTACCAGTTGTTATTAAGATGAATCATGAACATAACGAAACATCGAAACCTGTAAGAATCGATTTTATATTACCGATTTATCGAAAGCTAATATGTAGTTGGAATGTTATTGCTATTCATCGTGACGCCTGATAATGAAAGTTGATATTTGAGATGTAAAACTTGAAATGTGGTAATATCAATGTTTTGTGGTTCACGTTTACTGCTGTGATTGTACGCATTTCAAGTAAATTCGTCATGTTTAGGCGAATAAGTGGTGCACGCGAGGGATAGAGCTGTTGGAAGCGCGGATGGACAATTGCGCCTGCGGCCTGGACGCGGCAGAAGTCGGCTTGTCGAAACTCGTCGAGTTCATGGAGTCGTCCAACGAATTCAACTCGGTTTTGGCTGAATATTCTACACCGGAAACCAAAGCCCTGGTGTCACAGGTAAATACCCCGTAGAACTTACTAGCAGCTGGGCACCTAACCAACAACACTAATCATCATATACGTAGCCCCTGTAAAATAGGTTCATGTCGCCGTCGTTCATTATACACCACAAATAAGTACTAAACAACATCGCAAACAAAACATTTACAAATCTATGGACAAGCTTCGTCCTTTTTCCCTCTAAATAGATAGCAAATACTCCAACGCCCAGGGTTCAGGATATTTCCTTCCTCAACAACCCCGTGCATCAACCCGAGTGGTCTCATTCAATTCAGGTAACTAATGTCCATCTGAATCAAACAAAAAACATCCCTTTTACTTCCAAAGTTCTTAAGATTTCGATTATTTGATAGATTAATCTACAAATATAATCACTTAGGGTTGATTGAGATGCCGAAATTAAGGCCACATCCGGGTCTATGTTGGATTTTCGAGCCAAATTTCATAAACTTTGGTCCACTAGTTTCTGAAAAAAGCTTGATTATTGAAAATAATAAACCAGAGTGGTAGTTTTGACGTTTTCTTCTGAAAATTAAATATACAAGGTAATTACTCTAATATAACACATTTTAATGTGACATTTTAGGAAAATTCGCTTTTAAGATCATGAATGACACTGCTGCTTGATGAAAACTCTTGCATGTGTATAGAAAATAGCAGAATGCATGCCATGCCAAAGATCGAAAGGCATGCAAACAAAAACATACGGGAATCTAAGTTCTAAACCCGTAACTCGACCCATGGAACGGGTGAACATAGATGTAGCCGGGCCCCTTCCACGCATACGTACCCAAGAAACACACATATTGGTGGTAATGGACGGTTTTAGTAAGTATTTCGTGTTGATACCGCTAAAAAAGCATAACACGGAGAAAATTGTAGGGGCACTACATACAAATGTATTCACCAAATTCGGGTACCCCACAGAACTAATAACAGACAACGCCTCCGTTTTCAAGTCACAACAATTCAAAAATTACCTACTAACCCATGGAATTCAACAAAAAAACACACAACCACTTTCTACCCAGCTCTCATCCGACCAGGTAATCCGTTCCTTCAATTTCTGTATTTAAATCAAATTGATATTAATATCCCAGATCCATCCTATTAACCGAACTCCTTGCCTAATACCACCTGCGGTGCTACTTTATAAAAATTAAAATATTAAAGGAATACCAAAACCGTTTCCACATCGTGGTTAATAGGACCCCGTACTAATTCTTGGAGCAATAAATACATTTATTGAATAAATAACTATATCTATTTCCAAAACCTTGCGTATAATTATTTCTTGAACCTTATATATCGATATTTAAAATAACCTTAGTAATTAATAAGGTGAAAAAAGGGAATAATATCAAGAATACGTAATCAAGTAAAGGTAGAATTGATATAACAATTCCTTTCAAGTATTACATGGTGCACTGGTATAGATACAGAGATCTACTTATTGTGTTGGAGAGATATGTTGGGACTCGTATATGTACCTGCTAGTGTGTCCCTTCTGTTCGGTATAGAGGATTAGATGTCCTTGTATACATTCAGCGTTTTACCAGAATATTACCGACAAAAACCCCGATTTGCAGGTGCTGCAACGAATAGAAGACGTGAAGACGATGTGCAACAAGAAGATGGTGACGCTGAAGCGGCTGATTGAGAAGCCGCCGCGGCCCGTGCAGACTGTGACGCCAGAGCCTGCGATCCCCCTCCAGCCGATGATCCGACCCACCAACATCGTCATATCCCCCAAGGTGAGTCAACACCTCTCTCACTAGCTGCCTCCTGCTTAATAGACCTTAAGCTGCATACGATTTCGTAACGTGTACCGTATTTGTTTTCCCCCTACGCCGATTTGTCATGGCTCTTCCGCCATATATAATTTTGCAGCCCAGTACAGACGAGCGAATTTCGACCACTTGTTCCCGTCAGCATTGAATTGTTGTCTAATGTCTTCTAGTATAAATTGATAAGTAAAGATAGATAAATTAATAAATTGGTGTGTATGCATGCTGTTAGTCTAGGAGTTGAGGTCAATGTGCTGTAGACCTTCGATCAGGTCGTTGGGGTGTGCTGCCGAACTGCTGAAGAAACATTGATATAAAACAGGGAGGACTTCTTTGACGGTCGGGATTGACAAATCAATAAGGAGCGTAGCATTCCTTATGTACCATGGCGAGTTCGTGATCATACGCAGCACTCTGTACCTGCGTTTCCAAGGCTCCCCCCCCCCCCCACAAAATCTGGCAGCCATATTCCCAAATCGGCCGGATGAGGACGAGGTATATCAACCTTTTTGTGCTTAGTGTCAGTGGTGAGTTGTGGGAAAGTAAAAGCCTAAGTGCGCGTAACCTATGCCTGCAGGTCTGGAGGGTTTCAGAGATGTTGGTATACCGGGTTTGTTGGTATACGGGGTATACGGTATACGGTTGGTATACGGGTTATGTTGGTAGATCGAATTGTTGGTATACGTGGTTTCTTCCATTCATCCAAACATGAACTTGCGCTGTTCTTAAACAGTGAAGCTCTTCAAAATTATGTTACTCTGGTGAAACGTAATCCGAACCCTAAATTCTTTGGTGTTAACCCATGCTCATTTGCATAATATGCCGAGATCACGTTGTTATATGATGTTCTCCGTTTGAAAACAATAAATTTTCAAATTTCTTCATCTGCATAAACGAATGTGGAGTTCTAAATTCTTGAGACTGTTTTGTACAAAATCTGTACTTTCGGCGTTGATGTGTGCAAGAACTTTTTACTTGAATCCTTTTGAAAAGTTTAATGTCTGCTAAGCTTTCGAATAATTTTTATTTCTTTTAGGATTGGGAATTTTAAAGATTATTTTAAACATTTTAGTCATTTATAGAATGTACCCCACCCAACTTGGCAGCTTTTTAAAGTTATTTTCTGACGTGATCTTTTTCATATTTTTGCATCTTGATTAATTTATAATTCAAAGTCGATGTTTGTGTATTATCTATCACATTTTCATCGCTTCATACCATAATTGGACTTGTTACGAATTGCTCATCAAATCGCCTTATTGGTCTTATATGATGACAATGAGAATTTCATTGAAGACAATGATAAAGAAGGCGCTCGTCGGGATTTCAAAAATAATTAATCGTATGAGTAGGGCCGTACACACTTGGCCATTGCATCATTGAAGTGGTTGAGGGTTGCCTTATCAGTATTCTGCTAACACTCGAAACCGTGATCGCGAGCTCACAAAAGATATCGCGGCTCCTCGACTCAGTTGGTTTCGCGCGAGCGGGTCGGATCGAGTCGGAGGGTTTTTCGCGATGAAGTGTTTAAAATGCGGGAACGTCGCGTACGAGAATCGCTCCGTGCAGTGCGGCGATTGCATGCGGTACGCGCATTTGATGTGCGTCGGGCTCAAGGAATTGGAGTGCACGTTCATCAGAAGGTTGGAAAAGGCCTGGTACTGCGGAGAGTGCCAGGCGTCTAGCTTTCAAAGGAGGCCGACTTTCAGACGCCCGGCCGCCGAGAGGTACAAGAGAGTCGTGATCGCCAACAAGAAGTCGCCTCTCCTGGAAAACGTAGACGACGAAGCTCAACTAAAAAAGACGGATGCAGCCACCAAAATTGTTGACGTGGGCTCTTCAGACAGCAGTGCGCCTTCATCAACTTCTATACAGGACACTCCTAACCCTGAAAATGTAGTTACATCCTCTCAAACCGTTTCTGAGTCAGAACAACCACCCATGCCAGATGCTCCACAACTCCAGACATCACCTCCACCCGCCCAAAAAGCACAACACCCATCAAAACCTCCTCGAAAGGCTCTTGAAAGGAACTTACAAGTCTCCGTTTCTTCGCAGCCTATGAATACGAAACAGAACCCTATTACTTCTACCGTAATATCACAATCTAAAAGTTCTTCTGGAACCTCATCGCAAAATGCTAAAATCGTCAAACCTCCGAGAAAAGCTCTCGATAAAAACAAGCGTTCATCGGAAAAAGCAGTACCTCTCAAGACTGACCTACCTAACCAACTTGTAAATACGTCCCAGGGTTCTTTAAAATCCACAACTCCTTCTAGTTCCGTCATATCAAAGGTAACCAAAGCTGCTGCTCCTCTATCTCCGTCAAAAACTGCTTTAACAGCAAAAACGAAATCTGTAACACATGATGCCATGAGCAGCGATTCGTCCAAGTCAAAACTGTCTACACCCGAAGTAAAAGTCACAAAGTCGCCTGTTATGAAGAATGAAACGTTAAAGCGTCAACAGCTTGTTAAGAAGAGGCCGATGAATGTAGGCGAATCCCCAAAATTCAATTCTTCAAAATCGGTTTCACATAATCAACAAACATCTACCCCAAATCAGGCAATATCTGTCACAAAATCTAAAACTCTCCAAAGAAATTATGATGTTACTACCGAACCAGAAGAGCCTCTTTTCTTGAAAGCCCTCAACTCTTTGAAGCCAGTTGCACCAAAACTGAGAAGATGGGCTTCCGATTATGTGGTTTCAAATACGAATGGGTTTGACCACCGTAGTGTCAGCTCGTCTCGAGTAGATGAGACTGCTACGAATAGTGGTCTGGATCAAGACCAGAAAACAGGTGGCTCGTTTTTGAGGAAAACGTCTCGATCGGGCTCGATAAGTGCTCCTCGCCCTAGAAGCTACGTCGATAGATTAAATTCACAAGAGGAGGATTTGCCACTTTTTATCAAAAAGCTGCACTCTTTGAGACCCGTCAACGAAGAAAGAAGGCTGTTTACCCAGTATATTACCGAGACTAAGGAACCGCCTTGGGCTAAACACCTGAAAAGATCGCAGTCGGAACAGGTAGATGTGAAAAACTTGGATGCTAATAGTAGTGACGCTGATGTAAGGGCAAGTGCTGAATCGGGAAAGAAAATTTCGAATTACAGGCATTCGAATTCAGATTCTGTCGTTCCAGCTAGGAAAAGTTCATCAGGTTCACTGCCGTTGCTCAATGTTACACGAATTTCTACGCCAAACGCAAGAATCAGCTCTTACTCTCAATTCTTGAATTCCTACTCGAGAAAACTGCAGTATAAAGAAAATTCATCCGGCGGGAGACTGGTGGAGCGAGCTATTCAGTCTACGGTTCAAACAAACCGAGGTGGACATGATGGTGTTGGGAGCTATCCGAAAAACAACTCTAACAGAGATGAAAGTGTGAAAAAAGAACTGAATGAATCAGTGGAAGAAAAATGTGTTGTTCCTGATGAGAATTTATATTCTAAGGAGATAGTAGTAAACAATAAAATGTCTGAACCCAAAATCACCAAAGAGCCTATTACTAATGGGGTAGCAGTCAAAAAGGTTGCGGAAATTAACAAACCTATACATGTGCAGCCCTTAAATCGGAGAAAGACGGAATCGGCGTTGCTGAACAAAACTCCAGGAACTAATGGGCATTCTGTATTGCACTGGATGATGGACGTGTCTAAAGGAGGCGTCAATATACTTGATTCGTTGGACACTGAATTTGGAGGTCAAATTGATAGATCTGCTGCAGAAACTGGCAATTCTAATGATGTTGAGGGTGAGAACAGAGTATCTGCCGGTGACGATGCAGCTATCAGCAGCCCTGAAGAAGATGGGCGTCATTCCGTTGAAGGGTTGCCCAATGTTGAGGAACAGACTCCTAAAAAGCCTGACCCCTTACTAAGGAGACACACGGAATCGGCGTTGAACTTTTTGTCGCCGGACTACAAGGTGGTGAATGATCATTCGTTGTTTAATTGGGCTTACGAAATGTCAAAAGGAGGTTTAACTATCTTGAACTCATTCAACGGTGAGGAAGGAAAGGCCATGGACTCTGACCACACTCCTGAAGTAAGTGACGTAGGGGAGAGCGGGGCTGGTTGGTATAGATTTTGATTGTTTGTATTTTTTGAGTTTAAATTTGTTTATACTGGAAAAATAAACTTAGTCCCTAAATCTTGGCCACAAAACCTTGTTAGAATGAGAACCAGTAGGGTTAAAACGCTGCAAATTCTTTCACTGGTGTTTATTATTCAATTGGCTTGCGTTCATGATTTGAATTTCTACTAAGGTTTGGAGTGTGCGTGTTTCACAGGTGGATAGAGCGATTATTGAATTTCAGGAGGCACACAAATATTTGATTGACTGATCAATCCAAATAGGTATGATCAACTTTTGGTTGAGAACCGATTTAGTGCTCTATGCATATCTCCTGAAATTCAATAATCGCTCTATCACCCGTGAAACACGCACACTCCGAATCTTAGTAGAAATTCAAATTATGAATGGAAGCCAAATGAATGAAATTGAATAATAAACCCCAGTGAAAGAATTTGCAGCTTTTTTTATGGTTTTATGATTTTATGGCACTTGTGACACGTATATACAGCGTTTTGTTTTGTCTTGGGCATGGTGTGTCTGCGGGGCAAAACGTGTCTCTTGTGTCCAAGTGTGTATACCATATTCATATGGGGCAAAAATTTCCTGCGAAATTTCGGAAACGAATCCGAGAACCTGTGGTTGTGAGTCCCGCTCAAAACCCTTGCGCTACGGGTTTGTTTTACTTAGTTTATTTATAAAATTGAATAATAAACCCCAGTGAGGGAATTTGCAGCATAAGATCATGCCATACATCGGGAATGGTTTGGGCTACAGACCTGAGGAAGGGCTCATTCGATTCCTCATGGAAAGTTCTTCAAAAAAAAAGTAAAAATTTAGGCCGCCTTGACTTTTTTTGAGGTTTTTAGGGATTTTGCAAAACTTTGACAACCCTTAAAGGGCCCTTTAAATTAAGTGAGAGAACTGGCTAAAGAATTGGGGCGTTGTCGGACCAACATGGATTTTTCCTGAAAATTTTAGATTTTTTGCTCCAGCCGTTTGAGAAGAAAATTTGCCGGCGTACGGACGGACGGACGGAAAATTGTTATTGCAGATTTGGATTCTACAACCCTTTGAAACGTAAACCATGAAATTTTCAGGGGGGTTAGACATTTTTTAGATTACAATGGTTTATGATTGAATAATAAACCAAAAAGCAGATAATTATTTTCTCTCTCTCTCTCTCTCTCTTTATGTTTTTTTTTCAAGAGCGATTATAATGGTTTATTATTGAATAATAGACCAAAATTACACCTGAAATGGTGTTCCAAATCCAGATCGGATTCTTTAATTGAACTAAAAGACAAATTTTTGAAAATCGGGTGAGAATTCTAACTTTACCAGAGCTTGGAAAGATCGGCTATTAACCCCTCCATCCCTCTCCCGACACCAAATTCAAAATTAATGCTCTTAACTTGAATAATTTTTGTGATACTTAAAACCTCAATAAATAGAAGTGGAAAGGAGTTGTAAAATGAATTTCAGTTTCATAAAGGCAAAATGTTTTTAGGCAGCCATTTTATGTAACAATTATAAAAATCTCTTATATTGGTCAAAACATCTACGTACATTACATTATTTACTGCAGTATTGAATTTATATTAGAAATACTGTAGCATCAAATTTGACATGAGTTAAACAGTGAATATATTGGAATTTCAAGATGTTTGTACTTCCCTCTTAACGATTGATAAGCATATTTTTTTCACCTTTATCGTAGCCTTAGATACGATTAGATGAGAAATATGGATTTCATGAAGTACCTTACAACGACTCATTGTTTTCGTGCGGCTCCTACCTACCTGTTTCGTGGCACATAATCAATCTCGTACATTTGAATTGGTTTGTATTTGATTCCGTTGATAAAGAGCTGTCAAGAGGGGCTGCCCCCATTCGCCGGTATTAACGAATCACAGCGGAGCCAGTCAGCTGCTTGTGGGGTGACGTCAGTACTTGGAAGGTCGTCCTCTGTCAATATTGGTCGCTTGCCTTAGCCGGGTTCCACCTTTTTTAACTCATTATCCCGTAATCATTTTGTTCAATATTGTTTCAAGAAAAATCGATATGGTTGTCTACTGCACATGTCAAATGAGACAAACGGTTTTAACAATGAAACATTTCATTAAGGTGTCCGAATGGTCCGTGCCCTTGATAATTTACCTCCAAACAAGTGCACAAGACCCTTACCCATTATTCAATAATAAACCATTGTAATCGCTAAATAAAAACGGAGTAAGATAGAACGTTGTCTATATTTCCACGAAAATAAAGAGTTACACTGTTAAATCGATTTCGACGGTTGGTCATCATCAGTAACAAAGATGAACTGAAAGTACATCACAGAAAGCATATTTTATATAGGATCGAGTGAGAGGAGATTGAATCCTATTGGCTCTAGGAAGTGAAAGGGGCAGGGAGGACCAACCAATGCCAATAAAGGCTTCAAAGTGAAAGGGGCACAAATAGTATCATTATGGAGAGGCGGAGCCAAACATATTGCAAACTGGCTCCGCCTGCAGTAACCTAGTGATGTAGTGAATGTGGATACTGGAGTGAACTCCTAAAAGGGTTTATAGCCGATACACTCTTGAAAAAAACGCTGCAAATACTTTCAGTGGGGTTTATTATTCAATGATTCATGATTTGAATTTCTACTGAGCTTTGGAGTGTGCGTGTTTCACAGGTGGTAGAGCGATTATTGAATTTCAGGAGGCACACAAATATGATCAACTGATCAATCCAAATAGGTATTTTGGTTGAGAACCGATTTACGTGCTCTATGCATATCTCCTGAAATTCAATAATCGCTCTATCACCTGTGAAACACGCACACTCCAAAGCTTAGTAGAAATTCAAATCATGAATCATTGACTAATAAACCCCAGTGAAAGAATTTGCAACGTTTTTGCTATTACTGCGCCTACGATTGGATGCACTACGAACAATCATAAAAAGAGCGACAGATATTCCCGAAAGTCAATTTCCTCCGACATCGTGACGCAAACTAAAATGAATATAGGTGTGGACACGGTTCTTTGTCGCGGAGCGAATGCCGGGCTGCGTCCGAACAATGAATCTACGCATCCCGGACGCAACATCGCAACAAGAATCGACTTAATGAGCCCCAGTGCGTACAAGCCTTAAGGTAGACCAGAGCTAAGTAATAAACCCATTTTGGGTTACTCATTTCAGACAGTGGTTCATCTTTTATTCACATAAAGTCTGCTTTCTCATTTCTAAGCTCGTAAAAAATTGTTTTTTAAAATTTTAGTAGATTTTTTCAAAATGTCTTGCAGGTCCATGAGATCTAGAAGGCTGTTGCCCACATGTGGTTTAAAGTGATGTACATGAATATCGACTTATTAAGTTATAAATTGTGTATGAATTCCGGTAAAAGCTCGAATCTCTTGTAACTTGTTATTGATTTTGTAACTTATTATTGATTTTGCATTACAGCCGGAACACAAAGTCCACGACGAAGCGAAAGATGCGGCAGCTGAGAAAGACCAGGAAATCAAGAGAGGGCACATTTTGGCTGAGCTTCTGGAAACTGAGAGAATTTACGTCAGCGAGTTGGAGTCGATAGTGAAAGTAAGAATATATCGGACTTTGGAAATCATTTATCCAAGTTTGGTTGTTTTCAGAAACGGTAGAGTCACCTCAGACCAAAGAAGTCAATAGGCCAACTTCATCGTATATGAAGTGTACCTACCTACGCTCTAATGGAGGGTCTGGAACCCCTGGAAATGGTTGATTTTCTGTGTGGTTTAAGTGAACAGAAACTTTACACGTTTCATAAATTTTGATTATCAACTTCTCAATGAGACTTACAAATATTGAATAAAGGAACAATTTTTCCCATTTTTAAACAGCAAAACTTGAAACAAATGAAAACCTTCTTTGCTCAATAAACAATAAAAAATGAATTGAAGAAATATTTGATCTGAATGTACAAAATGAATCTCGTATTCACTTGATGTTGCCAAAAATTGTAGCTCTTGAAGACACATTGTTGATAAACTTCTTAGCAATAGCCAAATCATTGGAAAGACCGCGATGGACTGACAGCTACCTTGAATGGTTTGGTCGATTTTGAGTCATTGTGGACGTCAACCAGGTTTTAAGCCTTCGAGAATTCGAAAATGTAGGTTAAGCTGTAGCTGAAGAAGCTGGCAAAACAAGGAACATGTGGAAGTTTTGCAAATTGCTTGTGAAAGGCCCTCGGGTTAACTGGCTTTCGTCTTCTGCCCAGGGGCCTCACAACCTGCGGGGGAATGGGGACTGCTATCTTCTTCCCAGCGAGTTCAGTACCACCACGAATCCAATCTCTGGCGGAAGGCAGGCCAGTGTAGTTTTGTCTTACGGCAGTGCACCAGTGGCAGTTAAAGCTACCTCTTCCCGTAGCACTATTTTGGGTAGCACTGCCCTACAGACAGCCCAGGCTAGCTGAGCAAAACTGAGGCCAAACAAGGAACAGTTTGATGCATGTTGATATTTCCAATAATAAGCGTTGGGATTCCACCACCACTACGAATCCAACCTCTGGCGAGAGGCAGGCGAATGGTGCTTTGCCTTACAGCAGGGCACCAGTGGCAGTTGAAGCTACCTCTTCCCGTGGTACTATTTTGGGTAGCATTGCCCTATAGACAGCCCAGGCCAGCTGATCAAAATTGAGGCAAAACAAGGAACAGTTTGATGCTTGTTGATATTTCCAATAATAAGCGTTGGGTTTGAAAAAATGTTTTCTTGTAGTCTACAGTTAAGTCCTGGTTCCTCCATCTCTGGTTGGTTTCCTTTAAATTTGAGATTACCTGGATTTGTTGGTTGACAGGCAGCGAATAGTCATGCCTCACCCAATAAAAGGTCTCATTTCTAAAATATCCCGTCTTTCCGCTAACCTAAACTGCTGTATGTAATTAGTACACACTGTTCTGATTCTAATTTTAGATAAAACTCCATGAATACTCTGCATTGACTTCTCACGATGTCTTTTTCCATATCTTTTTTCATTGCTCCACTTTCTCGGTACTGTGGTTGACTCCTAGGTAATTTCTACCAAGGCCAGTAAACTGGTCTCCATCCACAATCACCCATCTAAGCCTTGTGCAGACATCCAAGTAACTGAAAGACAGGTCTCCCGAGAGTAACTTCCATTAAGTTGATGAAAAGCCAGGACGGCTACAGGATTCCCTTTCTGGTACACCTTATATAGCTACTTTGAAAGCCAGCTTGTGCCTCCTATTGGAAAGTAGTCGATATTGGACATCTCAAAGAGTGATTTATATTGTAACAAAGTGGACTACACTGATATTGGTTTTGAGCAGTTAATTTAGGCATTTAGGTTACGGGCTGTGAAGCTGCTTATACGAGTATAATGTAGCCTTTAATGGGGATGCTACTCCCAGTGACCCTGGAGGTAGTGTGAGAGTTCCCTATTCCACTTCATGTTTTCCCCAAGGTGTGAGAGCCTTGACATTCTTCATCTAAACAAAGAGTATGTTTATTGATGTATATGATATACATATTACATGATACCTGTGCAGCCATGTCAGATGCATGCCAGATTTCCATCTTGCATGAAGATCGGAGCATAGTGTTCTAATTCTAAATCATACTTCATAAATTCCTATACATAGTGCCTGTTTAGCTGTAGCCTCCAATTTCTATACATCGAAGCTGGAGGACGATAGTGCTGTTTATGAATTTATCGTTTCTTTGTTATGATCGATTTTTATTTGACTCCCTAGGGCTACAAACACCCGATGCTAGCAGAGGAAACGAGACACCTAAGCCCGGAGCTGGACGGTAAATCCGACATAATCTTCGGGAATCTTGAAGAGCTGTACACTTTCCACAACGACATCTTCCTCCAGGACCTGGAAAACTGCATATCGACTACCGAACTGGTCGCTCTCTGCTTCACGCACAGAGTAAGGCTACCACAACATACCAAATCAACGAGTACTGGACCATCCATGTTCAATTTCTTTAAAGATAAACCACAATTCCAAGTATTGACTTTATTCCATTCTAGAAGAGGTGTAATGCTAGAAGAGGTGTAACTTTCTACCTCATACTACTAGAAGTTGGTGGACCAAATTGGTGCTGAAATATTGCTTCCGAGTCTACCAAGGTAGCGGAAGCATTGTTTTCACATTCGGAATGTGAAATTTTTTTGTCTCCAAAATCAAAAATTCCACTCGCATTTTGCGTTTTAGACCTTTCTGAACAATTTTGGTTCCTGTGTGTCTGTCTGTCTGTCAGCAAATCCTTGTTACGGGCAAAACTACACGAAGTTATAGTCCGATTTTGATGAAATTTTCAGGGATTGTGCGGGTTGGGGTGTAAGTCATAGTCCGATTTTGACCGATTTCGATGAAATTTTCAGGGATTGTTCGGTTTGGGATGTGTAGATGGTCCCCTATAGTTTCATGACCCCCGGATCAATAGTAGCCTCTGCGCATGCGCAAACGTGAAATCCTTGTTACGCGCATAACTCCGGGAGTTCTTGACCAATTTCGATGAAATTTTCAGGGATTGTTCGGTTTGATGTGTAGATGGTCCTCTATGAGTTTCATGACCCCCGATCAATAGTAGCCTCTGCGCATGCGCAAACGTGAAATCCTTGCCACAAGCATAACTCCGGGAGTTCTTGACCGATTTCGATGAAATTTTCAGAGGATTGTTCGGACTGATGTAAAGATGGTCCTCGTGAGTAATAAGGAGAAAATAAAGTTTTAGCCTCGAGCTTGGATCGAACCATATTGAACCATCATTGAACGATGCATATAATTTATTTTTCGAAATGCTATAATGTTCCCCTCATAGATGGTCCCCTATGAGTTTAATGACCCCCGGATCAATAGTAGCCTCTGCGCATGGGCAAACGTGAAATCCTTGCCACAAGCATAACTCCGGGAGTTACTTCGCCTAATTGAACGAAGTTCTTTAGTCAATAATAATTTTCAATGATCTATAGAGTCATGTTATGGATACGAGGAAGCTATGTGCCACACCCACTTGGCAGACTTTTTTTTTATGTTCTTATTTGGGTGATCCTTAAGCTAGTTTTACGGAAGACTATTACGAATCTGAACATATTTCAAAATAGATTTTTGTATTTTCTGTTCGTTCTTACAGTCGTTGGTGTTGTTGATGTTTTGTTTTTGAATATAATATCGTAATTACTCCGTAACACTGATGACAACCCATTATGATTCATTCAACAGAAAGACGCCTTGCACAAATTGTACAGCTCCTACTGTCAGAACACACCCAGGTCTGAGAGGCTGAGAGAGAGCGTCGGTGACCATCCGTTCCTCCGCACTTGTCAAACCAAACTGGGTCACAAGCTCCCTCTGGCGGCTTATCTCCTCAAGCCAGTTCAGAGAATCACCAAGTACAGGCTGCTTCTAGAGGTAGGCAATCCCTTCATTCACTTTATTTAAGTTCATCTCCTCTACTTGACCCGTAGAGACAATTTTTGACGGAAATTGATAAAGTCCTTGGGTACCTTTGATACCTGCAACATTCCAGTGGTCCACGTCGATTGTACAACTAAATTCTGACGAAAGTTGCTCTCAAACTTTTTCTTTCACTCCACTTAATTTTTTTTTTTTTTTCTTTTTTTAAGATTTTTAACTTTAAAAAACTTTATCCAATTACTTAAACGGCCATTCCCTCAATAAACGTAAAAAAATGCAAATTTGATTATACCGTTGGAAAACCCCTATCTGAAAAGGAAATTTTGTCAAATTTTCCGAATGTCCAATTTTTTTTGTACCCTGTAGGTCTAATAAAATTCTACTCGTCAAATTCAGCCTGCTGCCCTGAAATATCCGAAAAAATTTCAACTTTTTTCAACGTTCTGATAAAAAAATAATAATGAAATATTTAGGAGAAATTAGTGGAGAAATAGACGTAATGTTGAATGCGGAAAACGTGGGATTTTAGCTAACGAATCTCTAAATACAAATTTGCAATAGTTTTCTTCTTGAAAATCCGTTTTGAGCCAATCTGGAATAGTTCCCGAATGTTAACTCTTTTTCTATGTACCTGTACGTACCTATGGGTCATTCCAGACCATAATTTTCTGGTATTAACATTCCTTTATTTTTTAGAAAAGATGAGTCTGTTGGACAATACTTTCTGGGCACGGTAAATTGGTCAAATTTAGAAAAAAATTAATTAAAAAATCAGTAAAAACGACAAAAAAACTGCTAAAAATCTTGACCTTTTTATTCTTTAACAGTATATTACTAAAATAAAATTTATCATGAACTACGTCATTTAAAAATTAAAGCTCAAACTTATGATGGAAATGGTATTTTCAGTAAAATTTTAATTTCAATATAATATGTTTAAAAATTAATGAAAATACAAAACTTCTAAAAATCCACTTTCTTCGTTTAAAAGCTGAATAATTTAGAAAACTTTTTCGTCATAAAATTAAAATTTATTCAAATTTCAGTTCAATTAACATGGATACTAATATGAGTGCTGCATGACCGTACCGTTTTGTTAGCACATTCGACAATGAGCGATTCGATTGATGATGTTTTGCGTTGGTTCTTCTCATGGATGCCCAATTGCTCTATATGATGTTGTATTGGAAACTCAACTTGCAAATTATGATGACTCATTTAAAATTTCCATGAACTATTATTAGCTAACGATTAAAATGTAATCAATGGGTTTGAATATTTACTATAATAAATTGTTTTTCCTGTTGAAGGACTTGTTGAGCCATAGCGAAGGGAAGAAGTGGTGTTGCGAGCTCCAAGAAGCTCTGGACTGCATGTTGGTCGTCCTCAAATGTGTCAACGACAGCATGCACCAAACAGCCATCACCGGTTTCTGGGTAAGGACTTCCATGGTGCATTATTTTTCTCTACGAAGTGTACAATGTAAACATATACGTGTGTAAACCCCTTCTAACGGCATCCTAGGGCATTCACCTCCCGTGTCCTAACACGAACAAGTTTCTAAAATGCAAATTGAATCTGGTAGCTTGACCACTGGTTTACCCCAAATCCCTGAAGGGGATTGTAATGTAAGTTCACTATCGATTGCTGCAGGGAAATAGGGAATGACAAACTGCACCTACAATGCACACAAGATGGATCACAAATAAAAGAATGAACTGAGATCTTACAACTAGGGCGATCCCTTACAGCTAATACAAAATAATAATAGCCTGTGCTCGGGCAAAAGGCAAAAGTAATGCTCCTGAAGGGAGGGTTGAATGGTAAAGGTGTCGTGAAGTTACAAAAGTGTACCATGTGCTTAAAACAACGAAAATGAACTTTAGTTTCGTGGCCTTAGAGAGGCAATCCTACAGACTATGTTTTATTTAGTTTTACAATAGGCCGAATACTTTAATATGAAAGCTCCTGAAATTAGGGTATAAAATCGTCCCAAAAATCCTCCTATAATATGGACTTTACACTTCAAACGACTAAGACTGACCTTTTAAATATTCTTGAAATACAATTAGCTCCAACGAGATGTGGAGGCCCACTGATTCCCCTTTGTCCAACTACTACTTTACGACCAACGTTCCCGAAACATATGGAGCGTCAACATCCGAAATACCATGACATACAAAGGAGGCAAAAAGCTTCAAGTTCAGATAAATAACCATTGGTTAATATAAAAAACAATAAACCCTTGAGTAATAATTTGCTGCGTTTCTCCCAATATAACAGCCCTCCTTTTCTACAATCTTGCATTTTAATATACTTACTCAACAAATAAACATCATTGTAAATTGCACAGAAATTGCCTAGTGAATACTTTTGTAGGAAAAACAATGAAATGCCTCATTAAACATGTTTATTTTCTTATTATTGAGCATTTTAAATGTAATCTATTTCTGAATTTTCAAATAATACTATCAAAATTTCAGGAGGCACACAAATAGCTTGATCGTTGTCGAAAGTGCATATCTCCTGAAGCAATAAGCTCTATCAAATGTGAAACACGCACTCCAAGCTTAGTAGAAATGATCCTCATTAGATAATGTTATTTTTGCAAAATTCCTGAAAATAAGATATTTTGGTCGTAAAGTGTACAATGTATTTTAGCCAATTTTTTCGAACTTGTCAAATGCATATCTTGATTCCTGAAATTTTTCAATAATCATTTTCTCTATTTCACGTTGTGAAAGGATGATGACTCTAAACCCTGATCACAAGTGAGTATCAGATCAAAAGGAATGTCAGATCCAGAAGCTTTGGTTGAGTCATCAATTTCAATGTGCATGCATAGTGTTCAATGTTAATAAAGTGTTCATTGTCTAGCTCTAATAATTTGGAAAGAACGTTGCTGAGAACGCGGAAGAACTGTGTTAAATCGTTTGTATAAACGGAACGTAAAAACATTGAGCAGTTACGAATCCCCGAGACATAGCCTCAAATCACCTCTAAGTAATTGCGATCGCGTGTATCGTCCAGAACGACGAGCGAAAGTGTGATATTTGAATTTCTTGCCAAAAAATAATCGACAAAAACCTTTCAGGTGGTACGTTCATTAAGGACCACCCTGTGTTAAAGTGAAGTGTTTTTAATAGACGCACGAAACACAATGAACTGAATGTGTTTTTAACCAAGTATCAAAACAATCGCTAGCTGAAGTTGTCTATAAGATGTATTTTTGCCGTTACATTTAATACCCAATAATTGGAGGGAACAATGTCTCCCTCTTCTTCTAAGAACATGACATGTGCTGGCTATCGTGGATCATCTACTAATACAAATCATGAATTTTATATACATTCTGAACAAAATTGTATTCATTAAATGGCATTTCTTCTCTTGACATTATTGTAACTGTTATTTCTGTTTGCCAGGGGGATCTGGGGGACCTTGGAGATCTCCTCATGCAAGGTGGATTTTCCGTGTGGACGGAGAGCAAGAAGGACAGGTTCAAGAAAGAGCTAAGACTGATCAAACCCATGCAGAGACACCTGTTCCTGTACCAGAAGGCGATTCTTTTCTGTAAAAAGACGCCCATACATAGCAAAGTTAACTACCATTTCAAGAGGCTGATAAAAGTGAGCATTCGATTCCATACTTGTGCAACCGTACAATGTTAACCTACCATCCACACTCATAATTGCACTGCTATATTTAGTTTTGCAGTCTTAATTTGTACCTTCTTGCCTTACCGAAAATGATATATTTGACTTCTCCTCCAATCGAATCACTCAATTGCTGTTCTGGAGTACGTCTCTAAAACATTATCTAGTATCTTCATGAGTAGTATTGATAGAAACTTTAAGAAGGGAGTTAATTTTAGCTTTTGCGGTCTTCCAGTTCAGTTTGCTTCATTGCTTTTTCTCTTAGGGAAAATAGCATCTCCTGTATCTACTCCCTCAAATGCCACAGCACGACTGAATACCTTAAAACTTCAAAACCCTATCAAGTCATGCCCGGGGGAAATAAAAAAACGCTGCAAATTCTTTCACTGGGGTTTATTATTCAATGATTCATGATTTGAATTTCTACTAAGCTTTGGAGTGTGCGTGTTTCACAGGTGATAGAGCGATTATTGAATTTCAGGAGGCACACAAATATGATCAACTGATCAATCCAAATAGGTATTTTGGTTGAGAACAGATTTATGTGCTCTATGCATATCTCCTGAAATTCAATAATCGCTCTATCACCTGTGAAACAGGGACACTCCAAAGCTTAGTAGAAATTCAAATCATGAATCAAGCCAATTGAATAATAAACCCCAGTGAAAGAATTTGCAGCGTTTTTTCAAGAGCGATTACAATGGAAAAATATTCTATTTGAAAATTTTAAATTTCGTAAGACGGAGCGTGCATATCAGAATGCTTCAACCCGTGTATCGGCTATAAACCCTTTTAGGAGTTCACTCCAGTATCCACGTTCACTACATCACTAGGTTACTGCAATCAAAACAAAAACGCTGTTGTGTTTGTTTTGAATAATAAACCAAAATAACGCGAATGTTGGCACCATAAATCGGGCCATACATCGGGAATGGTTTGAGCTACGGACCTGGGGAGGGGCTCATTCGATTCCTCATGGAAAGTTCTTCAAAAAAAGTCCAAATTTAGGCCGCCTTGACTTTTTTTGAGGTTTTTGGAGATTTTACTAAACCTTGACAACCCTTAAAGGGCACTTTAAATTAAGTGAGAGAGCTGGCTAAAGAATTGGGGCGTTGTCGGACCAAATGGATTTTTCCTGAAAATTTCAGATTTTTTGCTCCAGCCGTTTGGGAGAAATCGTGCGTACGGCGTACGGCGGACGGACGGATTTTATTGCAGATTCGGATTCTACACCCTTTGAAACGTAAACCATGAAATTTTCAGGGGGGGTTTAGAAATTTTTTTTTTTCAAGAGCGATTACAATGGTTTATTATTGAATAATAAACCAAAAGGCGTCGTAACTTTATCAACATTTTGTTTGATGAAAGTACCCATTACAAAACTTTTGAATCTAAGAGTTCAGCTTCCCTACCCATGAATTGAGATAGTGGTTGCTACATTTGCCTGTCGGCGTAATCCAGTCAACATGGATAAACTTCCAAACAGCTAGATAGTATTAAGATCGACTATTTTTGTTAGCCAATTAAATTGAACTCCACGTATTCAAGGGTGTGTTCACGATTTCAGATGTCAGACGTTGGTCTCACCGAGACCGTCAAAGACGGGAAAACGTTCGAAATTTGGCTCCCTGGTCGGAGCGAAGTTCACACGATGCAAGCCGCCACTGTGGAGCAGAAGATCGAATGGGTCGACCAGATCAAGTCCCTCCTCCTGTATCAGCTCACACAGCTCAAACTGAAACAACATTCCAAAGCGTGAGTACATGACGTTGACATTGAATGATATAATCAACTGTAATATATTGGAAATCATTTATCAACCAGTAGCATTTAAACACACATCCAAGGCAGTTACAGATTTTCAGTGGGGGTGGGGGGACTCGGAACTTTTATGTCAAAATCATCGTAAAGCATAATATATAATTGAATCTGAAATTATTAGTAGAAAATCATCAAATTGAAGGAGGGTTACTGGCCCTTCTTGGGGGAGTATTCATCACACTGATAAAATTTGCTTCACCAAGAAGGGTCCATGAGAATTCGTCCTGTAAAGACAGTGTAAAAATAGAGAGAAAATTGTATTCCGTAACCCAGGCTTTCAGTCTTTCATTTCCACGGTATACAATCTCAATCTAGTTTCCTAATACGTGCTCAGGTAACTTCAAACAAGGTATGAAACAAGGAACTGCTAGTTGTGGTTTGAATCAAGAATGAAAATTTCTTCATTTTCTTTTTCAAAAGAAGAACGAATAAGAGTTATTTTAAAGCTATAATATCTAGGCATTTGTTAGGATACTGTTGTTTCTCCCTTTTTTCCACCAAGACAGCAGCATATCAGGCTACCAACATGAAGGTTAGAATTGACAGCGTCGTTGAAAGAGTATGGCGAATCAATATCGGCATTCTCCGCATAAAGGGCTTTTGACTCCTGGGCCTTCTTGCATTGACTGGCCTCCACAAATAAGTTTTACAGGAATGACAAGAGACCCAGATTTTCATATTTATATGTGCCAGAAAGTTGCGTCATTGTGTTCCGTATTATTCATATTCTGGCTGGTAATATATTTGCACTATTTTTTTGCTTCAGAGGGAGCAGGAGCATGTCCCTGGATCATCAGCACGGACGAGGCTCCCCGCGGGCTCTCAGCTGTGACGATGGCCGCTCCAAGGCGGCCCCGTCAGACGAAGAAGTCGCCTCATCGTCAGACTTTTCCAATTCCGACGACGAAGAGACCTTCATCAGTCAAAATCAAGATGCCAACATCACCGTCCTCAATAGCAGTCACGTAAGATCATACCACAATGTCGTTTAGATTAATCAGCCAAATAGTACATTTGCTGACTCTGCAACTTGCAGCCCAAGCACAGCAGTGTTTGGTTTAATAGCCTTAGTTATGCACATTGTTAGTTTACCCCTCCCGATTCTTGAATCCACCGCCTCAGATATACCAGGCGCCTTAAGACAGATATCCGCATTAGTTTCCCAATTTTCTACCACCTGAGGAAAGGGAGAGAAGAAAACTGTTTAGGGAGGCTAAACGACCTCCCAAACTTGCTTCCACCTCAGGCCAAAGAAACAGACCCCTAGCTTCCCACTCGACAAACACCCTGGAAAGAAATATGCCTTAGCGTCAAAAACCAGGTGTTATGGCCCTAAAACTGATTTTTTTAAACTGCTTTGGGTAAAGAAATTTTGCCGTGGAACGAGATAATATTGTACAGAAGAATTATGATTTTTTTTTTTTTTTTTTTTTTTACTGCTTCGAAGATCTGTTGGGAGAGATACAGAAATTTTGCACAATACGTTTTACAGTTGAAATTCGGAATTGACGACAATAGGCTCTTTGATTTATTTTTTTCAGGGCTCGAGGTACAGGGCGCTGGCAGATTACACTTACCATTTGGACATAACGAGCTGCCGATGAAAGAAGATGAACTCGTGACTCTCCTGAAAGTCGACTGAATTGTGATGCCGGCAATGGTGGTTCGTCCGCCTCTACGGTAGATGGAATGAAAATGATTCCCAAACCTAATTCAAGCTTTTTTCATTTAATTTTTGTATTGCAGATTCCTGGGTCAAGTAGCTTCAACATTGGAGGAGCGTCTTGATATATGCTCCTTGGCATCCCTCTCCAAACTGATGGGTTTCTTAAGAACGGCCCTCTGTATCAGGATGTATGCAATAAATGATGGTTCTATTTTTTTGAATTGGATTTAACTCACTTACTTCATTTATTCGTTTACTCTTTGAACTGATCACATACTAGTTAACTGCCCACATACCTTATAAATTGGGATTAAATATATTTTTTCCCAATTACCAAGGTTTGGCATTATTGAAAACTGTAAACCGAGATTGAGCGGAAGAATCATTATAAGATAGTGGAGCTTCAACGGATATGGGAATAGAGGAACACATAAAATTGTAGAAGAATTTGCCCCAGTCTAGTTATTACGCGATTGGCACTTGCATTGAATTCATTTACCACTTTTGTAAAATTAGTGGCAAACTTGCACAATACGTTTTACAGTTGAAATTCGGAATTGACGACAATAGGCTCTTTGATTTATAAATACAGGGCGCTGGCAGACTACACGCCATTTGGACATAACGAGCTTCCGATGAAAGAAGGCGAACTCGTGACTCTCCTGAAAGTCGGTTGCGCCGGCTGGTGGTTCGTCCGCCTCTACGGTAGGTAAAAATGAAAATAAAACCTAATTCAAGCAACCTTTTGTATTGGTATCGAAAACACTTATTTTTCGATTCTACTTTTGTGACATGATACTATAAAGCATCGATGTTGTGTTTTCTTTATTAACCAGCCTGCGCTACAGTCTTACATAGATACGTAGATGACATCATTATTCTATAGACAGAAACCGAGAGACAACTAAATTCCTTTCAGGAGAAAATCAACAACTTGGATCACCCTTGAATTGGGTGGAAATAAGTTAAATTTTCTTGATTTGTCCATCTCGTTGATAAACAAAAAGCATGATTTCTCCATTTATAGAAAAAATACGTATAGTGATATAACTATTCATAGCACTTCAAATCATCCTTTAGTTCATAAACATGCAGCTTTCCATGGTATGATTAACAGGGCACTGTCCATACCAATGAAGTATTAACCATACAAGACATTAAACTACGAAATTCAATTAATTGGTAGCTCTGTGAATTACTTCATCTCTTGCCGTTTATAATCCGTTTTTAATGGTAGTAATGGAATTTTGCCAGATAGAAAAGATGAATTATGTACGAATATATAATGATGAATCTACAGGCAAATCTTATATTTTGACTTCGCGGGCACCGTTTTAATGACTTTCCACTAATAGAACTGGAAGTTGCACGAGTTCCGAATGTTTTGATCTACGATCATCACCTGTGGCTCCCTTCGTTCCCCCCGCACTGCTGCCTCTACATTTCCTTCACGTCAGATCCATGTGTGCCCACATCGATCGAAACCATCCTCGACGACTTGGGAAAACCCATTTCAATCAAGAACAGGAAAATAAATTAAAAACGTTGTTAACTTCCACGGACATGGACTGCATTCGTTTTTCACATGGCAGGACGAACTGAGGGATCCAATTTTAGGCCCAATAAACGCATTGGATTGGGGCCGTGAAAAACGCTGCAAATTCTTTCACTGGGGTTTATTATTCAATTTCATTCATTTGGCTTGCATTCATGATTTGAATTTCTACTAAGCTTTGAAGTGTGCGTGTTTCACAGGTGATAGAGCGGTTATTGAATTTCAGGAGACATGCATAGAGCACGTAAATCTGTTCTCAACCAAAATACCTATTTGGATTAATCAGTTGATCATGTTTGTAAACTGGGTTTAACGTGGCATTAGTTAATCGGCTCGATAAACTAACGCCCAGGCGTTAAGAGTTAACGAGGAAGGTGTCTTTCACCATGCGTTTTGTTCGCTAAGTGAGCAGTTCGTTAGCTAACGGCAGCGTAACGGAGCAGTGCAGCCAACAATCGAAGTTTTTGTGATAATGTGTCCGTCATTGATGAACCAGGACACGAAAAATTGCGGTACAACGACACACTCCCGCTCGAAGGCAGGAGTAACGATGATGACGAAACGCGGTTGCCGTAGAAACGACCACGAGTGTTTCTCTTGTTCTCACCTCGAGAAACCGCGAAGGCGCAAAAACCTCAATTCGACGGTCAACCTTAATCGCAGTACCAAATAAATGTATTTTGCCTCATTTCCATCACAATTCGATTCAAATTTGAATACAACTCTGTAAAGAATAACCGTTATAAATTTAGAATTAATCGATAGGCGCAAAAATTCCAGATAATTCGTGGGATAAGTTTATAACCTACACAAGACCGAACCAAGAAAGGTAATTACATTATGATTCATGTAAAGCGAGTAAATAGGTGATTTCTAGTATATAAACAGAAAAATGTTTTGAACCAGGAATAAATATCATACAAGGTTTATGTCAAGTACCTAATTTTTGAACGCAGCAGCCGTTCCTCGTCGGACGATGACGAGGAATCGTCAAAAAACGATGCAAATTCTTTCACTGGGGTTTATTATTCAATCGGCTTGCGTTCATGATTTGAATTTCTATTAAGCTTTGGAGTGTGCGTATTTCACAGGATAGGGCGATTACTGAATTTCAGGAGATATGCATGGAGCACGTAAATCTGTTTTCGACCAAAATACCTATTTGGATTGATCAGTTGATCATATTTGTGTGCCTCCTGAAATTCAATAATCGCCCTATCCTGTGAAACACGCACACTCCAAAGCTTAGTAGAAATTCAAATCATGAACGCAGGCCAATTGAATAATAAACCCCAGTGAAAGAATACTTATTTACCCCAGTAATAATATTGAATAATAAAGCCCAGTAATAATATTGAATAATATTTACCTATATATTATCAGAATGCTTCAACTCGTGTATCGGCTACTAACTACACTACAAGTGTTCACATCGGCTATCACTCCAGTATCCACATTCACTACAACTCGACGCTATCGGCCGGACATCACTACGTTACAAACAAACAATAATAAACGAATCCGGCCGTTTCGGAGATATCGTGCGTACGGCGGACGGACGGAAAAATTTTTATTGCAGATTCGGATTCTACACCCTTTGAAACGTAAACCATGAAATTTTCAGAGGGGGGGTTAGAAGTTTCTTTTTCCAGAGCGATTACAATGGTTTATTATTGAATAAAAAACCAAAATCAAATTATTTACGACGGAGTTCAAAATATCCATCTCGAAATTGATCCGAACGATAGGGAACAGAAACAAAGATGGCGAGACTTATCAGCCCGTTAACAAGTTAATTGACAAAATTCCTTTGATTAAATATGACGACTCGTTATTCATAACGGGCGTTCCGTGGAGAACGCAAATCATCTAAACTTAAATTTTTATACTTCTCACCTACTTTCGCTGCATTGATTTGATTACATCAAGTGATACAATGTTTAAGATTATTTTGGACTTTTTAGCTTCTATTTGAAAAAAAAAAAATAGCATTCTTAATTATCTCAGCACGCAGTTTGATACGCACAAGTTTTTATAAAATACAACCAACGCGGCTGGTAAACGCAATGTTCCAGCAAGTAATTTATTGATAATCTTACAATTAGTTGTACTTTAAATCATTCCAAAGATGTTTCACCTTTTCATTGTTTCGTCGCATTCCACGTTTGCGCATCAGACCACCGTAGCTAAGAAATATCGTACTAAATTTGAGAGCTGGTTCTTTCAGTGGTTTAGTTTCAAGTATAAACCACGATTTTTTGCCAGGATTTGTGATTACATTTGTGAAATAAGGGCGCGCACAATGGATGTTCCTCACAAACCTCCACTAATCGATCAGTATTAAAATTATCCTCTTTTTAAATTACCTACTTTTTTGAGAAATTTGATGTATAGATGCAGCTTACGTATTATATGTTCTTCACAAGTTGTACGATGTCTGGAATCCTCCAGCTCCTGAGTGAACGACCTGTTAAATGTCATTTTCAACTTGACACGTCATAACCTCCAAACCAACAGCAGCGAACGAATTAGAGATGATGCAGAAACTCCAAATTTTACTGGAAAGTGCTGAGTGGACCACAAATATCCTCTGAAAGGCTTAAATATTTAATGAAGTGGGTTGGGATTGGAGCCTAACAACAATACATGTCACTTTAAATTCACTCAGATAACTCTGTTGTGCTGGTTAGTTGAATAGCATAACTTTCTCCTTCCATTGCAAATTAATTGATGTTATCTTCTTTACTCCCTTGATTGTTACATTTTTCAACTTTTAAACTGACATTTATAGTAAGTTGCATAGATGTTGCCGTTTGGATTTTATACGAAAATGGAGTTTTGAAACTTTTAGGAAGAGAGTGTAAAATGTAAAATTACTGATCAAACAGAACCTTGTTCAAAGAAACGTTTTACTGGTGCCCTTTGGTGTTGGTAACGGTTTCAGCTGTGTAGTTATTTTTTTGAAGAAAATTGAGCTATTGCGATGGCTCTGAAATGTTAAACAATAAATTTGTATCATTTAAATTATTAACAGGAGTACAATCCAGTTCTTAGAGACTGATCCAACAGTCCCCCCCCCGGCTCAACACTCCTTCAACTAACCTTTGGGTGGGCTCCTTCCGCCCTTTGTTGTCCCGGCATCACCACTCTTCCGTCCGCCCGAGGGGATCATTCGTGTACCTGCCACTTTGGTAAGCACAAGCCTAGCCAAAAAATAAAACAAATTCAAAAGTCTAAATCACATTCCAGGTCCAATGCGTCCGCTATCGCGCTGTCCATTTCGCTATTGATGCGGTCGTACATCTGTTCATTGAACAACGAGATCATCTCCTCCGTGGGTACAAAATTAACACAAGAGATGCCCTCATTTCGGAGAAAATATCTCACCATCAGAATGCTCTGTATAACATTAACAAAGAGCCTAAAGATAGACAAAATCCCTTAATTCCCCCTGACTAGCAAAAAAATACCCTAAACATTTCTCCCCCTAAAAAAACCCTTTCAAGCAAAACAAAACCTAAATTTAGGGGGAAAACCCCCAACTTGGCAACCTTGATGCCCGATGTTTAGCTTAAAATCTACTCATGAAAGATGACATATCTAGTTATGATCTTAAATCGATATAACATTTTGATTTGATCGGGTGGTTTGTATATTCAAGATAAGAGTTTTCGAGAAGGAAGGACTTGCCTATAAATAGAATTTCTCCCGTTTCTAAATGCGAATGACATTAGGGAACTGCTGTCGGTGAAGATGTTTTAAATTTAACTCATCTCCAGCGTGGATTCTGCTCTCGTCTTCAGTGAACACATGAAGCACTAGGTGCATTGTCAAGACTCGTGTTAGCTTTAATTTTGGTTTATTACATTCAATACTTTTGTATTCTACCAAAGAAACAAGTTTAACAATCCCCTACAACTTTGTCGGTTTACGTTTCTAGGTTCCTAGAATCCAAAAATTGGAAAATTTCCAGACACTACTGTATAACAGTTGATGAAAAATAGCTTAAACATCACGTTTGGGCCGACGATGAGCTTAACATATTAGCATCACTCTCCACCCTCTCTAAGGGTTAACATTTAAAGGTTGAAATATTTAAAAAATATAAATTTGAAAAACTTTTGGAATAACACTGTTGTTTATTATTTTCGTCATGGATAGATGTCCCTTTATGAATCAAACGAGACCACACGGACCGCTTTTCGTTCATCCGTTCACTCTCTCTAAGGTTTAGAACTTTGGCATAAGAAAATGAACATCAACATGAACGTGAATCAGGAGGTTTGTGTTGGTCGAATCAGTTCATAAATTGCAATGGAATTTTGTTTTCAAAAGTTGCTCTTGAAATCGAGTTTTTGAAGCGTGGTTACTTGGTTTATTTCATCTCGTTAAACTTCAGATGTTCTATTCTAGATTTCTATGTAGGTACTTCGTGTTAATACACAATATAACATCGTAGGCATTTAAATATCAGTTTTTGTTTCGTAACAAATTAGATGGTGTTCAGGGAATGGTTTATGACAGTCATCCTGTCGTCTTAAAGACATGATGATACAACTGAAGGTCCTTGTGACTAATTTCTTTCCTAATCGATCTACCGTGCTTTAATATAAATCGAGCTCTTTTTCGATCCAGAATACAATCACAAGGTACGGAGATGCAAAGCCCCAAGTTCATATAATGTACTTACCACGGACTTCGTGTAATAAACATTGTGATGGATATGGTTTGTTGGCCCCTTCCCGATTTTAGAATCTGTCGCCTTGGGAGATGAATCGGACGCCTGCAAGCGTCTGAAATATCCTCTGAGCGTGGCGGAGCATAATAATGCATCAACATACTCGGAAGGGGCAACCATTCCATCACCCTCACATGGTAGCAGAGCGTGGTTACGATCATTGGCCCTTTTAATCCTGATTGCCCTGCTGCCCCCCATTCACTCGCATTTCTCCCTGAGGCTGTATGTCCTTTGTAATGATCAATTTAAAAATTGTCATATCCCTCATATGACAGGGGGTTGTTCACATCCATTCTATGTATTGGTTTTTATTTAAATTTTTTTTAAATTGTGGAGTTTTTTAAAATGGGCAATAAATTGAAATAATTCATTAAAGATAAGGTAGTTTCAGTGTTACTTCCTTCTTGCCGACGAATTTACAGTGTTGTTTTAACTTTTTTGGAACATTTTTCACTCTAAAGCAGAGTATTAGTGTTGTGTGGGCGTTTATCCCTGCGGAACTCGTGACTTCCTCAATCCCCACCGATTTTTTATTATCCGTAATAAATTTTATTGTATAATTTGGTTGTTTTATATGGTTTTTGAGAAGCAATCCATGGTAGAAGTGATAGAAAACAAGGGAGTTCCTCAGAAGTTGAATCACATTCCAGACGTAAGACGCATATTTGGGTTGACTGCTTGTCAACCACACTCCGATGACTATAACTGTCATTTTCGATACTGTTCTAATACTAGGAACTTTACTATGACACCTGAAACGGTATTTATGTGAAATCCATTCCGTTAATATTTTCTAAGCGCTTATTTATTCTATTCATGTACTAATATGTTCTAATAATGATTATAACTCGATCTTTTCAGAATCATTTATAACATATTAACTAACTATCATGCTGATTTGTTTATTGCAAAGGAAGAAGATCCATTCCACACAGAAATTACCTGTGTCATAAGTACCCCATATGTCACGTAGACATTTTACACAATATTGTGAATGAATAAGTAGTGCACAGTACACTAACAAGATACGTTGCTTTCAAGCAGACGAATCTTTAAAACCCCTATAATAAAAGAACCGTATTAGAGAAAAATTCTAACTCAACGTTCCCGATTTCTACCGTCAACTTAGCAATATTATGTAGTAAACACTTCATGTAGTTCTAGAAATGCTAATAGACAATATACACGTGCGAGATATTGATGCGAACATTGATTGTTAACGGGAAAGAGGGAAAACCTAGATTACGCACAAATTTATCCGTTATGAGTATTTTTACTATTCTATCTTTAGACGAAAATGCAACCTCCGAATCAATCGAATGGTATGTATGTATGTATGTTCATTTTGTGAGGCGTTGAAATCACGAAATTCTTAAATTAACTAACTTTCCATCTTATTTTAAAAAAACACACACATTTTTAGCGCACTTTTAAATAAACGCGAGGAGTTAGTTGTTGGTTTGAGTGGACGCACACTAACTAGGTACGTAATTGTTAGGAAAATTAAAAAGCAATTAGAATAGCGAGTTTTTGTGGAAAATTAGTACTCTCGGCTGAATAAGTGGATTGTAATTTCAACTCGTTGGTAAATTAAATTATGGGTGGTTCTCAGTAGAAAGGCAACCATCATTCAGCTTCCATTCGTCAGAGTGATGTAAAACTCATTTTCAAGTACATATTCGTTCTTCAGATGAGAGTTACAAGTAATGAATGACTTTTAGAGGTCAATACTCATTTTCAAGTCTAAATTTCAAAAATTTTGATCCATCCATGGTGATGACAATGCTGCCATGGAGGTCATACTAAATTTTGAATCGATTAGAAAATAATTTGTGTTCAAAAACTTTTACAAAGAAGTATATTGGCCAATCATTGTTGTGTGTCATCAGTATTGTACATTGAGCAAGTATTACAGCTGCAAACTGGTCTTAACCCTTATCTTGGCAGAAAAACAAAGTATCTCAAACCAATTGAAATATTTTTTCTTAATGTTGGAAAACATCCCTAGAACACGGGAAAAATAAGGGAATTTATTGTGTGGATTAACTTTGATTAATCTCCATTTTAATGAATGATCCATTGGTGGATCATTGCCAAATTAGGTGCATATCGATTTTCTAATTCAACTACTGGAAAATCTTAGTTTTACAATGGAACGGAGAGGTCAAAAAAGGAACAAACATCATTTCATAGTAAAATGTATTTATTACATTATGACTATATAGAATGAGTGGTTATCACATTCAGATATATAGTAATTTTTCAATCTCAGACTTCTACAAAATCATCACTTTATCGTTTCACGAGTTATAAAAAAATATTTCCATCGTAAGGAAATTAAATAATGGGTAACATTTAAATATAAAATCTAATATTATAGTTACAAATAACGAATCATCGATTATAATCTATTTCGTTATAATCTACATTTAATATGTCTAATAATTATTAGAGGACGTCCCAACAATACTAATCTTCTTCCTTCACTGATATCTGGTGATTGGGGAGGAGGGCACAGGAGTAGAATCCTTTCTCCTCGAGTTTAAAGTTTCTATACATAAGAACCTATAATAAAAAGAGAAAATAGGCGTTAGAAGAAAAAATGATTGATTTAAATGTGGAATTGAAATGAAGGCGTTAGAAATTTTGAACTAAGTTGTTACCCTAACCTGGCAATGATCCACCGGTGGATCATTCCATTTTTCATTTGTATTTCCTATGAAACCAGATTTTTGCTTGAAATAAGACCTTTTCTCTCAAGTTAAACAATGAAGAAAACTAGAAAAAAAAATATCAATAAAAAAATGTGTCAAAAACTTACGTGAAAATGATGAACTTCGTGAGACTGCTCCACCTCTTTTCCTGCCACGAAAACATGTGTCAACACGACTAAAACTGCAAGCAAGGTTATGATTTGCGCCTGGATGTTGAATTAGGTTTACCACAACACGGTACAGGTTGCCAACCGAAAAAAAAACCCTAGTTTTACTTATATATCTGTAGATATATGAGTTGATCCACCGGTGGATCACTGCCAAGATAAGGGCTTCAAATATTCAATATCGTGGAATTATGTTCTATCCTATGCTTGAATGATTCACGTACGAGACGGAATGGGATTGGACCATGAGGTTGAAATCAATTTTGTTTGTCAATCGGTTATTTTAGACAGCTAAATGTGGTAAATTGTCCTTGTTATCAGCATGGAAACTGCTGCAACAAAGACAAAAATGAGATTTTTAACGTAAACCATAATCACAGAAACATTGGACTGAGCCCCAAAAATAACACACTCGGTCACGTGGGCGGGAACTGGCCCAAAAGTATCCCAAAAAACGCAACAGTCTAACAATATTGGGCTGATATTATGCTGTTACTATCACTATAAAACAGCATCAAGAAAACGCTTGTATATCCCGTGGCGCGTTACTGCGGGTTATTAGGTCGACAGACCCCGTGATACCGAATGTTTTTCCGATTTCAAAGTTGAAACCGTTCTATCGGTTCAATCTCAACATAATAAGGTTTTTTAAAATCAGTAAGTACGTATAAACAATCGGTGGAAGCGTCCAAAAACTGGATTCTAAAGATTTTTCCTCGATTCATGTTTTTCGGCCAAGTTTTGAAAGTTGAGTGTAGTACTTATGGCACTTATGGACTTCAGCATTTGAACACGGAAAATTTGATAGTTCTCTTAGTATATTTACAAGGGTATATGGTGTATATGCTTAAAACCTAGAGGATAGAGGATAACCAAGGAAAACAAAAAATTCCTTCCAGCACAAATCACAGCGGTATCATTCCAGTTTCATAAAATTTGCCCTTCTACTAAGAATTAACCTTATGTACCTTACTCTTGAATAAATTGGTAAATGAATCAGGTGCGTTCAAAAAGAGAGTACAATTTTTCAATAAAATTAATATTAATTAGCGTTTAATGACATTGTGTAGGGCTAATTAGAAAGAAAACTTCATACACAACGTTTTTTTAGAATTTTGCCATCATGGAATAACGTAGTTTGGCATTGTGACATCGAAAAAGCAACGATTTTTCGGGGTATTTCAATTTGCAAATCATTAATTTTCATCACTTGCTACTGATCTGGCCATTAACGATATTTCAGGATAATTTTACAGTCTTATCGCTCATTGATTTGGAGAAGTCAAAATGCCTTAATCTATTCAGTGTAAATGCATTCCTTGTTGTTATTATTATTAGGATTATTATTATTATTCATGGATCAAGATAGTAAATGTAACGTATTGACTGGTTTAGAAGGATAACGTTTTGATAAATTTATATTGTTAGATTAGATAAGTGTAGGTGGTTGCTTAGTTAAAACGTGAATCCTTGAAGAGAAAATGATTGGCGTTTTTGTATAAAAGTGTGTGTTCACCAATTTGATCTTTTCATTCGTTAAAATACTGTGATGGCGAGGTTGCATTTGAATTATTCGAAAAATATGAAATAGGCACCAGTTTGTCGTTTTTCTCTCTTTCCCAAATGGAAAGAAGTCGCGTTTCAGTAACTGAATTACATTTGAAAAAAGGCTTTTTTTGGTGGAAAGAAGACTATTTTATATTCAAGAAAAAAATATGTTGTTGAAAGAATGGTTGGAGTAGCATGGACCATTTGGGCGACAAAGCGCCGAAAATTGTTTCTAATGATACGAGATGAGGCGGCGAGTGTTTTTTTCAATTTTGTACGCTCCGCTGTAACGTCGTTCAGCGCGGCCAAGTTCTTTCAAAAGTTGGTCGTCCGGTGGTTCATATTTTGTGGTGACCTGGGTGACACATCATCACTTAGGTTGTCACGATCTGATGTATTAACAGGATAAAGAAAGAAAGATAGTTAATATGTTCATTGTAACCAGAGTAGAAAATATAAGTGAGAAATATTTTACGGAAATCGAAGTACACCCTTATAAATGAAACTGAAAGTAAATTATGAAAAAATTGGATACATAAGCGACATCTATTTTATTTATTTATTCATCTTTTTATTTGCAAGCCACGAACGAATGAAGATTTTTGACGACATCATTTTGCGTGAAAAGTTGTATCCATCAGTAGCTTAATGAACTTCGGAAATTTGACTTGGCACCGGTGACATCCCTGTCTACGGATTTCTAAAATCCTTAAACTACCATACTAAAAGTCCGTAGATCGCAATAACAAACGTTCAGAGTTACTGTTTTATGGTTTCTACTGTAGGAATGGCTGAACCCCTTGACACTTCCAGTGAGAGATTCCCTGCAATGTGAACTTGGGATATTAAATTGTGGATTTGACAGTCATACTGCTTCATGAACTTAAGAATTTGACTTAGCACCTGTGACATCCCTGTCTACGGATTTCAAAAATCCTTAAGCTACCATACTAACAGTCCGCAGATCACAATAACACACGTTCAGAGTTACTGCTTTGTGATTTCTACTGTGGGAATGTGTGAACCCCTAGACACTTCCAGTGAGAGATTCCCTGCAACCCTATCTATGGATTTCAAAAATCCTTAAGCTACCATACTAACAGTCCGTAGATCACATTAACAAACGTTCAGAGTTACTGTTTTTTGGTTTCTACTGTAGGAATGGCTGAATCCCTTAACAATTCCAGTGAGAGATTCCCTGCAACTGTGATGTCACTAAAGTTGATGATTTGCAGTCAGTGCTTAACCAACTTGGGAAATTTGACTTGGCACCTGGTGACATCCCTGTCTACGGATTTCTAAAATCCTTAAACTACCATACTAAAAGTCCGTAGATCGCAATAGCATACGTTCAGAGTTACTGCTTTGTGATTTCTACTGTGGGAATGTCTGAACCCCTTGACACCTCCAGTGAGAGATTCCCTGCAACTGTGAACTTGGCAACTTGGGAAACAGACCAATAATGACTGTTGGAATGGCTGTACCCCTTGACACTTCCAGTGAGAGATTCCAACTGTGAGATTCCTAAAGTTGATGAAGTCAGTGCTTAACCAACTTGGGAAATTTGAATTGGCACCTGTGACATCCCTGTCTACGGATTTCAAAAATCCTTAAGCTACCATACTAACAGTCCGTAGATCGCAATAACAAACCAACAGTAACTGTTGGAATAGCTAAACCCCTTAACACTTCCAGTGAGAGATTCCCTGCAACTGTGACGTCAATAAAGTTGTAGGCTTGCTGTCAGACTGTAAATTTCGTTCCTCCATGACGTCCCTTGTCGTGAATCTTTTCATCTCTCATCCACTTTGTAACTTCATCAACTTCATCATGTATACATGTCGGACTTCGACCATTTCCGTCAAATATTTCTCCAAAATTCTTACATACTCAACACAAGGGTACTAACGTAGCAATTTTTATATGGTCTGTAAAAACATAACTAAGTCAATATAACCAATGTATTGGAATGGAGAAACAATATGGTGAATCAAGTCTTCCGTAATAATAAATTATACATTTACATTATTATTATAATTAAGGAACAAGCGTTGATGCAATATTATAGAAGAAAATCATAGTTTTGTAACCATTTTCTCCCGTTTCCTGTCTTTCGTTGAGAATTTGCCTTTAATTTAAGACGTAGCATAAATTTATGAACACAAATCAATTAGAGAAATCTAAGTAATAATCTTCAATTCTTTTCTCGATCTACTCATTCTAAACAGTATTTTTTCAGAGAAAAAAAAATCAAAGATGTGAGTTTTGTACAATTTTTATATGACGTACATCCTGTACTGAAAAATAACGATTGCGCCATACTTGGAAATAAATGACAATATTCGTAATTTTGTATTTTGGCATTCTATGCTCATCTACTTGTACTATCTATTGCGAGGTATATTATCAATTGTAGGTGATTTGTACCATTTTTTCTATGGGTAGATGTTTTAGAGTTTTATATGGTATGTAAACTACGTAGTGCATTACATTTCTAAGATCGCTAGTGGCGACACAAAAAAAACCTAGTCATCGTAGAAACTTAAGTATTATTGTGCGATGTGTAACACTTCGCGGTTATGTCATTATACCTATTTGATATGGAATCCATTTATTGGTCTATTATGAATAAAAAAGCTGTTCTCTTGTCAATGTAGTTTTTCATTACTTTCCCATCGTGTCAAATGAATTATCTTTCCATCGACCTACTATATTGGTTTATCATTCAATAATAAACCATTGTAATCGCTCTTGAAAAAAAAAATTCTGACCCTCCCCTGAAAATTTCATGGTTTACGTTTCAAAGGGTGAAGAATCCGAATCTGCAATAAAAGCATAGAGCACGTAAATCTGTTCTCAACCAAAATACCTATTTAGATCAATCAGTTGATCATATTTGTGTGCCTCCTGAAATTCAATAATCTCTCTCTCACTAAGTGAAATTATCTCTATCACTAAGGAGATTATTGAGTTTCACAAGTCTTGTGAAACACGCACACTCCAAAGCTAGGTAGAAATTCAAATCATCATCCATGAACGCAAGCCAATTGAATAATAAACCCCAGTGAAAGAATTTGCAGCGTTTCATGCATATCAGAATGCTTGAACCCGTGTATCGGACAGCCTTTTAGGAGTTCACTCCAGTATCCAGATCACTAGGTTACTGCTATCAAAACAAAAACAATTATAAACCAAAATAACGCAAATGTTGGCACCATAAATTCGGGCCATACATCGGGAATGGTTTCAAAACCTACGGAATGTGCTGGGTATCGGCTACAAAGATTCGATTCCTGGAAAGTTCTTCAAAAAGAGTTTAAATTTAGGCCGCCTTGACTTTTTTTAGCTTTTTAGGAATTTTACAAAACTTTGACAACCCTTAAAAGGCTTTTAAATTAAGTGAGAGAGCTGGCTCAAGAATTGGGGCGTTGTCGGACCAACATGGATTTTTCCTTGAAAATTTCAGATTTTTTGCTCCAGCCGTTTGGGAGAAATCGTGCGTACGGCGGACGGACGGAAAAATTTTTATTGCACATTTGGATTCTACACCCTTTGAAATGTAAACCATGAAATTTTCAGGGGGGGTTAGATTTTTTTTGTTTTCAAGAGTGATTACAATGGTTTTTTTATTGAATAATAAACCAAAGCTGGGGTTCCCATTTAAAATAATAAAATTGATGCGCGTTGCGGGCATTTACGATCATGCTAGACGCTGCAAACTGCAATTTTTGAATTTTTTGCAAAAAAATAAGGGGAGGTCATTTCGACAAGATTTTTGATTTCTCCACAACTAACGAAATTGAAAGGGTGGTACGTTCATTAAGGACCGAACATGAAAACGTTGAAATGTTCAATTTTACAATTTTATGAGCCATCGCAATAGCTTCATTTTCTAAGAAAATTCGTTAGAACATATTTGCTAGTGCTGTTTTAATCAAAAACTTGATAGTTACCAGTTAATGAATTTTCGACTAGAAGTTCAAATTAGATAGTAGGTGTTTATTCGACCAAGGCGATCGAGTTGGTTCTAAAATAAACTCGAATGAAGCATCCAGAAAGAAGCGTACAGGTATTTGGGAACCTGTACAAGTGGCAGGGTGTTTGAAAGGTTTTTTTCCCCCTTCGCTCAAGAGGAATTTCGGGGTCTGGACAACCGGAGGTTGTTATGAATGGAGCTCTTCGAACTTTCGATAACAACTCAAGATTCACGACGGGACGGTAATAGAATGATTTGAAGGAACACAACACGAGTGGTATAGGAGGAGAAGGGGTTGGATTGTTACGTACGTCTAACGTAGATTGAACGTAGTACAGCGAACTATAGCTGCCTTGTGGGGGGGACTGGAAGGCTCTCGGGGCGTGTTATTATTTTTAGTGCCGGCCGAACCAGCCAGTCGCTGTCCGACCGCTGTTCCATTCACTTCTAGTCAACGATGTCCAACACCGGTGAGTCTCTATACAGATCACATATTCTGATAAACACAAATATCAATACGTATTTACTCCAGAGCAAGACTTAGAAACCACATCCGAGCTTCGACACTCGGGATGACCAAGTTTTCCTCACGGCAGCTTCTGGGAGCTCCCAAGGGCGTCTTTTCCCCAAGGAATTTCTCGTTGAGCCGGCTCTCTAAAGTTCTCAGACGGTTCACAATCTCCACAAAAAGAAGGCGACCCCACGTCTGAGGGCATTTCTACCTCCCTGTCTGTTGTTATTCAGATCCCTCTGCAGACAATCAGCAAATTTCACTGCCGATGGGGGTTTACCTATTTCACTAAACATCATGTATGTACCCACCTACGCCACCCACGTGTTTATTCGTCATAAGTACATGCATATTGATTAATCTGCTTCAATAATGAACATCTGCTATCTACTTAAGTATGAAGCCAACCCCTACTCAATCTTTGGCGTATATTCCCCAAGGTTCCCAGACAGTTCACAACCTCACGTCTGAGGGCATTTCTACCTGTAGTTCTGTTGATATTTGGAGTCACACAATTATCAAATCAAATCGTTCATTCGTCACAAATATGTTGTTGGGAGAATTTTTAATACACTGCATAAAGATTTCAAGTAATTTATTGATTTAGAAGAAAAAAACTGCATTATGATAGGTCTATTGTTGCAAAAAGATTAATAAATAAAGATGCACAAGAGGGAAAATATGTAATAATTAGACCTATGGTGCAAAATAAGTTGACGGGTATTATCCGGCCCAAAGGTGGCTCGGCCAGGAGTGTCCCGACCGAGCCCGGACCCGACCCACCACGGCGGCCTCCCGAATGTGCCCATCTTTCTGGGAGTACACACCTAAACACAAACCAATAAATTGATCGGTACACGGGACCTCCCCCAGGCCGACCCTGAGCCTCTAGTCGAAGCACGTCAGTGAACAAAAAGCCAATCACACTATAAATTACATGTACACACATAAAAAAATAAGAACCAATACAATAAAATCAAAATTCTAAGACGTAATAAACAATCATTAATAAAAAACATACTTACATATATACATACATACGTATTATGGAAATTAAAATAAACGAGATAAAAACAATGCTCAACAATCTTATTACAGTGTTACATTCATGCTAAATGAGATGAAATCCTAGCACTTCTGTGCGCGAAATGTAATTATCAATTTTATTTCGAAAAAATTCGTTTTAAATCATAGTATTCTATTCAAGCGAAGATTTTGGATTTTTCGCTTTTTTTAAACATTTTAATGAAATCTAAGTATTAATTTCAACACAAATTTGAGCTTCAATATTTAAATTAAATATTTCATGTTGATACAATTTCCTTGCGTAATATTCTACAAAAAATATAAATTCAATTATTTTTTCCAGTTTTTTCGTCGAGTTTTGGGATTTTTTTTTTTTTTTTAAATCAATTTTTGGAATTTGATCAATTTATTGTACTCAAGATGTGATGCCTAATAAACTTATCTTATCGTTTAGACTGCTTGATTTTTTGGCGCAATATCGAAGTTTTAATCTCAGTTTTATAGAGAGTTATCAGTTGGAATGTATAGGAGTAAGGGGTCTTGTAGCGACCGACTGGAAGCTCCAAGCCGATGACCTAAACCAGAGATGACATGTTATACACCGACCGCGTTTAAAAGTTTAGTTCACAATTTTCAGCGATCGATATCAGACATGAAATAGAACGACAATGTTAATACTGTAAAATTTATTTAATAATAACAAAAAGAAATGAAAAAATAGGTACAGCATCATAAATAAATCGTTAAATTTGGGATTGTTACAAACTACGAAAGTTAAATATCCACAACCAAATCAATCAGACACTTGAGCTTAAACTAATTCATCGGCGTTTGAATTAATTCCACTGACGCAAAGACTTGAAGAATTTTCCAAATTATCGTCAGTCAGCCTTGTACGATGTTTTGATTTTATCAACTTTCATCAATAGGAAGAACTGTTCGCATTTATGAATACTGCCATACGCACTAATCAATATTTTTACAAAATTTTCCTCGCTGCGGAAAATGGTCTTCTTCTAGTTTTTTTTTTTTTTTAGAAATCGCACAACTCTACGGCTTCAAATTTAGATTTTTGGTGTGAGTTTTCTCGAATCTACATCAACTCCATTTGCAGGTGTATTGGAGCATTAAATGTACAAAATTTTGTACATTTGATGTTCGTTGAACACCACCATCCTGCTTGAACGCTCACTTGATTCCACGAGTATGAATAAGAAGTGCATTTTTTGAAAATTTCGATTGGGTTTTTCAAAATGTCTCGCTGGCCGGATGAAATCTTGCAGCGTCCCGGCTGTTTGCCCACATGTGCCCTAAACCACTCTCTCTGAACATAATTAAAGGCATTTAGTTAGAGCATCAGTAGGTAAGGATTGGATTTCTGAAGGGAAAAAAGTTAAAACGAAGAGCGACAAAAACTGCTCAATATTTCCAATCCCTGCTCTAAATTATCATCCTACGACAAGTTATTACAGAGTGCTTTAATGCTAAAACTTCACACTGCAAATTATTACACAATCTCTTAATCTTTAGAACCTTTTTGGCAAAAAGTTACTCAATGGCTTTTTTTTTAGACCCATGTCTTGAACTAATACCAGTTTACATTCAAAGTTTGTGTCAATATCGCAGAAAATGTGCCCTGTAATTGATAAAATTTGTAAAATCCATAAAATGACATTGATGGCATTGTTTAATAAGCCCGAGCGCCATCCCACCGGTACATCATTTCATGATTTGAATTGATCAACTGTCCATTAATTGTACAAATTGAATATGCTCAAACTAATTCGTAAACATGAAATTATATATTTTGCCGATGTGAGACAGCAGCAATCAAAATCATTCAGACTGAATTTGCAGAGAGTAAAAAGTACATTTGCTCAAATGACGACGAAATACAGAGGCATGCAAATAGTAAATAAAGATTTTGAAAAAATTAGAAATTTAATGAAGATAAATAGCCATTCAAAAAGAAACGTGTAAACTAATAAGAAATAACCCATATGAGTACTATATAAACGAAAATTAATGATTTTATACCATTAACAGCAATATAAATGACGTCTCTTTTAGGTACATCATTCCGTGGAAGTGGAATCTAAATTTTAACAAGTAATGTTCTGTAAATACAGTGTTGTAGGTACTTAAATAAAAACGCTGCAAATTCTTTCACTGGGGTTTATTATTCAATCGGCTTGCGTTCATGATTTGAATTTCTACTAAGCTTTGGAGTGTGCGTGTTTCACAGGATAGGGCGATTATTGAATTTCAGGAGATATACATGGAGCACGTGAATCTGTTCTCGACCAAAATACCTATTTGGATTGATCAGTTGATCATATTTGTGTGCCTCCTGAAATTCAATAATCGCCCTATCCTGTGAAACACGCACACTCCAAAGCTTAGTAGAAATTCAAATCATGAACGCAAGCCGATTGAATAATAAACCCCAGTGAAAGAATTTGCAGCGTTTTTTTATTGAACCTCAATAGCCCCCCCCCCCCCCCCCCCCACAATAAAAACATCTATAATTTATCAAGTCCTTTGGCACTCGTATTGCGTTAAAACTTCCCCAAATCCAAATAGGCCAAAGGTAGACAGATGTAGAGGGGATTTGAGGTTTTCAGGGATTTTACAAAACTTTTACAGCCCTTAAAGGGCACTTTAAATTGAGTGAGGGAGCTGGCTCAAGAATTAGGGCGTCGTCGGACCAAGATGGATTTTTCCTGAAAATTTCAGATTTTTTGCTCCAGCCGTTTCGGAGATATCGTGCGTACGGCGTACGGCGGACGGACGGAAAATTTTTTATTGCAGATTCGGATTCTACACCCTTTGAAACGTAAACCATGAAATTTTCAGGGGGGGTTACAATTTTTTTTTTCCAGAGCGATTACAATGGTTTATTATTGAATAATAAACCAAAATTAGAAGTAAGAACCAACTCCGGGCTGGGCCACAGTATTACACTATCCAGCTTGGTCATCGGTTATCGTTCAATTGAAGAATGTAACATGTAAAATGATGTTCATAAAACAAATAAAATGATGTAAACAAATTATAAAAAGCTCGAGAGCTTTTATTTAAATTCCTCGGCTGCGGACATGAGGCTTGAATGGCTTCAGTAAAAGCGAAAGTGGCGGTTCACAACCTCGACAAAAAGGAGGTGATCCCTCGTCTGAAGGTGTTTATACTTCCTCGTCTGTTGTTATTTGGATCCCGCTGCACACAGTCAGCCAAATTTGCCATTTACTGGCACTGGCTGCGGTAGCTACGTGTAGGCACCCACGTGTTTATTTTAATTCCCGGTGTTCGTTGCACAACTAGAGTAAAAACGCTGCAAATTCTTTCACTGGGGTTTATTATTCAATGATTCATGATTTGAATTTCCACTAAGCTTTGGAGTGTGCGTGTTTCACAGGTGATAGAGCTATTATTGAATTTCAGGAGGCACAGAAATATGATCAACTGATCAATCCAAATAGGTATTTTGGTTGAAAACCGATTTAAGTGCTCTATGCATATCTCCTGAAATTCAATAATGCTCTATCACCTGTGAAACACGCATCAAAGCTTAGTAGAAATTCAAATCATGAATCATTGAATAATAAACCCCAGTGAAAGAAGTTGCAGCGTTTTTTTCAAGAGCGATTACAATGGAAAATTATTCTAGTTAAAAATTGTTAAATTTCGTAAGACGGAGCATGCATATCAGAATGCTTCAACCCGTGTATCGGCTATAAACCCTTTTAGGAGTTCACTCCAGTATCCACATTCACTACATCACTAGGTTACCGCAATCAAAACAAAACAAGAGTTTTTTTTTGTTTGTTTTTATCGCAGTAACCTAGTGATGTAGTGAATGTGGATGCAAATGTTGGCACCATAAATCGGGCCATACATCGGGAATGGTTTGAGCTAGAGACCTGGGGATGGGCTCATTCGATTCCTCATGGAAAGTTCTTCAAAAAAAGTCCAAATTTAGGCCGCCTTGACTTTTTTGGAGGTTTTTAGGGATTTTACAAACTTTGACAACCCTTAAAGGGCACCCTTAAATAAAAAGGACAACCCTTAAATGAAGTGAGAGAGCTGGCTAAAGAATTGGGGCGTTGTCGGACCAACATGGATTTTTCTTGAAAATTTCAGATTTTTTGCTCCAGCCGTTTGGGAGAAATCGTGCGTACGGAGTACGGCGGACGGACGGAAAATTTGTTATTGCAGATTTGGATTCTACACCCTTTAAACCATGAATTTTCAGGGGGGGGGGGGTTAGAAATTTTTTTTCAAGAGCGATTACAATGGTTTATTATTGAAAAATAAACCAAAAGAGTAAAATTTTGGATATCAATTACCACGAGTACATGTATACAGAGAGCGTGGCCTTGGTTGTCATAACTGGCAGTGACCTCCACGCTGAGTATTAAGATTATGAGGACCGAGAAAAAAATAATCTGGAGCCTCCCAATATCGCTACACTTCAAGGTCACTCTGTTGTAGCGAGTTGTAACGGGGTCCAATTGCTCTCCTTTCGCTCTTCTTCGGATTGTAATGCTAAATAGCTTGTTGTTTCCATAAAATTAACTAAAAGTGACACGGAATCTAAAAAATTATGAACATTTCGATGCCTTCTTCACTGACACCCGTAATCTAACATCCTGGGAATTCAATTAACCAAGAATTAACAAAAAATTCCACGTTAACGGGACAGGAAAATAACTTAGGCTGACAGCCCTGCTCATATGCTGGGTCATCACTTTTATTTTGGCAGCTCTATTTTAACGAAAACCTAATTAAGTTCTTATTTCATTATTATTTTCACGTGAAATACACACCTTCGAGTTAGCATGTAAAATCACCGTAATACTCCCTAGAGATTTAATTTAATTAACCGGCGTTTGTGGACAATGAAAACTCCTGCAGTGTATGATCAAGTTTTGCATTTTCCCCCAGAGTACAGATACTTCAATTCGTGCCAAAAGCCCCGAATGCACTTTATTATGGCACCACAAACGCAAAAACAGACAGAAAACAAACTGTTATAGGTTTAGATCATTTGTATGAGTTCGTATGTCAAATTTGTTAAATGCTGATCACGTAAGTCTATCCGGACGTGCGTTGAAAACCACTTTCTTGTCGAGTTTTAAAAAAACAACTTGATACTTAATGATCATTCGAATGTTTTGAAAGTAAAAACAGACTTCCTGGAGATTTCCTCATTTGAATGATTGCCGAATTGGCTAAAATGGTGATCAATTGAGTCTACACATGCATACGTTCAAAACCATGTTCTGGAATAGTTTTATAAGTACAACTTGAATCTGAATACAGATCATTCGAATGTTGAGATAGTAACAACCGATTCCATCACGTTTAGATCATTTGCATGAATTCGCTTGTCAAACGATCACTCGTCAAATTTGCTAAAATGTTGATCACTTGAGTCTATACTTACATACGTGCTAAACCGTGTTCTGGAAGGGTTATAGAAGAACAGCTTGGCGCTGAATACAGAGCATTCAGATGTTGGGAAAGTAAAAACAGACTTCCTGGAGATTTCTTCATTTGAATGATTGCCGAATTGGCTAAAATTGTGATCACTTGAGTCTATACCTACGTTTGCCAGATTAGATAATGGAACATCTTCAACTTTAGGCGAGTTAGGATAGGGGGAGGCTGGTGGTAGCTTATCTTCATGGCGTTTCAACGTTCTTTTATGACAAGCGGATGCCGCGTTGATGGGGCTCCAGGAATGACGTCGGCAGGGGAAGGTGGGACTTGAGCCCAGTGTTCGGTTCTGAGTGTAAACGTCTATTTTTACAGAGGAGATCCCACTCCCGCAGTATGACGCTAGCAATTGAGAAGGGGGATGCAGGATACGTTTCGAAATAGTCACAGGATTTAAAGAAAGACTTGAAAAGAAACCTGTAAACATCGCACTGGATGTCTTCAGGAGTAGATTTGGGTTTTCTACTCTAACATGCCGTATTCACAGTTTGTACAACATTCTTAATAATTAAGAATCCTGTACAGACAACATAATCAAAGCAGCATGTTGATTACTTGGATTATGTTTAGTATAGATAGACAATACATAATTTCCACAGATTCAATCAGTGTCTGGGAAGTTACAGAGAATTTATCGAGGTTTACTTAGGCGTATTCAGTGGAGGTGCAATTATCTTCTGCTGCCACTGTACTTGATTAGTCCTGCCAGACAAATAGCTATTGAACGATATAGATTATCAGGTACTAGTGGACTTAATTTTGACAGAATGACATAGAGCCAAAGGCGGTCGAAGGCTTGTTCTGCGTCAAATTAAGTGGTTCTGGATGTATGATTATTTTGAAAACCAAATTTAATCAAAGATGTAAAGCGCTGCTATTGAAGAAGGCAAAATAGAGATTCTCTAGAACCAAACTGTTGATTGGGAATTAAGTGGCTTGTAAAGTTGATAACATGGGGGAGGAGAAGTCGTTCAACGATTTTCGGAAGAAACGAGGGCAGGCTAAGAGGTCTGTAAGAGTTTATGTCCGTATCTTTCTGACCGTAAACCTCTTTCTGGCTTCAAGCCTAATTCCTATGTTGACAATCCATGTCCTTACATTCAGCTGCTCCCTGGGCTTGGCTCAGTCGTCACGAGAAACGGTCGCGAAAATCCATTACTAAAAAGCCCCATTACTATTACTATTATCCATTACTGTTAATTGTCTTAATCAAGTTGGAATGATTTGAACGGGGCGCCTGGAATCTGACGAGCGCGCTCCTGGTCAGCTGAGTGAACCCGAGGGCTATTTTCTGTCCTAATAAACCCAGAAAGCTGAAATTTGACCATCGTAACACATTAAAGCATAAGGAATGACCCTTAAGTGCAGAACTTCGTGAGCTAATAGAGACATATTTACTACATTTCTAGGAAAATTCAGTATTGGCCAGTATATAGTCCCTTATAAATTTCACTTTTCAAAATTCAATACATCCACAATAGCGCAATATCTTGTGCATCATTTTCTGAAGTACTAGTTGTCCGATATCGTTCAAATTTTCATGGTAGTCAGTTAAGAACTTACATTAGTTTAAACGTGGAGGTATCATTATAGGTATCCGCTCTACAGTTAACGTGACAGGCCTCACCAATTTGAAGGCGTTGACGTCGCGGGAACATGTGATTCGTAAGATTCGTTCATGTTGACAGTTCGATACAAAGGAGAAATATTGAACAGGTGTGTACCCACCGTCGAGTGTTTGCCTTCGCAATCCACATTTTTCTGTATTTACTGTGAATAACTTAATTTCGTTATCCAGTCAAAGTCTAATTTGTCAACAAGTGGGGTTTGAAACAATCAACTGCAATTAATCATCAAGTATTACTGTAATTCACAGCACTGTTATTTACTGTTTCATTGAACTAGATTAACAAAAGTGAATCATTTAGCAAGGTAATGTTGTTCCTCCCATACCACACTAGTGAAAGAGTTCGCCCAGCTATTTTTAGTGGATTGATCCTGTGGGAGAAAAGAAATTGTTGAACCGTTTATGAGTACGATTCATAAGGCCTCACAGTATTTCATTTTTGCTGTAGGAGAGGATGTTCACGAAATTTTAGTTGTTCAAGATTTCTCCCAAAGGAGGAGCAAGGTAATATAGGAAATAGGTGTCTTGTCTACAACAAAACGCTGCAAATTCTTCCACTGGCGTTTATTATTCAATTGGCTCGCGTTCATGAATTGAATTTCTACTAAGCTTTGGAGTGTGCGTGTTTCACAGGTGATAGAGCGATTATTGAATTTTAGGAGATATGCATAGACCACGTAAAACTGTTCTCAACCGAAATACCTATTTGGATTGAGTAGTTGATCATTTTTGTGTGCCTCCCGAAATTCAATAATCGCTCTATCACCTGTGAAACACGCACACTCCAAAGCTTAGTAGAAATTCAAATCATGAACGCAAGCCAATTGAATAATAAACCCCAGTGAAAGAGTTTGCAGCGTTTTTTATTGAACCTCAATCCCCCCCAATAAAAACATGCATACGTTTTCTCCATTTGGTAGAAAATGCTAAATTTCAGGAGGCGCACAAATATGATCAACTGATCAATCCAAATAGGTATTTTGGTTGAGAACCGATTTACGTGTTCTATGCATATCTCCTGAAAGTCAATAATCGCTCTATCAGCTGTGAAACACGCACACTCCAAATCTTAGTAGATATTCAAATCAGAATGCTTTAACCCAATCGGCTTTAAACCCTTTTAGGAGTTCACTCCAGTATCAACAATCACTACATCACTAGGTTACTGCGATTAAAACAAAAACCCAGTTTGCTGACTTGTAAACGAACATTTTGAATGTGAGTCCAGATCTTATAAGGAGGAAGAAAGATTTTAGAAATAAAAGTTTATCTCCACTTCCCATAATAGATGAGAAATCAAAGTAAAATTGCTGATTGGTAGCGATTATGTAAATGGCAACTCCAAGTACGACTTTGTTGAGAAGATATTGATGTAGCCACTTTTAAATCTAGTTAACGCTAGCATTTCAGAGATATCTTCTGTTTTTTCGTTCCGTTGAAAGCGATAGACGGTCAATCTGCCGGTCCCAAGTGAGTCACGACGACATTCTAGATGTGTCAACTCCAAATTGAATCGGCCAAAAAACTCAGGAAAGGGATTATCTCATGTTATCTCGTCCAGCGCGATCCTTTATGATGATGATAAGGCAACCAAGACGCCTCCGTTCGACTCAAAGAACAGGCCACATTTTAAAATTCCTTTAGAAATCATTATTTGTACTATACAGCTCGTAAATGGTCAAGAACTCAAGGACCGATTGTGAAGGTATTTGCCAACAAAACTCCCTTCTTGGACTTTTTAGAAACGTTGCACAGGAGATTTGCACAGAGCACGTAAATCGGTTCTCAACCAAAATACCTATTTGGATTGATCAGTTGATCATATTTGTGTGCCTCCTGAAATTCAATAATCGCTCTATCACCTGTGAAACACGCACACTCCAAAGATTGGTAGAAATTCAAATCATGAATGCAAGCCAAATTAATAACATGAATAATACACCCCAGTGAATAATACCTCCCAGGACCCCTAAAAGCTGTCGTAGCAACGTTTGCTGATGATACTGCAATTCTGACGACGGGCAGGACAGTCGAGGAATCGTCTAGCAAACTGCAAGATTCGGTGAACCGAGTTTGTCGATGCACCTCCAAAAGGCAAATTAAACTTGATGAAACAAAAAGTACGCATATAAACTTAACTTATCGCAAAATTCAAAACATCCCAACCATCATAAATTCACAAAAAATTCCGTATTCAAATACTGCTAAATATCTGGGCATGACGCTGTAAAGACAACAAGAAAAAACGCTGCAAATTCTCTCATTGGGGTTTATTATTCAATTTCATTCATTTGGCTTGCATTCATGATTTGAATTTCTACTAAGCTTTGGAGTGTGCGTGCTTCACAGGTGATAGAGCGATTATTGAATTTCAGGAGATATGCATAGAGCACGTAAATCTGTTCTCAACCAAAATACCTATTTGGATTGATCAGTTGATCATATTTGTGTGCCTCCTGAAATTCAATAATCGCTCTATCACCTATGAAACACGCACACTCCAAAGCTTAGTAGAAATTCAAATCATGAACGCAAGGCAATTGAATAATAGACCCCAGTGAAAGAATTTGCAGCGTTTTTTATGGTTATCAGAAGACTTCAACCCGTGTATCGGCTATAAAGCCTTTTAGGAGTTCACTCCAGTATCCACGTTCACTACATCAGTAGGTTACTGTAATCAAAACCAAAACAATTATAAACCAAAATAACGCAAATGTTGGCACCATACATCGGGAATGGTTTGAGCTACGGACCTGGGGAGGGGCTCATTCGATTCCTCATGGAAAGTTCTTCAAAAAGAGTCCAAATTTAGGCCGCCTTGACTTTTTTTGAGGTTTTTAGGGATTTTACGAAATTTTTGCTACCCTTAATGGGCACTTTAAATTAGGTGAGAGTGCTGGCTAAAGAATTGGGGCGTTGTCGGACCAATATTGATTTTTCCTGAAAATTTTAGATTTTTTGCTCCAGCCGTTTTTGAGAAATAATGCGTACGGCGTACGGCGGACGGACGGAAAATTTTTCATTGCAGATTCGGATTCTACACTCTTTGAATCGTAAACCATGAAATTTTCGGGGGGGGTTAAAATTTTGTTTTTCAAGAGCGATTACAATGGTTTATTATTGAATAATAAACCAAAAGAAGAGGTCAACGCTAAGCTCGGGAAGCTGAACTGGTTGCTGGGTAGGAAATCTCAACTATCCACCCATAACAAATTGCTGTCATATCAGTAAATGATTAATTATTAATGAAATTCAATAAAATCCAATGCTTCAATAGCACGTCTAGCACACCCACGTACATTTATTTATATTTTGCCAACATCTCCGACTCTTCACCGCGAACCTCCCGAATACTCATTCAACTAATCTTTCATTTTACCAGCGTAACGGCGACAGATAAACAAGCAATTGACCTTGATCGTTTGAACATTCATAATATGAGAGCCGTAAAACCAAGATTAGGACGATTTTATTCATAATACCTTACGTGCGATCGAATTAAAATTCCCGTTCTGTAGTTATAAATACCCTCCGAAACCTCGAGCGAATTTTTTTCTCTACGTTTCTGTTTCATCTTCGTTTTGATAGCTGTATCTTTTTCTGAAATTGTATCTCATTTATTTTCACGCCCTCGGCGAAATCTCGTTTTCTCCGGGGCGCGGTTTTGCGGATCGGTGACGCAAAAACTGAGGTGCCGTGCCCGACGCGTAGATAAAGTTTCTAACTGTGGATCGGGAGGGTCACGTGTCCTTCTGTTCCAAAATATGACACTCGCTTGTGCCAAAATGGAGTGTTTACGTTATTACTGGCCGCTAACTTTTACGGTTTCCCTACAACGAGAGACGATATGATTAAGAAGGCTCTAGAATCACTCTAGAATTGTGAAAAGCATCAACTTAGCTGCATTTCACAAACTGTTTTGCTCCGTTTTTGGTTTAATATTCAATAATAAACCATTGTAATCGCTCGCTTGAAAAAAAAATCCTAACCCCCCCTGAAAATTTCATGGTTCACGTATCAAAGGGTGTAGAATCCGAATCAGCAATAAAAAATTTTCCGGCCGTACGTTGTACGCACGATTTCTCCCAAATTTCTGAAGCAAAAAACCTGAAATTTTCGGGAAAAACCGACAACGTTCCAATTCTTTAGCCAGCTCTCTCACTTAATTTAAAGTTCCCTTTAAGGGTTGTCAAAGTTTTGTAGAATCCCTAAAAACCTAAAAAAAAAAGTCAAGGCGGCCTAAATTTGGACTCTTTTTGAAGAACTTTCCACGATGAATCGAATGAGCTCCTCCCCAGGTACGTAGCTCAAACCATTCCCGATGTATGGCTCGATATATGGTGCCAACATTTGCGTTGTTTTGGTTTATTATTGTTTTTGTTTTGATATCAGTAACCTAGTGATGTAGTAATGTGGATACTGCAGTGAACTCCTAGAAGGCTTTGTAGCCGATCAGGAGGCACACGAATATGATCAACTGATCAATCCAAATAGGTATTTTGGTTGAGAACAGATTTACGTGCTCTACGCATATCTCCTGAAATTCAATGATCGCTTATCACCTGTGAAACACGCACACTCCAAAGCTTAGTAGAAATTCAAATCATGAACGCAAGCCAATTGAATAATAAACCCCAGTGAAAGTATTTGCAGCGTTTTTGGAAGTGCCTTTCAATTGATCAAGCGGAAAATATAACATACCTGGAATTTTACATTGTGGAACATTAGTCGCAGGGTCCCTTCCCAGTTCACTATTGACTACAATGATGAAATTGATTCGCGTTTGTACGCAGGTTAGGAAATTTGTATATTTAAATTACTCGAAAAGGTTACGGAATTACGCAATGACACGTAATAAGAACTTATTCTTTCAAAAAGTCATATCTCGGCTATGAATTAAGATAAAAACAATCGGTTTTTGGTTTTCTACTCAAAATTTAATGTAAAAAAAATGTTGAATACGAGACATTTCTTGGATTTTCCGAGGTTTTACTGTTAGTGCTTCATTTGAGGACCCATATTTACAGCAAAAATTTTGTTCAGCTTCAAATTTTCTATAAAATTTATAAGAATTCTCCTTTGTATGTGACACTGTGCATAGAACGGACCCAAACGCTGCAATAAAAGACGTACCAACACATTTCAAGTTTTAAACCGCCCGACTTGGGTGAGCCCAAGGAAGATATAAACGGTTGTGCAGTTAACTGATGGAGGCTGCATTTTAAATGAATGCATACATGCTCAATGAACGAGTATGGAAATACATAATTCAATTCGTATTCGTCGATACAGTGAACCAATCAAATAAATAAAGGTGTTGTTGAATAAAACCTTAGGGCGCTTCTGCCAAAGTTGAGGTTTCGCGGGTAGCCAACAATATCACAAAATATTGCCACTACTTAGTTAGGAAAATGAAGTCACTTTGATTACTATGATATAAAGTCAGTCAAGTTAACAAGGGTGTAAGAGCCGGCTAAAACGAAGGAGAGAACTGACTCCAGACTCTGTTAACCAAAAACGGGAAAATTTTGTTTGGAGGGGAAGTGAAGAAAATTTAGAGCGGGGAATCGTGGGGAGCAGAGAGAGGGGGATAGTAGAAACCAATCAGGGACGGGGTTACAACTACCCCAGGAAACCCCAGGGTGCTAGGGGGGAGACTGCGGGTGACTGACCGTTTGCCAGAAAAAGGGTGGCTTGGGAAAAACCAACGGCACAAAGCAGCTTGGGGAGGTTGAAGTCCATCAAAGGCTTGAAATATTTTTACATAGGAACGGGATTTACGGACAACGAGGTAACCAACATCGGCGAGTATGGTCCCGTTTCCTGCGGGCCTTGAATACGAGTCAAGTGTGGTTTTCAAGAGGTAAAGACCCAAACACCGAAAAACTCTTCATGATCCAAAACCATTTCAGATACATCTGAACATCAAGCTTTACTTCAACCGCTGTCTTCTGATCGTATCCCTGGGATGTATAGTGGTGATTACACTGTTTTATTATTAAACGGGAATCCAAAATAACAGTCAATACTTCGCCAAAACTAGATCTTTGCCTGGAGAAAATAGGTACTAACAGTTGCGTCTTGGATTTTGTGCTTTAAATCATGAAAGAAGAAGCCAATGGAAATTCAATTAGGACATGATGACTGGCGTGAAGCCGCTTGTTTTTGTTTATCCACTCCTCTACTACTAAAAAGTGGAACGTTCTATGCGAGAGAATTTGTAAATGTTTATATCGATGTGAACAACTCCGCATTAGGTTACTTTAAAGCGAAGTCCGATGAAATTATTCTGGGGAGTGATTTCTAGACGACCTCAAATGCGCAAAACCGTGATATTGGAAGTTTTTCAGGAACTGGAGAGCTGCCAACTTCTTAACTGACTTCGTAAACAACATAGCTTAACTTCATATGATCAACTGAAATATTGACTTCGCGGGAGAGTAATAGAATTTTAATAGTTGTCAAAATCATGAAGCACATTACGACAATATAAAACAAATGTTACTGCAGGTAACACACCCTGCCAACTTGTTTCAGTAAATAAAGTGAAAACTGGTGTTTACGACCCCATCTACTCGCATACCTTCTATTATGTGCCAAGATCTAATATCGTCTACAATCACAAACAGCAATTGTAGCACGTGTAACCTTTCAGTGATTAGAGTTTTGACTTCGATCGGGACTTGAGTTTTTCGTACGATTTTAGCGCTTACGGTGCCAAAATAAAGTGCATTCGCACGAATCGGCCAAATATCTGTTCTCCGGGGAACAAATGCAAAACTTGATTATACCTATGCAGCAAAAGGTTTTATTGTTCACAAACGCCAATTTACGTTTCCTTGCAAAAACATTGAGAATCCCGGCGCTTTTACACGATAACTCCAAGATCTGTATTTAATGTGAAAATAATACAAAATAAATAAATAAAAGTTGATTAGGTTTTTGTTGAAGTGTATACACTGTCATATATTAAGGACTCCGAAATTTTCAGGGGGGGCTAGAATTTTTGTTTTCCAGAGCGATTACAATGGATTATTATTGAATAATAAACCAATAGGGGTTCTCATTTGAAATGAGAAATTTAATGTCAATTGCGCATTGTTGCGCAGGTTGCGCGGAGTGCGCAAATTGAAATTTGAGATTCTTGGAAGAAAATATGAAGATTCAATAAAAAATTTTCTCGTTTACTCCCATTTTGACGATTTTAGGAGGGGGGGGGGGGACAACTTGTGGGACAAACTGTATTTATTGCATATTTTTCTGAGCTGAAACCGCGCCTCAACCCTCCTCTGCACATTTCCAGCACAAATGCGACCACTGAGGTTCCCCACATTCTGGAGGGAGTGAACAACAAGTTAGAGCGAATCCCTAAGTCTCCTTCAACGTTCTCCAGTTACGTTCCGTGCCTACAAAGGAAAGGAGAAAATCCGCGACGAGACGCAAGGATATCGCCGACTGACAGCGGCAAACTGGTTCAACGGCGCCGAAGCCTCAAACGCGACCAGTTCACTCTCTCAGCAAAACAAATATCTTTCTCGTCTCATCTCATCCCGCCGACTAGAAAGCTCCCTCTTTCTTTCTGCTGTTCTTTCCTCCATTGATACATCCATTCATAACAGCTTGATATTGTTGCATCTTCAACGTGTCCAAAAATTATGGTTAAAGCTTCACAACGCTTTTAACTGAATTCGACTAGGATGTTTGTGCAAAAAACCGATGCAAATTACACAAAGTTTTATCATTTCTTTATTGGAACAACCCTCCTCCTCGGATCACGGTACTACCAAAACTGGATTCTTCATCCGAAGACTTCCTTGGTACCTATTCTCGGAAAATTATGTAGAAACTCACGAATGGAACAGCTTACATTTAACTAGATAAATACAAGCAAATAAAATTCTTGTCGACCTGCTACTCATCTGAATTGAAGCTTGGGAGATACCATTGTGAGAGTATATTCGTATAGCATCCACCCTGCTCTGGGGCTGAGGTCAGAAAAAGGTCTTGCCCTCTCCTCAGGTTAAAGACATCCCCAATTTTAAGGAATCCTCTCTGAAGCCACGTTTCTTTATTAGAGGGTCCTATTACAATCTGTTTGAATATTTGAAACTTAACTCATTTCTGCAACTTGAATATTAGCCACAATTAGCCCTAAGTGGTTGTGTGGGTCTGGCTACGTAACCTTCTGTTCTTGCTATCTTTTTTCCTTTCCACGTGAATAAACTATGCGTATTCGTTTAAATTAATAAATTCCTATCGAATCGATTCAGAAAGGGTGAGGGAACCAAAACATGAGAAAAGTAATAACTGGATTCAAATCTATTTCAGATCGATTACACAGCCCCACAAAAAAATAAAAAATGTCAAGATCCGTTATGTAGACTAGGGTATCCCTATGTATTATTCAATGCTAAATTCGAACCCAAGGTCCCGAAAATCCCCTGACCCCGAAAATTTTGAGCTATGGCCAAAAAACTACCCTTAAAATGGTGTCAGAGCCTTCTTTTTGAATCTTGAGATTGGGATGAACTACGACATTTTTTAAAGTGAATTTCTGCTTTTTTCAACTTCAGACAAGGGGAGTAACTTGGGGAAACCATCTACCCCTCAATCACCCCCGCCACCCCCTCTAAGGGTTGAAATTTGAGTTCTCACGCCAAGTCGAGTGGGGTGGGGTATGAATTTAATATGATTCTTGAAAAGGATTACTACGTTTTTGGGGTCCCTGAGATCGAATGTGAACTTCCAAGAGTCCGTAGACACCTCTTCTTCCCTTAATCGACCCCCACCTAGGGGTTGAAATTTGATTTTTCGCGCCAAGTCGAATAAGGTAAGGATTTCTGTGTTCCCAGGTTCGCTGAAATTTAATATGATTCTTGAAAAGGCTTTCAAACTTTGTTGGGTTCCCCTCCAATGACTTTTAATTCTTCCGAATAACACAGAGATATCACTAGAAAAGGGAATAAAATCCTAGGAGGGGGTGTTTGAAGGGGTTAAGGGGTGCCTACACGGCTCTTGGAAGTTCAAATTCGATCTCAGGGACCCCAAAAACAGAAATCCATACCCCACTCGACTTGGCTTGAAAACTCAAATTTCAACCCCTAGGAGGGGTTGGCGGTGGGTGATTGAGGGGTAGATAGTTTCCCCAAGTGCTCTCCTTTTCTGAAGTTAAAAATAAATGTAGAAATTCACGCCCAATTCAATTTCATTGGAATCTCTTCACCAATGGCTCGGCCACCAAATAATCATTTTTACTCCTAGTTTCAACCAAGCGACTATAGGATTTTTCTTTTAGAAATTGTTTTAGTTGGCTCACCTTTGAAATATGATCGAAGCATAGAACTTGCATCTCTTTAAAGTATTTAGCTGTGTGATCCCTATAACCAGCCCTAAATATGGTTCTAATAATGGCTTTTTGTGTTTTTACTAAAGGCTGTACAACCCAACAAATTAGTATCCGATTATTCTAGGGTCGTGAGGTGTAGCTACAATACTCGTCAAAAGCCAAGAGGGTGTACGGGTACATTTTTTACTGAGTGGACGCTATAACTCTCAACCGATTTTCAGTATTCTTATTTTGTTCGATCACAATTTTGGTCCAGTTGACCAACAAACTCGGGAAATTCTTCTTTTGAGGACAGAAGGGAGAATTTAGGGGTAATATCATATCCTAATAAAACCCTCATCTTTCTAATATGCTTTTTTTAAAATCAACAAGTTATTCTGCTGCCGTGGTATCGCTCGTCAGTCGCGCCGATGTGAAAATTGAAGAATTCAAGCAAATCGTACAGTTTGATAAGTCGTGTGGCCACGAGCTGCGGAAATAGAAGAAGATCTTGCTTTCATCTTCACACGTTTAATTTTTTTCGTGGTGGATTCGCGAATATTAATAAATTCTCAACCGCGGAACGGCGTTGGAGGGCGTGTAAAAATAGAGTCAACTCCGCGTCAAGGCGGGACTGAAGGCGAAAAAAAAATTTTTTGGCTTCGAGCGCAGACAATTTGGGCAGTTTTTTGAACATTTCCACTGAAGCCGATCGCTTGAAAGCTCCATTAAAAACTCGGAGGAATCGATTGTAGTTTAGTGGATGAATTTCCACATCCCAAGAGCAATAGCATTGATGAAAAGCTGGGAGATGTTGATTGATTTCACTGTCAGCTTGTTTCACTAAAGTGAATAACAGCGTTGATATAAAAGTAATCATATAAAGTTGATATAAAAGTGAATAAACATAATCAGTTTGATGATAATAAAAGTAATCATTGCCATTGTGCCTGACTGGCGCAGCTTGTTGGAAAAACTTTCTATCTGTAGATTGGACAGTAGTTTCAACCAAATTCTGATGGAAATCTTGGAACTGATCAGCGAAATGCAGTCCAGGGGAAGAGTACCTAATCCATTTTGTGTGGACCACAGAACATAGAGTATTCTATTTTCTGTGGTGTGGACCAAGGCCCACGTAGGCGTGCACTGCAATGAAGTGGCGGACGTGTACTCCAATTTAGCACAAGACTATGGTGAGCTACTTAATTTTAGAATCCCATACTCGGATGTATATGTTTACGCGTATCGACGTCTTAAGAACCAGTGGCAGTCAATGTATGATGGTGCTGGAACGGGTGAGAGGTACCGGTTGGAAAACCCTTACGTATCTGTCAAACCATGGTTTATATTACAAAATATGGAAAGAGGTCGATACGTATAATATCCAGCATACGCTCGAATCACGGAATATGCTCCTCTCCTGTTTGTGCGAGGTGTGATGTAGATGAAGAAACACTGCAACATATTATTAATGGAATGCCCCACGTATGACCAGGATGATAGATCTAGTGACACAACACCTGGATAACCCATTTCACTATTATCAAATAGTGTATTCAAGATCGAAGTCTGTTCATGAAGCTATGAAGGAATATCTTAATTTCATTTCACGTTTCAAGGTACGTTCGATTTCAAAAATCGAATTTAAAAAAATCCTTCCGTTTGCCGTGCTTTTGGAATGCAATTGGAATGTTTAAGATTTCTCGTACGAGCACAAAACTTCCAAGGAAGATAGTGAGAAAGCAAAAGTAGCCAACAACCTCGCATCAGATGTTTGTAATAGTTAATTTGCCTAACCTTCGCAGTTGAAAGTTTTAAAAATACACCCCGAGAGAGTGAAGGGCAACGTAAATTTAGCCGAATCGGTATTAATGACAGGACGCGTCTTGGCTATATTTGGTCGGTGGGGCGCCCCCATTAATCAGCTTTGTTGTTCTGAGGTTGATAACCGAAGAAGCTCAACAGTCGAGTTGCCAAGGCGGAGTTATCTTCCTCCCTATTCTTAGACCATAAACACCGGTTGTCCTGCTCATTCCGACCTGCTCAAGACGGTCCATCCGCTTTCTTTCTTCGATCTGGATCCGATACAATGCACCACGAAACTTAATTATTCTTGTCGGACGTTGAACACACCTAACCCGAAGAACATGGTACTTAGACGTTACATCATTTTAGAGTAACCTCTTAATACAATTTTAGCAAACTTTCGTTGAATTATAAAAAAGCTGCAAATTCTTTCACTGGGGTTTATTATTAAATTCATTTGGCTTGCATTGATGATTTGAATTTCTACTAAGCTTTGGAATGTGCGTGTTTCAAGGTGATAGAGCGATTATTGAATTTCAGGAGGCACACAAATATGATCAACTGATCAATCCAAATAGGTATTTTGGTTGAGAACTGATTTAAGTGCTCTATGCATATCTCCTGAAATTCAATAATCGCTCTATCACCTGTGAAACACGCACAAGCAAATGAGTGAAATTGAATAATAAACCCAGGTGAAAGAATTTTCCAGCCGTACGCCGTATGCACTTTTTTTCCCAAACGGCTGGAGCAAAAAATCTGAAATTTTCAGAAAAAATCCATGTTGGTCCGACAACGCCCCAATTCTTGAGCCAGCTCTCTCACTTAATTTAAAGTGCCCTTTAAGGGCTGTCAAAGTTTTGTAAAATCCCTGAAAACCTCAAAATAATCAAGGAGGCTAAATTTGGACTTTTGTTAAAGAACTTTCCATGAGGAATCGAATGAGCCCCTCCCCAGGTCTGTAGCTCAAACCATTCCCGATGTATGGCCCGATTTATGGTGCCAACATTTGCATCCACGTTCACTACATCACTAGGTTACTGCAATCAAAACAAGCAGGAGAGTTTTTTTTCGTTTTGATCGCAGTAACCAAGTGATGTAGTGAATTTGGATACTGGAGTGAACTCCCAAAAGGGTTTATAGCCGATACACGGGTTGAAGCATTCTGATTTGCATGAAACGCTGCTACTTTCATTGGGGTTTATTATTCAATTTGTTTTCATTTGGCTAGCATTCATGATTTGAATTTCTACTAAGCTTTGGAGTGTGCGTGTTTCACAGGTGATAGAGCGATTATTAAATTTCGAGAGGTACTTGAAAGTACTCAACACGTGTCACTAGCGAGATTGATGTTGCTCGTTTGTGTTACTGTCGTAATTAATATGTGATATGCAATTTTAAGACATAAACTATAAAAAAACCTAAAAATAATATTGTTTGGCGTTTGTTATTTTTATATTCCCTTATCGGTCATAGCGCTCCATGCCTATTTCATGCATATACAGGTACTTACACTTATAATAAGTAAGTTAATTTTTGTCTGCACTAGAATTTATCTAGAAATCGGAAATGATTTATGAGGCATAGCGACGCGTCAGCTAGTAGTTTATAAACCAAGGGAGTTATTGTCTTCAGTATTATTCAAAAGATTGAGGGTCGTTCTGGCATAAGAGGAAAAAGTGGGGAGCCAGCATAAAAGTGATGCGCATTGTTTACCACCGTGTATAAAACTTTTTCAATAGCAATCTCATTTTAATCTTGTGCCTGTAGAAATTTCAGAGGCTTGGTTTCTATTGCGATGTGACAATTTTGAGCGTACTACCTACGTATTACCTTAAGTACATACATCTAGCAACTGTACATTTTACTGTCCTATACCTCATTTTCGATGTCAAACGATCTCGGTCAACGAAAACGCCAGTACAATAAATGCGATGAAGATAGCTGCAATGGATAATCGCCAAATTAACTCCAAGGCTCACGAGAGACGAAAATAATATCAGAATGCGAATGTAGGGCGTTAAGTAGGTAGTTGGCGGAAGGTTGTTTCGGGTGGGGCGCCTCCATCTTATTATAATGGTCAACAGTTCAAGAATAGCTAACTACGATACTCGAATAGGGCTAGCAGCAACATTATACACTGCTCGACAAAATTAAGGGACCACCTGAGAAAAATCGTGCTCGCTGGAATTGGGCGTCAAAAAGTATAGAGATCATTATTTCTCCACCGAATTGGATCTGTCGAAAAGTAGAGTAGTCAAGATAAAAAACCAGCTGAAGAACGAGGCGATCGGACATTCCTAAAGAAAATGACAAAAGAACGCTTTTTGTTTAAAAAAAAGTGAAAACGTCGTTTAAAAAAAAATGAGCTGTGGAGTGATCTCTTGACCAAAAATCAAAAAAGTATAGCTCATTGGAAAGCTCCATCTGTCCTCTTTAATATGCTAAAAAGAAATTTAAAATCTGTCGGATGATTTGGAAATTAGAGTCAAAAATGTATCGAAAAACGTGGTTTCAAAATGCCACAAGGCGGGACAAAATTAAGGGATCATTGGAAAAAAACACACGAAGTCCTTCGAAAAAAGTTTTAATGAAATCAATAAGAAATGAAAACATCACATCAATCGTAAAAAAAAGTTCACCTGATGGCAGAATGAAAATAAAGAAATCTTTGGGAAAAACTGAAAGGGAAACTGCGTCAGTAAGAAAAAAGGAACATTGTAAGGTTTGCTCACTAATACCTTGTATTCCCTCCTCTTGCGTTGATTAATGCTTCAATTCTTTGAGGCATTCCCTCGATGATTCCTCGGATAGTTCCTTGTGGAATGTTGTCATGATTGATTGTTGTCTTATTGATTTCATTAAAACTTTTTTCGAAGGACTTCGTGTGTTTTTTTCCAATGATCCCTTAATTTTGTCCCGCCTTGTGGCATTTTGAAACCACGTTTTTCGATACATTTTTGACTCTAATTTCCAAACCATCCGACCGATTTTAAATTTCTTTTTTGCATATTAAAGAGGACAGATGGAGCTTTCCAATGAGCTATACTTTTTTGATTTTTGGTCAAGAGATCACTCCACAGCTCATTTTTTTTTAAAACGACGTTTTCACTTTTTTAAACAAAAAGCGTTCTTTCGTCATTTTCTTTAGGAATGTCCGATCGCCTCGTTCTTCAGCTGGTTTTTTATCTTGACTACTCTACTTTTCGACAGATCCAATTCGGTGGAGAAATAATGATCTCTATACTTTTTGAAGCCCAATTCCAGCTAGCACGATTTTTCTCAGGTGATCCCTTAATTTTGTCGAGCAGTGTACTTTATACAGGGTGTCTAGTAAAATTATGGAACAAACTCATGGAATCGATTCTACGTTTAATTTGCAATCGAAAGTGTCTCTTGGCATTTTTCGTTTAGAGGCTTCGTTTTCCCGCAATTTAATTTCTAAGATTTTTTTTACTTTTCAGACCTTGCCTCACTAAAACAGCCGTAGCTCCCTTAATTTTGGTCTAAACGAGGAAATAAGGTGACCAGTGGAAAGAGCGTCAAATCTACGGAACGTCTCGAAGAGCTTTCTCAAAAGATGCCGCCTTTGTACAAGGCAAGGAGGGGGACATTTTGAAAACCTACTGTAGTTAATAAAAAATGATGACGAAGAATGCCTGTTGAAACCCGGGACCCGATACGTTCTTTTGGGATTGCCTGAAAAAGCGTGAAAAATCATGTAGAACACAAACTAACCACCAACCCGAACCACCAAGTTTTGAAATCATGAAAAACTCGATTTTGCTTTAAAAAACCACGTTTTCTTTCATTCAAACTCATTTTTCTCCTAGACAAAGACGTCCAAACATAAAAACGAGTATACTGCAGGAAAGTTGAGTGTCTGGGCAAGTTTTTCTCGAGGAGTGCCCGACGAAAAACCTCCCTACAAATAGCGAAAAAACCAAAGAAAAACGATGATTTTTAAGAAATTTTCAAAGTTTGAACTTTGACCATTTTTTTCACCAATAAGGTCTGGCTAAAAAAATTAAAATTTTATATCAGAGTAATAGGAAATGTCATGTTCTTTCCAATGGTCAACTCATTTCCTCGTTTAGACCATAAGTCCTCGTTTAGTAGCCGATTCTCAGACCTACTGAATACGTATATAAAATTTGTTAAAAATCGTTAAAGCTGTTTTGGAGGAGTACGGTGACTAACATTGTGACATGGAATATTTATATATTAGATTACTCGTAAAGGTTACGGTATTACGCAATGACATGGTCAATTCATGAAGTCATTAACCTCTCGAGCCTTGTGGATTATGCCGCTATCGATACTAACACTTTGGCTGAAGTACCAAATGGCTGTTCCACCTCTTGGAGACAACCTTCAAACAGAGTTGCAGTAATGCAGTTAGTACTTGATGATATAATTTTACTGTGTACATTTTGAAAATTTCAGATTTGCCATAAGCTAAGGGAAATTTTAATCGGAGTACAGTTAAAAACGGGACTTTACACACATAAGTTTATTTTACACATTTAAGTACCGAAGATGAAAAATTGCCTATGCAACTTACAAATATGGGATTCTAGCTCAGAGGAGGGGAGCTAGTAAACAGAGATGAAAGCTACTGCTGGGGGAAGGGGGTGGCAGGTACGCGAATGACCCCCTCGGGCGGACAGAAAAGTGGTGATGCCGGGATAACAAAGAGCGGGAGGAGCCCACCCGAAGGTTAGTTGAAGGAGTGTTGAGGGGGGGGGGGCTCGGAACTGTCAGGTCGGTCACTAAGACTGGATTGCACTCCTATTAATCATTCAAATGATAAAAAACACTATAATTGATCAGTTATCAAGCTGGATGATGATTGACTTATAAAATTGTTCGTGTGTTTAGGGCAAGCATGGGTGACTCTAGCGACGAACGACAGCTACGCTCTGGGGGCCCTCGTCTTGGCTCAATCACTCAAGAGAAACAACACGATTCATCAACTGGCCATTTTGATCACGCCAGGAGTCAGCGCTGCCATGAGGTCAGTACATGCCGGTATAGTTTACTCATGCTCATCATAAACGCTCCAATATATAATTGTACTTGTTGTAATCAGCATGATTATTAAAACCGAAGAGGTAAGGGAGAGAGAAGGGGGGAATATCAGTAACTTTAATAATCAAAAATGGAGTGTTTTACCCACTTTTTTTACCAAATAGGTTTTTGACGTTTTGGTTTATTATTCAATAATAAACCATTGTAATCGCTCTTGGAAAAAAAAAGTCTAACCCCCCTGAAAATTTCATGGTTTACGTTTCAAAGGGTGTAGAATCCGAATCTGCAATAAAAATTTTCCGTCCGTCCTCCGTACGCACGATTTCTCCCAAACGGCTGGAGCAAAAGATCTGAAATTTTCAGGAAAAATCCATGTTGGTCCGGCGACGCCCCAATTCTTTAGCCAGCTCTCTCACTTAATTTAAAGTGCCCTTTAAGGGTTGTCAAAGTTTTGTAAAATCCCTAAAAACCTCAAAAAAAAGTCAAGGCGGCCTAAATTTGATCTCTTTTGGAAGAACTTGCCTTGATTGGAGGAATCGAACGAGCCCCTCCCCAGGTCCGTAGCTCAAACCATTCACGGTGTATGGCCCGATTTATGGTGCCAACATTTGCCTTTTTTGGTTTATTATTGTTTTTGTTTCGATATCAGTAACCTAGTGACGTAGTGATGTAATAATGTGGATACTGGAGTGAACTCCCAAAAGGCTTTGTAGGCGATACACGGGTTGAAGCATTCTGATATGCATGAAACGCTACAAATTCTTTCACAGGGATTTATTATTCAATTGGCTTGCGTTCATGGTTTGAATTTCTACTAAGCATTGGAGTGCGCGTGCTTCAAGGTGATAGAGCGAATTTAAGATAGGCACACAAATATGATCAACTGATCAATCCAAATAGGTATTTTGGTTGAGAACTGTTTTAAGTGCTCTACGCATATCTCCTGAAATTCAATAATCGTTCTATCACCTGTGAAACACGCACACTCCAAAGATTAGTAGAAATTCAAATCATGAACGCAAGCCAAATGAATGCAATTGAATAATAAACCCCAGTGAGAAAATTTGCAGCGTTTTTCAGATCATGCCAGTCGAAAAGGAACATTTCCTTAGTCTAACACATTGAATTGAACCTCAGTTTTTCTGAAAAACCACACCAAACACACTGCACCAAAACTGCAAGTAATTGATAAATTGGCACTCAAACCATTAGAAGGGAATTTTTTATGAAAACTGTTTATTAGAGACATTTTGTGGCTGTACACGCAAATGAAAATGGATCTTCTTGCAAGAGTGTACATTACTATGTTGGATTCTATTTTGAACAAATAATTATGACGAATGATGTCCAAAACAGTTATTTTCATTGGAAGTTTAACGTCAACTACAAAACTAAAAGTAACAAACAAACTGAAGAGATGTGTGGTGGCACCTATGTCGAATCGTGATTTGCAAACGAAAATGGATCTTCGTGGAAGAGTGTACATTACTATGTTGGATTCCATTTTGAACAAATAATTTTGACGAATGATGTCCAAAACAGTTATTTTCATTGGAACGAATCGTGATTAATGCCTGGTTTTTTGTTCAGGGAAGTGTTGTCCTCGACTTTCGACCTCATCAAAGAAGTTGACGTGTTGGACTCGAAGGACGCTGCCAATTTGGCGCTTCTGGCCCGACCCGATCTCGGCATCACCTTCACCAAACTCCACTGCTGGAACTTGACCCAGTACACCAAGTGCGTCTTCCTGGACGCTGACACTTTGGTATGACCATCCTGTTCTCATTACAATTTCCGATGTGTTGCATGCGAATGATCCCCTCTTCCTTTTGTGACTGAATCTTAAAATAGGTTATATTGATCGACAATTTTGGTGAAGTGCTCGACTGTCGAAAAAGACACTGTGTTGTGCCTCCTGCCCTGAAACCCCGGCGGTAAACCGAGACCACAAGGGCCAACCACGAAGGGAACGTGAGACAAAAATGTGCTTCTCTCATCCGAATACAAATGTCAACTACCAATATGCAAAGGAGATCAGTCTTAACCGCTTTAAAAAAAGTTCACTAGTTAGTATGTAAGTACCTAAAATTTAAAGAAAAATGAAAATTTTGAAATGATTGTCGAACTTCAGAAAACCGTGTTTTTGCAACAGCTGAAATTCATGTCTACCCGGCAAGAAACGTCGTGGAGGAGAACGCCCAATTCCATCAGCTAGAAAAATCTGCAAAAATCAGTTCAACTTCTTTCAGAAGGGCGCCAAATGGGCTGATGATCAGCTTACTACATGTTTCCACAATGATCGGAGTTGACGTCCAACTCCTGTGGGTTAAGGCACATGTGGGGATTCGTGGAAACGAAATGGCCGATAGAATCGCCAGGCGTGGAGGTGGGGAAGGTCATAGGATTGGAAATGAGCATCGAGGTCGAGGACTATTTCCCTTCCATCCTTGATCAGTATTCGGACAAAATGGCAGAACATGTGCAGCGCTACTGAGGAAGGTTCATTTTACACGATAATACAACCAGTACCACCTCGCAGACCCCGGTACATTCGACGGGAAGTGCCTAGAGACTTCGGGAGAACGATTTGTAGATTGAGAGCAAACCACGGGATAAGCAACAAGTACCTGTTTTTTTATCAGGAGAATGACATCGGCAGAGTACAGCAGTTGCAGGCATCCAAACAGGTCACTGGAACATCTTGTCATGTAATGCAGCAAATGCAGATGTGCAAAGAGAAGCATTTCGTAGTGGGGACTCCATCAACCTGGTCCCTATCCCAGAGGCAACATCAGCCAGTGTTTTTCCGCCATCCGAGTTGAACAGTTGCATACTAATCCCCGTCTGTGAGTGGTGTTAGTAGTGACATTGTGATCCCCAAAAGGTTTCTTTGATTGTTGAAAGATCAGACAAGATCGTCCCTAGTTGTGGTTTCCTAAGTGTTAACCGAGAAGTGCATTGCCTGAGTGATCCCCCTGAGACAGAGACTCCATTATTCCTCCTCCAAGATCGCGACTCGCGCTCTCTCATCACCAGTGCAATAGTTACGGTAACAGATCTTACTTATATTTCTGTATGATTGTACACCCCTGCTGCTAGCAGGTTTCGTAGATTGTGATCGCCAGTCTTTCTTGCCCCATCAGGGTACCTGCGATCTCTAGGATCTTCGATAACATTGCAGTAGCTAGTACATGCTCTCACTGCCTCACGGTGCTCTCGTGATCGCACGTGATCGTGCTCTTGATCGGAGGAGGTTCCTCCTAGTACAGTTAATTGCATACTTACCAGATCGTGATCGTGATCTCACTTTGTCATCTCATTGATTCCTAACAATAATCGTATACCTACCCAATATTCAGTCTTACTCTTGCTAAATACCTACATGGTTGTACAAGATCTCATGCTGACGATCATCCATGATCTCATGATCGCTCATCTTCATGCCTCACATGATCTCTAAACTTGAAGTAGCCTAATCAACATTGACTTTGTTAACGTGTCCCTAATTTCCTTGAATATTGAATTTTCTACATTTATCGTACACATACATGTACATGCCATTGCTCATTGCCACAATCCATTGATTTCTTACCAATTTTGTGCTTCAGTCTTAGATATAAGAATTATATTTTCGTTTGCATACCTTTAGAACATATACTTTTATTATTGCATTCATACATTATTACTCATTGTTTGTCAATTGCGATCATTTTCGGTTAATAAACCAGGTTATATCAACTTGTGTTGTTTTGTCTCTACCCTGATCCCCTTGCAGCTCAGTTGGATCTTTACAGTAAACCCCTTCAGGGATTGTTGACCCTTCAGGTCCGCTACCAAATAACAGTTCATTGCACTTTTGAAGTAATTGGGGAGAGTCCTAGTGAAGGGAGGCTTACAATATATAAAGAAATTTACGAGTTTGAAAACTTGCAATCTATATGGCTGTATAAGTGACTAATGCCAAATAAAATTTTAAAAAACTCATATTGGTCCCCAAAGGCGTTGGAACAGGAAAAAAATTAATATCGACACACCCACCTGCCTAGAGAGTATTTTCAAAAGTGGCTCCCGCCTCCTAAACCCACTTGGCACATTTTCAAAAAATTCGTCGCACCGCATATATTTTCAACCTCAATTAACAAGCACAACTCAACAGCTTCGCTCACCTCGCTTGCGGCGGTCTTTTTCGACTTTCATTTTTCATCAGGGGATCAGGTTACTCATTTTGGAATTTCCCTATACAATCATACGAAAAGTACAGGATGAAAAAGGTGAAAATTATTACACAAAGATTTATTGTTTCTGTGTTTAGATAATCTTTCTACTTAAATCGTAGATCTATGTATACAGAAATGTTAAGGGTGAACAGCCATTATCACTTGAAAGTAGGTATGAAAAATATATAGTAGCCGATTCTCAGACCTACAGAATACCTAAGGGGAATTTTAATCGAAATACAGTTGAAAAAAATACACTGCCAAGGAGATGGTACAGCAGCTTCCTCGTTACGTCCTTCATCATATGAGCTAAATTGAATCAAAATTGTGAAAGTTAGTCCTGTTTCAAGAATTTCACGTTAGCGTACCGCTGGTTATATTGAGATGAAATTCGTATGGGACCTCAAGAGACCTTATTCGCATAGTCCCTCAAAATATGTGCTAAATTCATCCAAAATTGTGGAAGTTATGGCTGTAACAAGGAAATGCGGACAGACAGACAGACCGACAGACACGGAACCAAATGTGTTCAGTAGGCTATGAAACGCAAAATGCGAGTGGAAATTTCGAATTCGAACAACAAAAATTTTTTGTCTCCCGAAAGTGAACACAAGGCTTCCGCCGCTTCGCAGACTCGGAAGCAACACTGTAATTTAACAGTTATCGAGCGGGACGATAGTCATTAAGTTACTAAAATGGCTATAAAAAACGCTGTAAATTCTTTCACTGGGGTTTATTATTCAATTTCATTCATTTGCTTGCATTCATGATTTGAATTTCTATTAAGCTTTGGAGTGTGCGTGTTTCACACGTGATAGAGCGATTATTGAATTTCAGGAGGCACACAAATATGATCAACTGATCAATCCAAATAGGTATTATGGTTGAGAACCGATTTACGTGCTCTATGCATATCTCCTGAAATTATGTTTTATGATTTTATGGCACTTGTGACACGTACATACAGCGTTTTGTTTTGTCTTGGGCCTAGGTGTGTCTGCGGGGCAAAACGTTTCTCTTGTGTCCAAGTGTGTATACCATATTCATACGGGGCAAAAATGTTCCTGCCGAACACTGGAAACGAACCCGAGAACCTGTGGTTGTGAGTCCCGCACGAAACCCTTGCGCTACGGGTCTGTTTTACTTAGTTTATGTATAAAATTGAATTATAAACCCCAGTGAAAGAATTTTCAGCATAAGATCATGCCATACATCGGGAATGGTTTGAGCTACAGACCTGGGGAAGGGCTCATTCGATTCCTCATGGAAAGTTCTTCCAAAAGAGATCAAATTTAGGCCGCCTTGACTTTTTTTTAGGTTTTTAGGGATTTTACAAAACTTTGACAACCCTTAAAGGGCACCTTAAATTAAGTGAGAGAGCAGGCTAAAGAATTGGGGCGTCGTCGGACCAACATGGATGTTTCCTGAAAATTTCAGATTTTTTGCTCAGCCGTTTGGGAGAAATCGTGCGTACAGTACGGCGGACGGACGGAAAAATGTTTATTGCAGATTTGGATTCTACACCCTTTGAAACGTAAACCATGAAATTTTCAGGGGGGTTAGGATTGTTTTTTCAAGAGCGATTACAATGGTTTATCATTGAATAATAAACCAAACGTGGATTAGTAGGTGTACCTTTTTATGGGAAAATTTCGGATAAACTTTGTGAAGTTCTGTCGTCCAGAGGTTTCAACGTTGAACTCAAGAATAAAAATAGTTTTGAAGCTTCTTAGGGTTCGATTAAGGATGAAATTAAACTATCACAGAGAATCTATGTATGTATCTAGAAAACTACCATAGGTAGTTTACGACGATCAACCTCTCTGCTTTTTACACACATGTGTGTTAGCAGAAACCTCATGTTTTGGATACGTCGGCGACCCTCGCCAAATATCAATAGACGCGCATGCGTAAAACCTCAACGAGGAATTTGACTGGTTGTAGGAAAACAAAGTAGGTAGTCAGTCTCGTATGAGAAGCTTAAGTCGCATGACGTTCAACTATCTCTCTTACAATAAAATCCTTTATTTGATATTAGAACTTATAAACGTGTTTTATATCGAATTGCCCCTACTCCCTGATATCTGAAGAGAAACATGATCTATGATTATATGTGAAAGTTGGTAACTCCCGTTTTCAGAGGCCGTTTGGTTTTGTAAGTAAGATGGTTTCCCTCTAAGAACCTCTGACCGAAGTGAACAACTACGTTGAAAATAGCAAAATCGATTGCACTTACGATGGTTTACCTTTGAGGTACAAATTTATGACCAACATTTGTTAGAACTGTTGACATTTTTCAGGTCGTAAAAAACTGTGACGAGTTGTTTGAGCGCGATGAGCTGTCAGCTGCCCCCGATGCCGGCTGGCCCGACTGCTTCAACTCCGGCGTCTTCGTGTTCACCCCTTCAGAAGCCACGTTCAAATCTTTGCTCGATTTCGCCCTGGCCCACGGAAGCTTTGACGGTGAGTTGAATAGAGAGATTTTATTCTTTTCCAAAAAAAAAAAAAAAAAAAACGAAAATAAGAAAGAATTATTTCCAACTCCTTTTTAGAAGTTTGTTGTTGTACATTCACAGCAAATAAAATAGAAAGCTTGTATTTCAGATGACATCCTTTCCATTTCTGAATTACTCAACACCCTTTCCCCCTCTCCTTTTATTGATTTTAGTCGTTCAGAGAGTTTTAGAAACGCGTTCATTCGATTCACCGAGAAAAACGCTGCAAATTCTTCCACTGGGGTTAATTATTCAATTGCTATGCTAAGCTTTGGAGTGTGCAAATTTCACAGGATAGAGCGATTATTGAATTTCAGGAGATATGCATGGAGCACGTAAATCTGTTCTCAACCTAAATACCTATTCGGATTGATCAGTTGATCGTATTTGTGTGCCTCCTGAAATTCAATAATCGCTCTATCACCTTTGAAACACGCACACTCCAAAGCTTAGTAGAAATTCAAATCATGAACTCAAGCCAATTGAATAATAAACCCCAGTGGAAGAATTTGCAGAGTAGTTTATGGTTATCAGAATTGTTCAACCCGTGTATAGGCTACAAAGCCTTTTAGGAGTTCACTCCAGTATCCACATTACTACATCACTACGTCACTAGGTTACTGATATCCTCATAGAGAACCATCTACACATCAAACCGAACAAACCCTGGAAATTTCATCGAAATTGGTCAAGAACTCTCGGAGTTATGCTTGTGGCAAGGATTTCACGTTTGCGCATGAGCAGAGGCTACTATTGATCCGGGGGTCATGAAACCTATAGGGGACCATCTACACCTCAACCCGCACGATCCCTGAAAATGTCATCAAAATCGGACTATAACTTCGTGTAGTTTTGGCCGTAACAAGGATTTGCTGACAGACAGACACGGAACCAAAATTGTTCAGAAAGGTCTAAAACGCAAAATGCGAGTGGAATTTTTGATTTTGGAGACAAAAAAATTTTCACATTCCGAAAGTGAAAACAATGCTTCCGCTACTTAGTAGACTCGGAAGCAAAAACTGTGGTGGTACTTTTATAGAAATTCGCCCTACTTCCCTTTGGATGCCGTTGAATCACCACAAACCTTTGTGAAATAATTAGCAGTTTAATTTTTTTCACATAAAGCCTGTATACCATTAACTCTTAGTTAATTTTCGTCTCACGGAATTCGTTTACCACTTGATGGATGATATTTTAAGAGAGTCCTTCCAAAATTCGCCTTTCCCGACCCATAAACCTGAAAATAAAAATCTAAGCAAGATAACAAACCTAGATACGTGACCATCCATTTGTAGGAAAGTCATATTCGTAATACCAAGCGATTTGCTGGAAAATACGAAACTTAAAACAGCTTACTGGAAGGGTCTCGATACTCTCCATTTATCTACTCAAGTTTAATCCATACTGAATTCTGTTCCAGGTGGTGATCAAGGACTGTTGAACACATATTTCGGGGATTGGGCCACAAAAGACATCACGAAACATTTGCCTTTCATTTACAACATGGTGGCATCAGCCACATACTCTTACCTCCCGGCTTTTAAAGTGTGAGGCATTTCTGATCATTTCAAACGAAATAACTTCTTAATACTACCGCCCAGCAAATATAAATGTTGACGATTCCGTTCTTTTCTTTTCAGTTTTGGGGGAAATGTGAAAATCGCTCATTTCATTGGAGGCACTAAGCCGTGGCTACAAACTCTCCCAACCGGATCAACGATGTCCAGTTTTCTAGATCTGTGGTGGGACATTTTCTTAAAAGATGTCTCTAAAAAACTGAACACAGATATGGTGAGTTTACCAATGTATTTGCACGCTTTAATGGCTTAACGCTTTTGTTCGCTACAGTATGTTAGGGTAAGTAAGCTTGACATTGCTTCTACTGTCCCCTAACTGCACCTTACTTGCTTCAGCTTAAAAACATGTGTACCTAATTAAAATGGTTTGTTTTTGTGACAATAACCACGAATTGCTTTTGATGCAGATAATTAATAGCACTCTTTTTGAAGAAGAACCACAAGCTTCCAAGTTCTCCACACTTCACCCTCCTCCACCCACTGCACAGAGGCATGTATTTGTTGACCCGTGGGACTATTTACAGCAAACACATCCAAAACAGATTGACACGCCGAACTTCAGCACAGAAGAAGTTGTAGATAGACTGGTAGAACATTTAAAACAGACACAAAACCAAACAGAATCTCATTCTTCAACTTTCCATCACCATATTTCTACCCCGCACATTCAACCGACTTACGTAAAACAGTACAGTGCTCCAGATTTGTCTCATATTGTGGAACGACCCGTTGAAGAAGCATCTCACACTTACTCTAACATTCTGAATGAGCGAAAGAAAACACAATCCCTACAACATCTACAACAAAGACCTTTACAGAATAATTACGAACAGCTTTACACCCAAAAAGAAGACATTCGAGAAGAGCCACTGAGGAGGGTAGAATCTTATGAAAACATTCCCACGACGATTTCCCCTCCTACCACTCCCTCGTGTGTTGAGCTAACTAGCTTTGTGGCAAACAATGAGGAACCCACAGCTATTACTGAAGAGGTAGGTTGTCATCCATAACTACGTATTTTCGTATTACGTCAAAATTGATTTAATGGTGACCGATGTGTGTTTGTTTTAGGGAGGGCTAGCCGGAGCACTAGCGGGTGGACAAAAGGACATAATAGAGGATCAGTGGAGGAAGCAGTCATGGGAACAAGGAAATATCGACTACATGGGCAAAGATGCATTTGAAAACATTTGGAAAAAAATAGCAGAAACTGTTGGGGAAGACATAAAACCTCTTGAAGCACCAGTTCCAGTCGTACCAAGTGCACAGGAAGTGTCTAAACCAGCACCTACGACGGAGGGACCTAAGACTGAAGATAAGACTGATTCGCCTAATGCTGGTACTCAACAAGCTAGTGAACAGCCTGTAGAAACTCCTCAGACTAAAGTAGAAGATAGCACAGTAGATCAAGCACAACCAGAAGCAACCAAGCCTGAGGCAATTCCAGAAAAAGAGCCAGTGGCAGAGGCAGCGACTCTACCCAAGCTGGATGCTCCAGTGGAAGTTGTATCAGCAGATCCAAAGAAAGAAGAACTACCAAAAGCTGAGTCCTTAATACCAACTGCTGAAGAAGCACAAGTTCCTGCTGTAAAATCAGACGATAAACCAAAAGAATCATCAGATGCACCCCTACTGGCAGAAATAGTCCCTCCATTATCATCTGAACCAGTGGTGCCAGCGGTTCCAATACCTGAAACCATACCTCCAGCAGAAGTGGTTCCTGCAGCCGAACCAACTGTACCCGCTCCTGCAGCACCAGCACCAATTGACGAGGTAGTTCCTCCAGCTCAAACGGAAGCAATTTCAAAACCACCAGAAGTAGCACCTCAAAGTGCAAGCCCTCCTAAGGCCGCCGTTGAAGTGCCCCCATCTCCGGAAGCAGCTGAAGTCCAACAACCTCCTGCAACTCTTCCAGTAGACCAGAAAGAACCACCACCACCACCTAAAGATGAACCCAAGCCAGTAGACCCACCAAAAGAGGAATCTAAACCTCTAGAGCCCCCAAAAGAAGAATCCAAGCCTCCAGAGTCACCAAAAGAAGAACCCAAGCCTCCAGAGCCACCAAAAGAAGAATCCAAACCTCCAGAGTCACCAAAAGATGTACAGGCTGAAAAAGTAGCAGCACCCCTCCAAGAACCAATTTCCCCTGCATCTCCATCTTTGCCCAGCCCTGCTTCACCAAGTTCTCCAGAAGGCACCAAAGTTGATACTGTCCAACCACCAACCTCACCCGAACCTCAGACGCCAACTGGTGCAGAAACGTCAACACCTACTCCCACAGGAGAGGCACCAGTTCCTCCAAAGAGGAGTTCCAAGAAAGGAAAAGCTAAGAAGTAACCGTAATATTATTTTAAATAATTTATACTGTGATTACTATGGTATGCTGAGCAAATGGGTGGATGTTCTCACTCGTGAGTAAATACCCAACCTTGAGCAATCATGAGACTGGAGAGTTAAAATATATAAGGTTGCGGATGAATTTCTTTCTAGTCCCACACTTGTGACAAGTGTTGATATTAAATAAATAATTAGGTTCTGTTGTTTGTTGAAATACTCTAACACCGAGTAAAATATAAGTTTTTTTCTGAGAAAATAAGAAACCGAGTATAATGAAGAGAATTATATTCTATTTACGACTATTAATGTATTGAGTGTTTAATGAAATCTTTCCTAATAATAACGTTTGTACAAAATACGTCTTGTCTACATTTCCGTAAGCCCTTTATTTCCACCAATAGACACCCATACTAATCATTAGTTTATAGAAATGAATCACAATAACGACGTTGACATTTTATTGTCAGCTCCTTAAAACAAAGAAACAACGCAACCATTTTGAATATCAACATTTTCAGAGAAACGTCCTCCATATTACAAGTATTTCATGAGAATCAGTAAGAGTTTCAAAAAATTTAATTACTATAATGTTTTCCATTTATTAAGGGAGGAAGAGAAGCATTAAACCCAAATGACGACAGTTTTTCTAAAAGAGAAAACGACTTTATTGGTCAAGAGTTTTCGATTTATGTACATAAAATCACAAAACAATAGTCCACTTACAAAAGAATAGTGATATATCACGCTTAAAACCAAAATATAAAGTACCTTCCTGAACGTAGGTTTTCAATCAATTTATCTACTCCGTTAAAACGAAAAAAATGCTTCTACGATCTACAACTATGAACAGACAATCATGAAAAATATTTGTATTTGTATTTTTTTTACAAGCGGTGGTTATCATTAAACATATATACAACATTATGTGATAACAATTGTCCGTCAACACTCTGGGAAAGAATTAGAAATGATCACAATTTTGAATTTCGAGGAAAAGAGCGCAGCTAAGATGGCTGCCATGAATATCAACAGGTAAGTACGTTTTTTTTTACTAAATGCAGAACAAGAAATAGTTGAGTAATTTTGATCAATTAAGAATGATGTTATTTATAGATTCCTGAGCAGTTTTGGGTGACAGTTCAATTTCGACAGTGAGGATAATTCAAAGGCAAATCAATTATTTTTCGGAATGTAACTTGAGAATGTAAATGACGAACGGTATAAAAACATTCTTTATAGAGGTAATGTACTTTATATTATGTGGACACTAGATTCATGAGAGTCGTAGGAGGTTCTTAGATGAACAGTTTCAACGAACGATTTGAAAAGGGCAGAGTGAAAGTGCCACACAAGAAACTGTACTAGGAAAGTTATGGATTTCTGTTTCTTTAGAATTCCAATTCGAAGAGGAATAAAGAGTCTTGTCCGATTGGTGATGTGATCGCATCTACTTCATTATCTAAAACACTAGACGGAACACATAGGAGTGAATTAGACTAAGTTAGAACGTGTTGCCACAGGTTGAAACTGGTACCAGATCAGGGGGTTCGCACATTAGGGCTATGCTCTTTATTTTGACACTACGTCTCTCCCAGGTATGTGGGCGAGAGAAGAGAGACTGTCCCTTATATGCGACGAATACTTCAAATTTCTGTCGCTCCCTTTCTATTTCAGCACAATTATTGAAAAACTCTTCATAAAATACACCAAACATGCTCAAACTACGTTTGAATGCAAGTATTGACACGTTAAAACCATTTTTCATACAGATAATTAAAACAATTCTCAAGTTATGTTATGAAATCAGCCACGCTCTACTTAAAAAACCAATTTTTGCATTTATTATGACACTCCCTACCAGATACGTGCAAAAAATGGCTCGGCATTAACTATTCCGAAGAAGGCAATTCAAATTTTCTAAAACAAAACGTGTTTAATTCGACAAAGGAACTTTAATTTCCTCAGCAGCCTAAAATTGAAACAATTATCAATTTCCAGCTGTAGATACAATGCCAACTGTAATGAAATGCAACGAAAGTCTCAACTTAACAGTAGCACGAAATGAGACAACTTTAGGAAATGTTATTACGTAACTAAAATTAACAAAGCACAGTTTAGGAAACTTAATATCTAATTTATAAATGTTAACAATCATTGGGTGTTCGACCAGTCATCCCTTCATGTGTCAGGGTTAAGAATAGTCAATTTAGGTTGAAAAAGAATATCGATTAAATCGCCTTTAGGTTCAGAGAGAATTCTCGCGTCACATATTAAAGTGTTTCACACCCATATGAATAGTACGAATACAATATTATCTCTTGGGCTAAATGGAAAAAACATTTTTTCTTAAAGAAAACATCAAAATATACTGTGAATGATCAATATAGGTGATATTATCAATTCAATCGGTTATAGTCGATCTATAGACAAAGAACCTAATCACAATGTAGTTCCCAAAGCTCCACATGTAGTGCTGCTGTTTGCAATACTGACCTAACATTTGCTGTCAGAACTTATGATGGTTATGAACTTACACACATTTCCACCGTGAATTGAGAATAGATTAATTAACACAGATTGGACAATGAGAGAACATAGATATGTTTCACAGAGTCAATCACAATATGGTATATTAAAAAACCAACCCCATTGAAGGAAACACAAGTCGTCACGTACAGACAAATTCAACAATTCAATGATTTGCAGATGTGATAACAGATTGATTTCTAAAAAGCGTGCTTCACTTAATACTGCACTAGTACTTCTCTATTAAAGAAAGTCCCACAGATTCAAGATTTACAATGAAAACACTCAAACTAGTAGACAATTCGGTTTCTTAATGGTGTTTGTGTAAATCATTTAATTACAGGCAGTTTCCATCTTGGACTGCGATACGGTTGACATTTGTTCTGAGATGAATAGGAATTAATTAAATTAATTTCTTACAATCTGATAATACATTGTTGTCGTGTGTTAAAACCTGAGGGGTGGCATACAACTATCGATGCACAATACTGAACGTGTACATCTATTGTTTCTCATATAGACAGGACCAAATTAACTTATCTTAGAATGCCAATTTCCAACAATAATCTGCACCTCTTTTGGACGGGGACTTTCAAACATTGGGGGTTAAGTTTCATTCACAACCAACAAGACTAGCAATCATACCAATAAGAAGTGCATGGGAATATTACATAAATCGGGTGTCTATAGAAATGAATCAGTAGACCATATTTTACTTAACACCAATAAAAAAATGAAATATTTTCTGACGAAAACAAAATTAATGTTAATGAAAGCCAAAAGGTGCTTTTGAGTTGTTCTTTCATTCAAAAATTAAAAACCACACGAAAACGCGTCTTTTTTCAAGTACAGTTTTCTTGTTAATACTGAAGACGGCCGAGGTAAGAGACAACGACGAGTGAGGTTAGAGTTGGTGTTTTCAGTAGAGGACGTGCGTGGCGGACGGAGAGTGGGGGCCAGCTGCAATGGCCTCTTCAAGGTTAGAATGAAGTTTGGAGTATGCGGCGGATGAGTGGCGCCCGCCGCGTCTGTTGGCCCGCCGCCCTTCCAGAGCCAGCGCCAGCAACTGAAAATGGTTGAAATAATAAAACGTCCGCCTCCTCTAAGGTATCACCTAAACAAAATTTTTAAGGCCAGGACAGTAGAATGCCAGATCTGCTGCAAAGAGGCCGAAACAGCAGAACACATACTTTGTAATTGTCCTGCTGTTGCATGAACTAGATTCTGGCATTTTGGGAAGGCTGCCCTAACACCCTCTGATATTGACATGGAAACGCCTGAAAACCTCCTACACTTTGTGAACGAAGAGGTTATTAAAAAGGTTATGAATTGAAATGGGGACAGCGTCACAATAGATCCTAGCGGTCTCAGTGACCAGGGAATCCTCCCATCCCTTATCGAAACAAAACAAAAAAAAAGTCCGCCTAGGTGTATATAGCATATGTGAAGTTAACAACTATCTCAGTTGTTTTTTTAATTATAACTTTATAGCATAAGATAAATGCATTACAAGTTGGGTTCCACTCAAATTGGTACACATATATAACATGAAACTTGATTTGGAGGTGAAGCCCATTGGCTTTCTCTTGAAATATATATCTAGTTGATATTGACAAGTTTTGAATAATCCAACAGAATAACAGAGGTTAACAATATCGCGGATGATTCACTCTCTCTCGTTTGTTAAGTTTCGGCGGTGCTTCCGTTTAAGGCGTCTAAGAGGGCGTTCTGGGGGGATTTCAAGTGAAATACTAGATACTATGGGATTTTCATGGTGTTCGAAAGAGCTGGTTAGGTTGGCATAAGATGTCGTCTGAACTTCTTTGACAGTAGGCACTTTATGTAGGTTGGTATTGGTCATGAATCATGGAGCATCAGTGATGACTCTCAGTGCACGATTTTGAAAGACTTGGATCCTGGCAAGTTGTGAGTCGTTGGCACTCCCCCAGATTGGGCAGCCATACTGCCACACTGGTCGCAATAGTGTTAAATAAAGTAGACGTTTGACATCTAGTGATAGCGGTGAGTATTTTCCAAGCAGGCTCCGGAGAGATCTTAATCGGTGACTGCACTTTCATAACTACTGTACTACTCCTACTGCTGTACATTAGCTGCTTGTCAAGAGTAACCCCCAAGTACTTAACTTTGTCCTGGGTAGGGATTTGTCAACCATCGATAGTGAGTGATGGCTGGATGGTGAATGAAACCCAGTTTGATTTTTGAGGGTTCAACTTCTCCACTTCTTTGCCCATATCTCCAATTGGTTTGTGAACTCTACCAGGATGGCAGGTTCACCCCTTGGGGAGCGGAAAAGGAAGGCAGCATCGTCGGCAAATTGTGCTGTTTTAATCTGATCAGAACTATCTCAGGTTAGGGCTTTTTGTCTGCCTGCCACTGTCATCATCTGCCCTCCTGGAGGGGAATCAGAATTTGGTTGGACGTTTTTTCTTAAAGCTACTCATTGAATCGCCCCCTTTGAGTGGAGAGGGGTCTGCCAAACAGAAGCGTGACAACCTGGACAGGAGGCAGTCACACATCCAAGTACTCAGCACCCATGGACTGAGCAGTATTTGGAGCCACCAGCTCATAAATTCTAGAGTTGAACCTAACAAGGCTAAATTGATTTAAATGACAAATCCTCGATTTTGTTCCTACTTCAGCACAGACTCACTCGTCTTTTAATAGTCTTGGACGTTGACAGCTATTGCAACAGTAATTTTGATTGTTTGCTATGTAAATGTAATCTACGGACAATAAGTAGGGTAGCCTACAGATTTTATAAATCCATGTACAGGTGTGTAACTGATATTTGCAGCTTATGACATCTTAAGCCGCGGTTACCAATTCAAATCCCCTAATTTCATCGAGCTCTTGACAGATAAAACGGGACTTTTTCTGGCAAATGATGACGACAATAGCCCCTTATCTGAGCTCTACATTGAAATTTTAAAAAATTGTTTAAAAATCGCTCATACCAAAAAATAAAATCTTAGTTGGTAATTATGAACAACAGTTTTTACTCACTTTATTCTTATTATGAAATGCAACGTAGAAAAGGAGAGCTCCTCCCGTCATCAATATGAAATACGTCACTAAATTAGACTCTTCGTCGTCGTCCAGTCTCCCCATCATCAACGGTGGACGAACCTCTTCCATTTTGTTGGCTTCTGTTTAAAAATTGTTTTCAAAAATCAGTTAATTTCAAACTAAGTGAAAAATCATAAAAATCTACAACTAGTTTGGTAGGTCTAAGGTAATCACATATTTTAATGATTTTTCTGAATGGAATCCTCTTTTTTTATCGCAGAATCGGATTCTATGGACAATTTCTTGAACATTTGACACCTCAATCGATTTTTTTTTTACGGCGTGTAACCCACTCTAGGAGCACGTGAAAACGAGCAACCCTGAAACTGCGCGAAAATGTTGACCACCGTTAAACACAAGTGTGGCATATGAAATTCTATTTTATTTTCCATGAAAAAATTCCATAAATGAAATTTTTCATGGAATCTGAGGTCAAAAACCCAATTAGAAAAAACAAAGTTGACGAGAAAATCACGAAAATGTGATATTTTAATTCCCAGTGGAAAATTAGCGAGGTTACCTATTTTTTTTTTTTTTTTTTTTTAGGAAATCGCGGAGAAAAAAGGTGTATGAATGTTGGCCACCCTGTACAGTAGGTATAATGCAGCATATTAGGTATTTTGCTATTGTACTAGTAGTTTGATGTTCACAGAGTTGTTTTTACGAAACCGTTCGGAACATATAGAGGTCAATTAGCTGAAGAACCTTGTGGGTAATATGTTTTATGATAGATTTACCATGCTGAAATATCTTCATTATTTTTTCATGTTGTTTTCTTTTCACAGAATATAAATTTTACGTTAATGTTCAAATTTCTTCCAACTTTATTTCTCTACCAGACAGAACAACACAAATCTCCAGTTTAGTTTGAAATAAAAGTTTTTCACCTCCTGACCAAAAAACTGCAATCAATGAAGAACACGAATCGGGCATAGAGTGAACAATGTCATTCTAGGAGAGTTAGACCAATATTTGATAGAAACATACTCACCCCCTGTATCTCCATCAGTTAATTTATCCATTTCCCCAGGATCTTCATCTTTGGTTTCCTCAGGTTCAGGATCTAGTGGCTGCTGATCAAGTACATCATTTTCAGGGAAAGGAAGGGTGGGAGGTGATTCTGCCATCTTCTCAGGTTTCGAAGCAATAGCCGCAGCAGGTTTTGAAACATCAACAGAAGACGCCAAAGGCAGCTCAGCCTCTACTTTGGGAACTGAACTTTGTTCCTGAGGCTTGGTTGCAGGCTGGCTAACCTCTCTAACCAACCCAACATCTCCCTGGTTTGCAGCTACTGCATTGGGAATACCATGGTTTACCTGATCGCCACCTTCACCCAAGCTATCCTTAACTTTAACGACTGCAGGAGGGTTGGCACCAAGGTTGGTATCAACTTCTGGAGTGACTGTCTTTGATCCAACATTGACAGGTGGATTAATCGTTTGGTTTGAACCTGAAAACAAAAGATATTATCGTGAAAAACGTCGATCATCAATAACAGTTGGCAAATTGAAGAAGAAGAAGAAGAAGAAGAAGAAGAAGAAGAAGAAAACATATTTATTTATCGGTATAAGTAATACATGCAAAATAGACTTGATGTCCGTCTGCCGGAATGACCAGAAATGAGCCACCAATCTCAACAATTAAAATCAGGGGATTTTATGGGGGGAATTTCCTTTTTTAAGGGGTATTTTTTTCAGCACTGCAGGGGGTTTTGGTTGGAGTCATTTGGCAACACTACCACGTACTATCAGACCTACTTCATTATGACATCAGTAAAAAGTTAGTACTTACTTGGGGAAGCTGGAGGCAGTTCGGAAGTCTTTGACGAATTTGAATTCTTCTGTATATCTGGATACAACTCCACGGCACGCACGATCCTGTTACAGAGGGGATTGACTTCTTTTCGGAAAACGCACACACTAGTGCAGTTTTCTAGGTCAGAAAGGCAAGTCTTGAGTCGAGGACCTAAATCTTTGATCAACTTATTTTTATGTTTCGGCACGTACTTTTCAAGTATCGTTTTCGCTGAATCGCAAAACTTTTCGGCCTCGAAGGGAGGGACTTCAAGCGTGGTTATATTATATTCGCACAATTGGTAGTGAGTGTCGTACAATCCGAAACAAAGCAGGACTCTACTCGAGTTGAAATAGGAAGTGTCTTCGAATGGCAGCAACTCAGAGCAGGAGTCATGCACGATTTCTTTCAAACTGTTGACCAATTTACAAGCACGCCTGCCGTCACTGGAAGCAAGCGGGATTTTGAATTGGTCATAGTTCGGGCGACCTTTCTGAGGTATATTATCAGTAATAACCGCGACGATGAAAGAGCAGAAAAGTAGAGCTTTGAAGAGACACATGATGCGATTTTAAGTCGAAATATTGTCGTTATGGATGCTCCGTTCGAGAATAGCAGGCCACAGTCATTGGATCCGATAGAACTCACCGAAAAAGATGAATGTACTAACTTCCGACGAGGGGATCGCCAAAAGGTTCGAGCAGTTACAAATGGTCCTCATGCAACTTGTGATTGTCGGGCGGAAGCTTTTGATTTGAAAGCACCGATAAACGATTCGAAGAAACTTCACCGATAAGACGCAAACGAAACTTGATAGTTCAACAGGGAAACTGCAACGTCAACCGCTACCTACACGCACAGAGGACCTTTGAGAGGTTACGCGAAGTTGCGTCCGAGTATACCATTCCAATCGAAAGTACAGCTAACCACTTAACTCTAGTGTGATCGCTATTCCACTTTCATCTGAACAGTTCTGAAGTCATCGGACACCTTTCCGAATCGTGTAGATGAAAAACGACTCAAGTACGACCTTTATACGTTGACAAAGAAAGACCGATGCAGAAAAACATGAACCCCAGCAGGTAGCGTTGTTGCAGTACGACAGCTGACTTTAGTGGTGGTGGTTAGATCTTCTTTTAGTTTCGACCAGAAGCACGTTCAATATGATCAGTGTCAGTGTTGGTTCACTCTTCTTTCTTCCAGAAGGTGTGCAAAAAGGCAGTGATCCCGCATCCAGTGATTTTCCCATTTCAGGCGAAGTTCCACAACCAAATTACCAAATTTAGATGTTCAAAGTAATTTTTTCTGTAAATCTTTTCCAGTTGTGCCCAGTGGCAGCTCGTGCCCTAAAACCCCAGGGGTGCACTGAGACCATAAGGAACAAATTTATGATTGTTTGGTTTATTATTCAATAATATACCATTGTAATCGCTCTAGGAAAAAGAAATTCTAACTCCCCCTGAAAATTTCATGGTTTACGTTTCAAAGGGTGTAGAATCCGTATCTGCAATAAAAATTTTTCTGTCCGCCCACCATACACCGTATGCACGATTTCTCCCAAACGGCTGGAGCAAAAGATCTGAAATTTTCAGGAAAAATCCATCTTGGTCCAACGACGACCCAATTCTTGAGCCAGCTCTCTCACTTAATTTAAAGTGCCCTTTAAGGGTTGTCAAAGTTTTGTAAAATCCCTAAAAACCTCAAAAAAGTCAAGGCGGCCTAAATTTGGACTCTTTTTGAAGAACTTTCTGCGAGGAATCAAATGAGCCCCTCCCCAGGTCCATAGGTCATACCATTGCCGATGTGTGGCCCGATTTATGGTGCCAACATTTGTGTTTTTTGGTAAATTTTTGTTTTTGTTTTGATAGCAGTAACCTAGTGATGTAGTAATGTGTCTTTGTAGCCAATACACGGGTTGAAGCATTCTGATATGCATGAAACGCTGCAAATTCTTTCACTGGGGTTTATTATTCAATTGGCTTGCGTTCATGATTTGAATTTCTACTAAGCTTTGGAGTGTCGATGTTTCACAGATGATAGAGCAATTATTGAATTTCAGGAGATATGCATAGAGCATGTAAATCGGTTCTCAACCAAAATACCTAATTGGATATTCGTGTGCCTCCTGAAATTCAGTAATCGCTCTATCACCTGTGAAACAGGCACACTCCAAAGCTTAGTAGAAATTCAAATCATGAACGCAAGACAATTGAATAATAAACCCCAGTGATTTATTATACAATCTGGATGTTACTCTAATGGTATAGTGATGTACAAGCACGCATGATTTTCGTTTGTTTCCTCAAAATTCAGGTTTTAAAATTGTATAATATACGAGAATGGTATGTATACATGGCAATGAGCTTTGTCAACCAAATAACGATAGGTTCCGCTTCCACACCACTTCGAGCTCTGAGTTCCCGGTGCGTTCCCATTGTGTAAGGTCAAGGTCCCTCGACTACCGCTAGGTTCCCTAGTATCACACTGCGTAATTGCGCCATATGGTCGGCCACCGCAAGGAGGAAAAACTCTCTAATTTCACGCTCTTTCCAACGATATAATCAAAATTAAATTATCTCAAGTACATAAGGAAGTTTTAGGTTATCGCTGTTTTAGTGAATTAAGATTGAAAACACGAAAAAAATCTTAAAATTGAATTAACTTGAAAAGGAAGCCTCTAAAAAAATATTCCCACAAGGCACTTTTTGTAAGAAATGTGTTTTATAATCTATTCAGATATATTTTTGGTTTGGGCAGAGCTGGTGGCTGTTAGGTATATACAAATTTATTGTATCTGTGTTAGTTATTTAACACAGAAATAATAAATTTGTGCAATAACTGGCAGCATGTTTTATCTCTTATGTGTATACTTCTTAACGGCATAAGTTCAGTACACCTGGAACAATAATTGAGAAAATAAAATAAAAAGAATTTTATTAGTTTCCAATTGGTACACAGCAATGCAGGAATCTACTTCATACATTGTTCAGAAATAATCTAGGTAACGGGAAATATGTCAGTAAGAATAGTAGGTGGTAACAGATAAAGATTCAACATAAATGCATTGAATATGTGCTGTTATCAAACCCATTAATTAACCGTAAGGTTGAAAAATCTACAAATAAATAAGCTCTGGTCCACAAAACATGACTATTGGAACTTTTATAGAAACGCAATTCTGTTATAGTAATTAGTATGACCGTTGCGGGTGTTAATACTGGGATGATTTAATAATACTTATCTTAGAAGTACTGTGATGGGGGCGTACCCTTTTATACAAAGAACGTAATTATATGTTAGATAGGTAGGTATTTCATTAATTTATGTGTTCGATAAATTATATGGCAAGATCACCGTAAGATGACAGTAAATGGTACCGTATACCGATTATTAAAATGTAATGTTAAAGGTACGTGTAACATCTATTCACTATTCAACGTTTTTTTTATATTCATACAATGGATTTAAAAAATGGGAAAAGCTTCCATAACAATGCAGATCCCTGGCGAATTACACGTCGTGTCTACATGTAGTATTCTACCGTTAAGACCAATTAGGAATTCACCAATCTTTGAATTCATCCGAAAATTTGTTCAGTAATTTAAATAGATACCTACATTATCTACGCTAGGTTCCAAACGACTCTTGATAAATGCTAGAACAAGTGATGAAATTTGACTTTTATTCGTTGCAGTTACTATAGCTGTATTATGAAAAACGTCCGGATACATTATGAAGGTGGGTAGAAACACTGCTTGGAAATCCAACGATTCAAAATTAGAAAGGTCCAAAGAGAACTAGAAGCAATTTGGCGTTAGTTCGGAGGAGTCATTAGGTTACACTGAACCAACCACTAGATGTTCGTATGACAGCGAATAATAAATCTTGAGATGCTCGTTTTAACTTCTCAAAGAGAATCAGATTGAAATAGCAGCCTATTTACGTGGCGAAGGTGTTTGCGAGGGTCATAGCAAACTTGTCAAGGAATGTAGCTGTTGCGAGCACCACACCTGGCAGGCCACAGGCGTTCTTCTCTGTACTACGCAAAATCGAAATTCTTCTCAAACCTTCAATACTCCCAGTCCGAGTGAATACAACGTATGGTGAATCGTATGGATTCAGAAGGATCAACTGTCAATTAACAAAGGCAAAATCGCTCCATCTTCCAATTCAAGAGGTCCTTCCTTCCATCTAGCCTCTCTTATCCTAAAAGACACTGCACGCAGTATTTATGGCCAATTATCGTTCCACCCTCAACCATCCTGAAAGTTGTGAGTTCTGTTCCACTTTTCTGTCAAGACGTTTGCTGCTCATTTCAGGAAAACGTCAAACTCCAAATTAAGAGCCCCAGCACACGAGGGGTGTGAATGAATCTCTAAGATCCTGAGCAGCTTGTTATCTGCACTGTTCGCATTTGCTCCTAGCTGTGCTGTCTTGGGAGGGATAGGAGGCAGCGTCAGGATTGACAATTTGATTATCAAAAAACGCTGGTCCTACTAAAGCTGCCTGATCAGGTTCAATCATGACACCACTCCATGCCAGGTTCGCTACCCCAGCTACAACACCACGTGCATTGACTTGCTCCTTCTTCAACACACCTCCCTTCTTGCAGTTTAGGGCATGTTGGGGACCAAAAAGCTATCCAAAGCAAACACAACTCAAGGGAATATTTAGAGACGTGCGAGCATTAGATATAGAGCAGATAGATTGAACCCATCTGCTGAGGTAGGCGAATCCGTCTGAAACTGTGGAGCTCTGTGCGCTGGAGGACTCTCTTTCAATTTGGCTCAACTTCATGATGTCCCTATTCTTGTTGGCGCCAAGTGGTGCAAACGCACCTCATCTGTTATAGATCTCTAAAACTAATTGTCCGTAATTGTTTCAACATTGGAATGCAATATGTTGTTCGTTCATGCTGCAATTCTGTTGAATACTACTCTAATGCATATTCATCCCACATCTTATTACAACATCCGCCCAAATACCAAATTTATGACTGGCACACAATGTGCAGTTTAAAAAAATAAAAGTCATTGGAATCGTCCAGAAACCCTCAAGGTGCAAGATGTGAGACATGCAGATGTAGACATAGATTCCCAAAGAGTTCCCAACCCCTAGATCACACAGCGTTTGTAAAAATATGCTGTTCCTTACTGTTGTTCTTACGCAGCATTTTAACTTGTTTCACTTCACTGTCACAGGTGATTGTTGACAGGCTCAAGCATTCGTGTCTCAAAGGCTCTTTTACCAAACGATGAAGTAAATTACGATTGCTTGAAACGATCTTTTGATGTTCGGGGGATAATTTGTATTCAACTTGAAGAATAATGAATTTGAAGCTTATTTCTTCAAAAGTAGCTAAACGTTTAGTTCAGAGTTTGGTCCAGGGTCGGCAGAAATTCGGGTTTTGCCAAACCAATACTCCTCAAATATGCGCATTACAGTTCAGTTTTGCAATGATTAAGGGCACCTGAGGCGAGCAGGCACCAGCTTCTACCAATATGGCTATCTCCAAAAGTTCATGTGGCTCCTAGGTGACGATGACTGATTTTCATCATTATTCTATTTTTACTATCAACTACTTTCCACATTTCTATCACCACTTCAGTTCCCACTTTATATAAGATATATGAACTGAGATACACGGTGAGAACTAGTTTGTAGACACTAGTACTGAACCATAAAAATTGACTTACTCAAAGGATATGCTATTATTTACTTTAAAGTTCTGAAAAAATCCATTTTAATTAAAAACTTGATAAATCTGGGATCATTTTGATTGATCAATCATGACATTTTCATGGCAAAATTTCTGTGAAACTGATATTTATCATTTCTTTGAGGACATTTGGACCTCAGATTCTGATACACCCAGAAAAACACGTGAGTACCAGATTTGAAGTTATAAAAGACACAAAAGTTTTGAGAAATGTGTGCCAGGTCAGGTGTTGATCCCTGACAAGTTTTTGCCGTTTGCTAATTCAAGTAAGGATGTACAATACCATTGTGTCAAAATTTGGAGGAAAAATGATCAGAATGGAAGTCAGCATGATCGATTGTGGGAAAGCAGAGCTTTTGACCGCACTGGCAACATAAATACGCCGTTACAGCTACCAACCTGGTTGAATCGAATGGCCATCATTAATACAATTAGGAGCAATCTCTGTTGGAAAATACTATACTCCACTAAATTAGTTTGTTACTTTCCTATCTAAAACAATTGTTTGTAATTTTTCTACTAAGAACTTTGTGTGATCAACGAGTGGCTGGACTACCAGCTTTCTGCCTTTTCGAGGCTAAGGAAAATTGTATTTTTGCTTGTGGTGCACGTTACACCACACACGCAAATTTCCGTATAAGTAGTTTCACGTATCACTAAAGGACTCAATGGGGACAGAGTGGATTCGGGCGACAAACAACCGTCATCAAGCATAACGCAACTAGTCCAATAAGTAGTTACTACCTACTTCTCGAAGTTTTGAAAACGGCAAAAGATGAACTTCCAGACAACTTTTGTTCAACTTACTTGTAGTAAAAACATAATGTTAACTCTATACAGACTATTGATAGTTTTTTACAAACCCCATTCAATTCAAAATCACATTCCAACTTTTGAGTGGTAGAGACCAAAACCAAAGGGTTTATTGAAAACAGCACAAGTTTTTTTCGACTATGCCTACATACACAGAACGTGAATACTGGTGCATTACTTTGGTATCCTGCTCTATTAACCCTTATTCTTAACTTCAGTTGTACACTGAAATAAGAAGGCAAGAACCTTTACTATTTCCTCGAATACGAAAATGTGGGATACCATCATTTGGGCATTTGCTTCGAGAAAAAAAGATTCAAAATAGTCCTGGCACTTGAATTTCTAAAAGACCACATCTAGATTTTGATAATGCGTTGTATAGTTATCTAGTAACACACTGAACATAGACCAACTCGTTGAGAGAAATACCAAGAGCAAGCAACGCATAATCACAGTTAAGCGCAGTGCGACTCCTTCAATGAGTAACGAATTTGAGCGACGCCCGTTTGTGGAAACGAGATGCCCAGGGATGGTAGAAGGACGACCCGTTTGCGAAAATGTATTTTGCTCTCTTCTTGATTGTTCAGGGCCCTGTTTGTTTGTTCCACTCTTCTGTAGCTTCAGGTGATGCGTCCAATCCCCCGAAAAATCGGAATTGTTGTGCGACGCGTCCTGTGTGTTTGCTGATGGGACCTTCTCATATGGACCCATGTCTTTTAGTCAGTTATATACAATACAAATTAAGCCAGGTACAGACAGTGCGAGGCTGCTCGCTTCAAATGCCTCAGGACGCATGCTCGGACTGTGTGTACCGGGGATGCTCACTACGAGCCACTCGGGTTGCACTGCTCGAGGTGAGCAGGGAGCTTGTCGGTAAAACGGTACTGCTCAAAGGCGCCTCGCACCGAGCCGTTCGTACTGTGTGTACCTGTTTGCATTTGCCTCAAGCCGAGCAACGCTATGGATGAAGAAGCAATTCACGAAATAGTGAAAATATATGAAAGTAAACGCGTTTTGTGGGACAGTGAACACCCGGAGTATTACAATGAAGACAAGAGGGAAGATGTGTGGCGCGAAATATCGTTGTCAGTGAATGAATTAATATTATACGGGATGACGGCACCATATTTACTACTTTCTTTTGGGTGGTTTGCGTGCTCGCACCGAGCATTTGTGTTCGCAATTTTTGTCAAAAGCGTTCGCCTCAATCTGAGGCAGATGTAGCGAGGCATTCGAAGCGAGCAGCCTCGCACTGTCTGTACTAGGCTTTATGCTTTCCTGAATTCCAAGTCCACTAACACATACCAAGCTTTGTGGAGCAATATAAAGGAACTATGCCTGTACAAACTGAAAAAAGAACCAAGAATTAGTGATATGTACATGGATTTTGAGCTCGCCGCTCACAATGCCATGAAGGCTAAATTCCCAACCACTGAAATACATGGACGTTATGGACCTGCTTGCCCTTTCCTGCTTACATCAGCACAAGACCCTTTATATTCTCCTGCTCAGCCTTCAGCCGGCAGTCTTCCGTTCAACCGTGTCGCGGGATAGTCACGCTCCCTTTTGTTTCATACATTTAGAGGATTCATTTTTTTTTTTTTTTTTTTTTTAGGATTTTTTATTTATTTTGGAGGCCTAGGTACGTCTTGACGTATGTATGGATCTTCTGAATTGCAAGACTGTTCCAGGGCCTAAAACAAGGCGCATTTCATCTTCCACATGACATTTACGGCAAAACCGATGCACCTGAGGTGGTCAATTGATATCTGCCGTCCCAAAAAGAGCTGGAACACAGCATGGCGAAACCTTGAAGATGAAAGATATCGATCTATCTCAATTACAGCATGATACAAGCTTCAGCAAGGAACCACTTTAAAAAAAAACATTTAGAATTCACACTAATGCGACCCAAAAGTAGACTGGACGACGAAGAAACGAATGAACCAGGAGAAAAATCACCAACCAAGGACCCTCTTGTTTCACAAATCAAATTTTATCTTCATGGAGATGGATGTAAAGCACTTCACATTCTTTTTCAATAAGACGCCAGACAGAATTTCAGCCAACCGCGTCTTACTGTTGTATATTTATCTTTCAACCACGTTGAAGTGTTCCAGTAAGCACTACCAACTTAACATTTACAACGAGGATCTGAATTATCATCTTTAGAATTGAAAGTCAAAAACCACTAACCAGCACCCTGATAAAAGTGGCTAGACCTAGTGATCACATGGAATAAAAACCCCCAGTACTTACGTTTCAAAATTAGAATGCAGCACTAAACCAATCCAAAAATAATACCTATTAGTCTTTGAGATTCAGGTGCAAAAGGAATAATTTACATAAGAAGTGCCTAACATTAATTTAATAAATACTAATTAACCCGCTACACTCATTAAGGGGTTTCAAAAGTACCTAATTATTTGCACTTGATACAACTTCTATTCGGCTTATCACGGGTGCAGATCGCAAAATATTTTGCACGTCTCAGAAATGTCCAAGAGACATTTGGACGCTCCAGTAATTATACTACCCGACAAAGCCGTAAGGTACCGGTACACCACTACCGAAGCCAACTCTTCAATTGATCGAAGTTCAGCAATAGTCTACAATCGCAATTACTACGAACTCAATAATAAACACAAAAAAGTAGTTGTTGTCTTGGGAATAATATTTACAAATATCCGTTTCATCTAAAAAAATAAACAAAATAAAAATAGATAATAACAACAAAATGCCTTCTCTACATAGGTACTTCATGGACACATAAGGTACTTCTCTACAATCCATATTATTCACATTTACACAAGCGAAACGCACATTTCGCTAGGTGACTATTTTTTGGTATATTCTACAGAGAATTCGATTTCAAAGGAAATTCAGATGGAATATAATAAGCTTCTAACATTTGTTTCTGCGATTCATATTTCAGGAAATGTACCTACGATGATTATGCGAATTGATGTTCGATTTAATAAACTGTCACTATTAAGCTTGGCATCAGTCAATAATGAATCTGTGCTGAATTACATTTTGATTCTATAAACACTTCCTATTCGAAACAGATTGAAAATATGCACTGCGCAAAATTGCCTTAGTAAAATTGTTACGCTACGGTTAAAGACAAAAAATACCAAACGATTAGGCGATCTTTAGTTGAGGGAAGGGGTGACTCCTGACACCCACTGCAGTTCTATACTCGGCCATTTCGTCTGTAGACAGGTTAACATGTTGTTGCTCTCGAGGACAGAAGTCATGTTCGTTTCCAGAAGGACTGCGTTACCCTCTTGATATACCACCTGAAAACACAATTTGACCTTCTATTTCTGCCTATAGACTACATGTAAAAAAAACTTAGGGCAACACGAGTAACCTGAGAAAGCCACCTCAATTTACTCTCAAGTATAGATCAACCCCTATGGAAACCAATTTTGGTAAAGAACATTGTCCATCATCTGACGAAGAGAAGAAAAATATGGAGCATATACCCTATCGTCGACTTGTAGGAAAACTTATGTACCTATCTCAGGCCACGAGACCTGACCTCGCATTTGTGGTTTCGAAGTTGGGACAATTTTGTTCGAATCCAGGTAAAGTGCATTGGTTGGCGGCAAAGAGGGTGTTGCGTTACCTCAAAGGAACTATTAATTATGAGTTAGTTATTGACAGAGGGGGAGAGGACTTGGTTGGATTTTGGGATTCCGACTGGGCAGGATCTGCAGAAGATCGAAGGTCAACGTCAGGGTTTGTGATCAGACTAGGAGGATCACCAATTATTTGGAGGTCATCAAAACAGAGGACAGTTGCACTATCCACCATGGAAGCAGAGTTTATGGCTTTAGCTGCTTGTGCTATGGATATGGTATGGCTAATGTATGTCCTGGAAGAAATTGGTTATATTTTGAAAAGGCTGCCTGCAATTAGGAGCGATAACCAGGCTGCGATAAGCTTCACGAAGGGAAATAATGATAGTTCCCATTCGAAGCATATTGACATTAAGCTCTTCTACATAAAGGAGTTGGTGAAGAACGAGAGGCTGACCATTGATTATGTGCCCTCTATCACCAATGTCGCGGATATATTGACGAAGCCTTTGACAAGAAGCAGGAATGCAACCATCATGCAATCTATTGGGCTCAACAGGATCTGCAGAACGGAGAGGGACTTTGTTGGTTGTCCCGAAGATCCTGTAGCCAAGTGATGATGTTTACTTTGTATTGTGTTAGTTTCATGAAAATGTGATTGCTATGTAAATCTCTGTGTAGTACGGTTAAGTAAAATAAAGGTTCCTTTCTCAACACGATGGAAGCAGCAGTTCCAACAGCAATCGAGAGAAAAAAAAGAAAATGGTGCAAATGCAAGATCTCCGACGGAACCACCCACTAAACTGCTGAAGCCCACACCCAAACACTATTCTGATTCTGAAATGCTAATAATTTTCTCAGTAGTTCCTTAAAATGATACCGATGTCAATATCCCCGATATCAGGAATATTGATATCTCTGGTCCAATATCTTTGGTATCGATACCAGGGAGCCCAATACCGATATCAGTAGTGATATCGATATCATGCCTTCGATATCCCATCCCTAGTTCAAAAACCTTAAAAGAGCCTCAAGGATAGCACCAACCAAAGGTGGGTTCTGGGAGTTGTCCAGAACGTATTGGCTAACAGTGAAAATCTGGGTGAACTCTTGACACATGGAGTCTTTCAGATGTTTTGCTTTGGTTTGAGTCAGCTGACCGCTGGAGAAGTCAAAAACTTCCTTGCTAAGAAGCTTGAAGATGACCATATTGTTCTGACAGAGAGAATCTTTTGTTTTACTGGCTCCAACGATATCGGGGATGAACGATTCCCAATTTTTTGGCCATCCCCTTTTCAGAACCTGTACCAAAATCATGTTCAATTTGTGGAGGTACACCTTTTCTTTTTCCATCACTTCAGGGTCAGACGAAGTCTTGATAATCAAACCCAATATATACTTCTTGATACCTTCACACTGATTTCTGGGTAAAACCTTCCAGCAGGTCTTGATGACTTGCTCCAGGATTTGTAAGGCATAATATTTTGTTTCCTGATTTTAAGAATACTCAAAAATCGCATTGACTCTTGTCCATGCCTCAGGATGCTGTTTCAAATTTGTTAACGCCTCCTGAGGGATTCGTTGCTGTTCTCCTATGGCGGTGTACATACATCCTACGATGTTGTTGAGGTGATTGACATCCAACTTCTGATTGAAGTCGAGGAGTTTTGAAGCTTGTTCCGCTAATGTTGCCATCTTTCCTTCCTTTCACTCAATCACACACGTACAGCACACAAACAGCCAGTAGCGAAGATCATCCACGCACACATACTGGTACTGACGTTCGGGACTTCACTTGAAATCAGCCATACACACTGTCACTCCAACCGAAAATTCCAGAAAAATGTACAAAACGTCTAACTTCACACTAATGTTTGTGAACACGTACCTTGTTGTTGGGACAGGATCGCAGGAGCCCGTTATAATGGTACACTGGGAAAGTGTCTGGAATCGTAACGGTTTCTTCTGGAAAGAACTCGTCCATGAAGGCGGAAAGGAGGATTATCCCGAGATTTTCCGAATCCAGTTTCTTCCGCATTATGTCAACGCTGCAACATTCCAAGAAGACACCAATCATAATTAAGTAAGTTAGTGGGGTAGTAAATTGAAGTTTGTCCAGTGGAATTTCTTTCTAATGACTGTAATACAATTTCTTTCTTCTTGTCTAGTTTGAACGAGCTTTGATCCTCTACAGAAAACAGGAGGAGGTTTGAGAATAATCAAAATTGAATACTTGGCACTTGAGCAAGAACTTCGAATAATGGTACAGGGAATTGGTACCATCTTTGCTAGCATCAAACTTGGGGATTTGGGCGTCCTCACTTGGCTAAGCTGAATTGGATTCAATTAAGAAAGGAAAAATGGTTTACTTTTCAAAACCTTTATCATCAGGTAACTTAGCTACTTCAGATGATAATCGTTTTCACAGCCATTCCAACAGTGGAGACAACTCAGTAATTTCTAACGTTTGAAGTAAACTGCAGACTATTCGTATTGAAGCGCTTTTTGTTAGAAATCCGTAGACAGAGTTGCCACTGCAGCTTAAGACGTCATGAGCAACACGTGCTGATTCAAATCTCCGTTAAGCTCCTGACGAATAGCACGGAACTTGTGAAATGATACCATCAATAGTCTTATTAAGACTCTAGCTTGTAATAAACAAATCGCTTATCATTGACAAAATATGGAGTAAAACAATTGAAATGAAGAAGAAATCAACCTCGCTCTTACTCTTCCAGAGAAGGATTGGATCTCCATCTCCATCCATGGGCAGCACGTGCCAATCCCAGGAAATAAGACGAGGTTCCGAAATTCGTACCAAAGACACTAGCATTGGACGTCCCCACAACTAATTCGACGATTTTGAAATACAATAAAACCCACTCAATACCATCTCAGAAAACGGGAAAATGTGCCGGATGATTTCAATTGCAACTATGGGAGCGGATGACAACTTGACGAGCAAACAAATCAAATACTCACTATTCTGGATCAGAGACTAGATCTAAACTGCTCATGACGTCTTGAAGGAGCTCAGATGGGATGAAATTATTTCCTTCCGGGTCGTAGCTTTTGAAGACTCTTCTTGCAACTTCACTGGGTGTTTCGGCGCTTACTAATCGTTTTTCAAACGAGAACAACACTGAAAGATAATAACAACAGAGACGTCAAATATGGTAAAACACGACTATTGTAACGAGAACTTCAACGCCTCTCAATAATCTATGGAAACCTGAAATATAAATTATATCAAACAATTTTACTCATTCAATAACTAAATATTCTTTGTGAATAATTTGTATTAGCTCAATGGGTGAGAAGTAATACTGCAAGTGACGAGTGATTTGTATATCTAAATATGTTAGCTCACTTGATAAAAGAGTTTTTAATGAAGGACTGTTATGTTATGAGTAATGTACCCACAATAACAAAACTAGCATGATCATTCCAGAGCCAAGCACCAAACAGTGACTGATCTCACCGATTAACTGTTCAACTTTTGCAATCAGAAACGAGCCTGCCAGATTAATGACAGAGCGCTCAAAACCGTTATATCCGTTCCCGAATATTATTACAGAAAGATTAGAGAGCAATTACAGACCAGAGTTGATGTTTTTGCTAGAACTTTTAGCCAAAGATGGATATCTGTCAAATCTGAAGGTTCTGGGGGGGGGTTGTATACATTTCTTTAAGAAGAAGAACTTTAATTTGAAATGTAAAACCTTCAACTGGATGTCTAAACAACATTTCATTTGAAATCGCAAATCTCCCCACTTGAAAAGAAAAACTTGGGTTCCATTAGTATGGCCATGAATTTTACTCGGAAAAACGACAATTTTATTCTGTACGACACAAGAGTAGACATTGAATCCTTCTCCCCTCCTACGTTGTGAGCTTATAAAGCCACAAAAGTGGCAAGTGAAATGTCCATCATGACACTGTCAAAAGAGGCTTTATCAGGTTCACTCCAACCAATACCATACATTTTTGCAAGAGCAACTGTGTCGTGTGCCCCCTGGATTATACAAACAGCTCTCTGCCACACAGCAAAAATATGGTTGCTGGAAAGAAAACCCTTACCTCACCTTTCTTTTCTTGTTGAGTGAGAAAATCACGTCTGATTCTCTACCAAATTACATTCTAAAGGCTCATTTACATCAAACTAGCACAGCTTGTGAACTTGAAAACATTGCGCAAACCTGTTCCCTGCTAACCCAGAGCCTGCCTTGATCTTCAGAATGTGTCGTTTCACCATATTTTCAGCAGATACAAGGAAACTCAAGCTAGCTTTCGCCCAGAACTCAAACTTCAGATTCTAGGAGCTTTCAGCCGATCCCATTGCCACGAAGAGATTTCCAACACATTAATTTAGGATTAAGTACCTTATTTTCCTTAAGCCTTTGGAAACCAACAAACGTTTTACGGTTCTCATTAACATCTCCTAATTAGCCTGATTTTAAGGTATAACTCAGTTCTCTATTTGTCTGATTGTGTCACGCGTAAGTGATTTCCAATGGGGGCATTTCTTCTTTTTCTGATGAAAACCAGACCTATTTTATCAGATAAATCACAAAGAAAAAAAAAATGCTTTAATAAAATAATGCATGAGAGAGGGTTATAAAATTTAATATTACCTGTCAGATGGGTTTCACTCCCCAATACCCAAACTGGGTTGATAGGATTTTTCAAAAATGAACCAACTTCGCAATATCGCAGATGCTCCAGAAGCGTAAGGAAGCCAACTTGGCACTGTTTGTCCACACCTTTCAGTTCTGGGGAACAAAAACAAATTGATTAGTCATAGGTAATGTAAATAGAAGATGCGCCTGCCCTTACAAGAAAAGTCATTCAAGACGTGAGTGAACGCTGTAGTAGACCTAACAATTAGGAAATTTTGCTTTGTCAAGAAATGTGGATCTATGGATTCATTGCTGCAGGATCTAATTAGTGTAGTTTGTGAGAACATAGGAGGTTCGTAGGTTCTCAGGACATTACTGTGGTCCTTCTCAGGCTCAGGAGCACATTCACACCAAAACAACCATCTAATGAAGAGTGATGAGAAATGCCTTGACGGCTCACTGGGAGATTAGGATCTCAAACCACAACTGAATGTCCGTGGTGGTTGATCCTCAAATTCACTCCAGCCTCAGCTTTTCCCCACATAAAACGCCAAGCACTTTTTGCAGAGCATCGTAAACACACATTGTTCTCAGTTGTGCTCATAACTGTGAAGCTAGAAGAAAGTAAATCAAATTCGCTGCTGTCTGAGAAGGCTCATAGTAATGTTCTGAGAGCCTATGAATCACCCAGTCCAACACTAGAAGATGAAAATATTTCCACATACACTACACTAAGACGTTCCTACAACAATGACTCCACAGCTCCACATTTCTTGACAACGCAAGATTTCCTCATTGTCAGTTCTATATTTGATAAAGGCAAAAAGCCGAAATATATATATAAAATGGAAAAAAATCCTGAAATCCAGTCATTTCTAACTGATGAATACTTTTCATCATGTCACAAAAACATTATTTTCTCCTTCTCACTCATGATTGGGGCAGACAACAAAAATACCACAATTGTTAGAACAATTTGCAAAACCATTTCAAAATAAGCTTTTATTGAGTGAATAGTTATTTTAAATTTGGGAATACTTACTCAGCCCGCAAATGTCTTGGTCGTAATTCCACACATGAGCGACAGCTCTACCGGAAATCATAAGATTTATAAGGCTTTGGCTTCCATAACCAAACTCCGAGTCCACGAAAGGCTCTGAAGGGTCTGTTACTTCACAATGTAGCGCCTCGATACCCTGAAATGAAGGGGCCCAATCAAAGTGTTTGTAGTGTTTTAGGAGCAAATACTTGGGATAAGAGAAGATAAGCAAAGAGCAGCATTGGAGTAACCAGGCCACACCAAATTCTGAACAACCTACGCAATACCTGAACATTTAATCAAAACCGGGACTGTATTTAAGTAAATTTGTATCGTGGTACAAGGTTCGACCACGGACTGAAATTTAACACAAATTCTTCATAAAACTGTGTAACACAACAAAGCTAACGATAAATCAAACAAATAAATAGACAACGTTCTTCAATTGACTTCCGTTACTCTTAGCAAGAAGATAGAAGATCTAGAACAGAAGCATTTGGACATCACATTATCTAAAATGGGCAGACACTCTCAGCTGTCAACGTCAAATAAGCTTATGTTGTACAAGCAGGTCCTAAAACCTGTGTGGACCTATGGTGTGCAGTTGTAGGGCTGCACTGCTAATAGCAACATCACGACTGTACAAACATTCCAGTGCCAAGTATTGAGGAACATCGTCCACGCACCTTAGTACATTCGGGACAACAACCTTCATAATAATTTGAAGATCAAGGGCGTCGCTGTCACAATAAGAAAATTCTCCCTTAAACGCTCTTAACGGCTAAGGCTTGTTTCACACTACTCCGGCAGTTGGGCAGACGACGCCAGTCACCCAGTTGATAGGTCCACGATGGAATTAGTGGGGCCGTCCACTGGCACCGATTTCGGCCAAAAACACATCGGCCATGCACGGCCGAATAGGACCGAATGATCCCACTAAAAGCGAGCCAGTTGACGCGCGTCCACTGCATCAGAGCTTTTCGGCCGCCATCGGCCGTGCACGGACGTATTCGGTAACGGCAATTCACGCGGTCCTCTCCGTCACTTCCAACAGCTCTAGTAAGCGCGTGCTGAGTTAAAAATGGATTGTGAAAGACTAATTAGTTTAGTAGAAGACTTCACTAGCAACTGACGAACAGAACTGACAAAAACCGGATCCAGTGGACGCCCGTTTTCAGTCAGACAAAGTCGGCACGCCGGACGATCTGCCGGCTGTGCAGCCGGTTCCAGTGGACGACGGCCCTTAGACGTTTCACATCAAGCCGACTGAAGGAGTGGTCGTCTCTCCAAAGGCTGGCAGCCAGGTGTAGGCTGAGGGGGCGCCGGCCTTCCCCACTGCCATGGATGACTGTCAGTGTCGTTCTGGTAGTCAGCCCGGTCAAAGGGCTGTTGGATGGATGAAGCCTTTCTCAACTACCTGGCAACGTTATTAGTCCAACAGCCCAAGGCAAACAGTACACATCGTGGCACGTGGTGGTAATAACTTTTGTAATTTCTTCGGTTTTGAGTGAGCAATGGAGGAGGTGGACATCAAAATCCTCATTACCCTAGTTCATGACTGCCCAGTTTTATGGGACAAAACCGCTGAAGAATACAAGGACAGAATCCAGACCAGAAATGCATGGGCAGAAGTTTGCAAAGCACTGCATGAAGGATTTGAAGGAACGTTGGCGGGCCCCTGTCGTTCCTGTGTGAATAGACCGAATTCCCGTGTCATGACGGGTAGGAAACCGGACACCCGACTGCCGGAGTAGTGTGAAACAAGCCTAAGGGGCCACGTCAACGCAGAGGCCGTCCATCTCCTTGACGTTGACAACCTTTTTCGAAGACTTAAGAAAAACAAACCGTTTGAACTGACACTTGACGTATAAAGTAACTTATCGTGAGTGAAATGTGAACAAACTATTATTAGAACAAAAGAAACTCCTGTTATGTACAAGAGGACTGCATATTAAATTATGATACTATAAATAAGTTACTAATAAGTTGTTAAAACTGACTTGATTGTAATAAAAATAAATACATTATCTAAAGCCACTAGTTGTCGAGAGAGTCAACAAATTTCGAAGTTTAGTATTTTTAGCTAATGCTTATACCCATTGCTTAGCCCAACCTGTACAATCGAAAGATTAAATAAAGTTTTTATTTGACTATTCTAGCATTACGGACGAAATATATTTTACCTTAGTACACAGAACGGAGTACAGGAACAAAAGTACTCCAAACGTTTCTCTCAAAGTATCTATCCTTTCTAAGTAGTAGGCTTCGACTTCTTCAGTGCATTCAAAACTAAGCGCTCTGAAATAAATCAATAGATATAAGTTAGGCCAATAAGAAAAATAGTTGATAAATAAATATTGGTGGGAATAGTAATAATAGAAAAATGTTCAGATTCACAGTCGGCCAAACTGGGTCCGAAAATTCCTTATATTTTTAGTAGCAAAGCGCGAATCCGATAAGAAAAACGCTGCAAATTCTTTCACTGGGGTTTATTATTCAATGATTCATGATTTGAATTTCTACTAAGCTTTGGAGTGTGCGTGTTTCACAGGTGATAGAGCGATTATTGAATTTCAGGAGATTTGCATAGAGCACTTGAATCGGTTCTCAACCAAAATACCTATTTGGATTGATCAGTTGATCATATTTGTGTGCCTCCTGAAATGCAATAATCGCTTTATCACCTGTGAAACACGCACACTCAAAAGCTTAGTAGAAATTCAAATCATGAACGCAAGCCAAATGAATGATATTGAATAATAAACCCCAGTGAAAGAATTTGCAGCGTTTCATGCATTTCAGAATACTTCAACCCGTGTATCGGCTATAAACCCTTTTAAGAGTTCACTCCAGTATCCACATTCACTACATCACTAGGTTACTGCGATCAAAACAAAACAAACAAACAAAAAAACGCTGTTGTTTTTGTTTTGATTGCAGTAACCTAGTGATGTAGTGAATGTGGATGCAAATGTAGGCAGCATAAGATCATGCCATACATCGGGAATGGTTTGAGCTACAGACCTGGGGAGGGGCTCATTCGATTCCTCAAAAAAAAGTCCATATTTAGGCCGCCTTGATTATTTTGAGGTTTTTAGGGATTTTACAAAACTTTGACAACCCTTAAAGGGCACTTTAAATTAAGTGAGAGAGCTGGCTAAAGAATTGGGGCTTTGTTGGACCAACATGGATTTTTCCTGAAATTTTCAGATTTTTCGCTCCAGCCGTTTGGAAAAAATCGTGCGTAGGGCAGACGGACAAAAAATTTTTTATTGCAGATTTGGATTCTACACCCTTTGAAACGTAAACCATGAAATTTTCAGGGGGATTACAATTGTTTTTTCAAGAGCGATTACAATGGTTTATTATTGAATAATAAACCAAAAGAAAGTCAACACGACTGTGAATCGGTGCATCTTTGGACGTAGTGCTGAAAAATGGAAGAATCAGTTTATATAACTGCAATGGAATTTTGGTTATAAAAGTTCAGGAAATAAATTCACCTTAATTGCGAATGGAAATATGAGTGATCAGCGGCCTTCATTTTAGCTGCTTGCTGCTCGGCAGTTTCTGTGGCGGATCCATGAGAAGGGTCCGTTGATGCCTCGGCCAAGCCAGCTGGTTTCTTTTGGTCCGAAGGCTCCGAGTCATTCATGTGCACCAGAATGTATTTATTACCCGCGTACGCTTGATTCAGGATTTCACACAAGGCACGAATCAGTAACTTACTAACTCGATCGTTCTCCATCTGCAAAGTTTCAACTTGTTGAAGTGATTTACATATGTAGAGAGTAATATGACATTAGGTTCGTTCGCAGTAGAAAATTCCCGGACTGTTCGGAACTTCCGAGTTCGAGAAAATGGCCGCCACCAGTTCTGAACTATGTTCGGGAATCCCCATCACTGCGAACGCTTCGGTTCTCGAACTCCCTTCGTGTCTCCGCAATGAATGAATGTATTGTTAAACATTTTGGTTCATTGTTAAACAAAATCTACTCGAAACTATCTAATGAGATTCATGCAAGGTATCAATTAGCAACTAGCAAGCAGGAAACTAATGAAACACAGTGAAGTAAGCTTATGGGGACGAGTAAAGGCTGTCACTTCATAGCTATCTCAGCGAGGGAAAACCATGACGATTATATTAGAGATGCCTTTATTAGAGGTCTGATTTCCCCAGAAATTCGTCAGACCATTGCAACTATCGCTTCAGAAGTAGAACAGTTATAGTATAGTTATTGTATACTGACACAGATAGACAACAAAAACTTCGGGTTTAATGTATAAAGACTCAGTGATCCATTACAAGTTCCTGTAACTGAACATCTTGTACAACTTCTGTAAAGATTGACAGTCACTACAGCAATAAGAAACTATTTGAAGATCATACCTGATGTCAGAGGGATCTGTAAGATTACGGCTGCAATAGGTAATTGAAAATTAATTTTGATAAAAGGTATCTAAGAACTTACTTGTCGAATTTCAGTCCAATTGGTGGTTTTGGGCGAAAAATCCTTGATGATGGATTTCAAGATGTGCGCCTGAACGGGGGCAATGACAGCACAAGGGCCTCCTTCATGTTGGATGAGCGCGGTCGGTTCATCGGTGCTGAATTTGAAACCTGAAAATGAAAAGTTGAACGAGTGACATTCAATCCCACTTGCCTTGCTACAGTATGGCCCCTACTGTAAACCCTATACGCTTTTTTGGATTGAACTGCGATTGAGACTTTCAATGATTACTTTTATTGAACTAACATATAGGTCAGAAGTCTGATAAAAAGGCAAATCTTAACAAGTCCGGTTTTCTATGCAAGTATGCGACTGCAACTTCATTGAACTCTCACGACTCCAATGCAAGTGCTTGAGAATATCACTCTGCTACTTCATGTCCAAGGACTCCTATAAGTACTTCTTCCTATCTGAAACTGGAGAGCTTCCTTTGAAATATAGGCGAGAATTGCTCCCGAATAAGCACACAATAAGACTGGCTAAGAAACTTGAGGTTTGGGTTCATTATTTCCAAATTGTAGAATTTTTTGTTTTTGTTATGGTTCTCGACCTTTGGATGAGGAGAGTGCAGTGGGAGAAAGCAGGGTATCTAGAGGAATCTCCAGGACAGGCTGGAGGACCTGGACTATGCAGATGACGTCTGTATGCTGTCACATAGGCTATGGATTTGAGCTTTAAGCTCAATAAACTCAGGGAGTACTCGATGGCGACAGGGCTCAAGATAAATGTAAAGAAAACGAAAGACATAAGAGTAAACGTTTCCTTGACAAACCAGTTGCAGGTTGAGGGAGAGAGCATTGAGCAGGTAGACTCCTTCCAGTACCTGGGAAGTGCTGTTGATGCCAATGGGGCTGCTGAAGAGGATGTCAAGAGCAGGCTACGAAACACAAATGGTGCATTCTTGAAACTCTATCCACTTTGGAGAAATAGGAATATCTCTCTAAGGACTAAGCTTGGCCTGTTCAATACCAACGAGAAATCGGTGCTCCTGTATGCGCTGTGACACATGCAAGGTGACCAGCAACCTGTCAAAAAAACTCCAGGTGTTCGTGCAAATCCTGGGTGTGTGGTGGACAGACATCATCTCGAATGATGAGCTGTTCAGACGCTGCTGGAATTAAGAAAAGGAGCCATTTCCTGGATAGGCCACACACTGAGGAAATGAGATGGAGCAATTGAGCGGAACCAACAAGGATACCAAAGACGGGGTCAACCTAGAACGACATGGAGGCGATCGTCCAGAGCAGAAGGAAGAAGAGCTGGAGAGTAGTGGCATCAGATCAAGGCTTTGGCCAAGAATAGAGAGGGATGGCGGAACTTCGTTTGGGCCCTATGCTCCTCCTGAGGAGTAAAAGGAGGTAAAAATGAGCTAGGAGTTACACAGTTGGGAAAATGAAGAATTTCGGGGTGGAGGACGTTGGCAAACTTGCGTTATGGGGGACTTTTCCAACGCAGTTGGCCCTTGTGCCCTTTCCAGAACTGTTGGTCTGTAAAGGAAGAAACCAATTAAACCAGAAAAAAGCGAATTGGCCACTTACGTCGTTTGTACCTTTGAAGAAGCAAGAAACAAGAGAGTGTTTTACTGCTTATTTCAAAGCTCTTTTTTCGATTCTCATGTACTTGTTAATAAAAACGTTTAATGGATGTTTTATAGAAACGCAGTTTCGTATTATTGAAGTACAATTGGTGCAGATTTCGAGTCGAATGTATCGGTGCCTATATGAACCTATATCTGAGTCAAAGGTGAAGAGCGGATGGTAAAGGAAAGGATTGAGGAATGATGGCCTCCAGACAAAAGGGTTGATGACAATTCTGCTTTATTCTCAGTCAAACTCTGTGATCTACTGCAAATTCCACTCGAGTCTTTGTTGTTTTCTCGCTTGCTACGTACACACAGAAAAAGGAGCACTTTTCCGTTATGACCCAACCCACTTGATTGTGTTGATCGGTGGGTTAGATGTTCGCTATGCTCGCTACTCAAAAATAAAAAAATTCCTAAATCAATCCTTCTAGCAAAATATAGATAGTTGAAAAGATCACATTGGGCGAGTGAAGAGACAAGAGGAGAGCAGGAAAGGCGGGGAGGGATAGCGACCTTGTCCTTTTCTGCATCCTGACGTTTTGCCAAAGATAATCACTGCTATTCTAACACTTCAATGCAATAATGAATTTTGATCTATTTGTCAAACTAATCTATATTTCTCTGCAAGATTCATGTAGGATATCATTTAATAGAATAACGTTATGGTGGGAGGGGGGTTGTAAACGGAAAAGTTCCACAGTTTGGGAGGTTTGATCAACATTGGCTTTGGTAGCCAAGTGGTTTGGATGATGAAATAGTTCAACCAAGACCATTTCCAGGAGACAACTGATGAAATTGGATTTGGGTCATTCTCCCAAGTAATTACTCACCAGGAAACGACTCTCACTATTTCGAAAGATGTATACCGTACAAAATATGATTCGTACAGGCGAAGATTCTTGTGATTGTAGGGGAAGAACAAAGAGCAGGAGAAAGAAGTTTCCTCAACAAAACTTATAGTCAATTCTGATAGGAAAATATCAAAATAAGGAGGCTGAAAGGTCATTTAGACCTTTCAAACTGTATAGTTAACATTCACTAAGGCCTTACCTGAAGATGAGATACCTTACTTGGAGAATGATAATGGATTAACCTTGACCATTTGTGTACTGCTTGCACAGCATCTGAGACATAACTGAGATTTGGGAGGTATTCCAACAAAGACTGTTAGTCCCAATGTTGTCAACTCATCAAACATGTATTTCCCTACATATTTTCAGCCTTGGAGGGACGCATGAACATCAATGGCAGGATAATGAAGGGGCTACAGCTTTTAGACATGTGACGGACCAACAGGAGACTGTAGAACCACAATTAACAGGATATGGTTCCTTGGTGTACGAGGATGTGGAAAGGTTAACCAAAGTTGACGTACACCAAGAGTATTCTTATGTATGAATCTGCATTTACGACTTGCCTACCTTGTGACACCCAACAAAACGAAAAACCTGCTACTATTGACATTGAAATTGGTGGATAATGAGGAAGATATGGACTCAGATTCCTTGAAAAATGAGCATTAAATTGGCTTTCATATTCTGAGGGGGTTCCCAAACGACGCAATGTTGGCTATTTTACAGGCTTCCGAAGAAAAAAAGGCAGTTTTTAGAGAATGCCAGGTTACGTCTCTTCGTGGTACAACTAGACTAGGATATGGACTTAAGAGGAGGACGCTTCCTCGAGAAGATGAAGCTCCCGGGCAGCTCTGGCAGTCAGAGAGGTTTTGTACTAGTAACAGAGGGTTTCCTTCTTAAATTGAAAGTGATTATCGATTTCATACCAAAAAGCGCCCCCTACTACAATTGATAAGGGAAGTTTGACATTAGTTTCAGTGTCTACATCACTGCTGATACAAGCTGGGTCACCAACATGAGAGGATTGGCTCCATCAGCAGGTTGTTGATATATGAATATGCTAAATCGCACTAACCTCAACAACTCTCCCATAGTTTAAATACCAGATCCATTTCAAATGTAGAAACCCAAAGCCCATATTTTCAAAATCATGTCACAATACATACAAAGTGCTCATCGTTCCCATCACAATAGAAGGTCGGATAGTTCGGAAAATGCATTCCATTGAAATCCAAATGAAGTGAAATCGCTTGCAATGTTTCATTGCCTATTCGAATTCCTCCTTGTACAGACTCACCTTGTTTCCACCGCTGAAAAACCTCTTCCTTCACCTCGTTGCCCCACATTATTTTAATGATTTCGTCCAAGTCCGGAGGAGGAACTGGACTCGACGCCTGGGCAGCCATAACTGCTATCGTATTAATCACTTCAACTGTCTGATGAGACACTTTTCATGTCAATCGGAGTTTGAATTTCAGCCGATATACTCCAAATATAATGAAAACTAGAAATCCAAGAACACGAACAGTGGCATTTACCTAACTTGATAACGACTTCTTCTTTGTCCTTCTTCCTTATGAGCCCGACCTCGTCATTTATTCTTTATCTGTTCACCCCCAAAGCTGCTACATGGAGGAAGTAGCAAAATGTACTTCATTAATTCGGGAATAGTGAGAGATTCTTTCAAAATTTAATGCATGGATTATGAAAATTTTGATTAAAATCTACTTCATACTAATGCCAGGTAATAGGCTACTTCAAAATTATGAAAAAACAAATCACGATTGGTTTATGATGCAGACACAGGAGTGGTTGAGTAGTCATGGAGGAAGTGGTGAAAAAAAAGTTGGTAGCTTCGGTTTAAGAAATTTCCTCGGAAGTTTTTCAATATAGCTCTTCTTGAATGATTTTGTAGCAATTTCCTGGTTAAAATGTTTGAAATATTGAGGTGTATTATTTCTATAAATGGATCTTCTTCACTGAATGAGAAATGTACACATAGAAGAAATTATGTTCCTTATGTTCATTTGAATTCTACACTCCCTTCTCCTTTTCTGTCTTAATCGGTGTTTCTGTTGTCATTATTGAAATTTATTCTAATGATATTCATTATATATCTGTGTATCAATGTAAAGGAAAAATGGAATTGCGGGATCTAGCGAAATTAATTGCCGTGCCGTTGGCAACCCTGATAATGACCTCTCGAACTCGAAACAAGGGTGGTCGCAAGTTGTGTTCAGTGTCAGTCGAGTTTTCTTGTCATTGACGGTTGTTGTATTCTTGCGATTCCACATTAATAGTGATTCTCCAATTGTTGAGATAATCTCTAACATCCGTGGTCGGCTATGAATCTGATCATCATCCAATTCGCGCTCAGTGCATAAAACCGGTTATTGATTTCGCCTCTCGAGTGGTGCGGTTTCTCGACGGTGCAATGGCTGCCGTACGATACTTATTAGATTGCTTTTGGACTCCTAAAGTTTGGTTGCCGCCCAACGTCACATGGGCTGACTTGGTGCCAAATGAGAAAATCCGCTACACAGATCATACCCACCTGTATTACCCGCTGGGAATGGCCCTGGGCATGCTACTCCTTCGGCACATCCTCGAAACGTGAGTACAATCGATGTTAGGTTTACACGCAGAAACATGTTGATACCCATGTTTCCTCTGTATTTACATTTAAGGCGTAGGTACGGGGAAACTCTGGTGATCCACGGAACGTGAATGTTGAATTCAAATTCCTCAAGTTGTGTGTTGCTCTCTGATTTAAGTAGGAGAAGGCATTCCATGTATGAAAATGGGCCGAAACGGTATGGAGGGGGACATCTCGTGATGTAATCGCCGGCTGCACGATGTGATCTGGTTTCCGGTCGTGACTCATATGCTCCGATGCTGAAAATCACTATTCACAGGGCTTGAATGTGTCGAAGTAGGTACTTACAAAACTAGGTGCCCTTTGACAAAATGTTGGAATTATAGATCGTATGTTTGATGTAGGAACGCACTTCACATTTCTTTGTTTATTTCCCACAAAAAACCATTGTAATAAATTGAAAACACTTATTTGGTGCGAGTGAATTTCTACTCCGGGTCTGAAACATATCCCAGTCGATTTTGCATCCTAAATAACAAGGAAATGACACCCTATTTGCTATGTCAGTAAAAACCTAGAAAATCTACGATTTTGGTCGTAGCATCTAAGCGTGTAAGGCGATCGGGACGGCTATAAGCTAGGTTCTAGTGCGAAAGAACGGATTGGGCTGAAGTAGAGAATAGGTAACCCCTATCTCTTATCAGGCTCATTAGAACATGTATCGGTGTGTTCTTTCATCGATATAATATATATTATATAGGATAATAAATCGATACCACTGCCATGTATTATGGAATGATTTTCACGACCGTTATAGCGATAAAAGTATTTTTAATACGCAGAGGCACAAGCGTCAACACATCCTGATCTATTTGTCCAACTGATCTATACTTTACTAGAAGGATTGATGTAGGATATTTTCTTTGTTTTTGAGATGCGAGCGAAGCGAGCATCCAGACCAGCAAACTAGACAGAACACACATCGAAAGCGTGGGCCTATGTCGATAGGAGACATGGTTTTTTTTTAATATGGCGACGGTCTTATCAAGAAGGGGTTACCTATTCTCGACTTCTACCATTTGGTGTGGGTGAATTTCTACTACGGGTCTGAAACCTATCCCAGTCGATTTTGCATCCTAAGTGACTAGGAAATGACCAAGATGATTCAAGTCACCGCACCTCCTACCAACTACCACTGGTGAATGAGAGAAGATGTTCCAACTCAGGGCATCCATTTACGACATAATTTACACGCCGAGGCATTCTGCAGAAAGGCCTGTTGTAGAGGTAGTTTGTCTGCGAGGAGGGAACCAGAAGAAGGATGCTTGACCGTGGGACAACCAAGCCAACCCTGGCCAGGAGGGAAGGAGAGTCCAACATTCCTGTCACCAGTCTGCAAAAGTATGTCGCATCGGCCAGGTAGTGCCGGATTTCTGGACTCCGCACGTTACACATCCTCCCCAGAGCGCCTAAGTCCATCTCTTCATGAGGAATCCGGGATTTGTAGGCCACAAATCGACGGTGCACCCTCTGTAGTTGGTTCATCTGATATTTGGAGTAGGGTGTCCAGACGACTGAGGCGTCCTCCAAGATGGGAACCACCAGAGCCCTGTAAATTGTCACGATTGCTGTCACAAAGTTGAACTCACGCGCGTTTCATTTTATGAAACCCAGGGCACGCATTGCTCGGCTGGAGACTGCAGACACCTGGCCAGAAAATGAGAGCTCACAATCGAGAAGCACACCCAAGTCCTTCACTGATGGTGCTAATAAACGCATTGATTGATTGAAATTTAAAATCAACTCATTTTGAAACATACAATGACAACATTGGAGTGATTGCTACATAAATTGTTGGCTGTTAGATCATAACCCAACCCCCACCTCTCAAAATTTGTTGTTTAACTTTTCAAGGTACATAAAATCCGAAATTCGAATTACAATAAATCTGTCTGTCCGCCGACCAGTACAGAAATCGGGATTTTTAAAACGTAAATTACATATTTACGGACAGGTGGAGCATATGAAGGTGTTTTATGATTTTTCGTTAAATTTCAGTCGTTTCATTGTGTGGTAATTATTACTATCATCATCATACTGTGTTGTTAAGGACGAAATTCTTCGTAGTTTCCCGAATGTTCATTTCAATCAACTGTATTCAAGTTCTTTGTAGCCGAATTCAGATTCTACGCTTTAGGGATGCAAGATTCTTGACAAAGAATCGATTTAAATCGAATCGATCTTTTTGGGAAGAATCGAAAAATATCGTATCGATTTTTTAAGAATCGATAGGTACTTTTTTGACATTTTTAAATGAGGTTTATTAGAATGAGAAAATTCATGATCGATAAATTATAATCTTTCATGAAAGTATCGATTTTTTTCAAGAATGGATTCGTCTTTGAATTTTTAAACGAATCAGAGTGCATTAAAAGTAAAATTACTTCTAATGCCGCAGCCATGCCAGACATAAGTAATGTGTATGAGGAGATAATAGTTGATTTAGATTAGTAACAACTGTTGGTCATTAGATTGTAATAAACAGTGATGAGTGTTCTTGATTCTTGAGGTATTTTAACTTCTTGCTCTTTTTACATTGTTGTTGTTGGAAATGTCAAAATTTTCCTTCAAAATGAAAAGAATCGGGCCGATTCTCAAAATTTGAGTAGATTCTTCGATACTTAGGGGAGAAAAAAAGAATCTAAAAGTATCGATACTTTTTTTGCATCCCTACTACACTTGTATACTTTACCACACGTTGATTTCTACCTTGTCGCTATATGCCTACTACGTTGCTCCATTCTACGTATTTCGATATCAGCTTTTGTCTCGTACTGTGTGACTTGTCAAGGTCAGCGTTCACTGACTCATATTCATGACAAGGTCATCTCACCGTCTTTGGGACGTCTAGAAGTCAGTAGCAAGGTATGGAGACATACTGATCAGCCGATAGACTTGATTCATTCGTTTCCTTATCGATCTACGGAAGCGAAGTTAACACGGAGCTCCTTTTTAAGGCATTTACAATTCAATCAATACAATACAATCCAAGGTATGTGATCGCCGGGTGTAGTTGATGTGCCACATGCAATAAACAGATCACTGGTTTACGTAGAAGAGAATACATACATAAATAATAGACCTTTGTGTTATAATTTCCAGCGTTTTGGTTTATTATTCAATAATAAACCATTGTAATCGCTCTTGAAAAAAAAAACTTTAACCCCCCTGAAAATTTCATGGTTTACGTTTCAAAGGGTGTAGAATCCAAATCTGCAATAACAATTTTTCCGTCCGTACGCCGTACGCACGATTTCTCCCAAACGGCTGGAGCAAAAAATCTGAAATTTTCAGGAAAAATCAATATTGGTCCGACAACGCCCCAATTCTTTAGCCAGCACTCTCACTTAATTTAAAGTGCCCTTTAAGGGTTGTCAAAGTTTGGAAAAATCCTAAAAACCTCAAAAAAAAGTCAAGGTGGCCTAAATTTGTACTCTTTTTGAAGGACACTCCACGAGGAATCGAATGAGCCCTTCCCCAGGTCCGTAGGTCAAACCATTCTCGATCTATGGCCCGATTTATGGTGTCAACTTTCGCGTTATTTTGGTTTATTATTGTTTTTGTGTTGATATCAGTAACCTAGTGACGTAGTGATGTAGTAATGTAGATACTGGAGTGAACTCCTAAAAGGCTTTGTAGCCGATACACGAGTTGAAACATTCTGATATGCATGAAACACTGCAAATTCTTTCACTGGGGTTTATTATTCAATTGGCTTGCGATCATGATTGGAACTTCTACTAAGCTTTGGAGTATGCGTGTTTCACAGGTGATAGAGCGATTATTGAATTTCAGGAGAGATGCATAGAACACGTAAATCTGTTCTCAACCAAAATACCTATTTGGATTGATCGGTTGATCATATTTGTGTGCCTCCTGAAATTCAATAATCGCTCTATCACCTGTGAAACACGCACGCTCCAAAGCTTAGTAGAAATTCACATCATGAACGCAAGCCAATTGAATAATAAACCCCAGTGAAAGAATTTGCAGCGTTTTTTATCTTCATAAAATTAATTAGGATCTATTTCCAATAACTGTATTAATCTTCCGAACCTAGAAATGCATTCCCTCCTCAGCCAATTACGTTTTATTCGCCCTTATTCTGAATAGACACATTCTTCTCCTACGTGAGAGTTGGAATACGTAGACACGTGGACTTTATTTGGAAAGCTAGCTCTTTATTTGGGTGTCCGCGAACTGTTACGTAATCGATCGTAAGCTGGTCCTCGCTAGCGCCCTCGATGTGGTCCATTCTGAGGACCGCCAGATTTATAGGGTGCCGTTCGTTTCTTATCTCGTCCGATTCAAACGACCTTGATGATAAATTTGCGATGAACTCATGGAATTTTTATTCTATCTTAACATTCTTCCTCTGTAGCAGGAATCAACTCCCAAGTTTCTGATATGCAAGCTTGAGCGAGTGTTCGTAATTTTCCGTACTTCATTTATTCCAAATATTTTGAATTTTTTAAATTGTTGTGTGTACAGTTGTTTGTAACTGTAATAAAACTTTGAAAAATGTTTTTCTCCAAGTAATGGCCTCCTGCGCAAACCAAGTTTCGGAACAACTTTTAGTTTATTAGTTATCCAAGACATTATACAGGGTGATTCCCTCGTAGTGTACGAAAATGTTTTGGGTAAAACTACACGGAAAATGGAGCAAAACGCCACCAACCACTCTGTCTCTGTATCTCAACCCGTTCCGGAGATATGATTTTTCAAAGATTTTTTCGAGGAAACCACGTTTTTTTTTTTCATAAAAGCTGTGTTATTTGCACTTTGCTCCAATGTTTTTAGCACATTTTCGGATTCAGCATTAAATTTCCAATAAGATGGTAGTACAGGTTACCATAAAAGTCACTAACTTTGCATCGAATGAACAGTTCAAACTTTAACTTATGTAGGAAAGTTACATTTCCTTATTGGTTTATTATTCAATAATAAACCATTGTAATCGCTCTTGAAAAAAAAAAAGTCTAATCCCCCTGAAAATTTTATGGTTTACGTTTCAAATGGTGCAGAATCCAAATCTGCAATAACAAATTTTCCGGCCGTACGCACGTTTTTTCCCAATGGCTGGAGCAAAAAATCTGAACTTTCCAGGGAAAATCAACATTGGTCCGACAACGCCCCAGGTCTTTAGCCAGCTCTCTCCTTAATTTATGGCCCGATTTATGGTTGTCAAAGTTTTATCAAATGGTTATTATTGTTTTTGTTTGATATCAAAACCAAGGCGGCCTAATGTGGACTTACTTGAAGAACTTTCCATGAGGAATCGTAGCCGACACACGGGCTCAAAGCATTCTGTAACCATGGAAAAAAACCAATAGAACAAACTCTTCATGCGTTTAGTTTATTGCTCTAAAATGAATTTGAAGTCAAAACAGGCGAATAGACAATCACAGTCACATGACTCCCGACCCAAGTAGGTACTTCTAATGGTTTTAATGGCACATTTACAAGATCTTGCACAACACCTCCAGTGCATAACACCATCCCCCAACGCTTTTTGAAAAGTAAATTTGCAACCGTTTACCAACATCATATCTCGATTTCCACGCGAACTTTTCATTAACAAGGCTTCGGGTTCCATCTTCGCTCGGATTCCTTCCAATCACTGGATTCAACTGGCCTGCGGGCCTTTGCTGTGAATGAATTTGCAGCGTTTTTTGTAATAGCTGTATTTCTGTTTTGTTATAACACTTTCTAATTATGTTTTATTGACTAGGCGGTTAGCCGGTATTATGATTTAATTAATTCGTGATTGGGCTCTTGCCCGTGTATAAATGAATAAATAAATAATAAATTAGCTACAAAAATTATGTTGGAGTTGTTGTGATGTGATGTGTCTCTAGGGGGTGGGGCTATTCCACACGTACTGTTAAGGGGGCGCAGGATAGATTTTGAAGGGGGCCCAAAAAGTATAGATCCGGCCCTGAGGAGGGGGGTATAATATTTGTAATATCCTGCAGGACAAGGCATCGCCATAATGTGCCGCGAGACATTTAGTCGAGCTGTGTCATTAGGGAGTTCCTGCAGATCGTCTGAGATGCGAGTTAGAACACGAGTGGGAGACGCTCCGAATTGGGATAATGAACCACGCGCCGAGGGATCACACATAGATTTAGGTCTTTGTGCGGAAAGAAAATACAGAGTCGGCTTCAAGATCCGTGCCCAAGACCCCCAATTGGGATTTACCAAAGTATACTCATTTCCTTGTGTCTCACAACTGAATTAAAGTTGACACCTTCCATTGATTAGGCAGAATGTGGACAAAAATTCACCAACAGATGAACATTTAAAATCGATTCTCACATTTCCGGCACTTGGTGGGTCTGATGGACGAGTCAGAAAGTTCCTGACAGAAACTCGATTTCCCTGTTAGGTTAAACGTATGATCTATTCGGAATCCCGTCTCACCGAGCAGACTGCTACAACTCTCTGTTGTCTTCGTTGGATTTTGACTCGGAAAGTGAGGAAATTAAGATGCTAGGGAATGAGATCTCATCAGTTGGATTCGCCTTGATTTTCTAAGAGCTCACATTTTAGTGGCTGTGGTTTATGTATAATGAACCTTTTTTGGTTTATTATTCAATAATAAACCATTGTAATCGCCATTGAAAAAAAAAAAAAAAATGTCATGGTTTACGTTTCAAAGGGTGTAGAACCCAAATCTGCAATAACAATTTTTCCATCCGTACGCCGTACGCACGTTCTCCCTGGAGCTAAAAATCTGAAGCTTTGGAGTTTGCGTGTTTCACAGGTCATCGAGCGATTATTGAATTTCAGGAGATATGCATGGAGCACGTAAATCTGTTCTCAACCAAAATACCTATTCGGATTGATCAGTTGATCATATTTGTGTGCCTCCTGAAATTCAATAATCGCTCTATCACCTGTGAAACACGCACACTCCAGAGCTTAGTAGAAATTCGAATTATGAATGCAAGCCAAATGAATAAAATTTAATAATAAACCCCAGTGAAAGAATTTGCAGCGTTTTAAGTGGACTTTTGATGATTCTGAATTGAATATCCCATTCAACAGTGATAACCAACGTTATCTGGGGGCGGATGTGATGCAGTTAGCTAGTTTTTTTTTAGAATTTGCCATTATCTCCACCTAAAGGGTCATTAGCATCTCTGCTCAAAGTGTCGAGTGAAACACTGAAAGGTTCACGATTTCAAACTCCGAGTGATTAAAACTATGGTTAGATGGCTAGGTTTACTTTACATCTAAGTGAAATAAAGCGATGATTAGCTGGAAATGAAGATATAGCAGATGAGAAATGTCGTAGTTTGTCGTAAATTCCTTCAGTTCTCAGGTACGTTGGCAGGGACTGCACGCTATCTGTCCCAGATAGAATATCTACTAGATCTAGAATAGGGGGTTTATGCTGGAATCTGAGGTCCTTAAGGGCTGAGCAATCCTCCAGAAGTGGCGGATGGATAGATCACCCTCTCTTCTCCAAGACAGAGCATCACGACGTACTGCACAATCCAGTTATCTATGAGTAAGACTGATATGGCCAGTTGCTACTCTATCGACCACACTTCAGTCCCTCTTTGAAATTTGGGTCTCGGAGGGGTCAACCGAGCAGAGATCCTGAAGGGCACCACGTTGACCAGACACCTCACTCTTTAATTTAGGAGATCCCCTCAAAGCGCATAGCCTAAATCTTGTCTTTCCTTGCAATAACATCAGGGTCAGTCCGTGTCACGTGGAGACGTTCTATACTGCCTGAAGAACTACTTTGGAAGTTTGAATGGCAGTTGATAAAAAACTGTGATGATGGCAGCATAAACTCAGCTTCGACTGTTGAGAGCACAAAACTTGAGTGGGAAAAAGTCGTGCGAGTGAACAGTGGCAGGTGCGGGCGAGGGTCAAAGGTGCTGGGAATGGTGCAAATGTATACATACATTGCTTAATCAGTCATTAAGCAGATGAAGCAATCAAATGCTGTGGCTTTGATGTGGCACTGTCTCCATACTATACAGATTCCTGTTAAAATGTTGCCATACGTGGAGAAAAGTGATTGTGACTGAAAAATGTTGGATCCATGACCCATTTTTACTTTTTGACAGGTGAACCAGAGGAGTCGTAATAATTTGGAATTATTATACCTAAAAGAGGATGGTTTGAAGTGTAGAAATCTCGTTTTGAGAACGGGAGGCAGTACCTAAGGAAACCCAATTCGCGTCTTACTTGATGGGCTTGAGGCTAATAATGAACCCATCGAATGGAATCTCCAGCTAAAGATTGCAAAACCCATCTTAGGTCAACACGGGTAATTAGGAACAGAGATAAAACACTATTGTGTAATTAAGAATAAACACTGATAAGATAAATCTACGTTATCTTTCCTTTCTCAATTTCACGAACTCCACAAGTTCCGTTTTACTTCGCCTGATTCGAAATTCGCTTTTACCTACCTACAGTCTATCAACGTTTTTCATTTGTACGCGCCGAAGTAGAAACGTCGGTCGTTGGGACGTTATCACATATCGCTCATTTCACCGGGGCCATCGAGAATTGACCTGATTATAAAACCGAGATCCAACCACCAACTGGAAAAAGGGAAAAAAGTCATTTTCAATTTCGGAAATTCGTTGTAGCCTCGCTCGATATTAATTAATTTCCAACTATATTTTTGTCAGCGAATTCCATCACTGTATTACCCATCGATTGTTTGTGCCCCTTTGTTGTTTTTCATGTGGTGTCATGCGGGTTTGCGCTCGATATCGATCCTTACGACGATTGCTTGTGCCCCTATGGCTCATAAATAAGTTGAAACGTTTTTCACCGCTTTGAAATACTATCGTGAACGTCACTTCCAGAAGTGGATGATTTATGATGCCATCCCTGAAAAGTGGTCGATCTTAGATCTTTTGTAATTTTGTTCGCGTGTGCCGTTCAAACCAGGGCTTAAACCGAGTTAAAACTCCTTATTTTTCGATCATTGTTAGGTTTCCAACACTAACTAGCGTGAGAACTGTTTATTATTTTTCTCCCCGATTATCTGGTCAACTTTTTTTATTATTTGGTCGGAAATACTTAGTAGAACACGTAGCAGAGAGGTCAGACACGACTGTATATCGATTTCAACCCCTAATCCTTACCCAGGATGAGTTCGTTGGACAACACTATTTGAGCTCGTCAAATTAATTAAATTTCAGAAAATGTTCTAGAGAAAAGAAAAAGAAACTGAAAAATTTAAGATGAATCTATATTTTGGTTTATTATTCAATAATAACCATTGTAATCGCTCTTAAAAAAAAAAAACCCCCCCCCCCCCCCCCCCCTGAAAATTTTATGGTTTACGTTTCAAAGGCTGTAGAATCCAAATCTGCAATGAAAATCTGCAAAAAGTCTGAAATTTTCAGGAAAAATCAATATTGGTCCGACAACGCCCCAATTCTTTAGCCAGCACTCTCACTTAATTTAAAGTGCCCTTTAAGGGTTGTCAAAGTTTTGTAAAATCCCTAAAAACCTCAAAAAAAGTCAAGGCGGCCTAAATTTGGACTTTTTTTGAAGAACTTTCCATGAGGTTTCGAATGAGCCCCTCCCCAGGTCCGTAGCTCAAACCATTCCCGATGTATGGCACGATCTTATGCCGCAAATTCTTTCACTGGGGTTTATTATTCAATTTTATAAATAAACTACTCCTTGTGAACCCAGAGGAGCTGTCATGAAATCTGGGCGATTTACGATTAAAGGTTGGCTAAAAATACCAAGGCTCATTATTGAATATCCCGCGGTACACACACTTGGTCGGTTTATCGTCGTACATCACAGCGAGCGACCAAGTGTGCGTGCCTAGCTGCCCGCTTATTCCGTACGACTTCCTTTCATCCGTGGCCTGCCACAATGAACTCACGACCTCGACCGTCGTAAACGACAGGGGTCGTATCGATATTCGATTTGACGGTGATAACACGCCTTTCTGCGACTTTCGTGATTGACAACTACGGGAAAGAACTATCTGCAAGTAGATCACGGTGAAACCGAAACGGACACGATATTATGACCGAACTTTCATAAACTATCGTATTACGAGTAAATTTATGTGAAGTTGTGATGGAATTTTAGCAATTTTTGGACAAATATGATATTAATTATTTAATAATGTTATTAACATCTAAATACATTTTGTGTACAATATTCCAATTTTTTTATTTTTCTAACTTACTTCTAGTTTATTTCAATGAAATTGAACTACTTTTTCAGGACAATGTGGTAGATACATTTTTAAATGGTCCGTTTCATGATTTTTTAACCTCTTTTGAGTGGTACCCTGTTAAAAAATACAGATTTATCTTCGATTTTCAAGTGTTTTTGACATTTTCATGTCTTTGCGTTGGCACATAAACTGGAAACGCTGCAAATTCTTTCACTGGGGTTTATTATTCAATTGGCTTGCGTTCATGATTTGAATTTCTACTAAGCTTTGGAGTGTCCGTGTTTCACAAGTGATAGAGTGATTATTGAATTTCAGGAGGCACACAAATATGATCAACTGATCAATCCAAATAGGTATTTTGGTTTAAAACAGATTTACGTGCTCTATGCATATCTCCTGAAATTCAATAATCGCTCGATCACGGAATTTTCGGCCCACTTGTAATTTATGTAGATGGGATGTGTAGATCCCATCCCAAGCAACTATTCCATATTGAAGTATAGATTGTAGCCTACTGTATTAGATTTGAATCTCTCAAATTCCGAAGGAATTTTTTCTATAACTGGAATAAATATAGTTGATTACGCATAATTCAAGTTTAGAGAAAGATAATATTCATGTTTATGTGGGTGTAACTCCCAGGGGCCAAGTCATTAGTAGGTACGGGTTGTTGTGGGTATGTATTGACAAGTTAATTTGAGAGAAATCGGGTATTTTTTCCCGTGAGTGACATTCCATTCTCTCACTTGTCCTTTAGAAAATAATAGTTATTTTCTCTCGAAAAACCGTCAAACAGTTTTTTTACTATTCTATTGGCTGTCCTAATTGATTTAGAAAGCTGAAATTTGATTGGATTTGGGTGGGGCTTCATAGTTGATCTTGTTTCGATAATTCTCTTATGATAAGTAATTTCTAGTTGTGCAAGTGTGTGAACTTTATGTTTTTTGAAACCAGCGTAAAATTGTATTTAACAATTACGCTCTTCTAAAAACGGATTGTTCATAGTACAAAGCCAGCTCAACATTTGTTGACTTTTGTGATATTCACTCATAATAAAAAGTTGAAATAGGTTAAAATTAACTCTTTCTTAATACGTTCTTTCAATAATAAACCGTAATTATAAAGAGTTCATTGAAAATGAAATTTGATTGGTTTACGTTTCAAATCTTGTAGAATCATCTTAATAAAACGGTGAACGTATGAACATGGGTGAGATCTTCTAAAAAACATCCCACAATTCAAACTCTTGAATTTAACGTGCCCTTTATTGGTTTTTATCAATAAAAACCATTGTCATAATAAACATAATAAAAATAAAACTTTTTTTAAGAACTTTCCATGATGTTTTGGTTTATTATTGAAAAAAAAAAATTGATGTAAAAAATGATCTAACCCCCCTGAAAATTTTGTGGTTTACGTTTCAAATTTTATAAATCCAAACTGCTTAAAAATGTTTTCCGCTTACGCCGTACGAATTTTTCCTTTATTGGAGCAAAAAATCTGAAATTTTAAGGAAAAATCCATATTGGTCCGACATTGTCGGACCGACAACGCCCCAATTCTTTAGCCAGCTCTCTCAATGAATTTAAAGTGCCCTTTAAGGGTTGTCAAAGTCTTGTAAAATCCTTAAAAATCTCAAAACAAAATCAAGGTGGCCTAAATATGGACTTTATTTCAAACTTATCCATGAGCAATCGAATGATTCCCCATTTTACTACGCCGTTGATGTATGGCATGATTTGAATTCTTAGAGCATTAAAATTTTTTAAACTAAGGAACACAAATATGCGCAGGGACTCATAACCACAGGTCCTAGGTTTGTTGGTTCGGAAGGTAATTACGTTGCTCTGTGGAATCTTAAAATCTCGAAATACACTTGGACACGAAAGAGAAATGCAGACACCTGGGCCCAAGTGAAACAAAACGCTTTGTATGTTGCCATAAATTGATGAAATGCATGAAACGCTGCAAATTCTTTCACTGGGGTTTATTATTCAATTTCATTCATTTGGCTTGCAGTGATTTGAATTTCTACTAAGCTTTGGAGTGTGCTTGTTTCACAGGTGATAGAGCGATTATTGAATTTCAGGAGATATGCATAGAGCACGTAAATCGGTTCTCAACCAAAATACCTATTTGGATTGATCAGTTGATCATATTTGTGTGCCAAGAACACGCACACTCCAAAGCTTAGTAGAAATTCAAATCATGAATGCAAGCCAATTAAATAAAGTTGAATAATAAACCCCCGTGAAAGAATTTGCCGCGTTCTTCTATTGTACTCTTAGTTGTCTTTCCAGATTCTAAGTCGTTGTTAGTTGCATCGAGTTGGGATCTTTGCCATTGGTATGTACGTGAGTGTCAGACGCCGCGACGAATCGCAAACGGTTGTCCGCATTCACCACAGACGGTTCGCTCGCTAACATCCGTCTCCGACTCGGACATGCCGTTTCCTATCGATTGCAGCGTCGGTTATAATCCTCGGAGATGTGTATCCCTTGAAACCCCGCCCTGGGATGCCTTACAATGGACGTTAGAAAAGCGAAGAACATGAAATGCTAGTGAGAACTTGGATTTTAACGGGAAGGAATTTTTTCGCCTCCCGAAAGCGATGAATAGCGGGAGTTTATTGTTAGACCCGGAGGCAACTAACATCACATTTTTTTAAAGCTTTTATTGCATAAAGTAATAACTCATTAACAATATTAATCTGACTTAAATTCTCGACATAATTATTGGGACTCAAGATTCATTACTCCAGTCCGTGTCCTGTTGAGGTTCGGCACAAAAGGTTCGGTTCGTAGTTTGGATGGAACAAAACCTGCTTAAGGACCTTCCTCATGTAATTGTAGGTACGTGTACCAAATCTTACGTCATTTGGTTGTCGGGTTCCTTCAACAGACAGACAGACAACTAATGCGTTTTATGTACGTAGAGGTAATCAAATCCAGAACGTGAACCGATGAAGCTCCGAACAACATCAATTCATCTTTCATTGAACGTAGTTAGAAATACTAACTGTATTATTTCTTCTGTTTTCAGATATGTATATAGCCCGTTCGGACAGTCGCTCGGGATCAAGGGGACCAAACCGAAGAAAGCCCCCACCCACGACCTCCTCGAGAAGGCCTATCGCCTCAACAACAAAATGAAATACAAAGAAGTCATCCACATCGCCAAACAGACCGACATGTCCGAGAGGCAGGTGGAGCGGTGGCTGAGGCTCCGGAGGGCCCAGGAGAAGCCCTCGACGCTCGCCAAGTTCTGCGAAGATTCGTAAGTTTGATTTCCTCACAATACATACAATACATTTTCGGCCGGAAAATTTTTTTTAAATGGTTGAAAAGTGAAGAAGAGGTTCTATGTATAACATGGAAGTGATGGGAAGAATCTAGGTTTTTGGCTCTCCTGGGAAGTAGGGGTTTTGAAGATATGACGGTTCGCCACTTCACCGTATATTATACAGAAATTAGAAATTTTTTCATTAAACAAATATAGACAGAAAACCGTGCAAACCCACCGGCAACCTCATATCTGTATCTCAATCCACTCTCTCGGTTCGATTTTGGTTTATTATTCAATAATAAACCATTGTAATCGCTCTTGAAAAAAAAAAAAAAATGTCTAACCCCCCTGAAAATTTATGGTTTACGTTTCAAAGGGTGTAGAATCCAAATCTGCAATAAAAAATTTGCCGTCCGTACGCCGTACGCACGTTTTCTCCAAACGGCTGGAGCAAAAAATCTGAAATTTTCAGGAAAAATCCATGTTGGTCCGACAACGGCCAATTCTTTAGCCAGCTCTCTCACTTAATTTAAAGTGCCCTTTAAGGGTTGTCAAAAATTTTAGTAAAATCCCTAAAAACCTCAAAAAAGTCAAGGCGGCCTAAATTTGTACTCTTTTTGAAGAACTTTCCATGAGGAATCGAATGAGCCCCTCCCCAGGTACGTAGCTCGAACCATTCCCGATGTATGGCCCGATTTATGGTGCCAACATTTGCATTCACATTCACTAGGTTACATCACTAGGTTACTGCAATCAAAACAAAACAACAGTTTTTTTTATCGCAGTAAGTAACTTAGTGATGTAGTGAATGTGGATACTGGAGTGAACTCTTAAAAGGGCTTCATACACGGGTTGAAGCATTCTGATATGCATGCTCCGTCTTACTAAATTTAAAATTTTCAAATAGAATATTTTTCCGTTGTAATCGCTCTTGAAAAAACGGTGCAAATTCTTTCACTGGGGTTTATTATTCATGATTCATGATTTGAATTTTCACTAGCTTTGGAGGGTGCGTATTAACAGTGAGAGAGCGATTATTGAATTTCAGGAGATATCAGACACTTAAATCGGTTCTAAAACACCTATTTGGATTGATCAATTGATCATATTTGTGTGCCTCCTGAAATTAAATAATCGCTCTATCACCTGTTTTATTCAACCGCTCCTCAAACCAAATCATGAATCTGAATGATTTTCGTAGTTTTTTGTATTTTGTTCATATTAACAGGGTGTAGGAATGTCCCTGGAGTACTTATCAGACTGAGAAACATGAACAGTCCAATAAGTTGATTAAATACCGGTAAATACAATAGTGAAGTCTTTTTGATGACTTCAAATTGAATTTTCAGGGATTTATATAATGCACTTAAAAAAAAAAAATACTTCCATCTCCCGATTATCCTATTTAATTTTAGTTAAAACTCCGCAATTCATTTCGAGGAGCGTGCGGTAGATGACTTTCCCGACTCTTTCAACAATCGCTCAGCTCTGCGTCGTGGTTCAGGGTCGGGTACCGGAGTCATCCCACTTCCCAGTGCCCCATCAGGTTTTCTTATGCGACTGCCTAATTCTATTGTCATTCTCTAGGCTTATTTCGTACAACTCCATTATTAATGTGGGTGGTTAAAATACTTCAATTCCACGATTGTTAGTCTACCTATTCAATGGAAGCTTTGTTTTCAGTTTTGGAAGATAGGGGAAAACTTGTTCCCCAAAATCGAACTTTTACACTCGCATTTTACGTTATGGAACATTCTGAACAACATTCAGTTCGTTTTTGTCTGTCCGTGTATCCACAAATCCTTGTACGAGGGTCATCCAGAAAATGAGGTTACGACTGCTGATAAAAATCAAAAAATGCATATATTTCATCAAAATTTTGAGGAAATGTAGCAAAATATGTCCTTATTTCTCTGCATAATCGCCACCAACTTCAACACATTTCTTCAGCCTGGGCACCAGCTTTTTTATGCCCTCGTCAAACACACTTCGCTCCAACTCCAAAAACCACTTCTGGACGGTTTCCTTCACCTGCTCGTCGTTGGAAAAACGTTTTCCACCCAAGAACTCCTTCAATTTGGTGAAAAGGTGGAAGTCCGAAGGCGCCAAGTCCGGTGAATATGGTGAATGGGTCACAACATCCCATCCAAACGACACAAGCAGGTCCTGGGTCTGGCGTTGTCGTGAAGAAGGGACACACCAAGAGTCAGCATTCCCCTCCTTTTGTCTTCGATTTTTTTCCTCAATTTTTTAAGAGTCTCACAATACGCATCAGCATTAATGGTGGTTCCCTTGACCATGAAATCCACCAACAACACCCATTTTCTGTCCCAAAACACTGATGCTATGATCTTCCGCTCCGAGGGCTGAACCTTTCTAACAGGTATCCATCTATTGATGCAGCCTTGCTACAGAGAGACGTCCTAAAACGTGATCCTAAGGAAATGGGGGGGTTTAGAGGTTTATGCATGAAAATGCCTGTATGAGATGTGACGTGCTTAACAAAATTAAATTGCCCAATGGGCTATACGTAAAATTGCTGTTTCACCTCTGACGTTATATAATAATAATAATGATTAATATTGTGAAAATGCGATTTAGTTGTTACTCCAAAACAAAAACCTGTAGCAACACCTATTGAAGCTGAAGAAGCTGTAAAAATACTGTTGAAATGTCCAGATATCCATATCAACGATTAATTGGATCATTGATGTATTTGGCTGTATCCACCCGTCCTGACATAACATACGCCGTGAACTCGCTCAGCCAGTTCAACAACAACTACACACATGAGCAGGAACGCATCTGGAATGCAGCAAAACGAATTCTGCGATACCTAAAGGGCACACCGAACCATGGAATTTTGTTCCAGAAAACGGGGAAACCTTTGGAGGGGTATGCAGATGCAGATTGGGCGAGTTGTGCTGAAGACAGGCACTCTTATACAGGATACTGTTACAAACTCGGAGGAGCGGCAATATCCTGGGAAGCCAGAAAGCAGAGGACGATAGCTCTCTCGAGCGTCGAAGCCGAGTATCTTGCGATTGGGGAAGCAACCAAGGAGGCACTGTATACGACAATTTCTCAGAGAGTTACACGTTCTAAATTCTAACACGGCAACCACATACAATGATAATCAGGGCGCACAGCAGTTGGCCAAAAATTCGACACATTTTCCAGGACTAAACACATCGACATCAAGACATCACTTCATTCGAAAATGTGTTTCGGAAAAGTCAGTGGAATTGAAATATTTACAAACATCTGAAAATGCCGGCCGACATGTTTACCAAACCGCTACCAAGATCCAAATTTCAACAATTTACATGGGAACTGAATTACGGAGTTGAAGAACTAATTCGAGGGGAAGTGTGAAAATGCGATTTAGTCGTTACTCCAAAACAATCCCGTCCTGTTATTATTGTTGACAATATGGTTTGTTTACGTGTTGACAGCAATTTGTTTAATTGTTCAGAAATTACATTCTTGTGTTGTCTCTTGACCTGCGTACTCTGTACTAAACATATTACTTTCAATTTCAGTAGACTGTGATATGCTACACACGATGGTTAATGAGAATAGGTGAAACGATCGAAAATTGTCAGGATGGATACGTAGCAAATCAAAGGTACCGAACCCCAGTGTAGCCAACGCAAAATTTTTTTTTATAGAGCGTTTATTTGTTAATATATCAACTAGTTACAACTGAGGTAATATACAGGCAACTATCTAGATATTTACTTTACATAAATTCCGCAATATTATACGAGTGTTAGTCCATTGACAATACACCACATTTCAGCTTCACATCAGCATCCAAGGTCCAATGGCTTGGTCCTTTTCAGGCGTCGGTTTACTTGGGAGTTGTCAAGAAGCCTAATGGCTTCTGGGTTGGTATGAGCAAGAAGCCTCTTTTCGTAGTTCCTTGCGTATCTTTTAATGACATCGGTGACTCTTTCGATTTGGAGGTCCTTGTGGAGGTCATCATTACGAATGTACCATGGAGCATTCACAATACTCCTTAGTACCTTATTTTGGAATGTTTGAATTATTTTCAAGTTACTTTTAGCTGTACATCCCCATAGCTGGATACCGTAGGTCCAGATGGGCATAAGTACTGTTTTGTATAACAGCAATTTATTGTGCAAACTGAGTTGTGAATTTCGGCCCAACAGCCAATAAAGTTTTCTATACCTGATTGATAGCTCTTCCTTTTTTTCTTGACATGTTCTTTCCACTTCAGCTTTGCATCTAAGGTCATTCCTAGGTACTTAGCTGAGTTGGAAAATTGGACTGTGCACTGATTCAGATACAAACGAGGGTTTGTAATTTTTTTATTCGTGAAGTTCACATGAGTAGACTTAGTTTCGTTTAGTTTGAGGCGCCATTTTCGAGTCCACTCTCCAATGGCATCTACGCAAAATAACGTACAAAGGAACGAAAAGTTTTGAGCCATACATCCTGATAATAAGTGCTTTGGTGAACTAGAAGGAGAACTCAAAAGCACCGAGGTGATACTTTCTCGTCTAAGAAAGTCGTAAACTACATTTTACTGGGTTAACAAAGAACAGGAGTGAAGGATACGAATATTAAGTTCCTGACCAATTTTAATGATAATGGAACCTAAAACGCCTGCCTTGCATAACCAACGCGGGTGGTTACTTGGCATTAAATCTTGAAAATAAGAAAGAATTTCACACTCACCACTCATTTAAAAGTGAAGAAGCGTTAACGGCTCAATTGTTTGTTTTCTTAGGGAAACAAAAAACGATCCATTTTCCATGGATTGCAGGAGCCCAGAAATGTCCAACGTTGTAATGAGAGCTACAGAATTCTTTATATTATGTGAACTATTCACGATGTTTGTTGATTCATTTAAGTCATTATTATTTTATTGATTACTATCATTGTTATATTTGTTTCAGTTGGAAGTGTTCTTACTACACCTTCTCCTTCATTTACGGCTTGTGGTGCCTCTGGGACAAGCCCTGGCTTTGGAATATCGACGAATGCTGGACAAACTACCCTCACCAGGTTTGTAGTTGACAGTACTACTTTTACACGGGCTATTGCATTGCTGGTTTCTTATGTACAATATAGTTACTATATCCTACCAATCAGTACTCCCCCCTACTCCCGAAATGACTACAGACTTCTGTCTCAGAGTCTAGGAATCAGCTTGACAGTTGATTATACCAAATTATCTCAATGGTTATACCAAGTATCTCAAGAGTTCAATTTCGACGTTCATTAAAATATGAATTGCTTCACAAAAACGCTGCAAATTCTTTCACTGGGGTTTATTATTCAATTGGCTTGCGTTCATGATTTGAATTTCTACTAAGCTTTGGAGGGTGCGTGTTTCACAGGATGGAGCGATTATTGAATTTCAGGAGATATGAATGGAGCACGTAAATCTGTTCTCAACCAAAATACATATTTGGATTGATCAGTTGATCATATTTGTGTGCCTCCTGAAATTCAATAATCGCTCTATCCTGTGAAATATGCACACTCCAAAGCTTAGTAGAAATTCACATCATGAACGCAAGCCAATTGAATAATAAACCCCAGTGAAAGAATTTGCAGCATAATATCATGCCATACATCAGGAATGGTTTGAGCTACGGACCTGGGGAGAAGCTCATTCGATTCCCAATGGAAAGTTCTTCAAAAAAAGTCCAAAGTTAGGCCGCCTTGACTTTTTTTGAGGTTTTTAGGGATTTTACAAAACTTTGACAACCCTTAAAGGACACTTTAAATAAAGTGAGAGAGCTGGCTAACGAATTGGGGCGTTGTCGGACCAACATGGATTTTTCCTGAAATTTTCAGATTTTTTGCTCCAGCCGTTTGGGAGAAATCGTGCGTACGGACGGAAAAAAAGGCCTGTGGTGAAAACTAATCTATGGTGAAAGGTTTTCCGCGAATTGAAAATATTGCAGCGATGTAGCAGTTCGAATACGACGTACACGAGATTATTGCTAGTAATGGCGAAAAAGTAAAATTCCTCGAAAAACAAAAGACACCTGTTGTTTCGAATGAAATCACCGTCAGTTTACTCCTTTGCCACGTCAACCTTTATGATATTGTAATTCCACGAATTTTCAACTGACTCGATGATTGCGGAACGCAAACATCAACACCCGCCGAACCTGCGGAGATCCAGCCGGCAGCGGTGGTGAGGAAGTGGCTTCAAGCTACGTGCTCTTCACTGTTTAATTTGCCGCTCTCCGTCCCAACGTTGCCCTTGAGTATGTAAAATATTTTTGGAGGAACGAGGTGATGAATCACCTGCAGACACATGACAGATGGGGAAACTTAGAGCGAAATTGGTGTTGTGTACTTACTGACATTGTATACAGGGTGTCCCAGTAACTACGCTTCCACCCCTTATTTTCTCTAATTGTGGACGAAAAAAATTGGACCAATGCTATCTTAATTTTTTGCGTACAGCTCAAAAATGACAAAATCGCGCAGCGCGCAACCATGCGCACCCAAGATCAACTTTATTTTTACAAATGGAAACCCCCATTTTTTATTGCACATCCGAATTCTTCGGAAAATTTTGTGAACATTTGAAATATTAAACCATAATAAACAAACAATAATAACTGTATTAAACAACAATAAACCAAAATAACGCAAATGTTGGCACCATAAATCGGGCCATATATCGGGAATGGTTTGACCTACGGACCTGGAGAGGGGCTCAATCGATTCCTCGTGGAAAGTTCTTAAAAATCAGAGTTCAAATTTTTAGGTTTTTAGGGATTTTACAATACTTTGACAACCCTTAAAGGGCACTTTAAATTAAGTGAGAGAGCTGGCTAAAGAATTGGGGCGTCTTCGGACCAACGTGGATTTTTCCTGAAAATTTCAGTTTTTTTGCTTCAGCCGTTTGGGAGAAATCGTGCGTACGGCGGACGGACGGAAAAGTTTTTTATAGACGATTCGGATTCTACACCTTTTAGGGGTTAGAATTTGTTTTTTCAAGAGCGATTACAATGGTTTATTATTGAATTATAAACCAAAATCACAAAAGAGTGAGTTTTGGAAAAATTCACACAAAAAAGCGAATTTTGTGAAAATTCACACACAAAATCTAAATTTAATACTAATTCAGGAGTAAAAAATTTAATTTAACTCTAATTTATTGTAAAATCGAAAAATTCATATGAAATTTACTCCAATTAAAGTCAGATAATGGAGCTTGACATATTTATTATAAAATTGGCATTAGCAACATTAGCAATCAACCTATGGCTGTAAATCAATATTTTAAAGATTTTTCAGTCATTTCCAGGGCTTTTAGAACGAGCATACAGAGTGTAGGAGTTTCGAGCATATAAAAGAATAAAATTCACGAATTAAAAACAGATCGAGCGTAAATAGAGGTTTTATCGAGCATACCAATCCGAGCCCTAGTTATCAACAAGTCATCTTCACACCTCTCGGATTCTGACGAGAAAATCGACTCATTTTATTAATCTTTCGTTTGCCTATTTACTGTGCATCATCATGTTTTTGAGTATCCACTTTATAATGGTTAATTAATTATCAATTTTACTCATCTCCACATTGAGAGCCAAAATCACCGATAAACGGTGAGTTCTTGACTAAGAAAATCTATTATTTTGATAACATATCTTCGCTGTTGTTCACATTTATATAACTTGAGACTTTAAAAAATTGGTTTCAAGAGGAACTCTCTTGATACTAAATAAATACCCGGTATTTATGTGGGGAAAACCCCAAGTTAAGGGTCTTTTTGTTTTTGGTTTATTATTCAATAATAAACCATTGTAATCGCTCTGGAAAAAAAAATTCTAACCCTCCTGAAAATTTCATGGTTTACGTTTCAAAGGGTGTAGAATCCGAATCTGCAATAAAAAATTTTTCCGTCCGTCCGCCGTACGCACGATTTTCAGGAAAAATCCATGTTGGTCCGACAACGCCCCAATTCTTTAGCCAGCTCTCTCACTTAATTTAAAATGCCACTGAACGGTTGTCAAAGTTTTGTAAAATCCCTAAAAACCTCAAAAAAAGTCAAGGCGGCCTAAATTTGGACTTCTTTTTAAAGAACTTTCCATGAGGAATCGAATGAGCCCCTCCCCAGGTCCGTAGCTCAAACCATTCCCGATGTATGGCACGGTCTTATGCTGCAAATTCTTTCACTTGGGTTTAGTATTCAATTTCATTCATTTGGCTTGCATTGATGATTTGAATTTCTACCAAGCTTTGGAGTGTGCATGTTTCACAGGTGATAGAGCAATTATTGAATTTCAGGAGATATGCATAGAGCACGTAAATCGCTTCTCAACCAAAATACCTATTTGGATTGATCAGTTGATCATATTTGTGTGCCTCCTGAAATTCAATAATCGGTCTATCACCTGTGAAACAAGCACACTCCAAAGCTTAGTAGAAATTCAAATCATCAATGCAAGCCAAATGAATAACATTGAATAGTATTCGTAGTGTTTTTTAGGATTCCTCACATCTTGAAACCTAAGACAAGAAATGTTGATGGAGGGTAAACATTTTTGTTCTTGGTCGATTACAATCTTCATCAAAGAAAACGAACCATCATTCTAGATCACCGTGTTTTGACTTCCTCGCTCCCTTCCAGGTTCTGTTTTATGTCGCAGTAAACTAAGCAAACCATAATTCACGGGGTCGTTTGTGTTTTTCATCGGAGGTGCGATCTCGACAGGAAACAGGAAGAAATCATTGTTTCTCACCATCGAGGAAACTGCGGTCCGATAACCCAATGCCCGGCCAATCCGCTGACGAATCTGCTCCTTAATTCGTAAAAAGTCCCTGTCGTGCATGAGTCACCAACTAATGAGCGAACATTTTTATCAAATCACAGTTTTCGAGAGGATAGATTGTTGACCATTCGATGTTAAGTAGTATTCTCCTAGCCATAATTATGGATTCAAACTTTTATGATTTCCTACTCTGGGGTATATTTGTTTCCCAAGATAATCTATCAACGTTAAAAGAGGTTGGAACATTGATAATTATTGCAATAAATACCGATTTGATTGATTTAACTCGAACTTGAATGAATTCAACAAGAAATGTCGCATTGTTGATGATGACATATGAAATAACTTAGAGCATTGTTGTAGTATCGATGGGTGCATACAGAATGGAATTGCGTTAAAAGCACAAAAAGGGAGCAAAGAAAACAAAAGCAGGTAGGGAGATGATGGTGAACAGTGTAGGGCAGCGGTTTTAGGTACAAAGATGTCAGCAAAAAAAGCAAGCCAATTCGTTTTTGTCAATCTGATCAACAGGCGAAATTGAATTTAAAATGCAAATATGCAATTGCTTCATCTAGCAGGTAACCAAGAATCGTAAACCCGAAAATATTCAGTTAAAAAACCGCATCTGAGTCTTCTTAAAGTTCATTGTAAAAATTATGGAATGGAGTACATAGTAGCAGCACTAACTTTGCCGTTATTGATAATTTATCATGGACTGCAGAAGAAAAAACGCTGCAAATTATTTCACTGGGGTTTATTATTCAATCGGCTTGCGTTCATGATTTGAATTTCTACTGAGCTTTGGAGTGTGCGTGTTTCACAGGTGATAGAGCGATTATTGAATTTCAGGAGGCACACAAATATGATCAACTGATCAATCCAAATAGGTATTTTGGTTGAGAACAGATTTACGTGCTCTATGCATATCTCCTGAAATTCAATAATCGCTCTATCACCTGTGAAACATGCACACTCCTAGAAAGCTTAGTAGAAATTCAAATCATGAACTCAAGCCAATTGAATAATAAACCCCAGTGAAATAATTTGCAGCGATTTTTATGGTTATCAGAATGCATCAACCCGTGTATCGGCTACAAAGCCTTTTAGGAGTTCACTCCAGTATCCACATTACTACATGACTACGTCACTAGGTTACTGATATCAACACAAAAACAATAATAAACCAAAATAACGCGAATGTTGGCACCGTAAATCGGGCCATACATCGGGAATGGTTTGACCTACGGACCTGGGGAGGGGCTCATTCGATTCCTCGTGGAGTGTTCTTCAAAAAGAGTATAAATTTAGGCCGCCTTGACTTTTTTTGAGGTTTTTAGGGATTTTAGAAAACTTTGACAACCCTTAAAGGCCACTTTAAATTAAGTGAGAGAGCTGGCTCAAGAATTGGGGCGACCAACATGGATTTTTCCTGAAAATTTCATCTTTTTTTCTCCAGCCGTTTGGGAGAAATCGTGCGTACGGCGGAGGGACGGAAAATTTTTATTGCAGATTCGGATTCTACACCCTTTGAAACGTAAACCATGAAATTTTCAGGGGGGTTAGAGTTTTTTTTTCAAGAGCGATTACAATGGTTTATTATTGAATAATAAACCAAAAAAAAAAAAAAAAAACAGGATACGTGACGAAATTGAGGTTTAATGACAGAACGAGGAACACGAGATACAGGATGAAATGAGAACAGGGGGTTGAAGCTTCTGAGGCTACATCTAGGAATAATTAAGTACGATGCTAATGTGGGATTATTCCCTCCTAAATCCAATATTCCCCCTCTATCCTACATTAGTTTCATTTCAACGACTAGTGTCCTAAACAGTGGACGATTTCAAATTTATCACCTTAATCAAATACTAGACCCAAATTTACAATCAGTCTTTAAACACGTATGTAATCACATGGATATTTCAATATGACATCTCATTTAATACAAAGATATTATTCAAAAACATGAAAGTTATCGACTAAATATTCAAGTTTCAAGTACATTCAAGTTCAGCATTTTTCTAAATTTTTCGAATTTAATTTTAGGAAGACCTTTAGTAAATATATCTGCGGGTTGTTCCGCTGTAGGTACATATTCTATTTTAAATTTATTTTGATCAACTAAATCTTTGACAAAATGAAAACGCACGTCTATGTGCTTGGATCTTTTAGTTTCCCAAGTTTTTGCCATTTTTATGCACGATTGATTATCTTCATACACGATAATTGGTAGCTTACAGGTAACAATATGACTAACAATACATTCCTTGATGCAATCTGATAGAGATACATGTTCTTGTGTATTTCAGAAAATGACTCGTTATATTAATCATTCGTTCGTCTCTTTCAGAGCATTGACACCGACGTTTGGTGGTACTACATGATCTCACTTTCATTCTACTGGTCCCTCACCGTCTCTCAGTTCAGCGACGTGAAGCGTAAGGATTTCTGGCAGATGTTCGTCCACCACATAGCGACCATCGCCCTCATGGCCTTTTCCTGGGTCGGCAACCTGTGCCGAATCGGAACCCTCGTTCTTCTAGTACACGATTCCGCAGACATCTTCCTCGAAGTAACTAACCTTTCATCATATTTATTCATTTTATGGGCAAAGCACAAAATCAAGTACAAAAACGTAGTAGATCACCTCGAAGTCAGGAGAACAGTCTGACATAAGCCAGGCTGTGCTTCTTAGAACAAAGAGCTGTGGGAGGTATTTTAATATTCATGGCAATAGGTGGAGATGCCAGCAAAGTATACCTAAATGAAGCGTCTTGAATTAAAAAATAAAAATAAATAATTATGATGCAGCAAAAACATGTGGATCTTCCTGCCAAAACAAAGGTGAGAAACGAAGCGACAATCTCCATTGCGTCTTCAGAAACTTCTGTTATAATGCGACCAATCATAGTCGCGTATAAAATCGCAGGAACCATTTCAGGAATTTCTATCTGTTTCTCTGTTCTTCTTCCCATTTTTCATCGTTTCTTGTCCCTTTCCCAATTTTTAAAAAATGCCTTGCCCTCTAATTTGTTTTTAGTTTATTAGACACGGCATTCTCTCGAGTTAGCGAGTTTCCTTACAGATTAATGATTGAAATAGCACTCTCGCTATCTTCTACGATGCAGTGCTTCTCGCAGAAAGCCTTGATGATCTGCAGTAGTTGTTGACTGCTGTATCCCAATCAAGTGGCGAAAGAGGCCTGAATATCAATATATCCGAAACCAAAAGGACGGTGGTGGGCAAGGCAGACTGGGGTCGTCAGGACCTGCTCCTGAATGGGCAGGTGGTGGAAGGAGTAAGCCGTTTTAGATAACTGGGACTTGACCTCTGGTTGTGAAATAGTATGCAGAATTGAAATTACCCGGCTGCATTCGCCTCTTGGAAGCCACTGTTATCCAACAGATTGCTGTCCAACTCGGTTGTAGTGTTAAAATCTATGTCTGGTCTATCTTACTTTATGGCTGTGAGACCTGGACATTGAAAGTTAAGTGCATGAACAAGCTGGAGGCATTCGAAATGTGGTGTTATCGTCGCATGCTAAGAATCTCCTGGGTCTCACTCACGACTAAAGAGCAAGTGCTTCGAATGATGGGACAGGAAAGAGAGCTGTTGGCCGGGATCAAGCGCCGCAAGGTGGCTTATTTTGAGCATATTGTGCGTAGTCCAAAGTACCAACTTCACAGGTTGATAATACAGGAGAAGATTGAGGGAAGATGATGGATAGGAAGAAAAACGATGCCATGATTTCGAAATGGTAGACTGGATTGGGTGTGGAGTTGTTCCGTGCGGCGGCTCACACAGACCCATTTGGAGAGATGGTTGATTCGGTGGGATAGCGATTCGCCTACGCTATTTATTGTTGCGAAATAGTTGTAGATTCGTTTTTTGGTATGCGGATTGGTACAACCTTTTCTATAAATACGTTAGTGAGAGTTTGTGGGTTGATTTGGAAGCGAGCGATTTGAGTGATACCCTGAGCTGTGTGGTAATGAGGGTGGCTGAGCATGAGCGTAATGTTAATATGAATCTTGTCAATAATACTGAGCGATTTGACCTATATCAAAATCTCCTAAGATCAGTAGTTTGTGTAGATATGACAGGACGGGGAGGCTCTGATATGGATTTGAGCATTATACGCTGGGTTTTTAAGGTTAGAGGGGAACTCCTAAGCCTGAATGGTGCTCCTATGAGCAGCAAGAGGAGCCCATTGTGCTCCATGTGTAATTTGCAGGAGAGGGAGGATTTTTATCATTTTTTGGGCATTTGCCCGATACTTGGTGAATACAAGAGAAATTTTTTCTACAAATCCTGTCATACCCGAGAAGAGATTCTCGATATCCTGAATAGTAGCGGAGAGTGGGATAAGGTGGCCAAATACTGCAAATTAAGTTGGAGTTATCGGAAATTTCTGATTACAGAGTTTAATTTTGATTAAAGCTAACTTTTTCCTATATAATTATTTACCTGAAATGTTTTGCATGTTTGTTTGAAACTCAAACTTTAATTCCATTTATTCATTTTCAATTACTCCCTAATTTAATTTTATCGACGAATCCCAAGCAGACGTGCTTCATTGCTCTATAAGCTATAGTTCATAAGAAGTGTATTTAATTTTTATTCATTTTTGTACAATAAAGCTTTCTTCTTCTTCTAGTTGTAGATTTTATTTTTGAAATTCGCTCCATCTCAACGGCAGACACCCTGTTTATCTGATGTTTCCATAAATTACTGTAATTTACAGCGGTAAATTGCTCGCATACCCCGCTCGTGTTCTTCTTGTAAGTGGTTCGCGAAATCGGTTGATGGTTACTGAATGGTTAATTGCCGGATATTCTGTCAAGATTTTGTAGATAAGCTTGAGTGGGTTGAGTTCATTATAATAAAACGAGGCCACTTCCATTTATTTTATCAACGCTAGTTTTTCTGCTATTGGTGACACATTCATTTTACGGTGCTTGTTTCGTAATATTGCAGTGGAAGCGGATTCGAATAGAAATAAGAAAATGTTCATATAAATTTAGAATTGAGTAATAGGAAAATAGGTTTTTCAAAATAAAATAAATTAATTCTCTTATAACGAAACATATAATGATGAATGCATTAAAAAATTAAAATCAGAGCTCTGAAAGCAGTATAAATAGAAATAAAAATATTACTTTGAAAAGGTCTCAAAACAAAAAACGTCTGCCAAGTGGGTGTGGCACATAGCCTCCTCGTATCCATAACATGACTGTATAGATCATTGAAAATTATTATTGACTAAATACATCAGTCAGAGTTATGCGTGTAACGAACAATCATGAAACTTATTATTGACCAACATCAAACCGGACAATCCCTGAAAATTTCATCGAAATCAATCATGAACTCCCGGAGTTATGCGTGTAACAAGGATTTCACGTTTGCGGATGCGCAGAGGCTACTATTGATCCGGGGGTCATGAAACTTATAGGGGACCATCTACACATCAAACCGAACAATCCCTGAAAATTTCATCGAAATTGGTCAAGAACTCCCGGAGTTATGCGCGTAACAAGGATTTCACGTTTGCGCATGCGCAGAGGCTACTATTGATCCGGGGGTCATGAAACCTATAGGGGACCATCTACACCCCAACCCGCACAATCCCTGAAAATTTCATCAAAATCGGACTATAACTTCGTGTAGTTTTGCCCGTAACAAGGATTTGCTGACGGACACACAGACAGACACGGAACCAAAATTGTTCAGAAAGGTCTAAAACGCAAAATGCGAGTGGAATTTTTGATTTTGGAGACAAAAAAATTTTCACATTCCGAAAGTGAAAACAATGCTTCCGCTACCTTGGTAGAGTCTGAAGCAAAATTTTGCGTGTATTTTAAATGAGTGTAGATCCCTCACGTCACGTGTTTGTAGGGCACGTGCTTTCGTCTGTCAAACCTAACTATGAATGAATATCTCAATACAAAAATATGTTATGTCCAGGTTTCTGTACATTTTGGGGAGTCGTGGTTCCGAAACGCTCCTTTCTGTCTGAACATATTTTTGAGCTCGATATCCAATAAACTGAGGATATTATAAAAGAGAATGAAACGAAGGAAATCGTTTTTGTTCATAGTAAAATGTTTGACTAGGTGTTTGTATAATTACTTTGTATCTGCCGTTGCTATTGTTTTAGAGTATTTTAGTGTCTTGGTGGTTTTAGTGTTGAGATGGATGGGCAGCGTCGGTCGTTAGATTGCTTGTGTTTTTACTATGTAGGTCTTATAATATGACAATTATCTTTAATTCTAATATTTTCAAAGACAAACGTGTGGTTATTGGATAAAGAATGTTGGGCCAATGCACACCTGTTAATATTGAGGTTTATGTCGGATTTGTGTTCTGAGAGTGTTCAGATTTTGCCCAGAGGAGAAAGCATTGTTATAATGTAATTTGTGTGTTTTAAAACCCCCGGCGAAAACCAGGCAACATTATGATGACAAATGCTCAGTGAAATGCTTGACATCTATAGGGAATTTCAGTTTTTTAGGATGAACAAGAAGAGAATTAGCTCAATTAGCTAACCGGACAGGACATTTTATCATTGGGGGATGCAAAATTTAGGGTAATTTGCACAGAAAATATTGACGCTGACAGCTAAGAATGATTTAGTCACAAAATTCATATTCGCTTTTCCCGCTTTCTGAGTTCTGTTCATGATAATTGAGTGAGTCATCATTCTGCATTGGCTAAATGACTCACAAGGTGACATTTGCAGTAAGGAACTAATTAGATGAGTTCATACAAGCAGGTCAAGCTATTATATCCTTATCAATGTTTTGACGTTGTTATCCAGAACCTACCTAAAACCGGATATCCTTAACTTTATGGAATTTTTTTGCATTTGCTGACGGAATATTGCAATAGCGAATCCCCCTAACCGCTATTTGAGCTAGAATTCTAGATCGGTTTAGTATTTGAAAATATTTCAGCTCATTTTGGTTTATATTCCGTCCGACAACGCCCCAATTCTTTAGCCAGCTCTCTCACTTAATTTAAAGTGCCCTTTAAGGGTTGTCAAAGTTTTGTAAAATCCCTAAAAACCTCAAAAAAAGTCGAGGCGGCCTAAATTTGGACTTTTTCTGAAGAACTTTCCATGAGGAATCGAATGAGCCCCTCTCCAGGTCCGTTGCTCAAGCCATTCCCAATGTATGGCCCGATTTATGCTGCCAACATTTGCATCCACATGCACTACATCACTAGATTACTGCGATCAAAACAAAAACACCAGCGTTTTTGGCAGTAACCTAGTGATGTAGTGATTGTGGATACTGGAGTGAACTCCTAAAAGGGTTTATAGCTGATACACGGGTTGAAGCATTCTGATATGCATGCTCCGTCTAACGAAATTTCAAATTTTCAAATATAATATTTTTCTATTGTAATCGCTCTAGAAAAAAACGCCGCAAATTCTTTCACTGGGGTTTATTATTCGATGATTCATGATTTGAATTTCTACGAAGCTTTGGAGTGTGCGTGTTTCACAGGTGATAGAGCGATTATTGAATTTCAAGAGGCACACAAATATGATCAACTCTCCAAAGCTTAGTAGAGATTCAAATCATGAACGCAAGCCAATTGATTAATAAACCCCAGTGAAAGAATTTGCAGTGTTTTTTCTTTATGGAAACAGTGTGACTGGAGGGGACAATAATGATAAACTGTTATTTCTTCACTCTATTCATCTGATTTCTTCCGAATTAAATTCTAGTATAGTTGTTAAAGGAGTAACGGCATTTTTTATTTTTCTGTTGGGAGGGGGTAATAGACGATCCATTCAGCTAATTCATGGAGCGAATTCAGCCGACATTGTTGGTTATTTGTTGTTCGATTTAGAACTTAGGTCTTGTTTTGAATGATATTCAATACACCAGATTGTAGCATATAATAGGTTCATTTTTCTTTTTTGGAAACGTTTCGTCCCGTTATGGGGACATCTTCAGTCCTGCATACAGCATAAAACATTCGTCAATTTTCACTAAGGCTTGTTTCTATCACATGTATTTTTATTCTCTATTATGACTGTCATTCTTAATAAAATTAAATTTTTCTCACCGGTCACTATGTCATATTTAAGTGTGCGTATCTAACCAACATCATTCTGGTCAACACTCACATGTTATTGTTGGAGTGATTCTATCCTACAGGGAAAGAGTTAAGTTTGTTAGTTAATATAGTAGTAACACTCATCATTTATATTCAGCTTTATCCTTTGTTATGTCTGAAGTGGAAAGATATTCCAAATCTATCAAATTTAATTATGCATGCGGATTGATAGATATATTTGTTGTGAATACGTAAAAACCTAGTACGGGGAAATCCCTCTAATGCACGTATCACTTTTTTCCCCAACAGAGGGGATTTTTAAGTTTTATCTAACTTCGACCAGTGAGTAATCACCATTTGAATTGCTTTTGTTCTTCCTTTGGTTTCAATAAATCCAAAACGAAATGGAAACAGTTGACAGATGCTTTTGATTGTCTCTCCTCTATATTCAATTCAGAGTTTCAACAGATTCACATTTTACCTACTAATGTCATTTATTTAAAATTTTCAGGCTGCAAAAATGGCAAAGTATGCGAAGTATCAGAAACTATGCGATTCCATATTCGGCCTTTTCACGGTTCTCTGGCTCGTCACGAGGATCGGAATTTATCCAGTCTGGATCCTGTACAGGTAATGACATTTTAAATCAACATTTTCAGGAATAAGTGACATCTTGACTTTTTTTGTGCTGAAATCTGGTAATCGATTCTAGAGCTCATATCCAATGCCTTGTAGATTTTGGTTTATTATTCAATAATGAACCATTGTAATGGCTCTTGGAGAAAAAAATTCTAACCCTCCCTGAAAATTTCATGGTTTACGTTTCAAAGGGTGTAGAATCCAAATCTGCTATAAAATTGTTTCCGTCCGTCCGCCGTAAGCACGTTTCCTCCCAAACGGCTGGAGCAAAAAAATCTGAAATTTTCAGTAAAAATCCATGATGGTCCGACAACGCCCCAATTCTTTAGCCACCTCTCTCACTTATTTTAAAGTGCCCTTTAAGGGTTGTAAAATTTTTGTAAAATCCCTAAAAATCTCCAAAAAAAAAAAAAAAAAAAAAAAACCAAGGCGGCCTGAATAAAGACTTTTTTGAAGAACTTTCCATAAGGAATCGAATGAGCCCCTCCCCACGTCTGTAGCTCAAACCATTCCCGATGTATGGCATGATCTTATGCTGCCAACATTGCATCCACATGCACTACATCACTAGGTTACTGCGATCAAAACAAACATAAGAGTTTTTTTTTTTTTTTTTTTTTTATCGCAGTAACCTAGTGATGTAGAGAATGTGGACACTGGAGTGAACTCCTAAAAGGGTTTATAGCCGATACACGGGTTGAAGCATTCTGATATGCATGCTCCGTCTTACGAAATTTAAAATTTTCAAAAAGAATAGTTTTCCATTGTCATCGCTTTTGGAAAAAAAAAACACTGCAAATTCTTTCACTGGGGTTTATTATTCAATTGGCTTGCGTTCATGATTTGAATTTCTACTAAGCTTTGAAGTGTGCGTGTTTCACAGGTGATAGAGCGATTATTGAATTTCAGGAGGTATGCATAGAGCACTTAAATCGGTTCTCAACCAAAACACTTATTTGGATTGATCAGTTGATCATATGTGTGTGCATAATTTTGAATTTTAAGGTGTTGGGGGGGGTTTAGTTAGCCAAGATGGGAATACCGAAAAAGAAAAAAGAAAATCGTCGTCAACGTGGAGAGAAAATGCCCCTGTTTTGACCGTTGGGGTTTTGCATAAAAATGTCGATGGCCGCCATTCGAATCATTGTAAAAACTTTGTACAAAGTTGTTTCACAACCCTCCAGTTGAGAAAAACCCCACGATATCGCGTTCAAACTTCATTTTCTCTCTCAAATTTGTATGTTTTAGTGTACGTTCACAATTCACAAGATTAATTGAATCAACAAGCATTTGAATAAGTAATAGGTGGCTTAAAGATTTTGGCAAATTTTTCTTTTAAAACTGTATTTTCATCTGAAAAATGTTTGTTAAGCGTTAAGGAGGTAGGTATCAACTTTTCAGTGTTAATACGTAGGAGAGGGGTTGGAAACCACCCACGTCACACATTATATAAATAAGCACATCTGATATCACCATAACTAAATGAAATCGTGAACTTAACTTGTATTAACGTAATTAATTAGTAATAATTCTCTTTTTAGCACTACTATCAGAGCTCCTCGGATCGTCAACACAATGTTTCCAGCGTACTACATTTTCAACGGGTTACTCCTCCTTCTCCTATGTTTACATCTCTTCTGGACGCATCTAATCCTGAAGATAGCGTACATTGCTCTGATGTCCGGCCAGTTAGAAAGGATCATGCAATTACAAGCTGTCTGCATTTGTACACGCTATGATGTGCTTGCAATTGTGGGCAGTGTATCATGCTCACTTACCTATTGTAATTTCCAGGTTCTAAAATTAGAACATCGATGGACGTATTACAAACAATTTTATTAAAATAGAATGCGCTTATTTTATTTTTATTTTATTTGAATACACGGGCAATGCCCAATTACATAATTATAACAAAAAGATGAAGATATCCGCACGTGCAGTCATTCATAGGTCAATGATATCATAACTCTCCACTGATAATGTTCATTACGTCCTTAATGATTTTAGCCCGAGAAACATTGAAGATATCAATATCCCGGAGGTATATATTTGCCAACCTCATTATCCGGGGAGCGGGGGAGTTAAACATGTAGTTTGTACGCAGGAGGGGAACTTGGAAGAGGTCGCACTAGTTGTGCGGCATGGCACCCGGAAAGAGAGCGATGAAAGAAAGTCGCTCAGGAGCTTTCTGCCATGAATGGCGAGGCACAGTTTGTAGTCCTCTGGGTCCTTGTTAGCCCTGATGGTGTCCAGCGAAGAACAACCTATGATATGAGCCTCTTTGGGTGTAATTGGAACGCAAGGCAATATTTTGCTGGGATTTTGCCTGTAGGTGTTGTGCCCCGAGGGAATGGGAGCAATTCGAAGGCAAGGGGGAGAAGGGGTGATTGCAGGGGCTCGTCAGTAGAGTCAGGGCTGAATCACAACCACGATCTGCTACCATGTAACAAGGGAGATGATGGAATAGTTAAGTTTGCCCCTTCCAAGGGCTGAGGCAATGCCTACAACACCCAGAGGATATCCCAGAAGCTCTATGGCGCCTGCTATATCTCCAGAAGCGGTGAACTCGAGAATCAAAAGGGGAATTATCCATTTTTATCACAAACTGTATCGTCTATTTATCTTTGCGTTTTGAAAATAGTGGTGGGGGAGTACCTACCTTCTTCATGTATTGCCTCAAAGTTGAAAGTTCTGGCCACATTTTCATTATTGATCCTCTCTCCCACATCATATTCTTAGTTTACACTATTTTATTTTGTATTTGGCTTTTTTCCACAGATGGAAGGCGACATCAGAAGCTCCTCCAGTGAAGATTTATCAGACGCGTCAACCGCCTCGACGAACCACACGAAACCCAAAGCCAACTGAGTGAAAATGACTTCTTAAAACTATTAGGTATCACGCGCATGGTACCACCCAGTAGGAGTGGGTACCTATGTTACATAAATAAGTTGTAATTATTCATTTTATTTGGTTCACTTTTTTTGTTGTTGTTGATTTTCCGAAAGTTTTCGTGATCCCAAATCGTTTAGGTACCTATTGTTTTTCTTACTGTTGTTGCCGGGAACGCGTCCCCACTGAAGTGCACTCTAAAATTTCCCAAGTTATGTGTGTGCTGTAACTTTGTAACTTAACTAACTTACCAGGAGAGATATATATACACATGTTCTCGTTTATATATGTTCCTCTACAAACTATTCCGGTTGGCTATCAATTTTAGGTTGATTTTCTCGAGGTTATGGCTATTTTTTAATAGAGTTTTCCTCCGTGAGGCCACAGGAAATATTGCACATTTGAGTTCCTTAGTTGTATGGATTCTGATACATGAATATTACATATGTTTTTTTCAGTTAGGGCAGTGTATTTTTGATCATAATGTTAATGTTCATTATAATCTACGTGGATAGGTGAAGTTCACAGAGCTCTTACAGCAAATTTTGAATAGAACACTTGATATTAAGATTATAAAATATTCTGTCCCACACCTGAAGAAATCCAATGGCTTAAAATTCGTCGATATTACCTCAATAGTAATATTTCAACTAAATGTTTCTTGTTTTTCTGTACATCTTACCCTCAGTACACCTTGCTACAGCTTTCAATTATAATTAAAACTACAAATATTTAGAAGTTGGATTTTTATGATGACTTCATTCGATCCGTTTGGATTAGTTCTGTAAACAGTGATTCTCAAGTCCCCCTCTACTATTAGCTTCCCTCGACTAAAACAATGTTTTTCGAAGCTGTTCAAGTGCATAACCAAGTGTAAACATGTTAATAAGAAATACTCAATCCGATGATTCTAATTTTGATCAAAACCTGTGTAGTTAGGCTCCTACATCATTACCAACGGAAATACCATTCCCAGTTGTTCTTCCTCTATATTTAGTTTTCTGGCCTACGCTATAAAACTCTTTAAAATCCTGAAGAAAAGGAAAACCGTCATATGGAATTGAGATGAAAAACATGTTTCACACAAACGTAATAAACTCTAATTTGGAAAATATTTACCTGAATGAAAGTACACACTAGAAATGCCTTCACAGTTCCATGATTTTGGATTTTATTGATCCATCTTGAAAACAGGTACAGAGTGCTGGTTTTGGGCGATTCTTCTTTCCTTAAACCGTAGATGTTTTGAACCTTTTTTTTTTTTTATTAAAAACCACAATCTACTGGGCCCGCAACATCGATTCTCTATTAATCTGGAAATGGGGTGTGATAGCACCGATAAAACCTTAATCGCATATTTGTGTGCTAATTACCTATTCGCTTTACTTAATTATTAACAGTAACTCTCAATGGAATGCCCACCATTCACTAGGCAAACCTATTTCGATGCTCTAACCATCAATCAAAAGTGTCCACGTCAAATTCGTCAGCGCTACAACTTTTGATTTCTCAACTGCGTGGGAAGATGTCTGCCAAGACGTTCCAGAAACTAACCATTTACATCGTCGATTGTCTTCACTTTCATATCCATGGACGTTGATTATTATTTATTGTTGCTAGGACACTACTGTGTAAATCTTTTCTTGAATAAGCTGTTTGGAATATGTTTAATACCGTAAAAGATTTCCACAATGATTATGATTTCTGGTTGAATTCGTCCATCATTCTCCCCATACGCCTAACCAAAAGCCTTCTAAATAATCAGTGAAAAATGACTTTGTCGAAAGTCTCCCACAGCATTAATCAAAGCCCATTCGCTGATAATAATAACATTTCCAATAAACATCCCATTAAATCGTTTCTTTATATTAAGAATTGTTGCGTTATGCCTTCTCTCACTCAATATTCCGCTAAGCCAGCCAGAAAGGATTGTAGAGGAAAGGGAGAGAGTCTGAAAAATGAAAACTCGAGAAAGATATTGAAAGTATTATTGTGATGGATTACTTGTTTCACTGTTATTTTAAGATGGTATACTTTGTTAGTTTGAAGGATCTTAAAGGTTCATACCGTTGAATGTTGATAACGTTGAATTGGGACTATGATATAGGTACGTCAGGTGTGAAAAATTGCATCCAAATTAGTCAGCAAGGCTGTGTATGAGGGTTTCTATTTCACATATTGCTCTACCAAGAATGCAAATATCCTAATGTGAAATACTTCCTTCAGGCAGCTCTTGTATTTCCTGTTTCATTACTATTTCAAAGATGTATGCTTCATTTTGTCTGTAATTAATTTGACTCCAAAGCTTTGTGCTCCTTCTACCTCTATTTTGGTGGTTTACCTAATTTCCTGATTAGGTTGGTTATGGGTATATCTGAGGTTTCCTGTTGATAGCTGTCTTAAACCGAAGGTTGTTTCAATGCATGGTCCATACAAATAATACTTACCTATATGTCTGCAAAGGTTCAGCTGATGATGAAGGATACCCAAATGTTTATTCTATATTTTTAAAAGAAAGCAGATGAAATTCTTAGAAAATCCCACATAATTGCACTTTTATACGATACCTAATGTTCTTTATGCTGTGGCGCATACTACAAGGGTCATCCAGAAAGTAAGGTTACAACTGGTGGTAAAAATCGGAAAATGCATATATTTTATTCAAATTTGAAGGAAATGTAGCAAAATATGTCGTTATTTTTCTACATAATCGCCACCAACTTCAACACATTTCTTTAGCCTGGGCACCAGCTTTTTTATGCCCTCGTCATACACACTTCGCTCCAACTCCAAAAACCACTTCTGGACAGTTTCCTTCACCTCCTCGTCGTTGGAAAAACGTTTTCCACCCAAGAACTCCTTCAATTTGGTGAAAAGGTGGAAGTCCGAAGGCGCCAAGTCTGGTGAATATGGTGGATGGGTCACAACATCCCATTTAAACGACACAAGCAGGTCCTGGGTCTGGCGAGCGTTGTGGGTACATGGTCAGTTTTTCCGACACAATTTCACCCATAAGGCTTCGCAAGATGTCTGGGAACATTTCGTGAAGGGTGTCAAGGGTCAGCCGCCGATTACTGCGAATTTGATTGTCAATTTCCTGCAGAAGCTCTTCTGAAATGAGAGTCGGCCTCCCACTCCTTTCTTCGTCGTGTGTGTCGGTGCGACCTTTCTTAAAAGCCTAACCCACTTGAAAACATGCTGACGGGACATTACCTCAGGTCCATAAGTTTCCACAAGCTGACGATGGATTTCAGAGGCAGATTCGCGACGCAAAGTGAGAAACTTGATGACTGCCCAAATTTTGCATCGGCTGTACGTGGAGCAAACGGTTCCTGCAGAGGTTGACGGAATAGGCTGTTGTGACGATATTTCGTAACGGACTGATGAGGGCTTATTGCGACTACACGCAGTAATACCAACCCTGCAAAAAAATTGTTTGCACCTTCCAGGGAGTTTGTAACCTTACTTTCTGGATGACCTTCGTACATCATTGTTGAAACTTTAAAAATCTTTTTAAAATCCATTGTGAAGTGCGAATGGTGTCAACATTACCGTAATAAAATCTGCTTTAATTTAAAAATTGTAATTTCAAATGGTTCATCTTCCCAAGGGGGTTCAACTTAGCTCGTCCATCACATCTAGATATTAGGCAATACTACACTTCAGTACTAAGATCGTAATGAGAATCAATGTAATATAGTCAGTGCAGTAAACATTGAAAATCATCAAAATTAAACTACACCTTATTGAAGGGTGATTGCCTTGTGTCAAATAATTTCCGAGGTGAATATCCTTTCATTTAAAAATATATAAATTCGTTTTTCAAGTAAATGGGTCATTATTGCTCATTTTCTAAAGTTTTCTGGTAACTTATTGTATAATTCTTTTCAAGTAACCTGTCTTACTTCTTCCTGATTCCTGATCTTCAATTGGCGTTATACCCGATTGACGAATAGCTTTGTTTCATCAAGTTTCAGGGATTTTTGTAAGTCGCCTAACACAGTCCTATTACGTTAGTTAAATGTCTAGTGGTTAAGTACTTCAACATCACTTAAGGCCACTTCCACCTAACAATTAAACCCGTTTAAGCTGGAAGAGATTGAAAAAAAACGGGCATTCTCGAAAATGTTATTGACCACAGCGTTTTTCGGGTTCAGTCCCCTATAGATTCAGTTGGGTTTTGAACAGCCAAAATCCCTTATAACGTTGCTAGTCTTGGTTATTTGTTATTCCAAGTCAGCCGCTTCACTTTCGTTGTGAGTGTTGAACTTGAATTGGCATTCGCTAATGTTTTCCCTTTCGTTTAATGAGAATGTCTCATGTGAATGAATGACTTTGTCACCAGTACAGAAATATGGAACATCTCTAGTAATTGAAGTATTCTAATCGAGGCAAAATTACCGTACGTGATTAGATCGTGATACGGTTGATCTACTTAGATGATGTACCATTGATATCCCTTGCCATCGTTATCACTGCTCAATAGATTTCTATTTTCTCGAGGGTTTGCTGATTCGTAGTATTAGTTTGCTGAACATGCTTCTGTAATCTCAACTGCCCATAATCCTGGCCTGCCTGAGGATTCCAGTCCAGTTCGTCTTCTTCAATGGCATCAAGCAGGTTTCACATCCATCAAGCAAGCTATCCACAAAGTGAATTCGAGCAGCTGATTGGTTGGACATCAGGTGGGGAGTGGGAATATTTGCTTTTGAAGCAAACTGCGCGCATCAGATGGCGTAGTTCACTACTGTGCATACGGAATGGCGTCGGGAACTGAAACAGCTGTGGTAGGAAGCCCAGGAAACGAGTTGTTGGCCGATTCCCCTCCATCCCCTCCACTACTTTTTACTAGCTTCCCCTATCTGTATTTCCAAACGTTCTGGATGGATCTGAACCCTGCTTCAGTCTTTGGGAGGGTGTGGCTTACCCACCTCTACTTTCTGTGGAGAACTTCGGCCGCAATTAGCTCCTGATTTATTTATGCGCAATGTTCCTCATTCTTATTGCCTCAGGCCTATTCACGAAAACTTGCAAATCGCTGCTGATGTTCCAAGATACCTTGGAGGTTGCACATCCTTAGAGCAGGATCAATTCAACATTCTTATTAAAGGTAAGCAACTTGGTTTGCCTGATGCTACATTTCAAACAAGATTTATGGACAATCTATTTCCCGTAATCACAATCACATTTCCCGATGATCAAAGCAGAACAACACATTTGGATTAGAAATTCACCTTTTCATTTTGCTCTTGGAATAATTGGACTGATCGAATATTACAATTTCAACCAATAATACAAAATTAAGAGGAAAATGAGTCGGGCCGAGGGAAAGTTAGCTTCTATAGGGCAGAGACAAGGCGCTTATCATGGATTTAATCCTCCCAAATTAAACGGTGTATTTTCATGTTGATATTTTATACTTCTTTTTCATCAGAATTCTGATCTTGCTGTTCGGGTTTTATGCTTGTCAGGCTTGATGGAACAAAGCTAACACTCATAAAAATTCCTCATCTTGAGATGAGAAGATGGAACTCTCGAGTCAAAATCACGTACCTAACAAAATGATCATTGCAGAAATGTTCACATGAGCACCATGTTTTTTGGTGATTGGTTAGATGTATTCAGTTCTAATCATAAAACAATGACACTTTTCCTAAAACCTGTTTCAAGTGCTCAGTACTCAAACACACCTACCCAGTAGATGGCAATGTTCCCAGTATTAAACCCTAGTAAGTTAGTTTCGTTGTTATCCTTCGCCATTATTAGAGATTTTGTAATTATCATGCTTTCAGCGTACTACCGTCAGTGGCGTGACGTTTTTCAGCGGGGCCCCTCTCCATAATGTTTTTTGTGCGAAGCGTGCACTTCTTCAACGGTCATTGTACAATACGCTACGATAACCTAACTAAAAATACATAATATAATATAACAATTTAGCCTAACTTTACGAACTCGAGACTTCTAGTCTACATAGCAAACTTTTGGATGACTGTGTATCATAAAAGTCAACTTTTTCCCAGAGACACATCAGTTCCTTCAGTCATTTTCAAGTGTCAATATGGTATACAATTTATATTATAACGATTCGAATCAACATGATGAAAAACATTAAACTCCCGCAATCCGCACTAACCTCAAAATCTCAAAAGTTTGTTTACATTGTAACCACCGCTCAGGAGAAGGCGGGGATACCCGGGAGTGTAGGCCTACCCACGTAGTACGCAACTGTGACACCTTAGCTACTTAACACCCTTCCTCACCTGGTTATAAATAAAACCAAAAGATGATTGATCGATGAACCTACATTACCGTTGATGTTTATAAACTTGATGTTACATAATGGTATCTTTCTGTGTATCGCTAATTCCGCTTTATTGTTTAAAATTTAAAAAAAAAAATGAATTTTGCTAGAGCGGGCCCGTTGCGGGGGTGTACGTTACGCCACTGACTACCGTACCAAGAACGAACAGCTGTGTGTTTGATCCTACGGTTAGGAAACGTCATGATTACTCATTTGCTTTCCCTACCCTAGTTACTTCCCGCTAAAAATGCCATTGATGTTGTCAACTCTCCGTTGCTTGGCCACTTATTATTTTAGAGTTTAAGATCTTGACAAATTTGTTTTTGAGTTTGATTCCAATTCTTTTGAGTTTGATTTTACTTTATCCGTCCTATTACTCCCAGCACATTTTACGTTTTATGAATTCCATTCATCACATTCCGAAAATACTCCTCATTTGTGTTCCCTAATTGCACACAAGTTCCCCACACACAAATATCGATCACATCCTGTATTTCTTTGACTGAACCTTCTTATTTCGTAAAAATTAGACGTTTTTCTTATAGTCATCATTTATTTTCCTAGTTCTTTATTCTGTTGGTTGGTTCTTCAGAATAGTGCGAATGTATAGTTCTTGCCATTGTTTGAGGACTATATCTAGGTAAGTTGTCTTGCAAAGAAGGGATCAAAACGTATGATTTGAGTCGTATAATATTTTCGTCGCTTAATTTCTACCTTGCATTTGTCACCTGTTGAGTGGTTTTTGACTTCACGCTCCATGTTTAAAGTGCTCTTCAATTTAATGTTTAAAACAATTGTGCTTCTTCGAAAAGAAAAAAAAAAATGTGGTATATCTTTCCACGTGACAAATAATTAACTGTAGCAGTTTTAACCTTCCAAGGAAGACTGGTTTAATTTTAAGGATATAGGAGAATATCAAATTAAACAATATTCGAACAGGAGTGAAATGACAGTACCTAACCAAAATTTACCTAATGAAATTCCTTGATTAGATTGTTAACACAAGTTATTTTCCTATTTATTGTACGTTAGAGCTTTTGTACTACATCTTTGTCCATAAATTGTACATATTCTATGTAAAAGGAGGCTTAGGCTTTAGGGATCTAGATCTCAAAAAAAAGATGAGTTTATCCATTGTAATAATACAGAGAGAAATATAAAAATACAAACTCGATGAATTGGCTGTTTTTCTTTTTCAACTAGTCCACCGATTTTTTTTTTCCGTGATTTATTAATTGCAACTGAAAAATCAAATACGCTTCATCTAGATGAATATCGTCGTTTCGCATGTACCAAGGGGCTCCAACTACACTTCTCAGTATTTTATTCTGAAAGGTTTGGATTTTCTTAATATTTGATTTCTTGACACAGTCCCACATCTGTATCCCATAGGTCCAAATAGGGCGAAGGATCTGTTTAAATATAAGCACAGTTTGTTGTGAAGTGAGAGATGGGAATTTCTTCCCATTAGCCAATACATCCTTCTGTACTGGATTTTAAGTTCTTCTTTTTTATGGGTTTATTCCAGTTTAATTTGGAGTCAAGTGTCAAACCCAAGTATTTCTAACTGCTTCAGTATGCGGTATTTTATTCGAATTGATCTCAACATCCAAGATTGGGACTTTTCGGTTAGTGAAGTTGATGTGGGCTGATTTTGATTCGTTCAGCTTCATTCTCCACATCTTGGTCCACTTAGAAACCTCAGTAGTAGCCGTCTGTAGTTTGCGTGTTTCAGCTTCTATATCAGAGACTTTTTGGTGGACGACGACTAGGAAACCGTGGTCGCCTAGTTGAGGCGAGCAGTTGGATGCTAACATTTCCATGACGAATAACATCAAGGCTACTGGCTGTTGAAGTCACGTTTAACGTGACGTCAACATTCATTGTAAGTTGTATACTGTCATTATTGTGGATTGAAGTTTGTGTTATTGAGTTGAAGTTGTATTTTGTGGATTGTTGACAAACAACACGTTCGTTATTGATACCGCATGCAAAAAAAACTTGTACAATGCCAATAACAGAATATGTACCGATGAGAAATAGGTTAAATGGGTTATCAATATGGAAGGTTATGCCAACTCGTCAAGGAAAGACGTATAGGAGAACCGATTTCAAACGGTTCGTCATGATGGATGGGACGTCACGGCATCGTGCATGCGCAGTCTGCATTTTTCTCAAAACAGTACCGTCAACGTCGTCGCATGAACCACACCAAAAAGTCTGTATCATCTCCAACAGAGAGGATAGCCGTATCTTCTGCAAAGGTGGCAACAGTTGTGCCTTCTCGTTGGGGTAAGTCCCGCGTGTACAGGAGGTAGAGTACTGGCCCTAAGACACTCCCCTGCGGGACCCCAGCTTTCATGGGCTTCAAGCCGGAGTATTGGTCATCTTGCTTCACCCTGTCTATTTTCAAGATAGGACTTCAATAGTAAGCAGTACTGTCTTGGGAGATCCCTGTGCAGTTTGTACTCTAGTCCCTTGTGGCAAACCTTGTCAAAGGCTTGAGCCACATCCAAGAAGACACTGGCACAAATTCGTTTACCTTCTAGGGCTTTTTCAATGATGTTAGTGATCCTATGGACTTGATCTATAGTTGAGTGATGTTGTCTAAAATCAAATTGATGATCTGGAATCAATTTTCTTTCTTCTATTATTGGTTTGAGACGTTTTAGGAGCAATTTTTCGAATAATTTTGACATGACTGGAAGAAGGGATATAGGACGATATCCAGTTTTCTCGTTGAGTGATTTTCCTGGTTTGGTACATGGAGATGGTACATGCCTTAGCCTAAACGAAGCATTTATAATTTGTAGTAATTTTATTATACCCTTTTCAGGGAGCTCTTTAACAATGTTACCTGTGATCAAGTCGTATCCAGGAGTCTTTTTGGCATTGATGTTTCTCTTTATTTCTTCCTTGAGTTCTTTCAAAGTAACTGGTAAGATTTCTAGAGAATCCGATTTTTCTGTTTTTATAAAGACTTGGCCTGTTATTTTATTTGGTACAGGCTGAAGGGTGTCCAGCGAATTGAGTAGAAACCTTCGTAATTTGTACCTTTTAAGAATAGTGTAGTATCCATATATTTGCATATTTTTCCATGTTAATTTTCCATGCTGATGCGTTATCAAAACGCGGGAAATTGTTCATTTTGTGTAAAACCGATTTCTTCCACGAATAAAGCCTCTTTACTCAATCGAACGTCGTGCGAACATTATTACTTAAATCTTCATACATTACAAATAGGCAATAATTTAATTTGTCTGTCACACAAGACATTGGTACCTAGGCACTTGCCTACCTTAGTTCAAATAGAAAACACCAACCGCTGTAAAAACCCTTTATTTTTTCGTCGTAAAAAATGGCAACATAAAAATAGCCTCATTATAGAACGGTAGGGTTAAATAAAAACTCGAACATTAATGCAAATCATGTTTATTTTATTCAAGTTTCATTTCAAATAATTTCAAGAAACAATTTATGGAATCTGTCATTTGATTCAGGATGATTTCCATTCGTTTCCTTCTAAAAGTATTTCGTTTTATTATTTTCAGAAGTTGAACTTTTTTATCGACAACAAAATAAACATGTTTTTTCCTCTTAAACTATCTGATCTAAGTTTATAAAACTCAAAAATCACGTATGGAGCCTTAGTTGGTCCTGCATCCTCGGCATCACTTTCAATCAATCATATTTGATAAGAACAGTAGTTTTCTATACGAAGGAAAATAGCTGGTTTCTTGGGTGGATTTAGGTTGCCTTTAATACCTCTGATTCAGGCGACAAGGAAAAGACCAGGTCGATTTTGTTTTTAGAAAGCAGAGACCATTCTGAAAATGTTTACTTTTTTCACAGATACTATTCTTATGTTTCATGTTGATAAGTAAGGAAGTCATATAGTATACGAATTATTAGGAAGCTGGTGTGGCCAGTTCACTCAACCTCTCGTCCTAAAGCAGGGTTCACATCCGTCCAGAAATACAGATAGGGGAAGCTAGTGAAAAGCAGTAGAGGGGAAGTTCAGGGGGCGTACGGCGGGCGTTCATAACCATCCGGAATTTCGGCTATCTGTAACAGCTGTTTCCCGAGCACTAACCTATTCATAAAATAGGTTCATGAAAGCCTATTCATAATAAATGAGAATTGTGTGAGACTGTAACTTTAAAAATTGCACAGATATGACACAACTTTGTAATTTTTTAAGTTATGAATTTGTTATTTCTAAGCGTAATAAATTATTCCTATGAAAGCTAAAGGAGCCTTTGATCACAGAGCCATAATTAAGGTTCAGAGCGGATGACACATTTGGAACTGTGTCGTATTAGGGAGATGAACCAGTTCGCTGTGACTGATGCTACCTGAGAGTGCGATAACTAGATAGAAAGAAAACAAGTTAGCAACCTAAACTGCAAAAAAGGGAGATTTATTATAAATAAGGGGTTATTTTGGTTCATTATCATTAATGAACATCTGTAATTGAACAAGGAAAAGCATTTTTAGCAGCCCCCCTCCCCCAAAATTTCTTGTTTTACGTTTCCAGATGCGTTGAAAATCGAATATAAAAAATCTGTCCTTATTGCGTCTGGAGCTTTCCTCCGAAACGATTGAACCGAAATTATTTAAACTTGAGTAAAAAATCACACATGGCGTCTAGTTGGGGATGAGTTCTAGTCATCAATTTCTGACGATTCTAAAGAATGAGAAATGCTACATTATACAAGGATTGGAGGAAGATGGACAGAAATTTTGGGAATATTTTAAACTGTTGGAAAGTTCCTTTAACATACTCCTGAGCAAGTTGAAAGAGCACATTTCCAAGAAAGACACTCCCTTCAGAGCAGCCTCAACACCAAAAGAACTGTCCAGGGACACTGCATTCAAAATAGCGTAGTCAACGATATCGTGATGTGACCCCTCCACTTTATTTCAAGTGGCAGCAGCCTGGTCTAGTGTGAAATGACCTTAACTCTTACTTTACTTGTCTCAAGATGCTTATGTAATGCTTACAGAAGGAAAGGGAGGGAGGGCTGGTTCAATTATTAAATTCATGATTCCTACTCGTGGTTGATTATTTTCGGCAAGAAAGCAGGTCTTTTCTTTTACAATTATATGAGAAAATATATTATTTCAAAACAGCTCCTTCTTGTAACCTACCATGCCTTATACCTCAACGCCTCCAAGAGGTCACGTGGTTTTTGCCCAGCCATATAACCAAGGAAACATTTACACCAAACGAATGTCTACAATACAAAATGTTCTTAACCCATTTTAAACAATAATCATCAATAAATCTCCATCATCCAAGGCTGATGTGAGACTGTTGCATGATTGCAGGGCACTTAGTAGGTGGGTGAAGGACTCGTATGACTTTCTTTTCCCTTCCACACTTGCTCACCTTCTGGTCAAACGTTTCAGGGGTCATGATGTTTCTGTAATCAATATCAACATTTGCTGCTACATCAAAGACGATGATGCATTCAAGTGTACAAATGAGAAATAAACGAACTCATGAAGTTCATTCATAATTATATTGCGAGTGTGGCAGTTGACTTCGTTTCACATGTAGCCATCTCTGACCAGCAGGCCTTTACATTTAAACACAGGGGAGCTGAATTAATGAGTGGAGTACTGAAGACGCCAGGAGTTTTGGATTTATTCAAGCCTTATAGGACTGGAAGTGCTACTGTGTCTGCAGCTAGTAGGGCAATGGGCCCTTCCAAAACAGCTGCAAGGCAGTGGGTTGGTCAGAGAACTCCTTAGTTTTTTTCCAAGTTCTGTAATAAGCCCTGGTGTCACTAAAATCACGTTTGCCCCACGTTTTTCCACAACTTTCAGGCAGTTCATAGACTCGTGATGATGTGATGCAAAATGTTTCAGATTTAAAACCCACTTTTATTTTCAGACTTCTTCAGAGATCAGTGCATTGGAAAGCTCTCTCAGTATTAGTTACAGAAGTTTTCGTTATTTATACACTCTTTATATGTATTTGATTTGTTATAGTTTTCTGCATATCTGGGTGTGAGTATTTAAATCATGGTTGAATGTATGTGTGTTTGGTTGTTTCTGTCGCTTCCCATCAGTTGGGTGTCTCCTGATTGGCCCTAGGGGCAGTTCTCGTGGCAGCAGTCATTGACTTCTTTAATGGTGGTCTTTGCCATTTGGGTTTCTGGCATGGGAGCCGCCATGGTGGGTGGGGCCTGGGGCCAGTCAGATAATCCCAGCGAACAGGTGGGGGCTGTGACCTTTACCGTCCCCACCAGCTTTCCCTATTTTTTCGGGATTTGATGCACATTTTGAATGCCTGACTTAAACTTTTACCTCCAGTATTTGATTTTGTATTACCTGAAATCAAAGCTGCTGCAAAATAAAACTTTTTGAATTCGAATTCGCCAACAACCAACATGCTAATATTAGTAAACAGCTGAATAAGTATGAAAATCTGTGCAATCAACAAACTTAGCACAAAGGGAACCATTGTGCAGAAGTCACAAATTTTGTCATCATACTGTTTTATTTAAACTATGATGTACAGCTTGTAAATTGGCCATCACCCTACTAGCTGCAGACACCTGCAGCTGTAGAAGAACCTGCTGGTCTGAGGTAGCTAGATGCAAAATACCTTCAAGTGCCTTGAGCGATATAATTTTCATATTTATCTATCAGAAATAGAATGAGTTAAGTATTTGATACCTTATCTGTTCCTTCAGCTCAGAGACTGCCAATGCTCTGCTTTTGGATTCCAAAATGACTCTATCTTTCTCTTCTTGTAAGATTTGTATCTTTCTTTCTTTCTTTTCCAACTCTCTTCTCAATATTTCAGCTCTAATATCATCCTCTTCTTTCACTCTACAAAGTCAAAACATATTTCTTAAAGCTAGGTAAATGAACGTTTTAACTGTGCTAGCTGATTATCCGGAATATAAATTCTCTTGTTAACGTTGATATTAACTTGCGGGGTATCTCTCTGGATTTTCATGAAGGTAATTAGAAACTCCCGTATTTCTAGTTAAGGAGATAGCTGTTTGAATTGTATTGTTGAGCATTTGGCCTATACAAATTATTACAGGTGATGGTGTGGTTGGTGATTATGGGGGATTCTGAAGCGTTTCTTTTACTTATATAACCATCGTAACTAGAATGACATTAATTCCTAGTAAAGTAAAGTAGTAAAGATTAGCAAGTGTGCACTTGTACAGTTTAGTCAGAACTGGGATTTCTAAAGTTAAAGAAATGAGAGGCACTGTGGTTACTGACAGATTTTTCATGTTGATGCAAAGAAGCATATTGCATAGATTGGGTCCCGATATCTCATTACTCATACCATCTTAATACACCAATGAACCAAAAAATAGATATAATTAATTTGATTTATTCATAATGTATAAACTCTTTTACTAAAAGGAGGAAGGTTTGGTAAGTAAGTGCTCAACGAATTACATAGTGTGTATACACAGATGGTCAAATGATCACATTTCTTTCCATAAAACATATTGTTCAGCTTATCTACTAAACACCTTACATATTAACATTTCTTACGTTATTATGTCATCCATACATGCAGAAGGTCGCCCCACTACCTACACCCACTACTGACACCATTTTTGCTAACCAGAGCAAAAGTGGTTGGCTGGCAGTGGTTGATACCACCAGGGCCGACTAGATACGATAGACACTTCTCCAGTAGACTTTTCTTCTAGATGAATATGAGATGGACACGACCATCTTAAGGGGAAATGATATGGAACGATGGTACCGAACGGTGTTACAATATTGCAGTTTGTTACAACTGCGTATGCAACTGTACCAGCCCAATTGCCTTCCACACAGCGATTCTATGGCACAAAAACGTGATTTTGCAAGGTTTTTGCTTGCTTAGGGAAATCGTTTGTCATTTCCCTAGTAGCTTAGGACGCAAAATCGACTGGTACACGTTACAGATCCGTAAAAATCCACAATTTCTGAACCAAAAAGTGAACTGCAAACCTTGCAATGACACAAGCAGTCATGCACTATTCAATGGTAAACCCTGCGTCAGAAAATGCAGCGTTTTTATAACTTAACCAATTTAACAGGTTTATAGCTTTCTGGTTCTCACTTGTTTAAATTTATAGCGTGGACGATTTCTTTGTTTTTCTGTTTCTGCCTGATCTTCTCTATTTTGGTGGTCAGGTTCCTCATCACCTGCTCTTCCGCTCTTTCACTGTCCAACCACTGGAGCATCAGTACTTTGTCCTGCCACATTTCAAATCCCTCTTCCATCCTTCTCTGGACTTTCTTCACCTCTTGCTCCCGCAATTCCCTCTCAATGCTGCAACAGAGAGATTGATGGTCAACGATTTTGATAAGTGAAATATTTAGAACAGGTAAAATATTTAGAACAGGATCAGGGAAATTGGCATGTTGACAATATTTGAGTACGAGTATACTGCAGAAGCCCCTAATGGGTTACATCGATGCTGTTCTATTTAGTTGGAGAACAGAAGAAAATTTACATCTTTAAATTCTTTTCCATTGGCTTGACGGAATTTTGCATTTTACTTTCTTTCTATCAACAAATTAATATTCCATCGTTTTCAATATAGATAGCACTGGCAATTGACTTAGTACATACACAAAACGCTGTTTTATACATTTGCAAATGCAGTGTATGAAAAACAAGTAGATTTAAAAAACGCTGCAAATTCTTTCACTGGGGTTTATTATTCAATTGGCTTGCGTTCATGATTTGAATTTCTACTAAGCTTTGGAGTGTGCGTGTTTCACAGGTGATAGAGCGATTATTGAATTCAGGAGATATGCATAGAGCACGTAAATCTGTTCTCAACCACAATACCTATTTGGATTGATCAGTTGATCATATTTGTGTGCCTCCTGAAATTCAATAATCGTTCTATCACCAAGTGAAACATGCACACTCCAAAGCTTAGTATAAATTCAAATCATGAACGCAAGCCAATTGAATAATAAACCCCAGTGAAAGAATTTGCAGCGTTTTTTTATGGTTATCAGAATGCTTCAACCCGTGTATCGGCTACAAAGCCTTTTAGGAGTTCACTCCAGTATCCACATTACTACATCACTACGTCACTAGGTTACTGATATCAACACAAAAACAATAATAAACCAAAATAACGCGAATGTTGGCACCATAAATCGAGCCATAATCGGGCCATAGCTCATTCGATTCCTCGTGGAGTGTTCTTCAAAAAGAGTCCAAATTTAGGCCGCCTTGACTTTTTTGAGGTTTTTAGGGATTTTACAAAACTCCATCCATGGAAATAAATATGTACAAGTTAGGATTCAGCAAAATATCAACAGGTCACAAACTTTTTTTGTGGGCGCACGTTCGTGAATCTTTCATGGAAATCACTCTTGTATGAGTGTGGAGGATCTGTAATTTTGAAATCTACATACATCGTAACTGGGACGTGGTCTTGCTCTAGAAATAGCCGAAACTCGAACTTAACTAAGTTGTTACAGCATTTTCCATTGTTACCTAGGTATATTAAGAAGATAGTCACCTATTGTCTATGATCTGTCTGTACTTCAAGAGGCAATATTCTGGATCTTTGTACTGTGCTCTGATTTGGTCAAAGACCTTTTTACACTCTAGTAACTTCTTCTTTTCCAGATGTTTCCTCCTCCTGCTTGATAGTGGTCTCTGTAATAATAAAAAACTCAAGATTTACATGATTAAAACAAATACGTTATGTCATCCTAGTTGATTACATGTTGAATTTATCCGTTCTGCATCCCACGATCAAAGATTGTTACAAGTTCAGAAATGAAATAATTGTTTGATTCTGGCCTAGAGCTACCTAATTGAATGGCAAGTTGTGTATTTCATCATTATCCGATTTCGTATTTTTATTAGACAGTAAGGATGGATTCACTTCACAACGGTTCACAATTATGAACTGAAGGTGTGTATTGAGACAGTAAAAACCGTTCTTGTGACAAAGGATGGGCGGATTAGTACATGTTTAATTACAAGCAGCATATTTATGCTTGTTTTTGTCAGCATACCTAGTTGAAATATATTCTCCTATATCTTCGCAACTATTATAGAATGACCCCGTCATTAAAACTGCAGGTAGGATAATGGAGATTCAGATAGTGGTAGTCATTGGGCAACACGCAAATAACGGAAGAATCCTGATCAATGTGCAGGCAGCTACAAAATGATTCATTTTAATTATACCACTAAGGATAACACAACTTACCACAATAATGGGATCACCACTTTTGGAATGATTATTGTTAACTAGCCTCTCTGGTAAGTTCCAATTTTCAAGCAACATTACTTCAATATCTATTTTACAGGTTGTTTAACCATAAATTTGAAACATTATTTATTGGGTCTCTAATTTAGTTTCAGACCTACAGATTTTTCCAGGGAGTTGGTTGGGCTTAGTGAGTACCGTTTATCAACACAGAATGCGCTCACGTAAACCCTTGTTAGCCCCCCCCCCCCCCCCAAATGATTATTCTTAGAATCCCATATTTGCATCGCAAGGCAATTTTTCATGTACTTAAATGTGTAAAATTAATCATTTAAATGATCTGGCTGTAGAACCATAGGTAATTATACCACTCGAGGATAACACAACTTACCACAATAATGGGAATTTTGGAATGATTATTGTTCACGTCATCGAATGAAATGTGATACTCCTGTTTCTTATCTAACGAGGGAACTTCGAGAGATCCAGAACTTTCCTAATGACAAAAACCAGTGATTATTTTGCGAGATATCCCAGTAACTGAAAACAGGATGAAATCATGCCACTTGAAAGGCAAATAGGATGTAGTTCTTAAAAACTAAGCATATTTACCGAATATCGATTTGTCGAATTCCTCCCCAAATCTAGGATCCCAAGAGAAGATTTTCTTCCTTGATTCCCCATTGACGATCCAGTTCTTGAAGCACATTTATCCTAGAAAAATATTACATGAGAAAGATTTTATGCAATAGGTACGTATTTGGGTTAATGATTAAATTGTATAGCTACGCCAATAAATGATACGGGTGATCATTAAAAACGCTGCAAATTCTTTCACTGGGGTTTATTATTCAATGATTCATGATTTGAATTTCTACTAAGCTTTGGAGTGTGCGTGTTTCACAGGTGATAGAGCGATTATTGAATTTCAGGAGATATGCATAGAGCACTTGAATCGGTTCTCAACCAAAATACCTATTTGGATTGATCAGTTGATCATATTTGTGTGCCTCCTGAAATTCAATAATCGCTCTATCACCTGTGAAACACGCACACTCCAAAGCTTAGTAGAAATTCAAATCATGAATCATTGAATAATAAACCCCAGTGAAAGAATTGGCAGCGTTTTTGACTAATTTTACTTTTTGGACTCCGTTTCCACGCCTCAATTCTACCTGAAAATGTTTTGCTGGGCGTTCAAGAGACTGGAAGTTGAACCCACCTTCCAACGGTATCCTCAAATTTGAATTCTGGCTACAACTTGAGGGATTTATGGCAATTTTAGTGAAGTAAAGCCGAAAACCATAAACCATTTTGAAGATGAAAAAAATTGTAAGAAAAGAACTCTTTTGGCTGGAATGGAGTTGTAGACACGTGGGAGAGTGGTCAGACATGACTCGCGTTATATCTAGTGACATCTAAAAATTGTTTTACACTTCCACTGTCCTGAAGATCTAGTTTCTAATTTAAATAGGATTTTCAATAAATAGGAAGGTAACTAATATTACTTTATACAACACAAACCAATTGAATTATACTCACCGATTTTGTGTCACGGGGCGTTACTTTCGGCGTTTCAGGTCTCAAGGGTAGCGAATGGCTTCTTTTATGTCTCCTGTTCCGATTTGGAGATGGTTTAGCAGCAAGTATTTCCTAAAACACTAACATTTGACAACAGAGAAGAATGCTGGAATTCATAACTAGTGTACTATCACTGGAGGTGTTCCTGTATATTTTGTGCACCTAATGCCCATAAGAGTGTAAATGATGATTGATCTCAACAGTATTAGAAGATATTTACAGCTGATTTAGGTTGTGCTGAGTGATGGATATGGATAGTTCCCCTTTCCTGGTTTTCGAAGAAACTGCCACCTCTGGGTATAACCTGGAGCCTTCACAAATATCCTGTGGGTGTTGTGGGCATTAAACGGCTCACCCCTTGGAAGTGGCAACTATACCATTGCACCAGGCTACTTGTTAAATGGTAGCAGAATGTGGTTATGAAACATGGACCCTCTACTATTTGTCCTGACACCCCTGTCCCTCACTTTGCACCCAAAAGCAAAATGGGCTACATACTTGAACAAAACCCCTGGGTACTGGGACCCCCCCCCCCCCCTCCCTCCTGCTTCTTGAAAGCCCAGGGAAGTGTGACGGATAAGGAAAACCACTTCCTATGGGGAGAACCTAGCGCCTTCTTGCGTCTTGGATATCCTCTGGGTATTGTGGGCATTAAACGCCTCTACCCTTGGACGGGGCAATTATACCATTCCATCACACTACCTGTCACATGGTAGCAGAATGTGGTCACAAACCACAGACCTCCTACTATTGACTGTTCTGACACCCTTGTCCTCTACATTGCCCCTAAAGTCATGGGCAATGTACTTGAACAAAACCCCTTAACACTTAAATACATAACCCTGCCCTGTCTATTGAGAGCCATCCCCCCTGCTTTTTGAAAGGCCAGAGAGTGTGACAAACCTCTCCCAATTCTTGAAACCACGGGAATAACCTGGTCCATCCATGGTTATCCTGTGGGTATAGTGGGCATTAATCGCCCTTGGAAGGGGCAACTTTATCATTCCATCACACTACTTGTTACATGGTAGCAGAATGTGGTCACAAACCACAGACCTCCTACTATTGACTGCGCCTTCTTCAATATGTTTTATTGATGTTTTGATTCAAGTGAGTGAGGAAGTGAAAGATATTAAGTCAGGGAATGTGATGTCTGCAGTCTTTTGGGTGAAGAGTGATTTAATTTATTATTGCTTCGTATTATTTCAAGTTACATGGAATAGAAGAGATTATTTACACTACACTGAAACTGTCTAATGGGCAGTCTGCTACCTTATGGGAATAGAGAGAGATTATTTGCATTAATAACTGTTTCTGAAACCTTCTCCTATCACCTATATATATTCTGATACTGCTAAGTTAATTGGATTAGAAGTTTTTTTTTACCTGTTCAACAGCTTTGATTTTCCTTTCCCCAATAACAGCCGACACTTCAGATTTAGTTAAGGATGGAAGAGGAGAGAAGTTGTAAAACAACAGATGAAAATAAGTGAGTAACAGAAATCCACTTTCCTATGGCTATATATATTTTAACTCTGGTACATTTAAAATGTTAATTATTATGAGGTTTTTTAGCTGAGTACCTGCTCAACAGATTGATTTTTTCATTTCACCAAAACAAGGGACGTTCAGATTTCTTCTACCTTGAATTTCCACCTCAAAAAATAAACAATGAAAAATAGTAATTTAAGATTATTTAACTATTCGTCAATTTTCCCAATAAAAATAATCCGAAATTAATTTATGAGTTTCTGATTTGACATTTAAAATGTTAATTATTACTGTTATAAAAATACACGCTGGGGGGATTTCTCCTCTTCCAATATGGCCAGAGTAAAGTAATCAAATTTACTTTATTTTTCATTCAAAAACTTTTTAAATTTAAAAAACATCTTTGATTGGAAATGTCGGTGTTTGGAACATGACATAATCAAAGATAACTTCATCTTATAGGAAATTTTACCAAATGAAAATTCGTTGTTGCCAAGAAAAATCGTCTTACTTGAATATTTTTAAACATTCTTCAAAACAATAATATCAACAGTTGACATAATCGCGGTTTTCGATTTTCCATATTCCTATCACCTATATTTATATTCTAATTCTGGTACTGCTAAGGTTAATTGGATTAGAAGTTTTTTTGGAGTTACCTGTTCAACAGCTTTGATTTTCCTTTCTCCAATAACAGCCGACCCTTCAGATTTAGTTAAGGATGGAAGAGGAGAGAAGTCCACCTCGATAAAACAACAGATGAAAAATAAGTGAGTAACAGAAGTCCACTATTGATTATGGCTTAAGTACATTAATTTTCCCAATAAAAATATATTTCCGTAATTAATTTATAGTTTCGACTTTAGTACATTTAAAATGTTAATTATTACTGTTATATACAGCTGGGACTAGCTGCAGAGTAAAGTAAAGATAGATTTCATTCAAAAACCACACTAAAAACGACACAGGGACTCGACCTTTAGCTCGACCAACCGACTTGAATATTTGAAACTCAAAACAATAATATCAACGACATAATTTAAGCACCTATGGATTTAACTATTTGTCGCTTTGGAAGAAAAGTGACACAATCCGAAATATGACGTTTTTGAGTTTCTGATGGAAAATGACTTCAAACGTGGTGCATTATTATGTAAAAAATCGACATTGCTAGTTCTAAAAATAAACGCTGGGGAGCGCATGTGTCACTCTTCCAATGAGGCCATCTTGGGCTCAAGTTATGAGCATGACAGCCACTTCGTCAGTTTGCTTTTTTAAAGTTCAAAATGAGACTGATTGATAAATTAAAAGATGATATTAAACTAAATGTGATGAGAATTGTGATTTATAACTTGTTAAAAGCATGCGTTGTTTCGAGTAAAGAATATATTATATTATTAAATCATTCTTTTTCAGTTGAACAACGTTTCTTGTTCCATATTTTATTTACATTAGTCCTTATTATTTAAATGAAATAGGTCGATTTCACGATATTTCATGGAAAAAGGTCAGATTTTACGAAGTGTCTTTATTGCCCACAATTTTTAAAACGAGTTGAGGTTTTTTTTATGGAACACTGCCACGTTTTGAAGCAGTTGAATGCAACAGGAGAAAAAGGTTTACACACTTTTTTTCATACGTATCAACTGCTTTGGACTCGACTGTCAACTCTCTAGGACTTACAGTAAAGACACAAGAGTCAAAAACCAAGTGGGTGTGGCACATAGCTTCCTCGTATCCATAAAATGACTGTATAGATCATTGAAAATTATTATTGACTAAAGAACTTCGTTCAATTAGGCGGAGTAAATATTGAATTAGAATAAATTTATTGTTATGCAGGAGGCTAAAACTTTATTTTCTCTTTATTACTCACGAGGACCATCTTTACATCAGTCCGAACAATCCCTGAAAATTTCATCGAAATCAGTCATGAACTCCCGGAGTTATGCGCGTAACAAGGATTTCACGTTTGCGCATGCGCAGAGGCTACTATTGATCCGGGGGTCATGAAACCTATAGGGGACCATCTACACCCCAACCCGCACAATCCCTGAAAATTTCATCATCAAGAAATCGTAACAAGGATTTCACGTTTTTCGCATGCGCAGAGGCTACTATTGATCCGTTGTCATGAAACTTCATCAATCATCTTCAAACCGAACAATCCCGAAAATTTCATCAAAACAAGGAGTTTTGCGCGTGATTTAAAACGTTGACAGGCAGACACACAGACAGACACGGAACCAAAATTGTTCAGAAAGGTCTAAAACGCAAAATGCTATAAGTGGAATTTTTGATTTTGGACACAAAAGAATTTACACATTCTGAAAGTGAAAACAATGCTTCCGCTACCTTGGTAGACTCGGAAGCAATACACTTGGGAAAACTTTGATCTGCTCTCCTGAAAAAACGTCAAATTTCGGATTGTGTCACTTTTCTTCCAAAACGACGTATTGCAGAACACTGCAGTCAATAGGTAAGTTCTTTCAAAGCACAAAGTAGGCGTAATCAATGCAATTAGTCAAAACAAGAAGGATGTTCGATTTAGACACAGGATATTTTTATTGAATAGACTTAGGTACCTGTTCTGGGGATTTCAAGCGTTCTGCTTTGCCAACTGGAATGACTTCTGATTGCACTATCAAAGGGCTTCTCATGGATCTCAGGGGTCCCTACAAAGAAGATCATCATACTTCAGCTGTTAGGAAAGCACCTAAGTAGGCACATTTGAACCTTTGTGAAATTTCGAGGCTACCGCTGGAATAATACAATTTGCCTCCTGAAATTCAATAATCGCTCTATCACCTTGAAATACGCACACTCCAAAGTTTAGAAGAAATTCAAATCATGAATGCAAGCCAAATGAATGAAATTGAATAATAAACCCCAGTGAAAGAATTTGCAGCGTTTTTCCCATTCAAGTTCATTTTTCATGGGTTCCCATTACGGAGATAGGAAATTTAATGCTCTTTAAAACGGTATCATACAATTTGAGGTAACTCCTTCAGTTAAAGGAGTTATGATAATTTTATTCAGTTAAACTCGAAAACACGAAAAAATCTCATAACTGACAAAATTCAAAACTAAGGGAGATTAACGTAAGTTTTAGGGGACAACTTCGATCAGAAATGGGCTCTAGAACCGATAGCTGAGTCAGTCGCTTAGAAGCACAAGTTATTCCAAATATGTAGAAAATACGTTTTCCGATGAAGTTTTTCTTGTTTCACCAGAATGTCCTTACTTCTTTAGGTTTTCCATTTTCTTCTGCAACGGGGGGCGTCGATGAATGATCAAGTTTCCGCTCGTAACCAATAAATGACTGTGTGATATTTTCCTGAGGCAAGAGTAACTTATTTCAACAACCGGAAAAATCATCATACACGTTGATTGTTCTACATACACTAATGAAGAAATAAATAAATATAAAAATCTGAATCAATGGCCTACACGTACCAGTGCTGCATTGTTGAATTCGCCAAGGCTTCCTATTTCAGACTCCTCAGGACCTGGAATGAAATAGTTTTTCAAACTTTATTAGATTGGTACTACCTAGGTCATTTAAATTCTGACATGGGGCCTTCGTACTCAGATCCGATGTGAACAACACTACAATTCAAAACCCGTAATAACGAGATATCATGACGGACAAAACGTGAACCGGTTGGGAAAAAATCTAAAATATATTGCGAGTAATTCTCGGATTTTGTACAGCCCGTGACTTCATACGAGATAACCGGAATAAGGGCTTTAATTGTTGTTTCTTTTATTCTTACAATTTTTTAAACTCTTTTATAAACTAAATAGTTAAATTTACGACTTTCATGTGAATAAAATTTCATATTATAAATAAAACTTTTGCACAGAGAGAAACACAATATTTGTGCTCACAACTCCTCCAAAGGTCTGATTTGGAGCAAATTTTTATATGCTGTATGACCATGTCGGAGCTTGTGCCTCGCTAAATTTGGTGGGGAGCAATTAACCACGTGATGTGATAGCAATCAAAATGATAATCGTGTTTAAATCTCTGAATTTGACCGAAGGATCGGAATATGAAAGGGGTCCCTCTGGGACAATGATAGACGAGCAAAGTGAGGGGCGCCATACTGATCAACTGTGTGAGCTAAATGCTCTCTTGTTCCCCGTAGGATGTTGAAAACTAAACCAAGATTTGATGGTTGATGACTTTGCAGGCTCCATCCTGATGACCCGAGACTGCTAAAAGTTATGCAGTCCGTCTGACCAACAGAAAACTTGACAGGGAGCTTCTCCAGGACTTCAAGGGACGAATGAAATGGCAGGCAAAACTCAATCAGCTCTCCGTTAAAAGCAATCATTCATCATCATCCATTAAACTTTTAAAACCCTAAAATTTTTTTGGTAGAAACCTAATTTGAAAGTGGAGGAGAGGGCCAATACCAAAGAACACCCTACAATATGCTTACTTGGTGGTATTTTAGTAGTTGGAGTCTTGCAGAGTGAACTCCGGTTTACGTCGTGATTTTTCAAAGAGGAAGACGATGTGATGTGTGGATAGCCCTGCATCAGCAGCTCATTTCGAATCCTCCTACAAGTTTCCAGTTTTTCTAAAAAGAACCATTGGAAATTGTTTAATTCAAAGAGAACATTTGGTTTTTACTATCAACAGGATGTTTATATCAAATGTTGAATTCTGATTACGTTGCCTCTCTTTCTCCAGAGCCTGGTACGTCGCATGGGCGTCCTTCCTTCCCACTTCCCTCCTGACATCGTCCAAGCTCCTATAAAGCAGCTCTACAGGCTGAAAATATGATCATGATTATTTCATTTGTAACTATATTAGAAGTTCACCCATTGCTGAGTCAGGACATATGCAATAACAATTAAAATTGTAATTAATCTAAAAATTATACTGGAATTCATTTGTCTTCTCCCCATTAATGAGTATTATTCTTATACAGCAGTTGTACTGAAAATAAAATTTTGTGAAAACATGATTTAGTAACTATATTAGGAGTTAACCCATTACCGAGTCAGGGCATAGGCAATGAAAATTAATTGTTAATTATTAACATTTTAATTAGTTAGAAAATGATATGAGAATCAAGTTATGTAGTTTGTAAATGCCTTAGTTCATGTTTGATCAATACTGAGCGCTGCATATGACCATGTGCGTATGTACTTTGCGAATTCGCTCTTTTGAGGCCTGCTACATGACAGGAATTTTTAATTTTTTTTTTAATCGAGAAAATCGGGTGATTGTGTAGTAAAGTGCTGGTACTTGATTGAAAAAAAATGATCGAGCTATAGTTATAGTGCTGTTGATGATATAGACAAATAAATAAGGACCTTCACGCCCGCGCTTTGGCAAGCTTTGAGGGATTTGGGGCTGGTCAGAATGTACTTGGAGTTCTTGCAGGCCGGGTGCTCGAAATTGATTAGGTTCAAATGTGGCACACTCATCCGAACGGGCCAGAGGCGCTACGGTCATTTCAAAGCGAGAAATCACATACGAACGGTTAGAACCACGAAAAAGAAGGTCATTGGAAGATGGTTAGTGGCGTTGCTAAGCGCCCAAAAGGGAATCAATACCCAGTGCCCCAACGCTCCTTTCACCTGGTTCACTTTTTTTTACCGGTTAGAGAGGGTTGTGTTGGGTAACGCTAACGCGTTTGACAGATACGCCCTAATGACCTAGGAATCATTCGATATCGGGTAATTAATGGTCATCGATGTGATGGGAAATACATAACGTGGGATACCACCTTATTTGTTTTTCTTCAGAATTTAAGACGAGCAATAAATCATACAGGTGACAGGATCATAAAGGTGGCAACTATTCAACCCATCTATTGATGAAAAAAAGTTCCATTCATGAAGCTTGATTGTGTGTAGGAATTTGAGCAATTGAGGGACAAAGATATTGTTTATCATTATTTGTACGGGAGATGTGCTGCTCTACTAACAAAATTTTCTAGTTTTACAATCCACAAGGCCTCTTAATTTTAAAATTAAAAAAAAAAAAATGTCTCTATTATTCTGAAATGCTGTATGGGGCCCTCGTTCACCTTATCATGGAGTATGGGAGCCCCATAAGGTCGCCATTCTACGGGGAGTATAGGGATCGTTTGAAGAGTGTACAGCGTAGGTTTTTGCGGTATCTCTGCTTCTAGACGAGAATCCCGGCTTGCCAGGATCAGTTGGATTTTCTTGCAGCAAAACGCAACCTGCCCGACTAGAGCGACAGTCATTTTATGGCGGACGTAACATTTTACCATAAATTGGTCAATGGTGCAACTCACTGCCCATCCCTGCTGTCAGGAGTGGACTTCCAGTTTCCTAACTACGCCCGATCCAGCTCATTGTTGTGCCATTTGCTGCTTTCAATTGCCTACTTCATCGGCCTATGATTCGAATGCCACGTGAAGCTAATGCGCTTATCCAATCTACGGACATCGATTTTTTTATGATCGCCTTCCGCTTCTTGAAAGGTGTCTCGCATCGTTCTTGCAGCAGCAAAAGAGACAAAATAAACTTTCTTTATTAACTACCTATCTTTTTTTCAAACACTGAATTTGTTTTCCTTTAATATCTACCTCTATACAACTATATTAATTTCGATCTGCATTGTATTATGTAGTAGTATACTTTCTTTTTGTAATTGGCGATTGCCGTGCAATATATAAATGAATAAATGATTCCTGGACTTTAATGCGTACACATAAGTTGAATAACTCTATCGCTATAACGGTCGTGAAAATCATCCCATAATACATGGCAGTGGTATCGATATATTATCCTATATATATATCGATGAAATTACACATCGATACATGTTCAAATGAGCCTGATAAGAGGTAGGGGTTACCTATTCTCTACTTCAGCCTTTACAACTCGCCAGCTGGTTAACCCATATTCAGCCAAAGGGACGTATACGTCCCCTCATCATTACAATTTTTTTTCATTCCACAGTTTGTTCTTCGTTAGTTTGAGTATTTTTAATAATGAATTACATATAAATTGATGCTGCTAATTTTTTCAACTTTTTAAAGCGTCTTTAAGCTGCTTAAAAAAAATTGTAAACAATGGCATTTTTCACTATTTCGATTCATCAAAGTCCAAGTCAAATATAAATATGAAAAACTTACTGGATTATCTTAGGTATATCTTGTTTTGCCGAATAACTAACTTGTAGACGAAAAATAAAAGCATATTTTGATCCACTTGCTAATGATGGAACGGCTGTGGCCTTTGAATCTGTAAGCAGGGACGTGAGCGTCCTCTTGGCCCTGAATCGTATACTCTTATCTTACGAGGTTTGGTTTCAAATTATGGTGTCTCTGTTCAGAAGACGGTTACTTATTCAAGTTTATTCCTTATGGTGGTTCAGGCTTCAACATTACTACGGGTTTGGGCCTTGGAGGAAGCGTGGTAATAGATTTGCTCTCAGTTGTTGAGAATCCGAGCTTGCATTCCGTATATTTCGATAATTTCTTCTCATCGTATGCTTTATTCCATTCGCTGAACGAGAAACAGGAACGGTGAGAGGAAATAGACTGAAAAAAATGTCCCCTCTTGACAAATAAAGATTTAGAGAAAAAATAAAGAGGATCTATGGACTCAGCATACGACCCCAAATCAAATTTGCTGGTCTCTCATCCTTTACAAAAAGTGAAACGATTTTCCAAAGCGGCCAGAGGTAAGAAGGTATCGATCGATCAGCCCATGATGATCTCTGAGTAGGTATAATTGTTTCATAGGAAGGGTAGACTAGCATGATAACGGCGTTGCCAGCTACTGAATACAAGTGAGAAGCAAAAAATGGTGGTGGCCTTTTTCACTAACTCATTGAGACGTTCCGTTGTCAGTTCATGGAAAATTTATAACCGCGTAAGTTCAAAATCTATATCCCAAATAGAATTTCTCTCTAACGTAGTGCAGGAAATGATGAAATTTGAATTGCACGAAAAAGGCCCCATGGTTTCGTATGGTCCATCTGCAGCATCCCGATCATCAAACGTCAGGTTCGACAATGTGGGGCACATGATTGTAAGAAACTCGGATGATAAACGGAGAAGATGCAAAACTTGCGATGGTAAAACATTGTACATGTGCGAAAAATGTGAAGTGAACTTACACACCGAGTGTTTCAAGACGTACCACGTCCGATAGTGTTTCCGGCCAAAAGACGCATACGTCCCCCTGTATATCAAGTATAATTTTGATTAAAGTTTACCTTTTTGCATTATTTCATTGTTTTGATCCTGATAAAACAGACAATAAGAGAAAAATGATGTTTACTTCATTTTTTGTGCCCTTGGCTGGAAATGGGTTAACTGTCACGGGCCGTGGGGTCCCAATTATTCTGTAGTTCATCAGTTTCTCATAATTCAACATACCTTGCCTTCAGGCTGCGAAATCGCTCAATCACCTCCATCCAGATTGTTTCAGTCTCCACTGATTCTGAATACTTGACGAAAAAGTCAGTTGTATAAGTTGAGTTTCTGCAGTCATTTTTGTAATGAAATCAATCCGGCCCTATCACGGTCCCTACGATGTTGTCAGGAGACTAAATCAAAGTGACTTCAATCGTTTCAAGTTAACACTGCATCTGAAGATTCGAAAAGGAGCAACAAGTATAGGAAACTGTCAAAAAAGAGTTCAGTAACACAACAGTAAACATCTCCGGTGTGTTTGTGGGTTTCTTAATTTTCGTTGACTCCGATCAAAGAGTCATGAAGTGATCGAGTTGGTTCGTTCTTGGCAGCATGGGAGATGAGAAGGTCTGGACTACATAGGATTTGACAGGAGCTCAACCTTAATGTCAATTTAAGTAACTACAAACTTGTTTAGAAATCCTCTAGGGGAGTCTCATCTGTTGCTGGCTGAAAGCGTTATCCACTATTTCCAACTTCAAATGTTTGTACATTAATTATTCACAGTACCCAATCATTAGCCAGCCAAAGACGAAGCATTATTTCATGTAGGAATGATGATTCCTTGCAGGAAGAACACTGATTGATGGATCACAAGAGGGATGCATGCGGTACTGGCCTCACAAGTAAATCCCCTTAAGGTGGGTGTCCACGTGAGAGTACTCGCAGCTTGTGCTCTCGAGAGTTTCTATCATAGCCCTTTAAACGAAAGAGTGAAATCCCCACAAGCTCATTCTTGGCGAGCAACTCTCGAAGCCAACTCTCGGGAGACCGTTGAAACTGTTTACACCATGTGATGCTAGAGGTGGGTCCAAGTAACTGTAATCGTTAGTAAACACTCGCCTCTCAAAAAGTGAGAGTTTACTCTAGGCGTCGAGTACCAGGTACAAAGTAGTCACTGAAGTACCGGTTCCAGCCAGTTCTGTCGGAGCCAGAACTGTAACTGTTGTAACAACCAGTCCAGTGCGGCAGAGCTAATCATTTAGCTCTTTAATCTAGGCGATTACTTGGTATGGTATTTGTATTAGTAATCAAGCCGCTCTTTACTTCAATGGTTATGGTACTGTAAATTGCATGGCAAGCGAGTTCAAAATATTTTATAGTCTCTACTATTTGTACTCAATTATATGAGAATTACATTAATAATTATTATCGAGTACTATCTGGATAGAAAATGTAATCAAGACAAAATGAACTGTTTAAAGTCAGGCATTGAAAATAATAGTGGTTCATCACATATTAAGTTACTGAATGCCAAACAAAACGTGCGAGTGCAGACAGACAGCCCGTCGTAATACTCGTAATGTTCTTGTAACGTAGCAAACTAGTAGGCTACAAGCGAGTTAAAATAAATTACGCTTGTAGTTTTCAATACTGTAATATAAAAAATATTTTATGTATAAACTGTATTATTAGTAATAAAAATAACTTGGAGTAATAATTTACTAATAATATATACAGTAGCCCTAAAGTGTGAATTCATCAATAATATAAAGTATTAAATAAGCAAAACCTACATTTAATTTGGAATAAACAGCCACTGCCACCCTACTTTTAGATTACGTTTATCTTATATATTTTAATTATGATTTCCCCAAAGTCGTTAATATTGGTGTTATAGAACTGTAATAAAATCATTAGTGTACATGTAACAGGTAGGTAACGTTACAGAATGTAATCGTAATCGTTAGAGCAGGCAAACAAGTACAGATTCCATCTACGATAGGAGTTGTATCCCATTGAAAGTAATCATGATTACAAAGTAATCACTAAAAGTAACGGGTACCAAACTGTACCAGTAACCGTTGTAACCAGTACGGCAGAGTAATCATTTAGCACATCTCTATGTGATGCGAGGTCAGTCTCGAAAGTTTTCAGCTAGTGAAGATACCATTGACAGAGAGAAGTACCAGTAGCGTTCTCAATTACGTGATTGTATTATTAGTTAGTTATTAGATATAGTAATTAGATCATCTACTGCATTTGATACAATTAGAAAAATACCACTCATGCAGCATGATAGTATGAGCAAATTTTCATAAATGATCGTATTTCGAAAGCATTTATGTAAAAATTTAGGGACAAAGTTAATGTTAATTATAAATCTATAGCAAATTAACTTTTTCTTAGTAATATTCCAATGTAAAAATGAAAAACTCTACCTGCCAGAAGAACGTAGTTTTGAACTCAGTCCTATTGAGAGCTATGTTTTGGAAATAGGCAATTATCGATTAAAAAATGTGAGGCCATTCCAGTGATTTCGTTTTCTGGGAAAGTGAAAATCTGTTGGTAAGTTTCAATTTATTATTTATTTAAATTTTATTTTATTAGAATCAATGTGTTTTTTGTTAATTTTTACAAGTTTTAAGGTAAGACTTAGGCAGTATGAGTTTCAACTGTGAATAACTATGCGGATCAACTTGCTTCTAAGCGGAAGTGTTTCCTTCGGTTACCAACTTTCGATCTCACGAACTTCGTTTACGCGAAAGTTGAGGAGGTTTCAAATATAACCTGTGAAACCCCTTTTTTATGATAACGTGATAAGAAAGTTCCCCGCCCACCTGATGATTCATCACATTCTACAAAGTAACGTTTTCAACATTTTCTTATTGAAAATCTGTGTACGTGTAGTAAAATCGACATTTATCAACCGATTTTATCTTCAATTGATCAATCTTAGTGGATTTCCATTGAAAACTTACGTATTGTCCAACATCTCAAGTTTGAATTCATAGTTTTGTGCTTAGCGCTTCACCCAATGTGACCAACCTTACAGCACATTTCCACCCAAATTATCTCACATTTTTTGCCTCAAAATAACCCAATTAAGAGTTAATAAATTGAAAAATATATTTAAATTGATAAATTCACCTCTGTTTTATCAATTTAGACCGTAAAATCTCGGAGTTATGGATGCTTGAATTTCACAACCATCAAAAATGACTAAAATCTTATTTTTAAAGTAGTTATAATTAAATTTTACGCTTTTAAATATTTTATTGAGGTAAAAAATAATTCAAAATGCTTTTTTCAGTGTGGTATTGATTAATCATTTTTTTCTAAAAGTGATTCCGATATATAGACATCATTAATAAGAAAACAAAATGTACCTAGTACCTGATGGTCACAAGAAGGAGTAATTTTATAGGTCAAGTTAAATGAACGCAATACTCGCTTATTAAATTTTTATAAAGTCTTTTAAATCATGTAAATATCGTTCTTCGTTTCCAGTAGAATGTCCGCGTCAACTCGATTCAGCGAAACCGTCTGAAAGTGGTCTAAACTTCGCACGTCTTTCTCAACCCTAGGATTTCGCATTTTTGTTCGATAATGTGATTCTGACAGCTCTCCTATTAAATTCATTTTTAATGGCGGAGAAACTCGGGCTCGGCCCCGAAGTTCGGGAGTTGAAGATTGGAGACAGTTTTTCGAGCAACAAAATTGCATTCCATACACTGAGATGTAAGTAGGCACTTTCCATATGTAACAGATTTCATTGATCTCCAAGGACTTCCTTGGCATGTTTCTATCTGTACTTCTACTAGTTTACTAGAAATCTGATTTATATTTGATCGGAATTGATTGCTACGATGTTGGGGAGTTTATCGGACGTGAGGACGTTGTGAGATTTTCCACAACAGACGAGGTTGGGCTGCCTCTTTCATGGTCTCTTTGGGGTTTGCTTGCAGACGATTTCAAACCAGCTAGCGTCGTTTCTGCGAGCAAACACGCCTCTATTGAAGTCGGCGTGAACAACCAAATCACCGTGACGCATTTGGAGGCGACGACCGGAGCACCTCAAACCGTCTTCAAGGGTTCTCAAAGGCCCTACACCAAAGAGTGCGTGCTCATCATCGACCGAAACACGGGGGAAATCACGCTGGAAAAACTTGCAACAAATGTCCAGTTGAAGAAAACACGGTAAGTTCCATTTACGTTGTTCAATCAGCAACAGAAATGCGATTCGTCTTGATGGTATCGTCGTTTCCATTGCCCTAAATACCTAGCTGCCCTGCTACCTGTGATATTTCTTAGCACATTGTCAAGGAATCTTTGAATGATGTTTTCGGTTTCGGTATGTTGCAGGAACTGCTATTTAAGAAGAAGCCTTGCAACAACAACTTCTTGTGAATGTTCCTGCCAGTTAACATGGCTGCTTCTTTGAATTTATCATTTGATCGATCTAGTGCATTGTGGTGGAACAAAAAGTACCAAAGTGCTTTGAAAACATTTCTTAGCACATTGTCAAGGAATCTTTGAATGGTGTTTTCGGTTTCAATATGATTAAGCCGTACAACAACCAACAGCAGAGCTTGTTCTGGATTCCCAGACTTTTCGAAGTTTAGGAAGAAGTTCTTCCTTCTTTTTTGTGATATAACTTTTCTTCCGAGATTCGCGTTAAGCATCACATCTAGGTATTTGCCCTGCTACCTGGATGCTTGTACTTAAGCACGAGTGAATGTTCCTGCTTCTTTGAATTTATCATTTGACCGATCTAGTGCATTGTGGTGGAACAAAAAGTTCCAAAAAGTGCTTTGAAAACATTTCTTAGCACATTGTCAAGGAATCTTTGAATGGTGTTTTCGGTTTCAATATGATTGAGCCGTACAACAACCAACAGCAGAGCTTGTTCTGGGTTCCCAGACTTTTCGAAGTTTAAGAAGAAGTTCTTCCTTCTTTTTTCTGATATAAGTTTTCTTCCAAGATTCGCGTCAAGCATCACATCTAGGTATTTGCCCTGCTACCTGGATGCTTGTACTTAAGCACAAGTGAATGTTCCTGCTTCTTTGAATTTATCATTTGACCGATCTAGTGCATTGTGGTGAAACAAAAAGTACCAAAGTGCTTTGAAAATATTTCTTAGCACATTGTCAAGGAATCTTTGAATGATGTAAAATAAATCTATTTGGAATAAGGTTCTTAGGAAAAAGAGTAGGGAAGGGGTGTGTAATTTAGTGAGAGAAATTGAGTTGGAAGAGAAAAAGTGGATTAATATACCTTAATATGGAAACATTTCGGATAAATTCGGTAAAATTCTGCCGTCCAGGGGTTTCAACGTTGGGTTTAAGAATAAAAATCATCTCAAATCTTCTTTGGGTTCGGTTAAGGATAAAATTAACGTTCAGGATAAAAGTGGGGTTTATAAACTAAAATGTTCATGTGGGCTTGAGTACTGTGGTCAAACTGGTAGGAAATTTAGGGAACGAATAAAAGAGCATGAAAAGGATTTCAGGGACAACAAAGGTGATTCTGCCTTTGCAAGTCATCTGAATGAATCCAATCATAGCTTTAGTTTTGATCTGACAAACAGGCAATATGTAGAATTTCCTCACTTTTGCCCCAAGGTATGTTGGATGTGCTAGAAAAATTCGAAATTGTTTGGAGTGAAGAGGAAAATGTTTAAATGATGTCATTCCTCAAAATATTTCACCATTATTGGGTTCTTTCTAGCAATAAGTTTGGCTCCGCCTCTCCATAATGATACTATTTGTGCCCCTTTCACTTTGTAAGCCTTGAGTGGCATTGGTTGGTCCTCCCCGCCCCTTTCACTTCCTTGAGCCAATAGGATTCAATCTCCTCTCACTTGATCCTATATAAGATATGCTTTCTGTGATGTACTTTCAGTTCATGTTTGTTACTGATGATGACCTAACAGTCGAAATCGATTTAACAGTGTAACTCTTTACTTTCGTGGAAATATGGACAACGTTCCATCTTACTCCGTTTTTATTTGAAATGGGTTTCCACAACTTCGTGGCGAGTGACTTAGTCCGTTTGAACGATGTTTTCGGTTTCGTTATGATTGAGCCGTACAAGAACCAATAGTTGAGCTCCTGAACTGCAAGCTAGCTCAAGGACTTGAGTGTGAGCTTGTTCTGGATTCCAAGACTTTTCGAAGTTTAAGACGAAGTTCTTTCTTTCTTTTTTGTGATATAACTTTTCTTCCGAGATTCGCGTCAAGCATCACATCTAGGTATTTGCCCTGCTACCTGGATGCTTATACTTAAGTACAACTAATGTATGTTCCTGCTTCTTTGGATTTATCATTTGACTGATCTAGTTAAGCACCTCATCAACTCACGTATACTCCCATTTTCAGCAGGTCTGTTGAAATCTTTGTGTAATATATACCATAGCACACAACAACTAATATTATGCCATAAAGGTGATGTAAGTGACACATTCTATTTGGATAAGAATTGCTGCTACTTGGAATCAATTCCTTTAATTTATTATTCAATTACATCCGTTTTCTGGGTAGGTAATCAGTAAGGCGAATGTAGGCTGATAAAGGCTGAGGAAGTTGAAAATATTCCATGACTCTACTTTTATGGGTTCGTTTTCTTTAATTGAACAAATAGATTTTTTGCTAACTGCGATGTTTTACGGCATAATCTCGTGTTCTCCATCTTCCTGCATCGAGACTGTGAGTGCCTCTTTTCTGTCGTTCAATATAATGTAAAACTGGTGTAGATTTTTGACAATCATTTTCTCAACCGTATTGTCGCAGTCAAAATCTGTTTGGGAAGGCCTTAGAAAGATGGATTGGAGTATCAGAGACTTGTCCATGGCATAGGGAATTAGAAAGAACTGTTTTGTCCATCCGTCGGGTTAGTTGTACTAAAGATACCAGAATTCCAATAATTCGTTCAAGAATGTGGTGGATTTGGTTGGTATTTTGCAGCTCGTTAGCCTAACCAATCTGTTGCATGATTTTATATCTACCTACAGCTAATAATTTGCCTGATGACTTCATCCATAATAAAGCTTCTATAAAATAAATGAAATGAACATTCTAAAAGATATACCTGTAAATGGTTTGTTTGAATAGTATGTTCTGGGCCAGCTCAAACGAGGTCCTTTGTAGGACCAAAAGGGAGAGGATAAGAACCGTTCCTTACTCCTCTCAGTTTGTACACGTTTTGAACCGATTCGGAACTGATAACCTAGAATTACCTTTGACAATTAGGTAAAGGACAACTTCAAATGGTGAAGAGGTTGACGCTTTCTTGGCAGAAACTTCGGGAAAAAACCATCCCAGAAAGTTAACAGTGGCAGGAACTCCATTTTAAAGAGGGTTCGCAATTTCTTATACTCTCCTTTCTACGGGATTCGCCCAGGGTGTCCAGGGGTAGAGCCTGCTCACTGGTGACTTCTGCCCCAGTAATCCATCTCGGCATGTGAGTTTTATTACAACTCGTGCACCAACATCCTTAGTTGGTAGATGGGACATTTCGAAATTTCAGTCACATTTGGGTATCGACTTTTCTAAAGAAAAATTTTTCTACGCTATTTGTATTCCGAAGTTGCAATTCAGTATGCAGACCCCTTGGAACTTTTACCTGACAATGTATAGGCATGACAATGTATACCCCAGATCAGCTGAGAGGCTCCTAAGCTCCCAACCCAGGTTAATATTAATTTATGCATAAAAGATTTGACGTTTCAGAAAACGACTGGTTTATTGTTCATGTGTGTTGTGGGTTGTTGATCACAACCAATCAATAATCCTACCGAAACTTGTTAATTTCTGTTATGAGGGCAAATCTTGTTAGAGTAGTTAGAATTACTAATAGAAACAATTCCAAATTCAACACTTTCCCTCGTTGGCATCTGTCTTTCTGCCCTCCTCATCTCCCGGAACCGTGCCCAATGTTTTCCTAATGATCTTCAGTGTGGCTAGATAAAAAAACATGGGCTAGTTGAAGCTTAGTTGCAATTTTCTTTATTTCTATTTCCTTGTTGCGTACTACCTTTCTAGCGAAGAAATTACGAGTGCTGATGTGTTTCATTCTAGATTCGCAGAATCAATATCGACCGGTGGCTCTGATTTGGCTTCAAGCTCGATGGTATCACTCAGCAGACATTTCAACCATACAAGCTCTCTTGAGGCTTCACTTGCTGCAATCATTTTAGCTTCAATTGTAGTAATTGATACTGAAGGCTGATGCTGCCTCAGCAAAAAACACACAACTCCTATTGTAAACCATCCAGTTGTCGTGTTTTCAGCGTGGTCTGCATCACTGTAGGTTTCTATTATTCCATGCGTAACATTTCGACGATAAAGGGGACTTGTGCTGTCCCTTTCAAGTGGGGAAATATTCGTTTTACTTTGACCCAGTAATCCTTGGATGGATTCTCCAGAGTCCTTGAAGCGATGCCAATAGTACTAACCAATGTCAGGTCCAGTAGCAATCATGATCTTGGTAGTAAGGGAAGTTGCGGTTTCTACTTCATCTAGAACTTTTGCTGTTTTTTAACTCTCCTTCATCATTGGTTTTGGTGCAGGATGGTAGTCAGTCGTACAAGATCTTTCCAGGATCTTGCTCATGTAACCCTGTTGATGAATTATGATTGACTTCATTACAGTTATTTTGAATCCTGTTTTCAGTTCAGCCTTGAATTTTTCTTGTTGTTTGGGATCACTTATGTATTGCATTGGTCCCATCGTTTACTTACAAAGCAACCAGAATTTAGTTACTGTCCTTCCACCTGCTGAGTAGACAAGGATACCTCCTACTCACATTAACGGGAGCGTATTGTCCCCATAATCCGCTGAAGTTTTACCCACTTTGAGATTAATTATATGTATAAAAGAATTCTTAGGGGCCGTGTTATTCTCGTGAAACAGTATGTTAATCATTACGTCAGTAATCACAAACTCAACCGAAGAAGAATTTATACTATGAAGTAGAAGGTTGAATTTTGAATAGGTAGAACTAAAAGCAGTCGATTTCAACAGTTTTTGCAGGTGCAACGAAATGAGGTGATGAGTCATAGGAACAGTTATGTCAGCCTGAGTGCTAGGTTGAATTTGGAGTTGATGGAAGAAGTTCTTTACACTATCTACTTTATCTTAGGTGTTATTTCCGACTTTTTTTGGGGGTTTAGTGCAGAAGTACGGTGTAGAACTCGTTCTCCAGCCTTTGGGTCGATACAGGTGTTTTTATATGCAAGGGAACTGATTGTGTCAGCAATCCAATCCTGAGTGTTACATCTCTAGCTGCTTGTAACTGAAAGGGAAGACTGCAGGCCTCTGCCTCAAGACACTTACATAGACATCGTCAAGGATAAAGAAATATGTAGTATAAGGTCTCATAAGGAGCAGGGGACAGGTTGTCCGAGCGAGCTGAGGCGTCAATCCTCTAGCTGTTTACTTTCAGTGGGAGTACTGATTGCCCCGGTTCGAATCTGGCAGACACCAATGATTAGGGCCAAAATCAAATCAAATGTTGTATACCTGTCCTGTCGTTAGACAGTTCATCTCTGATCTCGATATCACGTGAATCCAAAACGCTCCCAACCCAGGGGCGTGAGGCAATGGGAAGCCACGAGCGAAATCGTCAGACCTAGTTCCGATTCTCTCCGGTTGAAATTCCTTGTTTACTTTACTTTTACTTTTTTTTACTAGGTCTCATAAGCACCAAACCGAAGGATTCATTCAATATTCTGAAATGTGATTCATAAATAACAGTCAGAAATCTTTGATCTCCCAGAAACCTTCTTATTTCGTATTCTTTCAATTCGTTGATTCTAACTGTTTAACCCTTTAATCCCACCCTTGGGTTTCAAGGGAATCCAAGTCGATCCTAGGATTAACCCAAAATGAAACCTAATTCCTACCATGTATTCCTTTTATTATTGTTATTACAAGAAGATAGCAGTTCAAACGTAAAAGTTTTTCTGTTGTGTTTCATAGCCAAGAGTCTCACAAGCCAAGCAACTATGGCCGTCCACCGACGCCTGTTGAGAAGAAGCCTTCTCCGCCTGGGAGGAGCGGGCAAAGAACAGGAAACGGTAGCAGCGCAGGTCAGTACATGTCATTAAATCAAAGACATTTTGAGTAAATAATTTTATAACCCCGAATATGTTGCAAAATTTAGGTTAAATTCACTATTCTTTAGAAAATATAAATTTTCGGTTGTTGTTGGTTCGGAGGATATTCATATTTTCTCTTGCCATGAGTATGTAGGTCGCAAGCCAATGTTTCAAGACTAGTTCAAGTGTGAAAGCGAGTTGAGTCGACAAAACGACAGTTCAGTTACGTTAAAATCGTGGCAGGCATCACAAATGAGGACCACGCGGACATTTTCCAAGGGCGAGGATCATAGAAGTAGCCGCAATATTGTGGGATAGTCTAACGCACGACATAACAGTTAGAGCCATGCGGAAAAGAACGAGAACCTACATAAGAAACAATGGTGGTCATTTTGAGAACACATTGTGAGCGCGACTTCTTCTAATTTTACTAGTCTGATTTATTTAAACTTAACTAGTCTGATTACTACAAGGCAGAAACAAGATCCCTCCAGTCTGTTCAATTGGCCGTGATTCTCTTTGCTTCATTCCAACTTTTGCCAACCCGGCGAAGTTCCTTTGCAGTCGACCTCCTCCAGTTTTTCCTGGGTTGCCCCCTCCATCGTCCTTCCCCCTGTGGGTACCTTGAAGGGCTACCTTATTAATTGCGCCATCCGGTTTACGAAGTGTGTGACCGATCCACTTCCATTTCCTTCGCAATATCTCTTCCCCAATAGGGAGCTGGTCAGTGGTTGTCCATAGGTTGGCATTGGAGATCACATTTGGCCACCAAATTCCCAAGATTCTTCGCAGGCAGCAGTTCTCGAAGGTTTGCAATTGTTGCGCCTCAGTTTTGTTTTCTGGGTTGTGTAGATGCCATGGGTCCAAAACCAACTTCCCAAGCAAAAGAACAGATAGCCTGTCCATGTGCAAAAGAACAGATAGCCTTTTATGGCCGTTACGGCAGATGGCACACAGCAAACGGACAATGCACGTTTTGAATCTCTGAACTTTGAAACGTGGAGTAAGGTAGTACGTATGAAAGCTGGTGACTTGAAAATAGAAGCTGTCTTGGATGAACTCCACCTGCAAGTCATACATAATTTAACCTCATATGTATAATATCTAGTTAACCCTCACCTTGTTCATGCTCTCAGAGCTACCTAGTGGTGAAACATCAATGCAAGGTCGGAAACTTATCATGTCACAATGTGTAATTGAGTCAAGTCATTTTGGATTCGTTAAACAGTAGGAAAATATAATTAGGGTCGTTTGAAGATGGTTAGCAATCGTGAAGGGGGAAGTTCAGGCCTGACCCATCTTTAGACATCCCCAATCATTTTTAACAATGTTCAACAAATCTAATAAGACATTGACCTCTCCCGGAGCTATTCCCTGTATTATCTACATGCCTCCCCAGCTACTGGCATGAGTGTTGGGATATCTTATTGTAAAAAAAAGTGCAGTTTCCCAGGATTGAACCTGGATGCCCTTGATTATGCTGTCTCCTGAGCTACGTGGAACGCTTGAGCGAACAGACTAAACAACAATAATCAGGTGACGTGGGTACGGTCTGCTCGTAGAGTCCAAACTGTGTGAAATTGGGGGGTAGGGCTTAACTATTAAATCAACAATCCCGATCAGTATTCATATGCCAATGTTGAACATCTCATCTCTCATCAGCTGATCAGTGTTCACCCATTCCGCTCCTGATCCTCGTCCAAAATGGTGTGCACTGTTGAAATATCTGAAAGAAAAAAAGGGCAGTTTCCCAGGATAGGGTTTTTAGCAAGAATTTATGATTACGTGGGAGTATGTAGTTGGAGAGAATAATGTCACCTTCACAATTACTGTACTACTCTTGAATTAACATTCTATACAAATATGGTGCTTAAGGTTCTTGTGATAATACTACTGTTCACTATCAGTTGTCATTTGTTATAAACTGTAACTGTTATCTGTCTGGAACAGGGAGTGGGCGTTCCATGGGAGGAGGAGCCATCGCCAAGCATTCACCGCTTCCTTCTTCACCGTCTTATCCCACAAGAAGCCCTCATGCTCCTCTGAATCATCATAAATCTCCTCCTCAAGTCCAGATTACAGCTTCCAGGTAGGTCTTGTACACATTTGTGGACCCTTTAAATTTCTAAGAACTCTTTCAATTTCATCATCCCCCTTCATGAATGAATACCCTGACGTATTCTGTTATAGCTGTCAAGTTACGAGTACATTAACCATTGTTTCTGTTCTTAGCCCAACACCCGCAGGGAGTTTGCCGATTCTAGATGATCTGAATGATAACTCTTCCAGCAGTTTCGATATTGCAGCATCCAGTTTGAACCTTCCAGAGTTAAAGACCTCTCCAGATTTCTCGAGAATTCATCTTAATGAAGATGTAAGTCACAGAAAACTCGAATGTACTGTAATTCGCTGTTCAACGCCTTCTCAATATTAGGTGCACTTTGTTAATTATGATGATTGTAAAAACATTGACATTGTGATTGTTCAGGATGGGGCTCCTCAGGTTGGGATTCTCAGTGATTCATCGTCCAGTTCGAGCAGCGATTCTAATTCTTCTGATAGTGAGAGTGAACCAGAAAAACCTTCTCCTAAAGCCATAAATGGTGAGTTGCTAGTTTTTATTGAATCATCGCTGGTTGATTTAAAACGTCAAAGCTCTACTTTTAATATCGGAATGCACGTCTTAGTAAACAATGCTAACAGAAGCCTGTCATAACTGGCTTTGCTCGTTGGAAGGCCTTCCCCAAACTTCTAAGATATTATTCGCGCGTTATCAGTCGCTTGCTTCACCTGTGGGAGAATAAAAAACATGATTATTTATGCCAAATAAGGAAGCCATGTTGATGTTGACAAACTTGAGAATGTAGAAGGTCACATAATGTGTAAAATTGTATATACCTGATTCCTATTTAATTCAAATACTGTTTCGAATTTGGATTAGCTATATTTTGAATACCACACCAATATTTGAGTATCCACAATAAAACTTCCCCTCAAACTTTGCTACTTTACATTCCAAGGTGCGTAGAATCCAAATCATACATTGTCCATCCGTTTTTGTTCGTTGTCTGCATGTTGTGTTCTGAACATGTGTCTAAGATTGTATGTAATCCATATCTATGTGTATAAATTTTGATATTAACTGATGAATGTAATCTGGTTTATTTATACTTGGAATTAAAGAAAGAACTGCTACCCAATTCCATAAAATTGAATGATTTGAAGTAATATTACGATTTGAATGACTTTAATCTGAAGGCAAGACAGAACGTTATATGAGGCAAGCGATGACGGTTTATTTATTTACCCAAATTCAGAATGAAATGGCAAGAATGTTCTCGTATAAATTACAGTTTATAAAATAATATAGTGATAAAGAATAGAACAGTTGTGGAAACATGAAAATATGACAAAAAGGTTGATCTTGATGTTTGATTTATGAAGAGATAGATTTGGAACACGTCAGGAGGTCATTGATTGGGGGACAATTAAGAAAGTTTGGATCTTACAAATGGATGACTGAGAATAAAAAGATCGCCCATACCAATCAACAAAACATATTGGTAAAATTCAAGCCCTGGATATTCTCCAATTCCTGAAGCAACGAGGACAGCAGAGATGCTCCGGAATGTCACATCGAAGGATGACCAGACGAAAAATTGTTTTTCCGACCATCAATTCTCAGCAATCTCTAATGACACAGCGAAATGGAGAATCAGAATTAATGAAAATGAATCGGTACAGGTCGACTTCACTTACAAAAAAATTGACTATGTACCGGTTTATCTAAAGGGCAAGGTTATTCCGTATGCTAACGAAGCTAAATACCTCGGTATGACGCTCGATGCCAGGCTCAGGTGGAGAGCCCATGTTAAGAAAAAGAAGGGAGAACTCCTACGGAAATTCAGGAAAATGTACAGGCTAATGGGGAGACGGTCGAAGCTGTCGATCCAGAACAAGCTAACCCTGTACAACCAGGTCCTGAAACCTGTTTGGACCTATGGAGCCCAGCTGTGGGGCTGTACAGCTCAATCAAATCGAGATATCATCCAAAGTTTCCAAAATAATTTGCTACGAACTGTTGTGAATGCACCACGGTACTTTCGAAATGAACGTCTCCATCATGAACTTCAGGTCGAAACAGTTAGCGAGGCTATAAAGCGACAAGCTGTGAGTCATCTCCAACGGCTAAGATATCACGTCAACGAGGAAGCTGTCCATCTCCTTGACGCTAGTGACATCACCAGAAGACTAAAGCGTACCAAACCTCTTGATCTTGCCTATTTGTGGAGCAGTTGAGTGGAACAATCAGTCAGAAAGGACAAAACTCAGTGATCTATCTTAGTTTTGAATATTTATCCCTATTTTCAATATAATATTGTTGATAAGTTATTACTTGGTACAATAATATTTCAAAAAAAATAAAAATTCCTAATGACGTTAGGCTCATTCAAGTCTTGACAGGGCCAGGTCACCCTGGACATCATCTCCACCAATCGGGCATTATGACGATATCTGTTTATGTGTTATAATATGACCCCACAAACGTCGGACTGCCTGCTCTTTGATTGCCAATTATTGGAGCTCCATCGCTCGCCTTTTATGTCGTCGTCACAGACAGGGAGTGTCGTCCATCAGGCCAGGATCTCCTGGAGAAGCATTTATAGCTGCTGCGAAGCTTCACAGTGAATTTTGACGCCGCGTGCAATGTCGCATTTGATTTGATGTATTAATTTTCTAGCGAGTAAAATGCTAACAACATTGTTTTGATTCCAGGTCACGTTAACGGGAAAAGTTCCCCAGCACTCCACTCCATGCCTGAGCACTTACTCAACGAGGATCTCCAGCTCTCTGAGTCTGGGTCTGACTCGGACTGAACTCTGTCTCTCTCTTTCTTTTATCTATATAATGTAACTGTCGTGTACATAACAAAAAAAATATGGAGGGTTCCTTTGAAGAGGCTTTCAATCTTTCTTTCAATTCGGTCCAATTTTTACATGTAATCATCTGCATTTTTTTTCTTATTTTGAAGGTTTATCATCACTCCCTCCCTCTACTACTCAGTCCCTTAGGATATCAAAATTAACAGTGGTTTCGTGAGTGCTCAAAAATATGTCCAGTTTTTCTTACACACGTCCCTGCGCTCATTATTGTTTTCGGTCTAATCTGAAATCGTACCAGTCCAGTGGTTGTTCTAAGGTGCTAAAGTCGCTATTCCTAATCGCATTTACGCCTTCGTAAAAGGTGGCCTATCGCGGGGCAATGTTGCATCGGTTAATTCCATACTCCATAACTAGTACAACAGGTCCTTATAACGTCCACGCATCCCATCAGTATTGTTTTTGTAAGCCAACACGTACCATCACCTCCTTATCGGGAAACAACTAATTTGTCTTTGCAACTATTTGTCAAAATGGGGTTCTCGTTTGTAAGTGTATTCATTTTGGTCAATCCTGTTCAATTCTTGTGTCCAGCTTCCAGTTGAATACAAAAGGTGAACAACAAAATAATTCATTTCTACCTTGCCAAAATTCGACAATCAACATCGAATCAATTGCGCGCCCTTCCCTGTCATTGCTTGAGTTCCAGTGCCTTTTACATTACTTGCCTATACTCGCTGTGAGGAGGTGTTATTCTGACTTATGATACATTCTTTTGTGACTTAGCCTCAACTTGAAAATTAATTTAACTCAGTTGTTCAAGTCGTTCCGCCTTACTTAGCTATGTATTCAGTCAACAATTGTTTGTTGTGTGATTAATTTCATTAAATGATTTCTGTGTTTGGATCACACTACACAAAATTGGGAACGGTATTGAAGGACTTCTGTTTGTTTTCGACTGGTCAGCTCACGTGCTGGAGATATGTAACCAAACAATGTTCCATCTTACAATTTCTTATGCGAAAGACGATGAAGTCTTCTCCATTAATAGCTCAAAAACATTCTGCATGTACACGCTTCCATGGAGACTTCTGTGGCATTTCTAATTTTTTGGTTGCTCAAAGTTTTCGATGCAGACCTTCATTGATTTTGTAGGCTGTAGACAATCCAGATTTAATTTTTCTGACCATACAATTCCATTGAAGAGCATTTTGATCTCTGTGAATCCTCACAAAAATGGAAGATTGAGATTCACAAAAGAATTGCGATGTGTCCATCTTGCGTCTTTACATAATAGCAATCTGACATTAATTTACAAAATACTCATTTACCGAATTCTTGAAGGGGTTAGGACCCAATGCGAATGATCTAGGTTGCTACAGCCAAGGAATGGTTCCCCGAGACAATGCTGCCAACAAACTATTTCTGATATAATTTTCTTTTAAAAATTTCCTTATGAAACTAGTTCAAATGTTCCCCATCCGAGTTTTGTTGCCTGTAATCAACCTTTCCCTATAAACAAATATCTCACAACAGCTTTGATCCAAATTAATTTTTCTCTTATATTTAATCTTCAAAAATGAGCCTAAACCGAGACCATTACCAAACTATCTTGGAAACATTGCCATTTTTCATGTTACGTACTATTTCCTGCTTGATAGCGAATTTTCTTAGAAAATGAAGCTATTGCAAGATCTCTAAAAATTTTCTTTGTGGAAATGCAGCATGTCGTAATAATTTATGGATTCTGGGTTTTATCGGAAATTTCATAAAAGAATGAGTTTGTTGAACGGAGAATTTTTTTTAACAGAGAAAGTTTTTTAAAAAAAAATGTATTTAAAATTGGCAAAAATCGGCTCTAAATCGATAAATTTGAATGGTTAGAGGAATGTATCTCAAAAAATGTTGGTCAACTACGAACATTAATCAATTTAAGCTCATATTTATGCTGGGAAATGTACTTAAATTGTATTAAAATGTTCTACAAAATCGATAAAAATTTAATGTCCTTGTTAGAAAGAGTCCTAAAATTTTAACACAGATCAACGAATATAATACGATAATTTAGAAAAAATTCCTTCATACGATCTGCTGCATGATTGGAACATGACTATACAGATCTGATTATGGAATTTCGCCTCGTTACTTTGAGAAATAGGCAAATGGGACCTCAAAGCTAACCTGCTTTCCCGGTTGGGTATATAGCCATTATGACCACCACCAATTTACATCGATTTAATGACAAAAATGAAGCCGTTTTCTATGGAATGTTAGAGTAACAGTGCAAGATAGGTGTCGCCATGTTGGTGCCTTGGGAAAATTTCTCGAGGAAATGGTAAATTCTAAAAAGGGACGTCCTTCCAGTGAATTTAAGACGGTCATGGCGGTACCTGAACAAACATCATCGGGCCTGTCGTCAGAGTTGAATTAAATTGTACGTTTGTCGTACTTCAGTAAATATTCATTTGATAGTTGACTAACATGAAATCGCACTTGCAAAACCTGAATAAAATTTGTGTTTGACGCATCTCAGGTTCGTAAAAGAACAGTTCTGCCAACTCCTTCCCAAAAATTGATGACGATGGATAAATGTATTTATGTGGTACCTACTGTAGCACTCTATGATACGTTTTGTGGTAGAAAAATTAGCGAACAGATGACTTCTTTACCATAGAAGTCTATCAAACTCTTTTCCAATGGAAACTCCAAGAGGTAACGTAAAGAAAAACCTGTTTACCTCTTCCAGTTTGATCTTATCATTGCAGCACTCCTGAGCGCATACAGGCTACCGACCCCAACCCTTGAGTAAATTTTATATATAGCATTAGCAAACTGAATTAAACCTTTAGCAAACTGAATTAAACTTTTAGCAAACTGAATTAACCTTTTCGCAATTAGAAATAACCTTTCGCAAATACAGAAATGGTGTTAAAGTTTAATGCCAATTGCGAAAGGGTTAATTCAGTTTGCAAAAGGTTTAATTCAGTTTGCTAAAGGTTTAATTCAGTTTGCTAATGCTATAATTGTGGAATCAGACGCATACACTTGCCAAACTTGAAATTGAATGCAATATTAACTAAGGGGAAAAGCATCAATCCCCCCTTTAGAAGTAGAAAAATTAATCTTCGCAGTACAGGAGGCAGAAAGTTGAAAAAAGTAGCTGTCATTCGAAACGCAGAACAGATTTTGAATTCACCAATATCGATCTGATTATGAATAATTGATAATATGTGTAATTCAAGTTTACGAAACATTAAACGTTTATTAATCTCAGCTTTGAACCATCTATTCAAAGAGTGTTCTTGCAGGTTGGAATCTGTGTAGGTACCTATTCAACTGGTTTCCTTCCCCCGTTGTTATATTTTCCAATCGGATTCACCTTTTTTTTCAATTGAATTAAACGTTTTTCCAATAAAATTAAATTTTTTTTTTTTTTCAATTCAATTGAACTTGTTTTTTATGACTTTAACTTCTCACCGACTTCGAAAAGGAAGAAGTACTTTATTCGGCTCTTATAATTTTCATTGCTGTGTACGTTGTTTGTTTCCATCTAATGCCCTTAAATTCTGAACCGATTTTGCTCGGTTTGGTCTAAAATTGTTCATTTTTATTTCACACTAGTTTAAAGGCCCTGCTACGCAGGTTAAAAAGAAATAGGTTTTGTATAAATAGGAAGAAAGAGTAGGTAGGTTTTGGGGGTGTGAATTCCATCCGCCCAGCGTCACCACCCCCTGAAAAACGGATATACCTACCTACTCTGATATTTTCATCTTTATGTATACGATATCTCTCATTGAAAACAGATCGGAGAAAATTTTGATCAAGTTGGTTGGTTTTTTAAACGTTTCCGGATCGAGAGCTCGAGCTTCTATTTGATACCAAATTAAAATTTAACCATCATGATTTACGTTCCTGAACCCGCAGAACTGGCTGCTTCCATCAAAATTGCCAAAATCATCAAAAATTGACCAACAAAGTTTTGTGTGGATAATTTAGCCGTATACCCAGTAAATTTTGACTATTTTCGCCCTTGTTGATTTTCAAATTCATTGGACTTTCTATTTAAGTTTCAAGGCATGAGAATGTGTTTTTCCGATCGTGCTTATTCCCAGTTAAATTAAACATATAGATTGCAGTCTGAAATATGTATTAAGTGCATAAATCTTGTTAGAACAGTAATGGAGAGGGCTAAGAAACTCCACATTTCACCAGTTCTGATGAATTGGGAAGACTGATGTTAATTGATGAGAATGTATCCAATTTATATCTCAGGCGCTGTCAAGACTGATCGAGGAATTGGAACTAGATTTGTAACTAACGTTCCAACTACCTGAGCCCGCTGTCATGATTAGCAATGGTAGTGTCCACTCGAGAATCAGGAGCTAGAACTGACAGAAAAAAACATCAATGTAACGGCGTTTGAACATCCTAAAAATCCACTCTACAGTAGACTTTGAGAAGGCGCAACTCTCATACGCTCCAAGAGGTGCGCACCTACTTCAGAATTTTGGTTCCTGAACGTTCGTAGAGTGCAGCAGAGTCCTAAAGTAATTTCATCCTGACAAAGTTTTCTCCTTGGTTATTTTTGTGAGGCTACCACAGAAGTAACTTCCCATCAATTATTATCAGTTTCATAAAGATGTTACACAACCAACCTCGTAAAAGTCATATTGAGAACACTAAATGAGTTAGATTCACTCGCAAAGGTTTTTCAGCCAATTGCAGTATGAAATCTGCTTTGTAATCCTCGAAATCCTGCAAAAACACACAAAAGCAAGTACAGTACGGTACGATGGAGTTGGTCAGTGTGCCAATCAGGGTACTTTACTGAGCAAAGTCATACTTACTTGTAAGTACCCTGGTAGGCAGGTGGATTTACACAACGTATCTTCCACTGATGAACTCGCCGCAATAGTATGCACTGTCATTTTTGTGGCTTTTGAAGGGAACTGGAGAGTCAGTTTCATCGTGATGAGGGAATTGTATTTATGTTGGATAGTTCTAAGATTCATTGGCCACAGACTGTTCAGGATGGGTTCATTGGTTCCAGGACTTTATGGTGCTCAACACTTACAGAATGGGACCAAAACGGTTTTGGTATCAGACATCGTTAGAGTAGCACGGAGTATTTTCAGCTTCCCCACCAGTTGGGACGTCAAAGCTAGTGATCATGTGTCCTCAAGTGTCAGATCAGTTGCCCACACTTGGTCGTGTCACTTGTTCACCTCTCTGATGGACTTGGTGTCACTCGTCCACCACGCAATTGAAATTCACCATCCAAGGTTGGGCGTCTCTGCTGCCACTATCTTCCACTAAACCATCATTGCTCAATCGTGTTGTCCCAGGGCAAAAATGGTTTCAGCATCAGCCATCGCCAGCACTGGGTGTTATTGGCTTCTCCGCCAGTTGGGGGCCCAAGGCGAGCGATCATGTTTTCTCGTGTCAGCTCAGTTGTCCACACCTTGCCATGTCGCATGTTCACCTCTCTGTTGGACTTTGGTAACACCATCCATCACCAAGATGACAGTTGGGCGTCTCTACTGCCACTATCTTCCACTGAACCATCATTGCTCAATCGTGTTGTCCCAGGGCAAGAATGGTTTCAGCATCAGCCATCGTCGGAGCACCGGGTGTTATTGGCTTCTCCACCAGTTGGGGGCCCAAGGCGAGCGATCATGTTTTCTCGTGTCAGCTCAGTTGTCCACACTTGGTCGTGTCACTTGTCCACCTCTCTGTTGGACTTTGGTGTCACTCGTCCACAGCAAAATCAAACTTCACCATCCAAGGTGACTGTTGGGCATCTCCCCTGCCACTTATGTTGAACCCTGTTGAGAAGGTCTTCTCTAATATTAAATACACAGGAGAAATCCATCCCACATTATCTCTACAGAGATCCAAAACACTCCTAGCTTGCACCAATAATTGCATAGACTTGTACCAACTGCAGCCAATTGTACCAACCCCTTCTCGATCTATCCCCCAAAATTTAGTTTGCTTAATCCTAAAATTGATTCAAATTTATTTGCAAAACTTTTGAAACCCTTTCCACCATACCTAATTACCACTGCTTGCAGAATTTGTAAATATGTTCTCCCAAGTTTGTTACCTTTATTCAAATCTATTGCTAACTCATTCTACGACTTTTGACGGCTCATATACTCAGGTACTACTTCATTTTCTGAATTGTAATCAGTTGAAATAAAAGTGAATTCAATTGATAAAAGGTTGAATTGGATTGGAAAATTCTATGAATACATTACAATGAGTGCTTCGTAGTTCACACTAAGTTGAGTTAGTCCAAACCTAACCTCAAAGACGTTCGATTGCCTGTTTGGATTAGTTGTGAATCCCCCAATTTGTATTTTATTAGAAAAAAACGCATAAACAACACCAATATGTTTTTAGCTGTATGGATTTTGTTGTACACCTTGAACAACCTTCCTCGACTCTTCAACCGGGTTCTATTTGTATCGAACCGAATGTGTGGTGGGTGTTATAACGACGACGGTCTTCTTCTCAATTTGATTCCGATAGAATACACGTTTTCCTTTGAAACGGCTATAGTTACCATTATTTCCATCTTCCAACGCGTTTTAATATAGCATTTACGTCCATGCGAGCTTCTACGAATTTGTATTGCCAACCCTACTTGTTTCGAGGTTATATTACGTCAATTATTTGCAGGATTGAACTACCTAATTTGTATTGATGTCGATTATAATCAAGCTGAAAATGTACTCGTATTTGTTCATGTTTATAATTTGATCGGTTTCAATTTATTTGGTGGGTGTATCACAACAACATCGTTGCGTAACTGTTTGGCGTGCTCTTGAGGGTGGATTCTATTCTTAATTTTATTGAAATTGTTTGTTTTGCTTGACATTTCCCGAGTTAATGCTTTCCAAAGTGACTTTTTGTTTCCATTATGTCATTTTGAATGAAATATGTACAAAATGGATTGTGAGCCAGAATGAGTGGTTGCGCTATTAACAAGGCAGAAGAGAAATTTGAGGTTCACTCCACACTGTGGTCTGCGCAGCTCATCGATTATCGGTACAAATAATCCGTTTGATCGTGCAGAACTAAAACGTACAGGTCCGCTAAAACAAATTAATTTCATACACCAACTTGAAGTTTAACCATGTGATTTCATCACTTTGCATTGCAACAATGTCGTTTCAACTTGAAACAAGACCTTACTGCTTGGTACAATAGCTAAAATTGTTTCCTTCCTGTCAAAAACACTTCAAGTTCAAACCTCACATCACAAGTAAGACCCTATCTACTGTTCGAGACTGTAGAATCCCACTTCTCTTTCACATTGGATGATTCTGTCGATTTAGGAAGCCACATTTTAGTCCATAAAACGTGAAATTAAATCTATTCATTGGTCTTTCTTCTAAAGATGGGAAACCGATACAAAAAATCGATTTTAAAAGATCGATTCACCAAAAAATCGTCAACAAGTATCGATTTCTTATAAAATCGATTTAAAAATCGGTTTCCCAAAAGTTATAATTTCTGTAATCCGCTGATAATAATGATAGTAGCATGTTCAAGATCAAAATTTTGTAGGTTGTAAGAATGGGAAATCAGTACGCGCGTCGATTTATTTATTTTTTTTATTCAAAATCGAAAAAATGAATAAATTTTTCCAAAAATAAACTAAATTTTTCATGAATTTGTTGTTTCCATTGTTTTGAAAAAATTGAAAGTGAAAAAGTTGTATTATTTCTAGAAAAAAACTTATTTTGTTTCCGTGAAAAATAGGTTACCTATCAGGTCAAAAAAAATGTATTAATATCGAAATATTCCTCCTTTCTTTTTTCTACCTTTTGATTCATCCGTGGATGTTTCCAATTCCTATTTTACGATGGAGAACCAAAAATAAATTTTCCTTTTAAGAAAATCCGCCGATTTTATTGAAGAATCGATTCACATTAAAATCGACAGCAAGAGTATCGATTCAAAAAATCGATTTTTTTTCAAAATTGGTAAATTGTTCCCCATCCCTCCTTTCTTCTTTGATAGAGTTTTGTTCTCCTGCGGTTGCCGGGGTTAGCTAGGCATTTCCTATTTTCATTTGAAACATTTATCCAAAAAGTCGCGTTATACTAATCGGTTTGCAATCTTCTGGATCGCACGTAAAGTTTCCAAATTTACCAAAACTTCAAATTGATCGAGTGATTCCTATTTTAAACCAAGGCTTGCGTGTGTCAGGTTCTCTCATAACTGATTCACCGTTGGAACATAGGTAGGTACCTACTGATGTTATTGTGGTACACCAATCAATTAAAATCAATATTAATTTGTAAGAAGTATTCCAACTGGTACACCTTCGATTCGAACTTGTCAAATTACAATGAATATTGAATATGGTGTGAAGAATAATCTGCCAAACATTTCTGTTGTATATCTCCGCGTAGATCTATTGAAATTATTTATACCTACTCTAAAATTATTATTGCGTTGAACGAATTCTCCCTTCGTGGCGTTCAAATTACTCCATTAGGGCTCTGTCTCTGAATCAAATGTAGGTAATTTTGTTAATATTTGGTTATTTTGTCGTTCTTAAATTCACTCCTTAAGCTCACGTCACAAAGATATGGCGCCTGCGTAGCACCAGAGCTCAAGTTAATTTTTCTACAAGAGAACTGATCGGGACTGATGTGCACAAATGATGAAGCACGGAATCTTGAACTGATGATTGTAAGTAAAGACAAAAGTTCTGGTTTAAACTGTACTCTCAATTATTGCCTATCTTATTTTTTAATAGGTATTCCTAACTATCCGACCTAAAAATAATAAGGAATTACAAAAATAGGGAATCATGATGTGTATCAAAACGAATTCTTGTGTCCATTTCCAAGTGCCCTTGTATAGATTTAATCATATTTTAACCCCTGTTAATGAGGAGATGAATTTGTAAGTGTCTAAGTTTGTTGTGTACGCTATGAGTCATATAAAAAATGAAGTAATTAATAAAACTTCTTTAATACTTGAGCATGATAAATTGTTGTTTTCATTCCGCCCTCTCTGGTTCATCCTGTACAAGTAGCGGGGGTTGGCTACTTCAGGGGTGTGCTCCCCCCCCATGTAAGTTGGTAACCCCCCCAAATATAAAAAGTACTGGTAAGCACCCCTTATTTTATCCAAATTTCAAAGAATAGGTATGGAAAAAATTCAAACCCAGTCAACAATATTGTCTATTCAGACAAAACGTGTATATTTTTTGAGGTTCTTTACCTAGGATGTAGTTTATTTTTGAATGTTGTCACGCTAAACACTGTTTCAATCAACTTTACCCCCCCATTTTTTTGGAACCCCCCCAAGAATTTCAATGATGCAGTCTGCGTCATAGCCCCCCCCCCCCCCGGGTGGTCACCCCTGGCTACAAGAGCACAGACACATCTATACCCCCTGCCCATAATGAAAAAGATGCCTGATGATAATAGTATAAGTATTGTGAGGAAGGAATTTAACGAAAAGCCAGCCTGCAAGGGAAACCCAATGAAAACAGAACTTGGGCGCTCCCACCTAGTTTAAAGGGCAGAACTGCTGAGCTTGTCAACCCGCTCAGCCGTCGATGCCCCACTACTCACAGCAGCGGAAAAAAATACCTCCCTCCAGGATTCGGAAAAGGCTCCTCAAGAACAGTTCGGAAAAATTAAGTTATTCCCTCGTCTGATTTACGAACCGATTGTTTCGGGCAGTGAGCGAATCCCCTTCCCAGCTGAAGACTCTCCAAACTTGGACGAACAATAAAAACTTTCCACGAAAGTAAAAAGTTACACAGTTGAATCGATTTCGACGGTTAGGTCATCATCAGTAACTAACATGAACTTGGATGAACCTCAGCCCAAGCTGCACCAGGCTTAGCCAACCCACAAGCAGCTTTCCTCAACAAGACCTGACCATCACAAGGTAGAGAACATTTCATGTGTGGCATTAAAGTATTCAGACTAAAAATTGTATAAATAAAGAGTAGTGGTGTAGGCCTCCCACCAGCCATCTGCAGGCGAGAACCAGGGGGTGGTAGAATCCAGTTTCTGTCCCCTGGAAGAATCGAGACCTGGCCAGGGTGGAGGAGGAAGACCCCCAGGGTGGTGGAAGTCAGGCCACCTGGGCCCCCTCGACCAGACCTCAGTAGCCAGAAGTTTCTTTGCTGCAAAGTCGTTAACATCTAAAGTGATCAGTCCCCTTGTGTGTGACAGTTGGCGCGTGAGCCGAGAGGCAGAATTCTTACCCTGCGTTATTTCAACAGCTCGTATGAGCAAAAGCCCCCTATGATTGTTGAATGTCAAGTAGTGAGGCAGTAAAGTCAGTGATAGATTCAATTTCCCTGCTCCCCCTTCAAAACGTGAACTCCTGCAAGCCAGCACTCGCCAATCTGGTGGACTGTGCTCAACAGTGATAGTGACCCCCATCACCTATAAGGTAGTGTCAGTCAATGCATTATTACCCACTGCTGCTATTAGGTTTGCTAGATTGTACAATTTCCACCCCCTCAGGGCATGCCAGCATTTGGCTCACCTTAGCTTGTTCCTACTTTCCACCGCCTCACGGCTCGATCTTAGCTCGTTGAGCTCACCAGCCAGTCAGAAGATAATGTTAGTTGATTTTCCCAAGTGCTTGCACTCTAACGTTATATTGTTTATTTGCGAATTGCTCCTTTTGCCTTAGCTTGTAAGATCTTGACATTCAGCTCTAAGCTCGTACTATCGTTTCCATTGCTCTCGATTTTTCTCTTGTATTTGCACATTCTGAATTGGTATAATAAATAGCTCGTTATTAGCTCTCTGTTCTACCTATATTCACTGCAGCTTAGGGTAGCATCTCTACTTTCATTTTAGCTCCTTTCAGCTGTCCTTGACCCTTCAGGCCAGGTACCCCAAACATTAACGCTCGCTTAGAGCTCTCCAAGCTATTTTGGCTCTCTCAGCTCGATGGCTCAGGTATAAAAGGGGCTTACAGTAGTGTTTAATTCAACCGAAATTCTAGTCTTCACTGAACTCGTCCTTTCCACGGGGTGTTGAGGTAAAACAAAGAGATTTTTGGATACAATTTTAGAAGAGGAAAATTGCAATATCTCCCCGGGGAGAACACAAATCCCCCCTAATAGAACAAAACAAAAAACCGACAAGTATAATATCATTCTGTTTTACAACTATTCTCCAAGAATCCCCATTGAAGAGCAGAAGAGATGCTGTGAGTAGAATCCGACGGTCTATTTGGGTATTTAAATTTTTTTATCAGCTTCTTTACGTTTATGTTGAAAAATCCGACTTTTTAGGGGGGTTTTTGACCGTAGCGCAAAATTTTGAGGGGTAAACGGATATTCTGGCTTCAGATTCGTTTTTAGCACACCCAAATACGTAGGAAAAACCTAATCAGAATCAGTAACTTTTTTTGTGGGGCTGTGCCTATCTTTTTTCAATGAAATGAAGCATTTGCGAGTTGTGTTCGTTTGTTGGGGTTGTTACTCCAATCTGGGTAAGTCCATAAAACAACACAAAAAATGTGGTCTAACATTTATTTACAACCACAAAATTTACAATTTATTTAAGAAAAATGTTTCAGTACTAACAATAATGAGTAAATTTTGAGGGAAAGGGAGGGGAAGTGGTCTGGAAATCATATATAACAATATAATACAACGGAGATGAAATTAAATGCCGGACCCGAAAAAAAATAAAAATGTAAGGAATTGATGAGCCTAACCGAATGTTTACAGGACTACAGTTCCAATAAGGATCTAATGAACTCCCCGTGGTGCCGGGCGGCACGTTTAGATGGAATAATCTCTGAAGCATCTCATATGAGCGGAGGAGGATTTCTCACATGAAGCGAGGGATGTGGGGCGAAATGCTTAGGAGGTCTGCTTGGCGAGGGTTTCCGCCTTTTGGACGACTTCCTCGATGGGGCCGACCATGTAGAAGGCGACTTCGGGGAGGTGGTCGTATTCGCCGCCGAGGATGGCCTTGAATCCCTGCGAAACAACCGAACACAATTATACGAGAACTTACATCCTAGTACAGGGTGTCTACAAAAGAATATAGAAACTTTAAAATACTTTATTCAAGGAAGTAATAGCTTGGAAAAAGGAAAAAACTGGAAATGAAAAGTTGAGTTCCACAGTGTTTTTGATATTCGGGTCATTTCGAAATTTCGGTCACATTTATGTCACTGATCAGTATTGCCATCAATCTATAAGGTATTTACCTTATAACTTAGGCCACTGGCTTCTCGGGGGAACAAGGGCTCAGTGAGCCAATAGCCCTTAAATAGTAGGAAGTGAGAAAGATAAGCATTTAAACACTGAAGGTTTAGTGAAACATTAGGGAAGTAATGTCCCTTTGACGAACGTCTACTCAAACGAAATTTTTTATCCATTGGATCCTGCAAAAATTTTACACAAGCTTTGAACCCATACCTGTATCGACCCAGACATGTCACTTTGTGAATAGTTTTAATCAAGCGCCAGAAGTATATTTCTGGAAATAAGGCGTACGCAAATGCGGATGTCAAAAAAAACAATTTGGGAAATAAGAAAAATTTTGACCTTATAAACCTACTGAAAATTTTTCACCAACCCCCATATCGGTTAAACGCTCAGTGAAAAGTTGAAATAACCTAACGCAGTTTGAAATCCAATTGAAAACTCATCGGACTAATGTCTAATTTGAAATTTTGAAGAACCTAACTATTGTTCAGCTAATGCCCATCAAGGACGAGCGTGCCACAGCAGGCATGGCTAGCATGTCCTGGCAAAACATTTTTCCTGTCCTCAAACGTCACATTCATGAACGTCTCAAGTGGTTCGGAAAAGTTCCTTCCGTCAGTCTGATGCAAGAATTTACGTAGTGAAGCTCATTTTGGTGTTTTTTGTTAATTCCTATGTGCCTGCGTTTTTTAACATGGACTCTCGAATTGTGGAATCGAAATAATAATTTAGTTGAATGATTTAGTTCAAGTTTTTGGAAAGTATTTATCATCCTAGGTAGTTGGCCTAGTGTTTCTAAACTTCTCACCTTTCTCACTAGAGTCCACTGAATTCAAGGCGAAAAAAAGTGTGCCAAATATGGCAGCTTGTCCCTTACGGGTCGGTTAATTGCTTGAAAAACAACACGCTGGTGATTAGAAATAATTACGGATAAAATTTACACCAGCTCTCTCTTGAACCTTTAGAAGCATCTGCAAGAGACAGTGGTTACAATGGTAAGTGTTTTAAAATTTTCTCGAATTGGATGGAACATGTTCCACGGAAAAATGTAACTTTGATGAACCCAGGAGAAAATACCTCCTACACTCATCCTGAATGCTAGACCAATTTTCATGGCTAAGTGGCTACAACAACATAGTTATGGGGCTTCATGCCCTTTACAACTATGTGAAATCCACCTACAATGGCTTCAGCCGAAGAGAAAAAAGCACTCACAGATCAAAACGGGAAGACATTTATTTCAAAGCTGTATTTCGGGACTCCTACAAATGTTAGTGAACTAATTGACCAGCCACAAACCAGGTACTAAAGTTCGCGCTTTTCTGCTGGTGATTTGCCACCAAAGGAAAAAGGTCTGAGCGAGTCCTTCCAACCATAAGTTTTGTTGGGAAAAATCATCTCTTTGGCCCGATTGACATAAGAAGAACCGTCACACCGTTCACTGCCTGTCGCAAAGGTGATGTCGCCATGTGCGTCCAGTGCAACGTAGAATACCATACAATGCAATAAGTGAGTCAGTTGGTATTCCCATAGGTACCCGATATTATGTTGCAATGGCCAGAAAAAATTTCATCTAGTTTAGACTAGCCTCATGAAAAACGTAATTATTTTGTATGGATCTCAGCCATCCTGTTGTTCTACTTATTACTTTCAAAGTACTTTTACTTTTTTATACTTTCAATAAACGTGTACAGTTTTTGAATCTGTGTTTTGATGAATTTCTGTCAACAATAGTGTCAGATTTCCCTTTCGTAGTTCCCAGAATTGAAAGTTGAAGAAGGCTCCCTAACAGGACGAGCGTGCCATATGGCACGCCTTGTTCAGGCAACTGTGAGGGGATAGAATTTTCCATTATTTTTCTGGGGTTCCCCTAACACCTATTGATGATAAATACAACAAAATTCCATCGATTTTACAACAAAAAAATTCAACTATTTTCAGCTAATGTCAAGTCAACGACTGATTAATTGATTATATGAAATTATTCTTGAAGAATAAAATGAACAAATAACAGTATTTAGACATAAGTTGTCACCTCTTAGAGAAGCGACAAACTCCGGACCAAAAAACTTTGAAGGTATTATCTACTATTTAAGGCTCACCAACAAAGGATCTAGTTGAATTTTAATCATGTTTAGGAATTGTTGTTAGGAGAGTTCGATAAACTAACCTTGATGGTCTGGTCGAGGGGAACGAGTTTGCCGGGGTGACCGGTGAAGACCTCAGCGACCTGGAAAGGCTGAGAGAGGAACCTCTGGATCTTCCTGGCACGAGCGACGGTGAGCTTGTCATCCTCAGACAACTCGTCCATACCCAGGATAGCAATGATATCCTGGAGGGACTTGTAGTCCTGTAAACAATATTTCCACGTCAGTCATTTACTATTTCAACGATTTTCAATAATATTTGTTTAGAGCCTGAGCTTAGTTTTAGAACGTTCTTGTAGGGCAATTCACAAGTATTGTAGGTTGTATCTTCTGTTTTTATACTTGGGATAAAAGTAGAGTTACTAATAAGCAGAACCAAGAGTTTTGATTTATTATGAGCGCATTTTCAAGCTATAGACTGCACTTGCTCATGCCATGACAAGTACACCATGAAAACTTTGAGGAATCAATCCCTTGCATGTTAGCTTCAAAGATGTTAATTCTAGTTCACTAATGTTTTGGCTTACAATAATCAAGCAACATTATGTATTTTCAGGTGAAATGTGGATGTACTGCAATGGGGAGAAGAAGGATAACAGAAGAGTAACAGCTATTTTAAATATTTAATAGTATTATTTAAAGTTGTGCCTCTAATGTTTTTAGATTCCTGTTGGATCAAAACTGCACCTATACAAATAAATTCATTTCCTACCATTCACGATAGATATTAGCTTTCCGTTTGCCACCTTCAGACGTGCTCAGTAATAACGAACCAAAGTTCATTGTTGAACAACACAACAGTTCATACTGTACATAATCGTAACAATTCAGTGTTTGAAACGACAGCAAGTTAAACGAGTTTAAGTCCTCTGCAGAAAACAAGACGGGGATTAGATAATCATTATAATCATCCTTGCTAATATGTGGCCCTTGGACATGAACTTCAAATAATAGTACAACGGACAACCAGTTGGTATGCTAATGTTGAACCTAGGGATTTTTCCGGTCTGAAGGACCGATTTGTTTACTTTGTATTGTTTAATTTGGTTGGTTTTAATTGTCCTGACTTGCCAGCCATTCCAAGAGTCGCGACAACAAAGCAGCAACTTTGTACTTTCGATTGGACTGTTCGTAGGGTAGCCTAGGAATTTTAGACGATCGTGGACAGAGTTGACACTGTGGCTTGTGACGTCATAAGCCGCAGGAGAGGATTCAAAACACTTAATTTCGTTAATTTCGGAACTTTTCCCACGAAAAAATGACGTCAATAATCTTCTCTCGCGTCTAGCTTGCAATAAAAACAAACATCAACAAATCGCTCATTACCCTCTTGAGAAGTAGATGAATTACAATCATTCTGACCACACAATTTAAAGCCCATAACGGGATCTTGAGTAAATCAGATGGTTACAGAAATGGTTTTGATTGATTGTCCACCCCAAGTTGACCTCTACTCTTCAAAATGAACATAGAACATGATGACATTTTCATACTGTCTGACGAAGAAGTTTGGACCCACCTGGAGGATCTTCTGGACACCACGAGCGACGTTGTAGTGCTCGGCGCCGATGATGTTGGGATCCATGATACGGGAGGTGGAATCGAGAGGGTCGACAGCCGGGTAGATACCCAACTCGGCGATGGCTCGGGACAGCACAGTGGTGGCGTCCAAGTGAGCGAAGGTGGTGGCAGGAGCGGGATCAGTCAAATCGTCAGCAGGTACGTAGATGGCCTGCACGGAGGTGATGGAGCCCTTTTTGGTGGTGGTGATTCTTTCCTGCATGGCACCCATGTCGGTGGCCAGGGTGGGTTGGTAACCGACAGCTGAGGGGATACGACCCAGCAGGGCAGATACCTCGGAACCAGCCTGGGTGAAACTGTCAACACACAAGAAGAAAAATTATACCTTCCACAATTACAACTACATTACGTTCATAAATAGGATTTTCCTCAAGTTTATTCCTTAATGTAGTCCATTTCAAGCATCTCCTAATGCCTCCAAGATTCTCCCTGTCAAATGTCAACTTCCTGGGGAGAACAGGAAAGAATTTAGCTGACTCAGCACATCAGGATGGATCCCTTCATTTCAACCGGATTCCTCTTTCTCAAGTAGCGAATTTGACATTTTCTTGATTGAGAAGTTTACCAGGGCAATGTTGTGAGGGAATTTCGAACAAACGACTAAGGGGAAGATTTGAAGTAGTTTACTATAGACTAAATGTTGATCCAGAACTCAACAATTTTACAAAAACAGTAGAACGTCTTTAATCCGAACCCCCGTAATCCGTACGTCAACTGATCCAAACGCCGCCCCGGGAGCCTTTTAAGGCTGCGTGTGAGCGGGAGCGTCGATCCTTCATCGAACGGGCTACACCAAATTTATAATGAAGATGAGATTCTCTCCGTCGTCACCGAGGAAAATGAATCTGATGACAGCAGCGATGATGAAGAAACGTTTGCTTTTGGACCGTCCCATGCCGATGCGTTTCTGGATTAGAGACGGCAATGAACTGGCACGAAAATCAGTCCGAATGCTGTTCACCGCAATTGATGGTCTTGAAGAAAATTCGCGACTTGGCAGCCAAAAAACGCACTTCGACATTAGTTCAAAGGAAAATGAGTGACTATTTTAACAATTAGTTTAACGACTTTGTCTTATAAGCTCATTGCTGTACTCTATACACAGTACAGTAGTTCTTTATTGTATACTGTATTTATTGATATATGCAACGTAACTGTTTCTACTGTAATGTACAGTACTGTTTATTCACTATGTTTACTACTGTATTAAATAAACACTGTATTTTACTTTATAAAGCATTTTTCACTTTTCCTGTAACAATTACGATCCATTTTAGCCACGTTAAAAACAATGTTCTGTAAACTGAACTATTTAATGGTCCAAACTACCCCCGGTCCCAATTAGTTCGGATTGAAGAGGTTCTACTGAACCAGCATCAAAATGGGTCAAGCTGCTTGGGCGTGAATTGACTTTACACAGACAGACAGATATAATTCCCTCTTACATATAGAAAGAGTATTTTCTTCCATGTGGAACTGATATTCAACAACCATGAAGATTAATCAATCTGAGTGGTCTTGTTAAAATCCCTGATAAGTTATCAAGAGTTATGACGAGAAATGTGATAATAATTAAGAGCTGAGCACTAGCGTTAGCTCACCGGAAAATGTTGTCAATGAAAAGCAGCACGTCCTGTCCTTCCTGATCTCTGAAGTATTCGGCGACGGTGAGTCCGGTCAAGGCGACTCGAGCCCTGGCGCCTGGGGGTTCGTTCATTTGACCGTAGACAAGAGCGACCTGGAACATTCAAGTGCATTTATTCATTTCGGAGATACAGAACGAGCCCAATTACAAGAGGGAAACAGGTTATACCCAACTGTAATAGGTATAATGATAATACAAAACAACCAGTCCACCAAGAACGAAAAACACACACTGCGACAATCATCTGCTTTGTACCAAGAAGGTTTGGGAAGTGGGACTGGGGTTAGCCTGGGCTACGATACCTCCCAATCAAACATGACGGATTTGCAATCTCAAGCCCCTGCAAACGTAAGTAGTACTTCTCATGCTGTGAGAAAGATGTTCACAGCGTACTTCATGACTGATGGCAGAGTGCCATGGAAGATAAACATATCATGAGGAATGTGCGCTGAAGACTTATTTTATAGATACGATCAAAAATACTTTCAAGTCTCATATTTAATAAAACCCCTGTTTTTGATGTAGTTAGTACTGATTCGAGTTTTTGGAAAATACAATAATATAAGGAAACGATATTATTGCATTATGCAATAGACACTTCAGCAACAACATTTCTGCCATTGTCCAAATTCTAAGTCAACCCCCGCTCATGGGAACGTGAGTAGCTCATATTGCCAGAGAGGTGACATTACCAGAGGGGGAGATCTGGAGAGGTCAAAGATTTTAAAAATCGTGGTGAGTGGCGCCTGGGGTTGGCTCCTGGTATGTCGGAGTGAAAACCCAAAATTTCCACAACCAATATTGTCGCCTGCTTCTACATTCATTCAAGTTCATGGAAATCCATACGTGTGTCCAATAAACTCATTTAATTCGGATGATGTTATGACAGCTTTGGCGACAACAAATTAGTGTTAGTCAATGGTTCGAAATATTTTCTTACCTTGGAGGTCTTGTCCTTGAGGGAAATGACACCACCCTCAATCATTTCGTAGTACAGATCGTTTCCTTCACGGGTTCTCTCTCCTACACCAGCAAACACGGAGTAACCACCATGAGCTTTGGCAACGTTGTTGATCAGTTCCATAATGAGTACAGTTTTACCTACTCCTGCACCTCCGAAGAGACCGATTTTACCTGTAACGACAAAGTGGAAGTCAATCACTATACGTCAGTACACGAACTAAACTCTACATCCATCAATATTTCATTGTACAACCGCACTAACTTGAAACAATTCTACACAATTACTAACCCATTGAGCGTTCTTTAGCATCACCACAAATTTTCCAAACGAAATTTCTACCCTTCAAACCAGCATTTATAATTTTAAAAATTCAATTTGTAGCCGTTAGACTCAAAATCGCCTCCATGAATACAAGTAACATCTCAACCGCGAGTATGATTACTTTTAAAAAATTTAATACTTTAATTTTAATCAAGAATAATATAATTATCTTTACACATCGCGATAAACACGTTAATCGAAGACAAAATCCTTTTCTCTTTTTAACAGAGAGGACAAAAATGCAATGTTTTCATTGATCGTGTGAAAACGGCTTTTTATTCAGAATGTAATCGTTTCGTAAAACGCAATTTCATCAAATTTTGAAGAAAATTCAACATTTTACAAACAATTCTAACTTTTTCCTGAAAATGTTGTCTTTTTTTCAAAAACATTACCTCTTTCAAGTACTGATAACTTATTCAAAACAGTAAGTTTTTCAAAAAACATACATATTTTGAAAAAACGCTCCAAATTCTTTCACTGGGGTTTATTATTCAATTTCATTAATTTGGCTTGCATTCATAATTTGAATTTCTACTAAGCTTTGCGTGTTTCACAGGTGATAGAGCGATTATTGAATTTCAGGAGGCACACAAATATGATCAACTGATCAATCCAAATAGGTATTTTGGTTGAGAACCGATTTACGTGCTCTATGCATATCTCCTGAAATTCAATAATCGCTCTATCACCTGTGAAACACGCACACACCAAAGCTTAGTAGAAATTCAAATCATGAACGCAAGCCAATTGAATAATAAACCCCAGTGAAAGAATTTGCAGCGCAGGTTACAGCAATCAAAACAAAAACAAAAATAAACGAAAATAACACAAATAAACCATAAATGGGGCCATACATCGGGAATGGCTTGAGCTACGGACCTGGGGAAGGGCTCATTAGATTCCTCATGGAAAGTTCTTCAAAAAAGTCCAAATTTAGGCCGCCTTGACTTTTTTTGAGGTTTTTAGGGATTTTACAAAACTTTGACAACCCTTAAAGGGCACTTTAAATTAAGTGAGAGAGCTGGCTAAAGAATTGGGGCGTTGTCGGACCAACATTGACTTTTCCTGAAAATTTCAGATTTTTTGCTCCAGCCGTTTGGGAGAAAACGTGCATACGGAAAAATTTGTATTGCAGATTTGGATTCTACACCCTTTGAAACGTAAACCATGAAACTTTCAGGGGGGTTAGAATTTTTTTCCAGGGCGATTACAATGGTTTATTAATGCATAATAAACCAATATGAACACTCTTCAATTAAAATTTAATAACAACAGTAAAAACCTCGAACTGACTAAAAAAAGAAAGACATTTTCAGGGAAAATTGAAACGGTTTGATAGCGTTTTTGTCCTCGATTAACGGGTGATTGAAGGGGACTATTACATTATTTGTGATTCAAATTATGATGTTAATCATAATCTCTCTTTCGACTTTGATTCATCTTCCCTTGTCTGGACAGTACAGAAGAATACCCATCCCGTTTTCATTAAGTAGACGCACAATTTCAAGTTGTAACGTATCAACAACCTTAGCTTTTAGGAGCAATGAACGTGCTAACAAAAAGTATTTAATATAAGTTATCTCACCTCCTTTGGCGTAGGGGGCAAGAAGATCGACGACTTTAATCCCGGTGACCAGGATCTCCTGTTCGACGGACATGTCCACGAATTCGGGAGCGTCGGCGTGGATGGCGGCGAGCTTGTCGGTTTGGATGGGACCCCTCTCGTCGATGGGTTCGCCTGAAACATAGCAGAAATTGGCATTCAGTTAAACGACAAGCAGTTTCAGTTGACAATACCCAAGAGATGAAGATCCTTTTTGAAAGGTCTTCCTTTATTAGTGATATAACAAGGAGGCGATGGAACATACAAACGATCCCCTTAAAAATCCTCAGGTTCATGCTCAGGTTTGGCAATCCCAACTAAAAGGAAACTATAGTCCGCCCCTAGAAAATTGACATTCAACCCTGCACTCCAGAGGAGATTGAGAGGTCTCCTGGCAACCTGAGCTACAAGGCTATGAAAGGGATTCCGACTCTATCAAGTTGGCAGCCATGACAATATCGATGCATTTGGATGCTATTATCCGCGGTTATTCAGCTCTAGGTCAATTCTGTTCGCTTAATGTTTACTGCTTTTCCTAGTATTTTCCGTTTCGGTAGTCTATGTTCTATGTATTAACCTGTACTTTAACTGTAAGTATCATCACAAAATCGTGCAACGGACGTGAAACCTCTGAGGTCACAATAAGCTTTCGATAGAGACAAAACTGTATAGCGTCAGGCGGGAAAAATGACCGTCGTTTGTAATGTGACGAGTGAAGTGGGGGTGTCCAGCTTGTAAAGTCGGCAATAATGTGAGGGAAGTTGAATGCCTAACTTAGTCAGGTCACCCGAGGTGGCATTACATTACAACCAGGTCTACACCGCACAAGAAGGTTGTCGCTTCTGATGCATTCACAGACGCTGCTTTGCGAAACAAGTATGTGCATTCTACCGTGTTCAGAGAGAGTGCCCTTTGGTAAAAACACTTTGTGCAGCTCTGGCGAGTGACGAAGTTATCGAGAGTGATGAAATTTATTTTTAAAAACCAATTGCTCGACTCTGGAGGCAGATGTAGTTTCATACTTGAATGCAATGGAGGGTGCGCAATTCGACGAAAAATTGAACTAACGACAGCCAAGCCGTCTAAATGTAACAATAGTTCTAAGATTGAGCCGGATTTTTCTCATCATGAACTTGAATGGTTAGTTGATGAATTCATTGCTTTGTGAATTTAACTCATGAATGTTCAACAAATGAAATTTTTGTTTATTGTTTGTGCACTATGTTTCCATTCTTGTATACCTCACCTACAAATCTCTTCAAAGTTTTGATTAAACGCAGTAGAATTGAACTGTGACGTTAACTATCCCATTCACCTATGGAATAATAACATCGCTTGCAATACTTTTTACGACGAAAAAATAGAGCTATCACAATTCTTGAATTAAGCTAATTGAAACACAGTAGGCATGTAAGTAGGGACTTGCGTCACCATCCTTTTTCACTTTGTGCAACAAATAAAATTATTTTCAATTCTTATTAGGTAAGTAGCAGCATTTTAAAGTATCATTTTTGGAAACAGAAAAAACAAAAGAAAAACCGAAGAATTTCGATTCAAAACTTAATTCCATTTTCTCTGGCTGAATATTCAAGGATCCGCAGTGTACTTGTATCCATAACTTCCCCAGGTTGGATTGGTGACAGAGAAGGGGTAAATACGTCATTTTTAAGGAGTGGTATTTAAAAAGCTATTGCCAATTTTGTCTATAACAGCAGTGCAAGGGAAAGGGCATCAGGACAGTAAATATTAGCAAGTGAGTTTTCCGTTACTGATTCTGCTAACATAAAACAAGGAAGCGATAGAATTGACTAGTGCCCCTTCTAAAGGCTGAGGCGACTAAGCCTGCAACACCCACATGATACCAGTCGAACACTTCTTCAAACTATTATCCCATTCTTCTACGTTCCCCTTAACTTCACCAATATGTAATCAAACTTGTGTTTTCAGACTACTAATCTTTACATTATTCTGTCGCTAGAGTGGACAAAAAGCTTCAGGTTGATGCTTAAGTATATCATTTTCAAGAAACGATAAGGAAAAACTATCTACATTCATCACAGTCATTCAAGAGATCAATATCCTCTAGTCTTGAAGTTATTAATGCAAGAATAAATACTCATTAAATATAGAATATTAAGAAGTCCTCCTCACCAATGACGTTCATGATTCTTCCAAGAGTTTCGACTCCCACGGGGATCCTGATGGGGTATCCAGTGTCGAGTACGCCCTGGCCTCTGACAAGACCCTCGGTACCGTCCATGGCGATGGTACGAACGGTGTTCTCTCCTGAAAATCCATAAAAACATCCGTTCATAACACATAACGAGAGCCGATGAGGTAGGTTGAACGTTTCCAATAATATGCAACACTGTATGTGCTAAGGATGGTATTTCATTTAACGGTGACCACAAGATATACGTAATAAGCAAAGGTACATAATAAACCAAATAGTAATTCGATTTGAAGATACGAATCGATCGATAAATATCTTGATACGTTTGAACGATTTGAAGATTGCATGACTCCCCGATATTATGTGAGTAAAGTTTACTTGAAGGTGATGTCACGTACCCAAGTGTTGAGCGACTTCGAGGACGAGACGGGGACTCCTGTTCTGGACCTCAAGAGAGTTGAGGATGGGCGGCAGCTCCTCATCGAAATGGACGTCGACGACGGCACCGATCACAGCTACAACTTTACCCTGGACTTTGCCGCTGGCCTTGGGTTTGGCAGCAGTCGCATAGGCTGTACACAAAATAAGACACAAAGTAATACTCACCAATAATAGACAACATCAGATACGATATTCCGCAGCACAGATGTACTTCAACACATTGAATGCGGATATATCCATATGGTCACATGGCCCTTCCTAACTGCGCTCACAAAATGATCGAAAGTCGTGGAAAGCGGGTCGGAGATGCTTGTATCGTATTCAGTAGGTCTCTGGGACCCTGTGGAGACCCGTTTGGATTTTGGTATCACGTCATTTTGAGCAAGAAAAGGCGATTGAGTACAATTCATGTGCCATTATACATCTAACACCCAATGTCCTTGGAGGAAGGAACCTAACTCACGATAAGTCCACGTTCGTGAAGATCCAGTAACCGAAATTTATGAAATGCGATAGCAAAACGATTTTATAACAGCCACCACAAGAGCCAATGTATCAACATTGCTGCCATAATCACTAAGAAATTCTAATAAGTATTTCAAGAGTATGGACGATTTATATCCTTCAAATAGCAAAATTAAGAACAATAATTTTCTTTACAAGGGTGAGAAATATCACGAAATTTATTAGTTGTACATCATAGTGTATCTGCACCCACTAGACGAAATAGGGGTGTTTTGCGGGTTGCATACTCTGATTATCGCTGCCCACGGGTCTATCTATGGTCACATGTTCTAAAAATGGTCAAAAATACGTCATACTCATCTCAAATGCCAGATTTTTTTTACCACTTTCTTTCCCATCAGGGACGATGATAGCCGTTTCAGACCCACATTCAATGTGTTAAAATACGAATGTAAGTCTTATGCTAGAGTGTTACACTACAGTTTTTATTATTAAACTTCGGCCTGTGCCCCTGCAAGTGTTGGAACACAATACCTACTCAACGAATAAATGACCTGTGGCAAGAGTATAGGAGCTAAAAGGAGTGACGCCTAATATCAAGGTCATGGCGGCGACCATGTCAAGGTGCAGAGTGTGGTGAGGGAAAAGTGTCACTCGAGTTGGACATCTTGGTAGGAGTTCTTCGTCGTACCACCCACCCTCGTCCCACAACTCACTCATCTTAACTCGTGGTCATTTCAAGGGGCGCACTTCCTTACATACCTCTCACCATCTTCCTCACTTTCAGTCGTCGGGGTAGGCGTTTTAATGAATTTCTGTTATAGTTAATGAAGAAAATCGACGTCGATCGTAGTGAGTAGTTGAATGGGTGGTAGCTAAGGTAACCCTCCTAGTTTCCACGCTTCTGTGGGGCTAACCACTCTCTACTCAAAGGAGAGGTTAGATGAAATGCCAACTCTCCTTAAGGACAGCTGATGTCAGCCGCAACGGCAATGGCAGTCATACGAAGGATATGAAAGAATATTTTTTTTTTCAAGAGCGATTACAATGGGAAAATTTTCAAATAGAATATTTTCCCATTGTAATGCATTATATTATAATGCATACAATCAAAATGCTTCAACCCACGTATCGGCTGTAAACCCTTTCAGGGGTTTCCTCCAGTATCCACATTCACTACATCACCAGGTTACTGCGATCAAAACAAAACACAACAAAACAAAAAAAAAAAGTTGTTGTGTTTGTTTTCATCGCAGTAACCTAGTGATGTAGTGAATGTGGATGCAAATGTTGGCACCATAAATCGGGCCATACATCGGGAATGGTTTGAGCTACGGACCTGGGGAGGGGCTCATTCGATTCCAAATTTAGGCCGCCTTGACTTTTTTTTTAAAGGTTTTTAGGGATTTTACAAAACTTTGACAACCCTCAAAGGGCACTTTAAATTAAGTGAGAGAGCTGGCTAGAGAATTGGGGCGTTGTCGGACCAACACGGATTTTTCCTGAAAATTTCAGATGAAATGACCGGCCCTAAACTTTTATGACCTACTTCAAGGCGGGAGTGTTGAAATGTAGTCCATTGGAAATGAAGATAAAACGAAATGTTACCACGATTGATTGAGCGGTGTAACGGGAAGGTAACATTCTGTGCCTCATCTCAACGAAAAAGAGGAAACTATAGAAATAGAGAATGATTAGAATTGAAATTATATATACCTAGGAGATTATTACATGAAGTGGAACTACAGATTCCCTACTCAGACGAATAACCGCAGATCGGCGAGTGTAGGGATCGATTTCAGCTTCATTCATCAACTAATCTGGTGAATTTCGGCAATGAGGCAGATAGTAGGGACTCACTCAAATCTTTCCTAATATACACTGGCCTATCATATTCAAGTAGGTAGGTACAAACCGACCTACAGTTGAAAAAACCAGAAGTCATTTGAGGTCAGTGACCTTCAGTAATTTTGTCCCTTCTTGGTAGAGGATTAAATTCCTATCTTTCACAAATCACTGCATATTGGCTGAAATAAAACGCTATACCAACGTAGGGATAACATTTTATATCCCTTATCCAACAAGATCAGCACTAATAGATAAGCGCAGAAATGATATTTCGGCTCTTGAGGCTGGTTTAGTTAATTATATCCACATAAAAAGACCACAATGCAATTACTCGGTTTCAGTAACGTTTTAAAATAATCCCTTTAGATGTAACCTGTTCTAAATTACCAAGAGGTCAAGATCGGAAGGCATTAATGGTTAGATAGTATCTGATAAGAAGTTATAGTATTCACAAATGTCGATTCATATTGGATATAATCCATTAAGCAGGAGCTTGAAGTAAATTTATCAATTATTGGCTAATGAGATGAGAAAATTTCAAGGATAAAAAATAACTAGATATACCTATCTTGAACATCATACGAAAATAGATTGCAGAAAAATGACGTCACAGCTGACGATCACAATGAGCATTGGATCTTGCACATTTGCCTGATTGTTGCAATGAATTCGAAGTAGATATTAATTCAAATGTGAAATTAGTTCGGAATTAGGTTGATAAGAGAGGATTCGCCGTTCGGCGAAGTGGCAATGCGGTCGATCTCGTCGGGGTCATGAAAGAAAAGTTCATACTTGGGGAAGAAAGTAAATTTTAGGGTATTTGTACGAGCAATGTTAGTTGTTAATAACATTTTCAGTGATTTGAAACGGAAATTAGACATATTTGAAGGATAATTTTCTGTAGAATTAGGGGAAATGGGTCTGTGAAAAAAAGATGGAGGGCGGAGGTGACACCCATCCTAGGCCTGGAAATGGGTCGAAATATACGAGTCAGTATAGCGAATTTCGGGATGAAATTTGTACTCACAGGTAGCCGAGAGGGCGCCGATAGATCGGAGAGCTTCATTTTGAAGAAGTTGAGGATTAACGGCGTTTTTTCCCAATCGTAAAGCCCCGGAGGCAGCCCTTCCTACCGCGTTCAACATGGTGGACCTGGGAAGTGGCAAAGTGAAAAGATATCACGTGACGTGCCCCCGGTGGCAGAGCTGCAAGTTTGACGAACTAAAAGTCGGTAGAGTCGGGGTGAAATAAGTCGGTAGAAATCGGTTCTATTCTAAGCAATGGGCGTTGAGATTTCTGTAGTTTCTCTTTCATTTCGGGGAGGATCTAAAGACATGAAGATGATAGTTTCAACTAAACCGTCATGTTATAATTGGGATAGGGTAGGGATGTCAAGAAAATATCGATATTCTTCCGTCGATATATCGATATCTTCTATTCCGATATATCGACATTAACCGTACAGTGTCGGATTAGGAAAGGTCAATCGATTTTCAATTATTCTAAAAATCGATGTTTGAGCATACAATAAAATCGAAAATCGATACTATTTTACAATTTTATTTTATTATTCAATAATAAACCATAGTAATTGCTCTTGAAAAAAAAAATTTTTTTTTCTAACCCCCCTGAAAATTTCATGGTTTACGTTTCAAAAGGTGTAGAATCCAAATCTGCAATAAAAAATTTTCCATCCGTCCGCCGTACGCACGTTTTCTCCCAAACGGCAGGAGCAAAAAATCTGAAATTTTCAGGAAAAATCCATGTTGGTTCGACAATGCCCCAATTCTTTAGCCAGCTCTTTCACTTAATTTGAAGTGCCACTTAAGGGTTGTCAAAGTTTTGTAAAATCCCTAAAACCTAAAAAAAAGTCAAGGCGGCCTAATTTGGACACTTTTTGAAGAACTTTCCATGAGGAATCGAATGAGCCTCTCCCCTGGTCCGTAGCTCAAACCATTCCCGATGTATGGCCCGATTTATGGTGCCAACATTTGCATCCACATTCACTACATCACTAGGTTTCTGCTATCAAAACTTGAATAATTCACGTAATAACTCAAAACTAGTCCTTATCGCCTAAAATGATTTAGCAGAAAAATTCAAAAAATGTTTGTGCCACAATTTGGTTCCAACGAAAAAGTCGGTAGGTCTGCGTTACAACAGCATAGCGTAAAAATGGAGTTGATTGGCAGCCGTGCTTACCTTCTCCTCCCACTTCCACATCGAGTCTGCGCAAAGGCCGCAGATAGACAGATAACGTGGTGGGGATATCATAAAATCGAACATTCCGCAGCTCATGGATTCTGGAAAACGAAGGGAAAATGTTGGAAAGTTGGGTTAAAGATACAAAATGTAATAAATATTAAATGTAAGTTAAAATTCCAAGTATACAATGCAGGTTATGCAGAGAGCTACTCTTCTAATCTCGTTAGCAATAATGAGCCAAGAACCGTGGAATACCATCATGGAGCAAGATTTCTGTAATAGAGTGATACAACCCACAGCCTGGGGAGAGAACGTTGTGCCGTTGACGCCAGCGCTCAAAAAACTTCTTCACGGCAACTGTTATTAATTTTGTGGACTCTCATTCCATGATGTAACTTTCAGGTCCTTCTGTCAAGAACTTAGTTCTATGTACTTATAATATTAAAGAAACAAAACCTAATTCTTGCTACGGTTCACCGAGCTAAAAGAATTGTTTTCAAACTTTTTATTTATAGCATTTCCAAGTCAGATTCGGAAATTTCCATACCAATTTCAGAATTTTCCATTTCAATTTCAGAATTTTCCATTTCAATATCAGAATGTGATCAATATCCAGGTGGGAGCGTAAAAAAGTGGGATAAAGAGAAGGGAATAAGTAGGCAGCACACAAAATGTTTCAATGAAATTAAAAAATTATCACGCGAGGTGAGAAGGAAATAGTTCATTGAAATTAATAACGTGAAACGCGCTAACGTAAAATTCTTAAAACAGCCAAAAAGTTATACCTGTTTCAAACATTGCACGTTAACGCATGCGCAGAGCGTACCGCTGATTATATTGTGATGAAATTCGTATGGGACCTCAGAAGACCTTATCTGCATAAGCCCTCAAAATATGAGCTAAATTTATTCAAAATTGTGGAAGTTACGGCTGTAACAAGGAAATGCGGACTGACAGACAGGGAACCAAATTTGTTTAGTAAACTATGAAATGCAAAATGCGATCGGAAATTCTGAATTTGGACAACTAAAATTGTTTGGCTTCCGAAAGTGAACACAAGGCTCCCGCAGCTTCGCAGACTCGGAAGCAAAACATGCACAAATTTTATTAATTTCGATGAACTAGTTCCTTTCACTTCTCACGATAATTTTTTAATTTCATTAATGCATTTTGTGTGCTACCTACTTATTCCCTTCTCTTTATCCCATTTTTTAAGCTCCCGGCCGGATATTGACCACATTCTGAAATTGAAATGGAAAATTCTGAAATTGGTTTGGAAATTTCCGAATCTGACTTGGAAAAGCTATGTAAAACAACTGTTTACATTGTTCTTGAAGTAAGTTTTGGGGAATAGTCGTTTTCGAAAGTATGACTTCACTCACTGAGGCATCAAATTTTGAAAATTCATAAAAACAAACCAGTCATTGAGGAACAGAGTGGATGGGTGGAATTGCTGTTATCAATAGTTGTTCAGGGATAGAGGCAGGCCAAGGCCTGATTTACGTAGTAATACTTGATTTGGTTGACAAACGTAACAACCATTTGCTTAATAATTTTCAGATGTCTTAACCCAATCGCCGCCAACCACGCGTTTTTCCGCAAAGGCTTGCAGTCCCCTGAGCGCCAACCACGCATTTTTCCACAACGGCTCTGGTGCTCCCCCTGCCTGTGGTACCAGTTTTGTGCTTGAGATTAACCAGTTGCCTGGACATCTCAAGCACCAGAGGCCAGACTGGTCGCAGGCCCATTACAGAGAATGTGGCTCTGTATTTGCAGCTTTATCCTCAGCTTTGCCGAGGCGGAGTCCAATCATTATGGATGACTGAGGAGGGGAGCCTATGGATGCCTTGCCAGAGTTGCTCGTGGCCAACTACAGACTCGAACGCCATCCATAGTACTTCGGCATCCGTTTACTGAGGGACAGCTGTAATTCGTATTATCCATTCAGTTAGAACTCTCTACTCATATTCAAAATATCATAAGTCAATATCGTACGTTTTTTTTTTTTTTTTTTTTTGCTTCAAAACATTTGCTTCTTATTGTCTATTCTGCATAGTTCTCTTTCACAATAAACTTGCATTGGAATATCATCTAAAAAACCGCCTTTTTTATAAATATTTATTGAAAAAATGTACAGAGGTTATCTACAGAGTGTTTAAATAGTGGTGATTCGCTAACCAGAGTAATACTCTTGGAGATAAGGATCTTTAGGCTTGAGGATCTCTTTGTCAACGAGGTTGATAATCCAGCCAGGGTTTAGGCCATAGAGGATCTGACGTGGGTCCTTCCTTTCAACTAGAGTGTCGTACATTGGGTCGTCCTTGGAGAGCTGAGGGAGTTCATAGCCGAACTTCTGGGCAAGAGCGAGCCTGTGGTACGCCACCTCGGCTGGGTCGGCGAGGTAGCCTCTGTTCTCGGGGTTGGTGTAGTAGAGGATAACGTCCTGGGAAGGCATCGCGCGACGTGGAAGTGGCTCACCTGTGACCAATAAATTATTGGAACATTAAGGATGTAAAAATAATGGCTAAGGATCGTTTTTAGTCACAGAGAATAGTAGGAGAAACTTTACAAGTTACTGCTGGATCAATACTACACCCTTGCCAAGATTCGATGGTCTCTGGGGATTATAGAGGCCCTGCACAAAGCAGCAACGCAGCCCGAGACAGGTAGCGAAATGGCCTACTGAATTGAACCCTCGTTATTCTATTAAAGTCACTCCGGAGTAGCTCCAACTTCAATTTTGTTGCTATGTGGAATTGAATTATTCTATCACCAGAATTGTAATCTACATGAAAAATTGATTGTAACGAGTATAAACTTGACAGGAAATAATGAAATTGATTGTAATATTAGTGTACCTAACCTTAGTACCCACCGACATTGTTGAGATGAGCGTTGGAAACAATAGAACATACAGAATCATATTTTAAACATTTTTTACTTCTAATTTTATATTCAGTTGAGTGAAGGGAAGGGCTCGTTGACCTAATAAGGTAGCAGGTCAACGAACTGTTCACATTTTATTTTTAACGAGCTAATTTAGGCCTGAGTTAGACGTAAGTAAATGCTCCTATTTAACTGATTGAATAAGTACTACAATTTTAATTGAGTAGGTAACTATTTTAATTTTGAAGAAGGCCAAACCTCCAGAAACCACCCTAAGGGATTATAAATAGTACCGTTTAAAGAACAATAGTTGAAGCAAAAATTTAGGTAGTGTAGCATGGGGCCGTTGTTTACACCCAGTACCTACATAATTGGTGTCCCTGAAACAATAGGTAAGAAATTTATATTAATTTTTCTCCAAATTACGTGTAAATTTTGAATATCACCATCACTGTACGATTCGAATGAAATTAAAAAAAGTGAGTCTTTGCCTAGAGGGGAACATGAAGCGAAAATTAATGAGGGTTATGAAGCTTGTGCTCGTAAACCGAGGGTAGCCCGTACCGCGTTGCCACCTCATGGCACTGAAGGGGTTGGGTCCGCTGCGGTTCAGGGACCATCGAATCTCGGCAAGAGTGTAGTTCAAAGCTATTTACGGTTCAAAAACATTTTGAATTTGCTGTATGGGTTGACTATCTACAAACAAGAACTGACTGCAACTGTTCTTGACAAACAATGGATGCCAGCATTCGAAGAATAACTGATACGAAACAATTACCTTGTTAATTTACCACTGCATCATTAAGGACTTCAACAAAAAAGCTTAATTTAGTGTTAGCAAATACTTGAAAAAAAAAAAAAAATTATAATTCGAATCAATAGGCACCTTTCTTAAAGAATTTTTTGGGATTCTTCAAAACCCAGAGGCTTTCCGCATCGTAGAAAGCAGTGGTGATGACTCCACCACAGCGCTCGACCGCAGCAATGGTTCCTTCGCTTGCCCACTGCACCTCAATGTTGACCTTTGCATTGAAGATATCTGCACCCTAGAATTCATAAGCATGAGGTTCAGCACATTTGTAAGTTATAGGATCTTTTGACAGTTGTAAAATGGGGAGGCGATGGAATAGTGTAGTTGCCCCTTCCAACACCTGAATACGGATAATTCCTGCAACACTCAGAGGATGTTTCAGACGCTGGTATGCATCTGATATATCACCCAAAGGGGTGGATACAAGAATTGGTAAGGGCTAACTAACCATATACATCTGACCATAATTAAGGGCTTTTAGCGTATGGAGCAATCTGAAAGAATGAAGGCGTCAGGACAGTCAATAGTGAAAGGCCGGTGGTCATAACCACGCTCTGCTACCATGTAACATGGTGATGTGATGGAATTGTATAGGGTAACGCCCAAACACTCAGAGGATGCTGATATGCATCTGGTATAACTCCTGAGGCGGTGGATTCAAGAATTGGGAAGGGCAAACTAACCATATCCATCACACAGTGACGAGGAACCTGATGTTGACCATTTGTCAATGTATATTCAAGAGATTGAAATTATACCTGTAGTTCTAACTTTTGAAATTGAAGTCCAAAAACCTCAAAATGGTGTGATTGGAACAGTGACTACTATATGTTAGTTTAACAACTTTTACTGTACAAACTGACTACAACTCTGTGGCCAACACGAGAGTTAGATTAAGACTTCACCTGAATATGGCTATCACCTGTGCTAGAACCACAATCTACCAAGACTAAAAGACCCCAGTTTTGATAGACTTTCTTGAGAAAAAAATAATCGATTATCACATTTCTTCGTTTTCTTTGTGGCACTACAATCCCAGTGGAATCATGGCTTCCTTCAACAGATTCTTCCGTGTGGCTCGATCTTGCGCGGCTGTCCTTCATTCAGTGACCCCCCAGAATGGCACGCGAATCCTGCGCTACACCATCCAACCACCGCAACCTCGGCCTTCCCAATCTTCGAGGACGGTAATTAACGATTATCACATTTCATTGAACGGTAAACTCGGGAACTACATCCAAGTTTCGGGTTATACACTCTGTCAAACGGGCATCAAGAAAACCACAGATGACAGGAGGGTTTATTATCGAAGAACATCTAACTTAATGACAAGACAGAGTAAAAATGAGCGAAAAACGCACCTCATCCGTGAGATTGAAGCCGTACCACCTGGAATCGTGCTCGAATCCAAAAAGACCTGTGTTGTAGAGCGCCGCCAAATCAATCGGTTTTTTCGTGTCAATTCTGTTGGTATCGATCATCGTTTGAAGTTTCTGAAGGGATATGGGAGGATACATCTTTCTCAGACTGTAAATCAAAAAATTGCATTAAATAGCAGCACGAGTTTGACAGATGATTTTTATGAAGCAATATGGGTTACTTACGAAATAATGAGGCACAGTGATAAAAAATGGAACCATTAAAATATCTTTTGTGAGCCACAGTTCAGCATCTCCTTATTAATATCCTGCCCTCAATATTTTTAGCTTTTTTTCCATGATCTAGATATTCAGGTATCCAAATAAAGAATTTGGGTTCTGGGCAAATTTTAGAATTTTATGCATAGTTTAATAAAATCCAAGTACATTTAGTACAGAATAGTCAACGTAATTTTTACTTTGAAACTTAAACCATGAAATTTTCAGGGGGGGTTAGAAATTTTTTCTCAAGAGCGATTACAATGGTTTATTATTGAATAATAAACCAATATCGATCTTGCAGATTTGTACCATGGTTCTTAATTAGCAATAGAGAATGAGATACTCGACATTAAGATATTTATAACATACCTTGATCATTTTTAGAGGACTGATGATGGCTGTAGTGGTCAAATAATATGAGAAAGACCCGAAACTGAATACAAGAGATTTTGTGCATTCAAATTTATTGTTGACGATTTCTTTGCGAAAAGACAAAATTCAGAACTATTTACCGTAGATACAACACGAAAATTCATAAACTTTTTAACGCACTAACACACTGTATGTGGATGTTATTGTACGATATGCTTAATGGTTTCTTGTTGAAAATTGTTGGTAACTGAATTACGAGTGATTGAATAACTGATGACTGATTATAATTTTGGAGAAACTTACTGTTGGCCGCGGTAGTACGGTTCGTGAGGCGGTCTCAGATAAAAAGGGTTGTTCCCTGTTTCATATCCTGGCCTCATGTAGTTCTGTCGCTGTCCGGATCCCTTGTTTCCATGGCCGTGCTTGTCACCCCCGTGCTGACCTCTGCCACGTTTCGACTGCGTAACAAAAACCGGTGTTATGGTCAGATGTAACAACCTATTGGGAGACTGAGTGATTCTACCATAAGAGCTACAAAAATGTTCCTGACCCAATCGTACTAAGGAAAATGAGTGTGTTTACTGTATGGAAAAAACAGGTTTAGGAAGAAATCTAAATAACAGTAAGCGTGAATTCATCATATTTGAATTCAACGAGTTCTTCGGCTCTACTGAAAAACACACTAATTTGGGTGATGATGGCAGACACTATGGCCTTGTCCAAGGTAGGTATTTGATCTCCATAACAGTATGTGGCTAAGTATTTGGCTGTAACATGTTAGGGAGAACGATACCCTCAGATGAGGCAAGAAAAAGAGTACTGTAGGGGAAATTATAAACACCACGCTATTAGACAAGGGCCAAAGAACCATCTCCCCAGTCTTATCAACAAAGCCGCACAGCCTGATTTGAGTTGTCCGATTACTTGTCTTGTGGGCGAATAATGGACCATCAAACGTCCATAAATGTCCTAAGAAGAGAGCACAGGGACCTGGAATTCTTGGTGAATCTCTATCATATTGTTAAGGAGGGCTCGCCCTCACCAGAGCTGTGCCTCTCCATCCAGGTGCAAGCACATGGCAGTACCGTTACCCAATCCAAGAATTGGGAAGGGGCTGGATGGGGCTCCTGGCCACGGAGCCCCTCACAAGGAGGGAAATTGTTAGCCCACACAGACCTAGCATATCCTACTAACTAAGCAGGTTGGTATGGCTTTTTACAGAACCCTCATGTTGGGCAGGGAACCCGCCCTCCCCCTATCGCACAAGGGCCCTGTTAAGGGTCCTTGCTAGGGTATGCGCAACCACTGCCACCACAACTCCTACCTCTACAGGGAGCAGGCCAGTGACACTTTGCAGGTCTAGGACCCGCACTTTGTCTGCCCAGGGCTCCCCCCACCCGTGGTACTGGTTTGGGAGTGCTGACAAAAGTGAGCAAACCCTTGAAGGCCATAACCAGTCGCTGGCTCGAAGGCAGACGAATCCGCTCATACTGCTTTGCTCCTCCTTGGCAGGGCCAGGAGCCAAAGATTACGGTCTAAGCTAGCTTGAAACAGTCCCAGGGTTGCCAGTATTTGGGGTAAACCGCGTCAGAGCTGGCGACTGCCTTGGCAGATTGGGCCTATACGAGTCCATCACCTACTGACACTAGTGAAGATCCCTGGTGCCCATTCTATATAGGAGAATTCTTGGTGAGTGGGAAACCTATCAGGAGATGAAGGACTAAATCACGTTTCTCAAGAAAGTAGCCCCATGGCTTACCGCGCTTTTTTCTCTTTCCGCCATAATTTATTTGATCCTCGACGAGGTGTTATCCCACAGACATCAAAGAAAACAATTTTCAACCACTCCTACGCTTGGTCGTAGCCACTCTTAAGTCTAGAAAATTGTCTACCTTCCTACGGGCTGGAAATGAAGTGCTCCCCTAACGTGTCGTTTATCTCGTAAAATCCTTTCCCCTACCGTGTCGTTGATTTTTCCCCAATCGCGCTACTTTCTGAAATCCATTCCTCTAACGTGCTGCCCCCAAGTATTTTCCATTATTTATTGAATCAGTCAATTTTGTAGAATGATCACTTCAACCTTACTAAGTATCCACAATTACAACTAGTGCTACAATATTTCGCTTCTTTCTAATGACATTTCGTAATAAGGTTGAAATAAATACGAGCTAACAAAGAGTAGGTTTGTAAGTATTCAAACTTGAAATCTTTGCGGCATTCAATACGAAGGCATATGAAAACAACACGAAATTCATTTCTGGAGGCTCACCCGTTTAGGAGCACCAACGTTCCTCAAATTTGCTAATGAAATCCTGGGAAGAACTCTAAGCATAGAGAGTGCCTTCTCGGCACCACTCATCATTCCGCTCATTGCTGTAAATCAACTGGAAGCCTAAGTTGAATATCACCACAGGAAAATAGATCCACTATCAACTGTACCGTACAATTGAATGTAAAATCAATCCAACATTCTTCAAAATAACTTCACATAATTAATAATATCAAAATTATGGTACAAGGTATCTATATGTTGTAGAAATTAGGAGTAACGCTAGGTGTTGTAGGTTTACAGTAGGTTATACACTCCTACTTTACTGAAAGGCTTGCTCTGATCACTTCTGAGTGTATGCATGGAGGAAAAAAGATTTCTTTTTATATCCTTATGTGCCCTGCAACAGGATCAAACATCCTTTATATTGTATTCTAAGTTTGTTCGTTAGCGTATTATTAAAGATCATCACTCCGTCTTCAATTGTGTTCTATATTAGAGATATTCTGTTAGAATAATAGAACTTCAAAATATCAACTCCTCAGTATGCGATCATTTTTAAAAATTTTGCCCTTGAAGTTGGTCTATGGACAACGCAGTGAGGTTGTAGCGGCACGTATTGTTAATCACCGGAAAAATCCCTCACATTAGGTTCTTTATGTTTGTACAGTAGCGGTAACAACGGTTGCTGACACTTGACGTCAATCAGTGATTGATTTATTTTCTTTTCTAAATGTAAAATAAATTTTTGAAAATTGTTAAAAAAAATTCTTTATACTTTATTGATTACTAAATATAAGTACCTACGAGTGAAATTGTTTGTCTTCAGATCCATATAAATGAAGTGGGAGATCATCACTTTCACATGTGCGCTTAGCATCTGCAAAATTCCAACATGGCGACCAACGCCGATGCCTCTTTTTTTCTTCACTAACGCGCCGGGTTGGTTCATCGTTCTTTCGAGTTGAAAGTTTTCTAGCATAAATCCGCGCAATATTATCTCCTTTAAGACGTAACTAAGCGTTTGTTCGATTGAATCGGTACGTATTATACGGTTAGTTCGAGATGGATTACGTATTGGTGGCCGAAAACGAGGAGGAATCTCCGGTCGAGTTGCCGCTTGAAGAAGACCAAACGTTGCTTCTGTCGACGGTGGAGGCGCAGTTCCCGGGTGCCGCGGGCATCAAGTTCATCAATCCGAGCTCGGGAGCGGCCAGAGGCGTTCGACTCGCGTCCAAGAAGTTTCATCCTCCGGAGAAGGAAGGCGGTTGGGGCGACCGCACCTACTACTGCGTCTTCCCCAAAGGTCTGTTGATAAGTGGAGTTTCGACTCTGTCATATTTGGTAATCGGACAAAAAATCCCCGGACAAAACAACTGGAAAACTGCTGGAAAAGGGAAAAATACGAAATACATTTAGAGCTTTATGGGTACGGGTACATACGGCTTTCCACCGATTACTTTGAGTGCCCTTTTGCACTGGAAATTATGAGTTGAGAGCATAAATAACGGGCAATGTTAATGGGAATAGGGATTAAATAGAATCGGAATTTCAATGAGCCAACAATATTTTGTTTGGCTGAAGTTCAGTATAGGGGCCCCTTCTGATAAGAAGAATATGTCGATGTGTACTAGGATCGATGTTTGTATAGGATCATAATACCGATACCGCTGCCATGTCGGATTGCTTTGCACAACCACCTTCGAGCGCTGAAGGCCCCCCATCGTTCCCGGTTCTATTCAATCTTTCATTCTTGAACCAGCACAACTGTCAACCTTCCACCGAGCACGAGGTATATCTATCTGTCCAACTGATCTATACTTTACTAGAAGGATTGATGTTGGATATTTTTTGTCTTGGAGCGCTGAAGGCCCCCCATCGTTCCCGGTTCTATTCAATCTTTCATTCTTGAACCAGCACAACTGTCAACCTTCTATCCACAGAGTACCAGATATAATATCTATACCTTACTAGAAGGATTGATGTAGGATATTTTTTTGTCTTGGAGATGCGAGCGAAGCGAGCATCCAGACCAGAAAACTAGACAGAACACATTCGAACAAATCGTGAGTCACATTATGCACGAATTGAACCTAGCTTGGGCTACTGTTGCTGATTGGAGTAGTTTTTTTTAGAGAGGTTTGTGTGGATTTGTTGGCGAGTGATACGGACATGGTTGGAGGTGAGAACCATAAGATAGTTAAGGTAGATGAGAGCAGTTGTAGATGTCAGCCGATATGTTTTTTTCCCTTCCAGACGCGTAACCTATGTATATCACTATGTTCATTACCCGCCATTTGCTACTTAGAAGTTCGTTATTTTCCGCCATATTCAAAAGTTGCAGTTTGTAGAGGTAACGCGTATCATCGATTTATATATCGAAAGCGTGGATCGATATATAGACATCGGGTTACGACGGTCTTATCAGGAAGGGGCTCCGATACTGATCTTCTACCTTTTGTTTTTCACCAGTAGGTACGAGTATAGCTACATAATAATGTACTCACTTTGAACGAGGATTTTTTGGAGCTAGTCCACCTCAAGCCGTCACTTAATATTTTGTGGGGCGTGTACTGATACCCTTCGAATAACGGCTTTTCTCCTCGCTTAGTAAGTGTTGGTATGACCTCCATCGTGAAACTGAAGACTCCCCGAGTAGGAAGTCATGTGGAGCGATATGACGAATCATGATTGCAATAAAACTTGTCACGTTGACCCCGGTAGCATAAACATCAACCACACATAAGTGCTATATTAGTATGCGCCCCACAACCCTTGGTTTCTATGGTAGTAGTTCTATAGTGGTATGCGCCCCACAGTGGTACGCTGAATATACATGTCGAGAAAAAGGTACTCGTACATAGGAAGCTTTGTGGAAGGTACTTACGAGAAATCCTCATTGAAAGGTGCTTCGTCGAGGCTCTATCACAGTTCAGGGTCGGTATACTTCTTTCACGTCCTTCAGGAATGCGACGAACAGGTCTCCTGCAGTCTAACCCGATAACGTTTACCAGCAAACCGGGATTCGTCAATTTGAATAGGGTGGTCGTAAGTGCCTATCATTTGCGGACGTTTGTGGACGATTGAGGAACAAACTTCACGACACATATTGGACCAGTCCGTGATGGTGTTGGTTGATTTTCCGGTCAAATCAGCGGTGGTGGTAAGCGATAGGTAAAGAACAAACATGAACACAGAGCATTCCCGTGTAGGTAGGTACCTAGTTCGTTTGAGAAGTTTCGGTCGACTGAAGGACAAGATGGGATAGGTTGCTCATAATGGAACATTCGAATTTGTTCTAGCGACAAGCCGGTTGTCTTGCGACAGTTGGCTAAGATGAAACACAACTTCGCGATTATGTACAAAACAAACACCGCTGAGGGGCACATTGCGAGTACGTGCTAATATAGCACCAAATCAACTTGGGGCCCCGAGCACAGAAGAATTATTCTGCTTCCAATTATCTATTTCTGTCATTTTTCACACGGGGATTTTTTGTCCGGGGTGGGCTAAACGCGAGGATTTTTTGTCCGTGATTCGTCATATTTGTGTCACACTAGGAAACAACGTTTCTGCACATCAACTTTGCTTTTCTCAAATATTGTAGCCGCCCCTCAAAATTTAAAAAGGGGCATACTAGGTGATTGTGAGAATGTGTTCGTAGAGGACTTAGATATTGCATTTTAAGTCAACCAATTTTTCTACTGAACAAACCAATCCAGGCTGAAGTAGAGAATACGTAACCCCTACCTCTTATCAGGCTCATTTGAACATGTATCGATGAGGACTTTCATCGATATATGTAGGATAATACATATATCGACAGAAGAAAGAAAGATTTACACGACCGTTATATCGATAAAATAATTATTCAACACTATGTTTGTGCGTATTAATAATTATAATTAACACATTCTGATCTATTTGTCCAACTGATCTATACTATACTAGAAGGATTGATGTAGGATGCTTTTTTTTGTTTTTGAGGCCAGTGAACTAGATAGAACATGTCGATAGGAAACATCGGGTTTTTCAAAATTCAATTTAATAATTATTCATCTATTCAGAGGACTTAGATATTGCATTTTAAGTCAACCAATTTTTCCACTGAACAAACCAATCCAGGCTGAAGTAGAGAATACGTAACCCCTACCTCTTATCAGGCTCATTTGAACATGTATCGATGTGTACTTTCATCGATATATATATATAGGATAATACATCGATATCGACGCTGCCATGTATTATGGAAAGATTTACACGACCGTTATATCGATAAAATAATATTAATACGCAGAAACACGAGGGTAAACACATCCTGATCTATTTATCCAACTGATCTATACTACACTAGAAGGATTGATGTAGGATGTTTTGTTGTTTTTGAGATGCGAGCGAAGCGAACATCCCGACCAGCAAACTAGGCAGAACACATTTCTACTTTGATTAAGATATAGAATCATTCGACAATGTACTTCGCATCGAACAACTTTTTATTGTTGAACCAAAATGGTGTTGACGGTTGCCACCACTCGACATGCCACACTAATTTCGATAGGTACTTGAGTAAATGAAACCAAACTACAAAGAGAAATAAAAAGAAGAAAATGATATGATGGCATAAAAATGTAAATCGCAACCGTGCAAACCGAACCGAATCTATATTTGGCTAGAGCATTCGGATATCGGTTGTTACGCCGCAGTGGGCCAAATGGCCTATTCTGGTGGCAACGAATCATCTTTAAAATCCAGAATTTTCAGTATAGTCGTTGTTAGTTGTAACTTCGTAGTCCTGAAAACGCAAATATTTATCTCGTAAGTCCTTAGATTGTGAAAACATTCATCATACAAGTCACCTCTGTTCGTGTTTGATTAAGTGCTTGTTATCTCCCCTTCGTCTTATTGGTCAACATTGCAGCCTGTTGTAGCCAATTGACAGTTTAAGGCTAATTTTTCTGCTGTTATGGACATTAAAGAGAGAAGTAAGTGCTAGTAACCTTTTAGAAATCCTACCAACTTTGTTCCTTACGCGTATCACGTAAGGAATTGATTAATTTAGCTGTCAGAAAAATTAAAAAGGCAAAGCGACGAGCTGCCAAGGGCATTATGTATTGTTTTTCCCATTTCTTCAAACGTTCTGGTTTCGCAATTCAATCACTTTGTTGCGTTTTTCTTCATAATATGTATTTTTGGTTGTATTATAAGAATAACAGTGACGCGCAGTGGGTCCAGATTCTAGGTGGAAAAAATTATTGTATGAGATATTTTTACAGGAACGTTTGAGCTGATTCTGGATGTACCTTAGGTTCCTAAACCTAAAAACACTCCTTCACTACGTTTTCTTTAAAATAGAAACACGTTTCTCAACTTGATTTTAAATTTTACTATCAGTACAACAAGCCAAAAAATGTTTTGTCACTCATAAAAGTTGTAGAGCATAAAATTTCGCGTCCACTGGTCACAACTATTTCCTGTATTCATCATAAAATAAGGTTGTCATCGGATTTCTAATTTTTTCGAAACAGGGAGGCGTTTTTGAGCGTAAAGATAATTTTCAACTATTGCTGTAACTTCAACTATATAGTGTAACTTAAATTTTAGTGTTCTGTCGACGTAGAATTGGAAAAATTACAACTCATCTCATCTGCTCAATTTAATTTAAAAATTATCCATCTGTTCAGTTTAATTTAAAAATCATTTTTAGGCTCAAAACAAGCATAACAAGGGGATTTCCCCGTTGTTTTGAGTCATTAGAAACTCGATAACTCCCTCATTTTATGAGAAATTCAAAAATTCGTGGTGACCAGTGGAAGCAGAATTTTATGCTCTACAACTCGTTTGTCTGATCAATTTTATTTGACAGGTTATTTTGATTGAGTGATTTATCGTTAAATTGGAAATTGAGTTGAAAAATGTGTTTTTTTTTTTAAAAGAAAACATTGTGAATGAGTGGTTTTGGAATTGAAACAAGCGCAACTCATATCATCTGCCTCAATTCAATTTAAAAAATTATCTTTACGCTCAAAAAAGCATAACAATGGGATTTTCCATTTTTTGTTCATCAACCTTTGCTTTGTCAGTGTGAGGTTGACTCAAGATGAATTAATCCATCTTGGTTCTAATTGGAATAATGAGTTTATTAAGAATATTGAATTATCGACCATTTTGTATATTCTAGGCGCACCCAAAAGGAAACTGAAAACTGGGGAGGACGGAGAACCTGCCGCGAAGGAAGCCAGGACCCAGCTGACTCCTAAATGCACGGACCTCATCGTCCTCGGACTTCCGTGGGAAACCACCGAGGAAACGCTGAAGAAATACTTCGAGGAGAATTTCGGCGAAGTCGCCATGACTCAGGTCAGTATTATTAATTAATTAATGTATTTATTTATTTACAAAAACGGGCTAATGCCCAATTACAAAATTTATAAAGTATGACATGTGTTGCCTCTGTTGGAGGTGAACAATTTTAACAATTTTGGTATGGAAGGAGTTTATGGATTGGTTGGAGAAAAAGTCAAGAGCCGGGCTATTTCGGAGTAAGTTATTGGCTAGGCGAGGTATTCTTAGAGCGGCTGAATACAAAGGTAGTTGGTTGAAGCAAAGTTGAGATGAAAGGAGTAAAAAGTGGGAACTTCCAGCTGGATTTCTGACACAAGGTGGGGGCAGTCGATGTTGCCGTTAATCAGGTTAACCCTTATTCTCCTGACCTATGAATTTTTCGTGCTAGATATATTTTTTTGCCCGAGTTACTTTTTCAAGTCTAAATATATCATATCAGGAGTAAAAAAAATCCCCCCCCCCCCCTACCTCACAATTTAGCATTTAGTACCCCCACTACCTCACAATTTAGCATTTAGTACCGTATATGACACTTCAGTAGTATAGGGTAAATGATCAAAAACAATCAGTTGTCCGTAAAAACAATGGGTAAGACGGCTTGGGTAAAACGTTGATGCCAGGATAGCTGGTGCAAACTGACTCGACGTTGTTGGTTTCATCTCAGGTCCAGAAACAACTGGACATTCCTAGGTACTCACGTTCGTGTAGTTCCTCGTTTTCTGGTGTTTGCAGGCGGGAACGTCAAAGATTTCTTCAGGCTGAAACTCCAGGTCATCAATATTAAGGCCTAACTGCTCAACAACATCAAACAGTTTTTCAATGCCCTCATCAATATCACGATCATCAGTGATCTGTGCTTGATCAGAAACGACGCTTTCAGGATCACCGTCTTCTGCATCAGAGCTAAGGAAAGAATGTACTCCCCTCGAGTTCGGAAAACCTAAAAATAATAGCAAGATAATATAACTGTCAATATGGCCAATAAACACGATAAAATTCACTCAAACCTGCAACTATTACCCAATAAGTCTTCAGTTACGAATGTTTCCTATCCTACTGGAGTGTCATATATCGACGGCTAAGAACCAGCATAGCATAACTCAATATTCCTAACTTTTCAGGAGAGGGAAAAAACTGATTATCCGACTACTTCTAACGAAAAATTTAGCTTTTATATATTTTCTGGCCTTACTGATGACCTTTCAGCACTATAGGTGTTTTACCCCACTGCTAGAGAAATAGTTATGCTTGTGCTAACATAATATTATAGCAGTTATGCTATGCTGTAAACCAAGTACGGAACAAAAATTGGCAGGCCAACAAAAACTGCTGTGCATTGATTTTTTCATTTTCATTAAAAACAAGAAAAAAATCAGGCAAAAAAAAAAAAATCATGGTACGATTATCACAAACCAAACAACGATGAAATTTTCACTGCTGTTTATTATCTTCCTAAGTGCATTTGTTTACGCTAACTATCTAGGTAAAACTATACAAACAAAAAAAGTTGCTATCACGCTTCCTACCTTGTGTTTGATTTCGTTGTGAACAGATTATTTGCGGGTCCTTATGAAATTGCAGAAGCAAATTTTCAACATATAACTGTCTTATAGTAAACAGCTTAGCAATATTAAATAAATTAGTAGATGGAGTCTGAGGAGGTAAAGATAACGTAATTGTTATAATGATTTTTTGGCGTACTTGTAGTTTATTGCATATTGAAGTGCAGATTGTAGCATACTGTAGTATGTAAGAGATAAGAGTAAGGTCTGAGCCTCTGCACTTACTGTTCTACATCTGCAGTTGAAAGTCGCTTGTATAGTTGGAAATACCTACCTCTTGCCTTTCACAAGAACTCGTCAACGCTGTCAACTCTTGATGAATGTGTACAGAACTAGGCTTAGGAACTTCACAATAATGCGTACCTTACTTAGTTCTGTTTTGCTCGTTCTTTTTGCTCATTTCAAATAAATTAATATCTCTTCACTCTCGACAGATAAAAACTACTAGAGCCGGCAAGTCAAGAGGATTCGGCTTCGTGAGGTTTGAAGAATATGCAGTCCAGAAAAAAGTGTTGAGCTCTCGGCATCAAATCGACGGGCGTTGGTGCGACGTCAGCCTACCTCCCAGTGCTCGGGTTCGTATATACTTGTTTGTTTTCCGTCTTGCAGAATGTGGTAAATAGTTTTTGCTGTCCTGGACTTGAAATCTGACCTGGCGTCAGTCATTGATTGTACCCCGTTGGAGTATTAACAAAGAATTTTGATTTTATTTCAATTGTTTAAGAAGCAACTTCTGACTTCATCGAACTAAGGAGTAGATCCCTACAACCCTAATAGTATTTTAGCATCTCTGTTCTACTTTTGATAATATTCGTCCGTCGATTCCAACTAAATTATGATGTAATTCATCATCTATCAACGTAGCAGATGGTTGCAACCATCATTTTTTCTCTAACGCCAGTCTGGTTGATATTTTTTTACCAAAACGAGATTTCTCCAGTTCGAAACGTCCTTTATCGTTTTAAAAATAAGATTCTGTTCTTTCGCACATGGACTCCACCAGAGTCTAGTTGGTTCCTACATCTACCCGACTCGATCACCTCAGATGCGTAGGTGCTATGGTCCTAAAGCGTGTTTTTTCGAGGTTTTTGCTGATATTGGCAAGTGGGCTGTCGTTTTTGTAGTAATTTTGGACAAAAAATCGACTGGTATAGGTTTCATAATCACCTGTAGCAAATAATCGCAATTTCTGAACCTAAAAGTGACCACCCAACTCACATGATTCAATGGAATCACGCATTATTATATTTAAAAAGATAATACAGTGGTTGCCGCTTAATCCGTTCAGTGGTTAAACCGATCAGACGCCTAATCCGATCAAAATCGCTTGGGACAGAACGAACGTATCCCTCTGTGTGTAATTATTGCCGATCATTTCTCTTATTGATAGCAGCTCGCAAACATTGGCCTATGGACGTACAATACACAATATTTGTTTATCAGCTGGTTTATTTTTACCACTTCTTTCCTTCTCAAGCAGGGTTCAGATCCATCCGTTTGGAATACGGATAGGGGAAGCTAGTAAAAAGCAGTGGAGGGGATGGAGGGGAATCGGCCAAGTACAAGCTAACAACTTGTTTCCCGCGCTTCCTCTCACAGCTGTTTCAGTTTCCCACACCATTCCGTATGCGTAGTAGTGAACTACATCTAACGTTGTTTCATTGAATTAAATCATTTTTTTCTGACGAATTATACATCGATTTTTTTTTTTTTTAATGTCCAGCAAGGATCTTCAAAAATCTTCGTGGGAAGGCTGACAAATGAAATACAGCCTAAGGACTTGAAAGAATACTTCAGCACGTTGGGTGATGTTACTGACTCTTTCATCCCTAAACCGTTCCGAGGTTTTGGGTTCGTTACATTCCTTGATCCAGAAGTGGCCAAATTGGCGTGCAAAATCGAGAATCACGAAGTTGCAGGAGTAACTGTCCACGTCGAAACAGCTTCTCCTAAACCTGTTCCTCTCCAACCTGGACCAATGCAGCCGGTAAGTCAGACACGTTTCTTGCCTTAGAATACATGTTTTCTAGTCTACTTGACACGTAAACTTCAAACAGTTCACATTAAATCGCCTTAAATAGTAAAAACGTCATTTATTCTGAAGATTTAACACCGATGTCATTGAAGATGGTACATATCATATGAAGTGTTCAATGCTAATCAGATTTCTTGGGGGCACGAATTTCACAAGAATCCCCTGTAACTCACAAAAATGGCTGTAACTCGGCAGGCTTACGTTTTTGAGGGTTGCACATCTAAATTATGCTACCTAAATGTACCATCGTGTATATAAAGATGAAACTATCGGAGTATATCCGTTTTTCCCCCTCCCGGAACAAACCCCCCTCGACCGCGCCTATGAAGGGGTGAGGGCCCCAGCGAGGCGGAGCGTCTCCCAGGGCAACCGACCTGCTCCCCTCCTCGGGGACTTGGATTATACGATTTTTTGACTTTGCATATTGTTTTTATACTCCCTCATTGTGTTATTCACCTATTTCTTTTTAACTTGAGTAGCAGGGCCTTTAAACTAGTAATAACATACTTAAAAACGTCTTGCAGCATTTACTTTGATTTTTTGCTTTTTTTGTCTATTATGACTGGTTTTATTACATTTCATAAAAAATAATTGTTGCAATCGAAGCCTAATGAGCCTGTATGCTTTTTTGCTACTTCAGATTAAGTACACATTAAAATTGTAAGTACTTCAAAAAGAATACCACAACTTTAGAAATGTGTATTTAATGAAAGAAACATAATATAACCTTCTGTTGTACATCATTACAAAGAGTATTTAAAAAGTTTTTTTTCTCACTCAAAAACAGGTTCAGAGATGTTCAATATGCCCCCCCCCCCCCCCTCCAGACACTCGAGCTATATCAACCCGATACTTGAACTCGTTCCACACTCTCTGTAGCATATCAGGCGTAACATTTTTTTATTTGTAACTGAGTTTGTGTCATTGCTGACGATAAGACACATGGACGCATCGGACCTGTCGCATCGGACAGTTTGGATAGCTGCTGTTATTTCTCTGGCAGTAAGATCAGGGCTTTTGGAGGCCAGTGATGAAGCGCTCTGTCACGGGCTGCCTGCCAGGCCAATTCATCGCCTCGGGTAGTTGACGTTCAGGTAGCTAATGACAGATAAGTGCCAATGTGGTGGCGCTCCATCTTAGGGATCTTGGGGGTATGTGAAGGATATGGTGTTTCGGACACCTCTCCCAGCCACCATTGATGTTTTGAAACGAGAAATAACAGCTATCCAAACTGTTACGCCTGATATGCTACAGAGAGTGTGGAACGAGTTCAAGTATCGGGTTGATTTGCTCGAGTGTCTGGAGGGGGCCATATTGAACATCTCTGAACTTGTTTTTGAGTGGAAAAAAACATTTTTAAATACTCTTTGTAATGATGTAGAACAGAAGGTTATATTATGTTTCTTTCATTAAATACACATTTTTAAAGTTGTGGTATTCTTTTTGAATCACCCTGTATAATTTGACAACTAAATACAATTGTTTCATGTATTACATGAATCCTGTTGAAGAGTCCAACTTGTATGTTTTCAGGATGGAAGGTATAAAGGAGGATTTAGAGACAGAGGTGGTAGCATGCGGTCCCGAGATGGTGGTTACGGTGGTGGAGATGACTGGTATGTATTGTCAAAAGTTTCATCTGATTTCTAATTTAATGCAAGATGTGAATTCCATAGGATCTACGGATACAGGTCCAGAAAGGATTGACTTTGTGTAGAATATGTCCCTGTACCATTCTTCATACTTGCGCATAATTCAGGAAAAATACTTGTGCGCTTTGCTTTTTGCATGATAAATTGTCATCTTCTAAAGTGTGGCACAAAAGGATTTTCATGGGTTTTCAATGCTGATTAGAGTTAGTGCATCACATTTTTTCCGAATGATCACGGTTTTATAGCTTATAAGTTCCACCCCCAACCGTACATTGCGATATTAAGTTTGCTCCGATTGAAGTCTGCTGAATCTCACTTGAGTGAGGGTTTTATAGTTATAAAAGGTTTGTGTCAAGTATGTTTCAGCTCAGAATCTTTCCCTGGACTTGATGATTATCAAATTTTGTGACGTTTTTTCCATAATAAACTTTACAGAAGGGAAAATTATGTTGTAAGTAAGTTGTGAAGGTTTTCAGCTGAAGCTTGCTTGGTACAAATCTTCAACTCTGGGTCGAATGAGCTTGAGTATTCTTCAACCGCTCCAATAGTTAGGCTCTGAGATCGATGTAATACGCGCACCGCAGGCAAAATTTGTTGACAAGCTTTTTTTCGGCATTAACCCCCTCCAAGTCCCCTCTCCCGTCTAAAAATTAGACATTCCCGACGTTTATTGCATAATTAAGAACAAATTGAAAACTAGCAGCAGAAGAGTGTCGGTGAAATTGGGATTTAACGAATAAGAATCAGGAAAATCGATCTAGATTGCAGGCTGTGGAGCAACAATCAAATTTGTCACACAGATGTATAAAATGGTCCAAAATGGATTTGTATGCCGTTTTTTCTTAATGTTGGGGTTGTCCCACACTGCTCTGGACCAATTCTAATGAGCGTCGCTCTATTGAAGAAGTATTGTTTCTAAGGGACGTCCCTCTTAAAATAAGGGAGTAACGAACAACAGAAATTCGTGAGTCTCCTCTTCCACTTGCTCTTCAAAATCACGTAAACACTTAGGCATGCTCGCATGGGGATACTGAAATCCTGAGTTTCTAGAGATTTGGATACTCGGAGACTTGGATACTTTAATACTGGGATACTTCAGTTGTCTCTCATCTTCACACAGCTGCTACTCGGGTTGCTAGTATTCAGTTTCCATCAAGCTGTAGGAGAAGTTTGTTGTTGTAGCGTTGTTCATTTTTTATAATATGACTAGTGATCCCAGTAGTGATGAGGACATCATCATTCAATATTATTATTACAACCGATACAGCAAAAGGAAAATGAAAAAGATGTGGTTACACCCCTACACAGAGAAGAACATAAATTGAGATTAACTATCTTGGCTACTTCATCCCAGGCCTTTTAGTTAGTTCTTTGAGTTTATAATTGTATAACACTGGAAATTTCTCTACTTCCCTAACGAATTTTATGTTGAAAGCTTGCTCGTTCATCGCGATCAGGCAACTGAGGGACTGGGAGACTGGCAAGCTGAGTGACATCTCATCTTCACATCTAGTAAATGCTTCTGTGTCATAAACCGTCAAGTTTCAAAGTTACTGAAAGAGGAAGCAACGCTGACTTCTCAATTCGGAAGCCTTTTTTTTACAGTCATTAATAAATTAACGCTGTTATTATTTTGGTTGGCAGGAAATATAATGATAGACCCAGCAGATACAGTGGCGGCGGTGGAGGCAGTGGCGGAGGTGGCGGCCGAGGTGGTGACATGGGGGGACGAGGAGGATCATGGAGTCAAGGTATTTTTTTCAGTTTTTGAATACAGTAGAACCTCGATTAACCGGCACCCTTTTAACCGGCAGTCCCTGTTAACTGGCACCCCCCTGGCTCAAAAATTGTTTTGTTATGTTTCCACGTCAGCGCTGAGCCAGATTCGACAACTAGACATTACTGGTGAGAAACTTAGCTCAAACAGTGCTGTTGTAGAGGGTTTTAGAGCAGAATTTACTGCAAAAATATTTGATCTCAAAGTCTGTAGAGAGCAAGTGTATAGTTGCGACAAAACTGTCCTAAACTGGAAAGCTCTGCCACAAAAGACTCTGGCTTCATTCTCTAAGAAGTCCGCTTCAGGTTTCAAGCTCCAAAAAGATCGCATCACTGCAATGGTGTGTGCAAATGCCACAGGCAATCATGGACTACCCTTAGCAGTGATAAGAAAGTCGAAAGACGAAATTTGAATTTGAACGCTCTGCCCGTAAATTACTATGCTCAGAAAAAAAAAGCTTGGATGGACCAAACGATTTTTTTGGACTGGTTTCACAAAGTCTTTGTTCCCCAAGTAAGAACTCATCTTGCAGAGAAAAAATTACCACAGTAAGCATTATTGCTCATGGACAACGCCCCTTCCCACCCTTACTACGAACTTCAAAGTGATGACGGTAAAGTTAAGTGTCTCTTTCTTCCTGCAAACACAACACCTCTCATCCGTTGCCACGCCAAACACTGTCTAGCGCCTACATTGCACCGGCGCTAGTGTTATTTCTGTTATCTGTCTATTCGATTATCTGTCACGGTTCCGGTCCCGAGGGTGCTGGTTAATCGAGGTTCTACTGTACTCCCTACTTGCATAAATGCGATGGAGAAGTAAATTTACTTCTCCAAGTTGAAATTCGACTTTTCATTAGGAGTTTTTCAGAAATTTCTGCTGGTGGGAGGACTCTTGTTGCAATACTCCTGGTCTGCAAAGAGATTCTCGTGTGATGGCGATACCACCTTTTCCACTCATTAATAATTCCTTAACTAATGTTTGCCATAGTTTGCTTTTGTATGTTCAGTGTCTATATCCTGGAAAAATAACTTATTTTGTAATTAACGTATATTTGCTGTGCTTGTTCCTCAGGGTACAAATTTATCACCCTTATCAGCTGTTTATACACCAATACGTTGAATTTCAATTCTTTCTCTCAGCAGTTATTAGATAAGTGTATACATTTTTGTGTTGTGCATTAAAATGTGTTTATTGTTCGTTGTTAGCATCAGGTGGTTTCGGCAGGGGCGATGATACGTACCTTGATTCTAGCCGAGGAATCGCTGCTGGGATAAACCTTCGTGGTGTTTCACCCAGCCGTTTGATGAATGCCATCAAAGATGCTGGCCTTGCTGACGCGTTGGGTATGTTTTCAGTTGTTATTCTCATCAATGTTTAAAATTGTATTCTAGACATCCACATTTTAGTATTAACTCTTGGTTGAACTAAGCCAGCCACACTACCACACAACTGTTATATCTATGTTGTTCTTAATTGCTTGTAATACCAGATCTACGAATCAGATCTTAGCAATTCGACTCTATGTTCAGATATGGTGATTTGAATGCTCCATAAAACTTAATGTCTTACTTACTTAGTCGTCCTCTTCATACCCTAAGGTGTCGAGGTTTGGCAAAGAGATCGCCATTTGGGTCTCTGCTGGGCTGTAATTTTTCCTTCTTCCACGGTTAGACCCCTCGCTCGCAGTGACTCCTCCACGTTATCCAACCACGTCCTTCTTCTTCTGCCCCTTGGTCTTCGTCCCTGGGGCCTTGCTTCCATTATTCTCCTTGGCAGTCGATCCCTATCCATTCTCCACATGTGGCCCGCCCATCTCAGCTGCGATTCTTTAATTGTATGCGCTAGTGGCTTTACGTTTAGTATGGCTCTGAATCTGGTATTCCTGATGCGGTCCCTTCTCGTCTTTCCTTCGACTTTCCGTAGGTATCTCATTTCTTGTGCCTGCAGGGAGCTGAGGTGTTTCTCGGTAAGAGCCCACGTTTCACTTCCATATGTTAGTATTGGCACATAGGTGTTCTTATATACCGTCATCTTAACCTCCCTGGAAATTTCTTTCTTACCTATGAATTGCCTGTTAAGGGCGTGGAAGAGGAATTGAACTACGGTCCCTGTTGGTAATGGATTTTGTTTCAGACTGTTCTAATTTCAGTCTAAGATCAGTTTTTTGTAGTTTTCTTTCAATCTATTTATTATTATAATATAATAATAGACTGATCTTAGAGGTGCATATTATGCACCTCCTGATTGTTTCCATGGTGTAGAATGGTTGTAGGTAGAGAAACACGGTGTCGTAGCCCATTCTGTTATCTTCACCAAAAAGTTCCTAATGCGAATCAGAAAAACTTCGAGCTGCAGGAACTTGTTTTCCGCTGAATTAAACTTCATACATCCACCATAATTATGTAACTACTTGATACTCAGAGGAAATTTCCCTGTAGACGCAGCACTCTAACTGATTGAGCTAAGAGACCAGCTCTTCAACTGTGGGAATTTGGAGTCTGTGTTTACAACGGATACGCTCATTTTAACATTTGAAATCTCTCCCTTAATTAAAGTCCCACTTGCAAAGCCGCATCTCCCTGAATGCCCAACAAAGTCAATGCTTGCTGGTTCCTCGGAAACACTGCTTCTAGGTTCCTTGGCTACTTGCACGTAGGACTCCAACGACAATCTTGCTTGTAACCACCACCATATATTGATTTGTGGTATTTGCCAAGTGTAAGATGGCTTTTCTGCTTTGGATTTTATACAGGGATTTGCTTGGAGAGCCCATAGACCATCTACTGAACATACCAGTGGGGTGAATCATGGTGTTCCTCACATGCCTGGCGTATTTTCTTCTCTTCTCTGGTTCCAATGATGTTGGTACTGTAGTTCTGCTACGTAAGACATAAAAGGGGTTGTCAGTCTACGACACGGATATCAAATAATGCAACTCTCTGAGGCTCGCATACTCCTCAACATGCTAAATCACCTCGTAAGGCAGCAGGGAAGTGGCTTCATGGATTAATGGTTCCTTTACACAATTCCTTCATGCAGTCGATAGCAGCTCCCCAAAAATGTCCCTCACTTTATTGTGTCGCCTTAAGATTAGACCTCCAGTATTGCATGCTTAGTGCATATTCAGGCGCCAAGGGTGATCCATAGCCATGACAAGATGGTGGGGACTCCCCTTGGGTTAGAGCTTGTATCGCACCTCGAAACTCATTGGCTGAAATGTCGAAATGATGTTGTTTTAAAATGAGCTTCGTTAGCCCTCCTGAGGATATGCCTGCTACGGAGCAACGTATGCCTATTTGTCTGTCCTCCGGGAACTCGGCAAGTGCTGTTCGCGGCAGTTCTTCCTCTTCAACGTGTTTTTTGCTCCTTGCTTCCCATCCCACTATCAATATATTTGATGGATCCCGTTTACTCTTGTTCTCAGGTCTCGCAGGAGCAGGTGGCGGTGGCGGTGGCGGTGGCTACAGTTCGGGGCGTGCAGGATTTGACGATGACAGAGACATCTCAGACAACGGTTACGGCCGCTCCTACGGAGGTGGAAGTCGCTACGATCGTAAAACCACGAGTCCCGGAAACTGGGGAGGATTTGATAGGTACGACCGTTAATCAGCCCAACCACTTTAACCTAAGTGTAGAAACATACTGTTTCTAATCTGATTTTCCAATAATTTTTTACATCGCTTTGATTATTCCCTTGGCGACAGTGTTTTATATTCAGTTCATACCATTAAAGTAATGTGAGTGGAAAGTGTATGCTTTATGAATGTATCCCTAGTGAGCTTACGAGGTTACATCTCGCGAGATGTTACGTACTTTTATGAGGTGAGGTTTGGCTTGAATTCCGGTTCATGAGATTTGTGTAAGCAAGATTTACAAAATCGAAATGAGTTAATAATTTAAAAACATTTATGCTGAAATTTGATTCTTTCAGTCAGAAAATTTGAGGTTTGATTCTAGAGCTCAATCGCAACAAAAAATGCCTTATAGATTAATTTTGTAGAGGTTTCGTTTCGGAGTTATTTCACTTTCAAGATTTTTTCTCGTTTCCAATCTTAGATCACTAAAATGGCCATAACTCCCTTAACCTACTCTCTAAAATCTATTGTGAGAAGGCTGTTAGGGAGAGCATCAAATTTCTCGTTTCCTTAGAGCAAAGTAAGAAAATTTCAACATGTCTTAGAAAGGTGACAAGTTAGTCCGAAGATGAAATTTTGAGAATTTATGAAAAACGATTCTGTCTGTTTCTCTAAATAAATAAAACAATAAATAGATAGTAAATAGAAAATAGAAAATACATAGACTGCGACTATATTTACCAAAAGTATTGATTTGGGTTTCTTTTTTTTTTTAAATTAATTTTTGCGTTGCGAGGCGTTTTCTTGCCTCTAAAGTAAGAAAATTTCAACATGTCTTAGAAAGGTGACAAGTTAGTCCGAAGATGAAATTTTGAGAATTTATGAAAAACGATTCTGTCTGTTTCTCTAAATAAATAAAACAATAAATAGATAGTAAATAGAAAATACATAGACTGCGACTATATTTACCAAAAGTATTGATTTGGGTTTCTTTTTTATAAATGAATTTTTGCGTTGCGAGGCGTTTTCTTGCCTCTAAAGTAATGCAAAGAAATGTCTACCTGTTTATCGAGTCTACCTGGGCACAATTTCATTTAAATAAACTCTGCCAATCTTTTTACTTTAGTGAGTAAAAAAATACAAGAAATTTCCTATTTGTTGGAATGATGTGTTCATTTGATTATTGGGAAAAGTTGGTTTCACATCCTCTATTATCAAGAACCCGCTGATCACATTCTGGGATCATATTCAAGGACGGAAAATAAATGAAAATTGTACTTGTCAATGTGTCTACCGCTAAAGCCATAAACCTGTTCACGTTTATGGTGCAGAAAATATCGACTACCATGAGTTGTCGCAACTACATGGGTTGTCACTATGGGTAGAACTCATTTGGGATCTATTCGATGGATATTCCTTTTTGGATTAGGAGTAAGTCAATATGAACAATAATTTATGCCAAATAAGTATATTAGGAACGGTTAGTTTAGTGGAAGAAAGCATAAACTAAATTTCATTAACACAAGCTTAATCGATCCGATTTTATATCGATAGATTCATGATATCGATTTTAAAATATAGTACATGTATCCGCATTCTACTACCTATTAAATTCTTGAAGAAATCTTTTATGATAGTGAATCACAAGACCTTCTTCATCAATTTCTGGTATCAATAGTTGGAATTGGTGTTTTTCAAGTTTGGGATTAGGTAACTCTTGATTTTCTCTTGGAAGGGCGGAGGATAGGTATGTTACCACAGACTGGGAACTAGTAATTATTAGGACTTGAATGCGTCATTCAGTATTCTTGTATGGCTTTTCAAACCGCAAAGTTACTCAATTGGGTAACAACGTTGAATGATGAAAGGATTGTTGAAAACGTAACTGTGGATGGGAGAAAAGTTGAGTTTTCTGACCAAGGAATGTGTTTCGAAGTGGAAAACAAGTTGTGAGAGTTTGCAGATGTCTTGTGCATGATGTTTCGAGCATAGAAAAGTAGAATGCAGAGAGCATATTCAATAAACTACCAAATCTACCAAAGGTGTGAAGGTATGGATCTGGGGTTGACCAGGGATTTTAATAGATGCAGGGTGATATCCAGGAAATGACATCCACAAAATCCAAAGACAAAGAGCTTTTGCTTGTTACAGCTGTATCACAAATAAACCTACCATGTTCGATAATGTGGCAATGTCTGCAAGGAACAACATTTCTAGGATAAATCGTGAACTGATTCCCACGTAATGACTTAGAGCGCTTACAGACTGGAGCTGCGATAAGAGCGAGGAAAGAGAGCAAAGAAACCAAACCAGTTTGTTTTCGTCGTTCTTATCGCTCATATGAAATATGAACCCTGACGATTTAATTGGTGTGGTGTTCATGAAAAAACCTTTATGGGACAATAATTATACTGTATTTACCGTGTTTTATTCCCGTACAAACCAAAGTAGTCTCCTTTAATATTGAAGTAATTGAGCTGAATATTCACGTTATCAATTCAACGTTTATTACATTTAAAAATGTGTAGGTACTTATCTCAAGGTAACAGCAAGACGTTCAACAGGCAAAATTGGGTTTGAAATGCAATTTGACCACCTCTTCAGCAATTTGCGCTGTACTTTATCCCTGCAAGTAGTCGAATGTCGTAAAATTCATCCGAAAATACTCGTAAAACATGAATCTTCTCGAAGTTCATCGTACAAATGATGCACAGGACTGTTAACGGAAATGACTCTTGAGTGACTTTGGTGCGGTTACGATCTTTATTCTGCTGATTTATATTAAATAGAAAAGTAAGAAAATTCAGCCCTTCGTCTGCTCTTCCTTACAGTATGTGAGAATTTTCAGTTGGTGTGACTTCTGTTGTTTTACATGTGAGTGAAAACATTGATTACACATGTAAGGTACACCGGGGAAAGTGTCAACACCAGACACTGGGAAACCAGACTGATGTTAGCCCTTTGTTGGGAGGTTTTCGAACTTCCATTCATGGATTGGTTTTAGGGTCACTAGAAGCAGCATGTGGGTGTGTTGGCATCCCTGCTACTTCAGCGGGAAATGGAGAAGAGGGCTTTTCTTGACCAGTTTTCATTCTGGTCCGACATTGAGCTGGGACGGTCTCATCAATTTCAGCTGTGTATCAAACGTACTTCTTTAATTCGTTGAAGTTTTTACGTGAAGTTGTTTATTATCAATTGTTTTGAGTGGGATATCAGTAGGATGACGAGATTATAACCTGGTGATAAGTTGCCAATGAGTTTCCACTTGCCTCATTTTTCTGAGCACATGGGGCAAGTGTAAACTTTGAGATTAGGGGTAAATTGAAACAAGTTTGTTACTTGCCCCCATTTAGTTTTCACTTACCCTAGGATGATTATAATCACATGATGAATAATAGCTATTATTCGTAAGGAACCTCTAGTTGTTACCACATTGAACCTCTAAGGTGGTTTGATTAGTCAATCAACTCAGATCTCATTTAATTATATAAGATTCCGATACTAGTGAGCTGTTTAGTGCCATGGTAGAATATTTGACGTTCTATTTGGCTCCAGCTAATCAAGAAAAAAATAGATATTTTTTTCTGAAATGTTTTGTTTGCTTTTTTTTAGACATATGCTAATTATCAATTTCTGGCGCATTTTACGTGATAAAACAGCCCTGTTTTCACAAAGCCCCTGTAACGTGGGGCGAGTAGAAACCTGACGTGAAATCTTAAAACATTTGTGGGAGAGGAGAGGTTGATGATATTGATTCCAAATTTTACTCCCTAATTGCCAACAAGTTGAAGGACCTTTGATACAAATTGGAGAGACGTTGCTTCAAAATTGTGGATATAGGAAATGTTCAAAGTCGAGCTAACAAAAAATTGAGTTCTATTTACCCTGGTGTACCTTACTGTAGGATCCGTAGTTTATTTTGTTAAAGTTGCTGTTTTTTGGGATTTCGGGGTAAGTGCGTTTCAAAAGTCTGAAGCTGCATTGCCTGCCAAATAGCTAGTGATGTTACAGTAAGTCGCGCTTCTCTTGCCAAAGTGGTTGACAGAGATGAGGAATGTTAAAGAAGTCTGCAAAGGAGGACGAAGTTGCATGGATGAGATGGTGAGTAACGTAAGGTCAGTATGATGGTTTGATGTACCTAAGGTGAATTCTGGATTCAAAGAGATTGTTGAAAGTTCGCCAGAGCCGGCGTCAGTTACGATGCACCTGAGTTTCTAGCAATGTACAGGGTAGTCCTCGAGTTGGAACGCCCTATTTTCAGTAATTGTCGGAGTGAAAAATTGGGTACAAAGCTATTCTTCATAATTTTTCTTGTAGATTTAAAAAAGACGAAATTGCGCACTTGTATGACGTGAACAAACTTCGTATTCTAGCAAAATTTCATGAAAAGTTGACCCCTCAAACGTTTTTTTTATAGTGCGATCCCATGGCTGTACTCTAAGATTTTGCAAAAATACAAGTATGGGAAGACTTTCAAGTGTGGCACATGTTTTGTCACTATTCGCTGATACTGCATCGTGTGTAGCTATCCTATTTTCGAATCGACTCGAGTGTGCTGGGATTACAGTAAAAATGCTGCCAAAATAACAGATAAAGTTATAATTTTTTGAATGATGCGCGATTTTTTGTGTTATTGTGAGGTTTGTTGGTCATTTTTGGGTTCAGAAATTTCGGTTATTTGCTCTGGGCTATCCCTGTCGATTTTGCTGCTGGACATACTAGGAAATGACTCCCCACTCGCTTGTCAGTAAACACATTGATAACCAAGTTTTTGTCCAGTTTTGGGCCCAAAGCATCTATGGTAGTGACTCGATTGGGCTTAGTTGGAAGTTGTAACACGGGGCGGTGGGGATTTTCGATGGTATAGCTGCCCCTTCCATGAGTTGAATGCGGATAATGTCCTGCAACACTCATAAGGATGTCCCAGACGCTGGAATGCGTCTGATATATCACCCGTGGTGGGGGATTCAAGAATCGGGAAGGGCAAACTAAAGCGGCCCCTACACGATCAATAATAATGTCGATACTGTATCAGAATGACAGTAATACTGACCGTCTAGGGTTGGTAATGATGGAGATCCGGATTTTCTGATATTGAAGCATCATTACTTGGGAGGGGAGGGGATACTGTCATTGTTACTGATAGTTTAGGGTGGTTGACGTCAGTTCACAGGTCATTACTCAGCTGAACAAGTGCTCCACGGTGATCACCTGTGAACGATGGAGGGCGATGATGTAATATCAGAAGAGAACGTGATTGTAACCTGTGAAAATGAAGATCTTCTACGATCTTTCGTTGAAACCTCAAAGGGATTCCTCAGGATAACGATTACATCTCGTACCCGTTCACTCGAAGTAGTCGGCTTGGCTTATTTCCATGAAGTTCTGCAGCACTTGGCTAAGCGCTTCTCATGTTTCTGTTACAGCAATGCTAATTGATGATGGCGCCATAATCGCTGATAATTTCAAATTTTCGAAGTTCCTCCCAGTTGCCAGATAAATTAACGTGACAGCTAGACTCCCTTGACGGTTTCTGTCTCATGATAGTTTTGTCTCAATTACTAAGGAGTTACCAATTCTAGTAGCTTGTCGAAACAACTTCCACCCATTCGAAAATAGTTGTAGAAATCTTCATCCTCTTTTGACGCCCTGATTTCTATCAGCAAGACAAGATGAGAATACTACTCACGTCTCCTTAGCCATTTCTTCATTCACTGCTCACGATTCACTCTTTGTGAATGCTGTGAATAGTGCTTGCCGCATTACACGTTACTGAACGAAATAATGACGTTATTACTGACGGTTTAAGGTTAGAGTGAAATGAAGAAAAGGAATGAAGTAGTAATGCCATTATCTGTTGTGACATTATTATTGATTGTGTAGTTTCCGCATAACCATATCCATCACAAAGTTAGTACCAACTAGTACCAAAGTTGGTACACGATGGCGTGATGCTCGATTTTGTCATTTTCGAAATTTACAGAAAAATGTGGGGAAATTAGATTGAACTTGATGTTTCATTCTGACAATTGGAAAATAGACTGGGGTGCCTAACTTGGGATTACACTGTATATATCAGTATCTTAAATTCCCATTAAGGTGAATGGTTTTATTTATCAAAGCAGAAGCATCATGATGAATGGGACTTATCTAGCGATAAGTTCTGGATGGGAATGTCATGGGTGCGGATCTCCCAGGAAACTGCACATAAGCGAACCACTTCTCTGATTTCTATTTAATGTCATACAAATTTCTATTGATATGTATTAAACGTATGCCTGTGAGTGATGCACGGATGTTTGGGAATTATATTGATTTTAGTGTGAATAGTCAAGGGTTTGAATGAGGAAGTAGTCCCACCTAATGTAATGTAGCCACTGTGCTACCTGAAGCTTGTAATGTGTGCAAAAGAACGATTTTGAAAGCAATATTGGATACCTACCGATGTTTTCATCAGTTAATTGAGGTGAGATTGAAAAACAGGCACATTTGTTAATAGTACCAATGCGATTCTTCATAATCATGTTTAGTTTATTTCCAGTTTCAAAGACCTTCGGATGTGCATTTTGAGTACTGTGAGATAGGGCGAATGATGTTTTTAAAGAGAGAACCGACTGACGAGGGCGATCTTGAAAGTCATTGTGGTAGCAGATTCGGGTGTGTGTATTCTCCAATTCATGGCAGCTTGTGGTATTGAAATTCGAACGCCTGAGGAGGATATTCGTTGAGCCAGGAGGACAGCTTGATGAGAAGAATCTTTTGAAGAAGAAGCAGTTGTATTCGGAGCAGAGAGGAACCTGATGAAGGGAGGGAGAGTTGTATAGTGAATTGAGAACAACTTTCCAAGTACTGTCAGCAAGAGGTGAGCCTGGAGCGATCATTCTAAAAATTATGTTATATAATGTGTATCTAAGTTGATTTTATCTCTTCGAACCGCCTGCATTTTTCTGTATTGGTCAAATTTTCTAGTGATTTTGTGTTTGACTGATGAATAAACCAACTTGCTAGTGAAGTTGCAAGCATGTTAGGGGCACTAGAGGGTGTAACAATGGTGGCCAGGACAAATGGCCACAGACAGTGTTGACGTGGGCAGAGTGCTGGGTGCGTTGCTAGAGCCACTACATTGTCAAACACCCTCTAGTGTCCCTGGCAATAATCAATACTTTTGTTACTGATGGTTTTAGGTCTTGTAAGAAATAGTTAATTTAACCTTTTCTCCCCAATAGGCCACCTACAGTATGTTAATTATGATATTATGTTAATGTTAATATGAGTTAATTTTAGGCAATCCAGCTCCTCTAAGTTTGACCGACTAAGTAACTTTTCCATGCTCTACTCAAGGAATTTCCCTAGGTGCTGATGGCTCATTCCCGTTGCCTTATTCTTCTATTTTCTTCCACTTTCACTCAACATTATGTCTCAACTGAATGGTTTTTGTGTTTGACACGTGTTACTCCATTCTCCATGTATTATTACGAAGAATATATGAATTCCGAAGCTTACTGAGACATAACATGTAACATGCAGAGAGGGCCCACTATGTCGCCCTTCCTCTTGCCCCCCACAATATTGCTATGGCCGTCAAATTTGTTGGGAGAGGGTGAAAATGAAAGGTACACTGTTCCCCTGAAGATGGTAATGGAATGGAAGTGATTAGTTCAGAAATAAGCCTGCAGATCGCATTAGAAGGTCGAAAAATCTCCACATACCGTGAAAGTAGTCTGTAGGGACATTAGAAACAACAATTCTGCCCGTAAAGACCTCAAAATGCCCAATCTGCCGAAAAGGTTAAGGAACTTAACGTTCGCACGTGCGCTCACACCCACTAATGATGTGGAAACCAAGTTACTGGCCTCTACAGGAACTCTTCAAGAAATTGCCCCAGTTGCCATTTAATAAGAAAGTCTGCTAATTTACATAGATGAGGTGTTTGTAATAGCAATGTTTTTTCTCAAATGGTGGGGACATCGTCAAAACCCCGAAATTCCCAATTTGATCTTGTCTGTCGTATCCATGCCACAGTGATCTGAAACATGATTAAAACTACAACACTCATTCTCGCCTTCTTTTGTGACTTTTCCTTCACAACTACAGTTTGAAGAGGACTCCCTTCTACTCCTGGGAGACTTTAAACTGCCCAACTTCTTGCCACTTTTTGCTCGACAGTATTTGTACAGCCTCCTTCGTACTCTCTGGAGTGTTAGTGCTGAACACCCTCGACTAATTGTGTAGGACAACCCCCATAAAGCCAACTGACATCGAAGTCGATGTGACATATATTTCAACGCCCACGTTGTTACTCTGGATAGCAACATAATCAGAATAGAGAGTTGGGTGCAAGCATGCTTTTGAATTCCTGACGCCTGTCTTTGCGTTTGGACGAAGATGCAGCCTGAGCAGTATTTGATATTTGATTATTTGACCAGTATCTATTTGTATGATCGATGCCAATGCAGTCAAACCAACTCTGAAGCAACAGATTCGTTGACTGTAATCGATCACATGGCTGTGTTACTTACAAATTTTGTAAGTCAAACCAATCTGAACCCTTCTGCATAATGGCTTAGTGATACTCTTGGCATGTTAGCCTGTCCTGACTTTCGCATCTACTTCTTTTTCTCCTATGTTAATGGTAAAATAATTCTGGGTTCTCATTATCCGGACTCCTCATCTGCAACAGGAAGGGTCTATTGTGGGTTGCCCCCAGGCTTCATTAGCCATTGAAAAATTTCTCAAAAACTCTTTCTTCCATCTTTTATCAAACTTGAGATTGACTTAAGCCACCTTGGAAATAGCATTGGAAGACAACACATTGATTCAAAGGATTTGTATCAGATACATGGATTTGTATACAGGATTTGTATACAGATTCTGTTTCGACTTTGGATTTTGAAGTGCATCACATTACCACAATACGTGTTCTGCATCCTCTGCTGTCGCACAGAAGCGTCAGGTATCCGTTAATACTTTCTTATAAGCATTCTGACGACTTTCTTAAGCATATTGACTAATTCAGTGGCCTTTCTTGTTGAGAACATTAGCCCTCAGAGGTTTTGTACGTATTGCTCTTGCTTCTTTTCCTCTCCCTGTTGTCAGTCCTGTTCTGTAAAAGCTTTTGGTGGCCTGCAAGTATTGGTTCTGGTTCTATTAGAGGCGGAGACTCTGATCCTCTTTTAGCCAGACAATCAGCAGCTTCATGATCCTCTTGGTCAGGAATCCAAAGGATCAGTGATCCAGTTTCCCTGTGCCACTCTTTTGAGGGTAGTCAGACACTCCCAGACCAACTTCCTGCTCATTTAGTGACCCAGTAGCATATGCAACTATCAGATCTTCAGAATTGAGAAAAAAACATGAAACAACCCCCCCCCCCCCCTCGCCATCTAAACTTTGAGCAAAAGGTACCTACTTAGGTTCATATGTCACCTGACTTGGAGGGTCACATTCAAAAAAGCTATTCCTCTTCTGAACTTCTTACGATGAAAATAAAATTTAACAAGACCCCAATCAATAAATACAATGACCGAAAATCATTGATATAATAAACCACAACATTAAACATTTGAGTTGTGCAGACAGTAATATTAAAATGTTTAGAGGAACTAAATTCTTCCAAGATAAATGGCTTATACAAAGATTTCAATGTCTGGGAGAATGAATTAACGGGATCACTTCTTTGTTTGTTTTTGTCCAAAGAAATTGAGAAGTTTATGACATTTTTAAGAGTACACTACACGCCGAATTAGAAATCAAAATTGTTAAATTTTGGTTGTGGATAAAGTACTGTAAAAATGTTGTTTTATTTTGTAAATTTTATATTATAGTACTATACACTATTTTGGCTGTAGGGAGCGTTTGAGAAATCGAATAAAAAAGTTGTTAGTTTCACGAATTGATCCCAGCTTCCTTTTTTTTATGTCTGGATTCGATACAATATTCTAAGCAGTACTCTACCACAAATAATTTGACTATTTGGTTGTTTTTAACGATTTAATTTATTTCCGTTTAGCTCAAAACGCTGAAGAGGGAAAGTGCAACATTTCACAAACGATCTGAAGCCCGCACGATGGATCCCTTGAAGTTGTTACCTCAGGTTAAAATAAAAATGACTCAATATCTTCGACTCTTTTGAATAGTATTTATCAAATTATCGAGGATTTAAATGGTATTATAGTTTTAAGTGCGCTGAGGTTTCCCTTTAAATATAAAATTTAAAATTGACGAGATATTTTACTATTAATTTGAAACAAGGAGAGCTAAATATGTGCTCAAAGAATTTTGCCTAATAACAGTACTACGTCTATGTTAAAATCAAATAGGTAATCTTCTCTCAAATGACTTTTGTATCTATCGATTTTATTTTAGCTGACGGGTATGTTTTCGAATATTTGCTCAGTTCATTCGTTGAAAAAAGTCTTCGACATATTGATGCCAGAAAACGTCCATTTCTTTAGGCGTGTTTTAAAAAATATCACTTCAAATTCGAAAAGTATTTTAACTTGTCAGTATTTCTTGCATTGGGCATTTGTGTAAGTACACCAATGTTATGAACGAGGTCACGTTTATCATCACACTATATAAAGACGAGCTTATCAGAGTATATCGACGTTTCAGGGGTTGGTAACGCTGGGCGGGTGGAATTCTCCCCCCCGTCTCCCAGGGCAACCGACCTGCTCCCCCCTCCCCCCGACCCCGCCAGTGAAGGAAGGAGGGATATACGATTTTTTGACTTTGCATATTGTTATTATACTCCCTCATTGTGTTATTCACCTATTTCTTTTTAACCTGCGCAGCAGGGCCATTAAACTAGTATTTCTATAAATTTTGTTATTGCTTCCTTCACTTTTGAAAGATTTAACAAAATATGTCGCCAAAATCAATATTTCCACTCGCATTTCACGTTTCATAGCATCGTGAAACAATTTACACTTGATTGCAAATGTGATTTTATTGAATTTTATAGTCTTTATATCTTTAATACGGTACGAAAATTGACGGCAGTAAACGCGCAATATTACCCAACCTCTACTACATCTTGATATCGCACTGTTTGGGTTTATACGTGAAACTATTCGTAGAATAACTCATTCTAACGAGTTTTGCATGAATAGTTTTATTTTAGGCTTTAATAAAATTAGTTTAATTTTCTCGAAGTGAACCTCTTGTTGGATATAAAAATCTGTGCAGTACCTACTGAATAATTACCTACCCAAGTAATGATTAAAATCGTTTCTGTGATATATGTACATGCATAAATATTTTCTGGATTATGTATAAATAATAAATGATGTTTGAAGTTCCACAATACGTGATAGGGAGTTTAATTGTAGATTATATACTGTAGGTAATGGCATTTGGTTGTGAAAGTACTTTAAATTGGCTGTGACTTAGCTAGTGATTCGGTTTTGTAATCCATTTTCCCCTGCTAGTCAGTGCCTACTTGATTTTAAGTTTTAAAAAAATGTGGAAGATGAAATTATTTCTATTCTGACGTTAAGTTCGTTTCTACAAAAGGTGACATTACAGCAGTTAATTGATTGATTGTTGCGGTTGAGTGGATGTTGGATTGCTCAAGTCCTGCAACAATCGTTTGTCTGCAGTTAATGGTTCTGAACATGATCTAGAAGGCTGTGAACTTGACAGCTGTTGGAAGTTGCCTGGGTTGTTGTCACAAACCTTTTGATGACTGATTACTGATAGATATTCGAATTTAAGGATGAAAACATTGTCATCAATCGTTACACATGCTACTGTAACTATCGCTCAAATGTTTTCGTTCAATAATTTCACTATACTAGAAAATAATCATTACCAGTGATGTATAGTGTGGTATAGTTAGTCATAATACGGATGTATTGTCCAAACTTGTTACAAACTGTCCCATTCAGTGATTGTGCCATCTTTAGCGAAGTTCAGCTCTTGAAATAGCATTTATTACAATATTACGTTTTTGTATTATTAATTCGGTTCTTTACAGAGTACCTAATTAACGGTTATTAATGTAAGTTAATGACCTAATTCCTTCAAGTATTGTAACACACTAGATTTCTTACAGTAACATGATTTCTCATTTTCATTTTTTATACCTAAATAAAAAATCAGTTTTCACGATTTTTTTGTTGTTAATTTTCCTCAGCTTTGTTATGTTTTATGGTGGAGTATAAAAAATATATTTTTGTGGCTAAATGCGAATATTTAGACGTTTTCTTCAGACCTCGAAATGTGTGTATCTTGCCGATGTAGTTGCAGCACAAATTCAAGTAGGCAAAATGGCAAATGTGTTTTAAAAATTTTGGACTAACGTTGTTCTCACAGAAAATCCCTCAGTTATGTAAAACATTTTCTCGATCCGTACAAGTTCAATATGATAATTCGCAGAATCAGTAAAAAAAAAAAAACTTTATTTGACTTAACAAAAAATTGCGAGTTACAACTTGACGGAAGGTTGGAAGAAGTCTGAGGTCCGTGGGTTTAAGTCTTATAACCCAAAATTACCAAGTAATAACTTCATACCTATCATATTGTAAAAGACGTCAAAGTTTTTTATTTTTTGAAATCGCTTCTGAGCCAAAGAAAACCACAACTTTTTAAAAATTGTATTCGATAAGTAAAAGGCTCTAGTTGTTAAATATAAGGAGGCAGCCAAAACAATTGTTAACAAATGAAGGAAAAATGCCATAAATTTGGTAAAAAAAAAAAGATGATGTGCCCTTTTCATTCTTCCAAACCCACTGGTTTTGGTCGCCGTGTCTGCTTCAACAGGGATACTTGCAGTTTGATAGGGGCACAAGTGGAGTAATCAGTGATTAAAAATGGATTAAAAAAGATAAAACAATGATAGAGAAGGGGCGAAGAACCAAGAATACTTTTTTCGTGAAACACAATTAAAAAAACGGTTAATTAAAGTAATTTGAGCAGAATTTCTCATCTCAGTTTGGATAATAATTGCGTATACACTGACGTTTTCTCTCCTAGTTGATAGGTACAGTTTCGTTTAAGAATAGTCTTTTTGTCTCTTTGTGTAACAAGGCAATTCGAATTAATCACAACAGCCTTACTTTCACTCACTGAACTGTGAAGTATCCAGTAAGTCTTTACCTGCTTCTGGTTTATGTTAAATTAACCAACAAACCCCTAACTGCCAGCTTCGGTTTTTGAGTAATTCAAATTGCTTCCAGTTGAATTTTTTAATCTTACAGGGTTTTACCCCTTTGCTCAGGCAAGGCTTCTTCAATAGAGATAGATTATAATTAATTCAGGGTAGAATATAATACATTTTGAGACCGTTCTAGGACCAAATCCGGGTATATCCAAAGAATAGGTAACGCACCTCTAAGGGGCTATTGGCTGGATATTGTAGGGAGTGAGGTTATAGCCTTTCACCGCCTTTACAGGCCACAAATCAATTGAAACTGGTTGAACCAAAATGTTGTCAACGAACTTCCAACAACTACACTAATTGTCAACAAGTGCGATCGAGTTTCACTTGCCACAGTCAGAATGTTACTGGAGTAGGGAGTGAGAGTTAAAAAACCTACACTGCTGCCTCCAGGGATGGTTTTCCCCGTAGAACTGACTGGGAAGGTCTAGGCAAAATCCAACCACCAGCGTTGGGACCATCTTGAATAAGGGATGTCAACAAAACAGAAGCAACTTCATGAACACCCTTTCCCACCAGTTGGGGGCTACTTTTCAAAACATTGTAGGGAGTGAGGAAAAACCGTGCAACACTGAAATAATGGGCTGATAAGGCTACTTGATTTGATCCATTTTTTTCCTGAGGCGGATATCCATTGTAGATGGTGTGTTCTTTCATAGTGTAAGTGGATATAACAGCCCCAATAAATATTTCGCTGAGTAGTGGCGGTGGAAGTTGTATACCTCTGGTTAGTGACAGCTGTAGAGAGTGAGTTGGTATTTTCTCCTGGGTCCTGTAAGCACAACTTTTACATATTTTCCATGGAACATGACCCAAATCCAAAATTTAGTTTGTCATACAGTGATCTACAACATAGTTCAACGAATCACCAACAATAGAAACCGTTCGTATGGTTACTCAAACCACTGGGCTTACCTAGGTGATCCGTAACAGAAACCATTTCGCGTTCTCAAAATTCCTGTTCGGCACCTATCTAACGGTTTTGAATCTCCTCTTCACGCTAAGCCATCATTCATCGGGTTTTTGTGAACATAAGCTAACTGTGAAACTGCTGCTTTATGAGTGTTCTTTTAACATTGAAATAGGCGAGGACGTTTGTTATGACTGTGCTCAATACAATTGTTGTCGTCATTGCAGTTCTGTGCGCTCAATTAGTAAGAAAAGTATCCAGTAAGTCTTTACCTGCTTCTGATTTATGTTAAATTAACCAACGAACCCCTTACTGCCAGCTTCGCTTTTTGAGTAATTCAAATTGCTTGTAGTTGAATTTTTTATCGTATAGGGTTTTACCCCTTTGCTCGGGCACGGCTTCTTAGAGATAGGTTATAATTAATGCAGGGTAGAATATAATACATTTTAAGACCGTTCTAGGTTTAAATCTGTGAAGAAGATAGGTGAATGTCGGTGGTTGTATATAGGTAAGTGACCAATTTTGTCGAAAGTTGTTGGTTGTACGTTTCAAGACACGTAGATTTTGACGCCAATGACAGACAAGAATTTGGTTCTACATTTAAGGCTTGTGCGTATTTTTCATTTCCTTCAGTAATGGTGAACAGGTTGAATTTGGTAATGCTATATACAGGATGTATAGGTTAATTATGGGACACACTCAGGGAACCCATTCTGCTATCACTTGCATACAAAACTTACGTTAGACCATCCATGGAGTACGGCTGTGAGCTTATGGTAACTGCCTCAGCTGCGACTGTCAAGAGACTCGATGTGGCTCAGAATAGTGCACTTCGACTTATAACTGGTGGCGCTGCATCAACCCCAATCCCTGCCATGGAGCTACAAACAGGAATTGAGCCCCAACACTGCAGGAGGAAATCAGCGGCTCTGGTGCTTGCTGAGAGACTTCAAAGAAATGGTGTGGAGTACTGGAAGACATACAGGCCTGCTGATTCAAGGCTGTCAACCCAAACCACCTTCCTGACCAGGGTTGAATCTCTGAAGGACGAGCACCACCTCACACACTCTCTCCAAAACCCCGAGCAGTTTCCATCTTCTGGTACACCCCGTATTACACAGCACTGGCCTCGCCAGTCTCAAAATCCGCGACCTCTCCCATTGAACTTAGAGCGGTGGCCCTGGAAACAATCCACACCCGTTTTCCGGAACCTGAATGGTTGCGGGTATACACAGATGGATCAGCTACTGAAGTTTTTTGATGTCTGATATTTTCTTAACATCCCTACTTCACATCTCATAGGAATAGGTTTACCTGTTTTAATTTTTCTGGAGATATTCTTCCTTTTTCTTTTTTTTTTTCTTCTAACTATCGTCATTTTGTTATCATTTAAATGATTAACAGGAGTACAATCAAGTTCTTAGCGACCGTACCGATCCTACAGCTCCGCCCCCCCTCAACACTCCTTCAACTAACCTTCGGGTGGGCTCCTTCCGCCCTTTGTTATCCCGGCATCACCACTTTTCCGTCCACCCGAGGGGGTCATTAGTGTACCTGCCACCTTGTTAGCCCCCCCCCCCCCCAGCCGTAGCTTTCACCTCTGTTTACTAGCTCCCCTCCTCTGAGCTGGAATCCCACATTTCTAGGTTGCATAGGCAATTTTTCATCTTCGGTACCTAAATGTGTATTTAAATTTAAACAGGAACTCTTGTAACATTCCTAGACCCTTTGAGTTCCCTAGTCGTTGCTCCAACTCCACGACATTTTCTATTACAAACCAAACAAAGGCATGTTGCAATGCGTGCAGCGCTTTCCAATACATTTCTTCTTCTTCCTCGCAGGCGAGATCATCCAGTGTTGGGAATGTTCTACAAATTCGCAAGAGCAGTGCGGGAAGTACGACCACGTCGGGGACCAGGAGCTGGCCAACATGACGACTGTTTGCAAGCCCATCGGCTTCTTGACTCGCGCCTGCTACCGAACTGTTATACGCCACGGTTACTAACGTTTATATATAGCATTAGCAAACTGAATTAAACTTTTCGCAATTAGAGTTAAACCTTTCGCAAACTGAATTAAACCGTTCACAATTACAATTAATACTACTACTAATAACAGGAGGTGAGTCACTATCACTACTAATTCGACGATCCCTCCTTCGTGAAAACGTTGACTTTCACGAAGAAAACGCTGCAAATTCTTTCACTGGGGTTTTTATTATTCAACTTCATTCATTTGGCTTGAGTGCGTTCACAGGTGATAGACGATTTGAATTTCTACTCCAAAAGCTTTGTTGAGAGTTACGATCAGATTTGCGTGCCTTTCACAGGTGATGGAGCGATTATTGAATTTCAGGAGATATGCATAGACCACGTAAATCGGTTCTCAACCAAAATACCTATTTGGATTGATCAGTTGATCATATTTGTGTGCCTCCTGAAATTCAATAATCGCTCTATCACCTGTGAAACACGCACACTCCAAAGCTTAGTAGAAATTCAAATCATGAATAGCCAATTGAATTAGGGTTTGAATAAAACCCAGTGAAAGAATTTGCAGCGTTTTTTAGGGACGCTTCCCGCATTTTGATGCCCTCTTTAGCCTGATGCCGGACCCCCTCCCCCTTACGACGCTACTGATCCCAGCTCTGTTTGCTACTCTGACTGCATAACCAGATGTAACGGGCTGTTGTTGGTTTCAGACGAAGGCTCCAAGAGTGAGGACGAATTGCGGCTGTTCTGCGGCCCGGCGATCGCTCACAGCACCGTCTGCATGATGATCGGCTTCTTCATGATCAAACTCGGAGGCGGGAACCTGACGTTGACGCACTGCTCCGTCTGCTCGATGCCCCTCTGCAACACCGCCGTCCACATCAGACGCCCTCCGTCGACGCTGTTCCTCATCCCCTGGCTCGTTTTCCGCCAACTGCACTGAAAAGCAAAAAACGCTCCTCAAACCTCACGAAAGGATTGGGCTGCTCCGAGAAAACATCTTGCATTTGCAGAACGATAGTTGTTTTATAATGTACATTGAACTTGTAACAGGTCCTTACTGCTTATCGAGAAATAAAATTTAGAATTTATCATGTGAAATGACATTGAGAAAATAAATTTCATTCATGGGTGTCCATGGTTGGCCTTAGTTTCATTCAAATTGTGGCGGAGCATAATAATGTATCCACCTGCTCGGAAGGGGCAACTATACCATTCCATCACCCTCACATGGTAGCAGAGCGTGGTTACGTCCATTGGCCCTTTTATTGTTGATTTTCCTGCTTATCCTGCTGCCCCTATCTCTACTCAGCCCCTATCTTTTCACGAAGAAAACGCTGCAAATTCTTTCACTGGGTTTATTATTCAATTTCATTCATTTGGCTTGCATTCATGATTTGAATTTCTACTAAGCTTTGGAGTGTGCGTGTTTCACAGGTGATAGATCGATTATTGAATTTCAGGCGGCACACAAATATGATCAACCGATCAATCCAAATAGGTATTTTGGTTGAAAACCGATTTAAGTGCTCTATGCATATCTCCTGAAATTCAATAATCGCTCTATCACCTGTGAAACACGCACACTCCAAAGCTTAGTGAAATTCAAATCATGAACGCAAGTCAATTGAATAATAAACCCCACTGAAAGAATTTGCAGCGTTTCATGCGTATCAGAATGCTTCAACCCGCGTATCGGCTACAAAGCCTTTTAGGAGTTCACTCCAGTATCCACATTCACTACATCACTAGGTTACTGCTATCAAAACAAAAACAATAATAAACCAAAATAACGCAAACGTTGGCACCATAAACCATAAATTGAGCTACGGACCTGGGGAGGGGCTCATTCTATTCCTCATGGAAAGTTCTTCAAAAAGAGTCCAAATTTATGCCGCCTTGACTTTTTTTGAGGTTTTTAGGGATTTTACAAAACTTTGACAACCCTTAAAGGGCAATTTAAATTAAGTGAGAGAGCTGGCTCAAGAATTGGGGCGTCGTCGGACCAACATGGATTTTTCCTGAAAATTTCAGCTTTTTTGCTTCAGCCGTTTGGGAGATATCGTACGGCGTACGGCGGACGGACGGAATTTTTTTTATTGCAGATTCGGATTCTACACCCTTTGAAACGTAAACCATGAAATTTTCAGGGGGGTTAGAATTTTTTTTTCAAGAGCGATTACAATGGTTTATTATTGAATAATAAACCAAAAGTTATATTTCAATTGTTCATTTCTTAATTCGCGAATAAATAGCTGGCCACCGTGGATTTTCTCTCTAACACATTTGCCCACATTGAGGAATAGTTTCTGTAACTGTATGACCGTAAGACACCTGATGAAGCTTGAAGGGGAATACGTCGTGCATAATGCAGATTTTATTTTAAATATAAATCAAGCGAAGGAAGAGGCCTTGGCGAACGGTGTTTCACCTATCTGAGTGTTCATCCGCGCTTCAGACGATTGCACCAACACAAGGTGATGTCGAACCGCAAACAGCTCTCAACTGTCGCTTTTTACCGCACTAACGATGGCGGTTTCCTTCAATAAGTGGCCACTCTTCACCTCTTGACATTATATTCTTTCATGTTTCCACAGAGAGGAATATATTCTGCTATTGAATTGCGACGCTAAACTGATTCAACGACAGGTGTCAGTTCGCCTCCTTTACTTATTATTTCGAAACTACTGTTGACGATTCGCTGTGAACAACTAAATTTAAATTGCAGAGGATGGAACCGAAACTATGAGAGCAAGATGTTTGTTTTGTAATACTGGACAGGACGTTGCAAAGATATAGAATTTCCTCACTTTTGCCCAAAGGGAGGTATGTTGGATGTGCTAGAAAAATTCGAAATTGTTAAGAGTGATAGGTCGGGAAAATGTTTAAATGATGTCATTCCTCAAAATATTTCACCATTATTGGGTTCTTTCTTGCAATAACTTTGGCCCCGCCTCTCCATAATGATACTATTTGTGTCCCTTTCACTTTATAAGCCTTGAGTGGCATTGGTTGGTCCTCCCCGCCCCTTTCACTTCCTTGAGCCAGTAGGATTCAATCTCCTCTCACTTGTTCCTATATAGGATATGCTTTCTGTGATGTACTTCAGTTCATGTTTGTTACTGATGATGACCGAACCGTCGAATCGGTTTACAGTGGAACTCTTTAGTTCCATGGAAATATAGACAACGTTCCATCTTACTCCGTTTTTATTTTATGTGCATCACTTCCTTTGTAAGTGTCCTATTTTGTCTGGATTTAGGTTAAAGATATTTTGGCAATAAAGGTTTTTCGATGGAGCGATTTAATGGAAATCATAAAAGGGTCAGAAAAAACAATGTTACTGTACAAACTTGTGAGAGACGCCAGAGCCTACAGGAAGAATTTGGTCTCTGAATTTAATTATAAATAATCCAGGGGGGCCCACAGGGGGTCATTGAAATTCCTGGAGTGTTCCAAAAAAATTTGGGAGGGCTAAAGTTGATTGAAAAAGTGTTAAACGTGACGACATTCAAAAATATATTACGTGACTAGATAGAACGTAAATAATAATGTACCTAGTAATTAATGGTTTGTTTTTCTATCTGAAAACGTATACATGACAATGACAGTGCTCGAATATTGTTGGTGATTTTGGCGCCGCACACTGGTTGGAAATGGCCTAAAAACGGAAAAAACCCCCGACACGCTCTATTTATCTCTTTAAAAATTTCGTTCTTGCGCTAAAAAATCGGTGTCTGCAATCAACAGGTGAGGTTTGTCGGCCAGCCAAGAATTCGTGGTCCAAATTTACAATTTAATGGTTAAAAAATGCCCAAAAATTCATTTTTTGGCAAGGTGGGCATGTGGGGCGTCGTGAAACATGGTTTTTCGAGTGCTGAGTCGAATGAGACCATTTTCAGTCCGATCCACTGCCATCCAGTGTGATAAATTTAAAAAAAGTGTGATAAACGCTTAAAAATAGGGTAATTTTTTTAAATTGGCAAGTTAGGTGTCATTAAACATACTTTCTTGTGTGCTGAGTCGCTTATATCTAGGTTCAGCCTGATCCGCCACCACCCAGTGTGCGTAATTTCCAAAAAAGTGTCTCAAATATCAAAAACCACATTTCTGTTGTTCTTAACTCAATTATCGGCGAGCTGGTTTTTTTAAGATTATTATTTTAGTGATTCCAGACCTCCATACCTTGCTCCTTTTATCGGTCCCTCCGATTGTCTCGTGATTATTACGCCTTCGGGCGTAGAGACCTGCACCTATAGGTTTGAGATATCTCGTTTGAGATATTTATAATTGAATAATAAACCCCAGTGAAAGAATTTGCAGCGTTTTTTATGGTTTTATGATTTTATGGCGCTTGTGACACGTACATACAGCGTTTTGTTTTGTCTTGGGCCTATTATTACCATTGTAATCGCTCTGGAAAAAAATGTTAACCCCCCTGAAAATTTCATGGTTTACGTTTCAAAGGGTGTAGAATCCGAATCTGCAATAAAAAATTTTTCGTCCGTCCGCCGTGCGCCGTACGCACGATTTCTCCTGAATAGCAGGAGCAAAAGATCTGAAATTTTCAGGAAAAGTCCATCTTGGTCCGACGACGCCCCAATTCTTGAGCCAGCTCTCTCACTCAATTTAAAGTGCCCTTTAAGGGCTGTCAAAGTTTTGTAAAATCCCTAAAAACCTCAAAACAAGTCGAAGCGGCCTAAATTTGTACCTATTTGAAGAACATACCATGCGGAATCGAATGAGACCCTCCCCACGTCCGTAGGTCAAACCATTCCCGATGTATGGCTCGATTTATGGTACCAACATTTGCGTTTTTTGGCTTATTATTGTTTGTTTGTAACCTAATGATGCCGATAGCGTCGTTGTAGTGAATGTGGATACTGGAGTGATAGCCGATGTGGATACTTGTAGTTTATAGCCGATACAAGGGTTGAAGCATTCTGATATGCGTGAAACGCTGATGATATATAGGTAAATATTATTCAATATTATTAGTGGGGTAAATAAGTATTATTTCTCTGGGGTTTATTCAATTGGCTTGCGTTCATGATTTTAATCTGTACTAAGCTTCGGAGTGTGCGTGTTTTACAGGTGATAGAACGATTATTGAAATTCAGGAGATTAAAAAGGTTCTCAACCAAAATACCTATTTGGATTAATCAGTTGATGATATTTGTGTGCCTCCTCTACATCAGTCTACCTTCGGCTACATCGTTTAAATTTGAATTAGGGGAAGTTTTAACGCAATACGAGTGCTAAAGGATTTGATAAATTATAGATGTTTTTATTTCATAGGTAAATTTTAAAAAAAACGCTGCAAATTCTTTCACAGGTTTATTATTCAATTGGCTTGCGTTCATGATTTGAATTTCTACTATTTGCAATTTATTACACTTTCGCAATACGGCCACACACTTGTTTGATAAGGTGTTCCTGAACCGATTATTATGAAAAAGAACGCTGCAAATTTTTCATGGGGTTTAAAATCAAGCATGATTTGAATTTCTACTATTTCCGTATTTTTACACATCCGCAATCTGACTTGATATCTAACTTGTTTGATAAGGTGTTAGTGAACCGATTGATATGAAATTTAGACTTGTTTTCCTCAGAACGACGAACATTTTGAATCATTTGAATCTTACAAAAAATTACATTTTCCAACAAAAACAACTAAAACGTCTTGCGTCAAGAGGGGGAGATTGAAACGGGCTTTGCTGGTGCTAATGAGGGAAAGTCTGCCGAGTTAAAGGGTCCGCTGTGGTGTTGCCCCCTGATGGCGGGGAAGGGGTTTTCGTCCCTGCGGCCAGGGGTCGCCCTATATGGGCAATGGTATAGGTACAGGGGCGCGCCTGGATATGTACCTACATGAAGAAGACATCAGCCGCAGACGCGTCAGGGTCATATGTGAAAAACGAACGCGAGCGAGCGGGACACAACGCGATCTGTTCCATAAGCGATCTAACTATGCTGTTTATGGAATTGTCATACGTAAAAGCGCGGAACCGCGCTTGTCGAGTTTGTCGCGGCATACCATCGTGCGCTTTTTCGCCACGCAATGCCGTTAACATATGTTAACACATTGTAACGTTAACGGCGGACACTTTGTAAGTTAACCCGCTCCTGTCGAGATTTACCGTTCTTCGTTGATATTGCCTTCGTGGTGTACTTTCAATGATTTTCAATTGAATGATGTTTCAAAAACTTAAAGTACGGACATTTCAAAGATTCTGATAACTTCAACAAAATGAAACGTTGAAAACGTGAATTCTTTTCATGATTTTAATAATTTGGACAGTTTTAGAAATGTTTTCAGTGGGTGTGGGTAGTGGAGTGACCACATTCATTCCGAATCTCTTAATTTGGAGCGTTATATCTGTTTATTCTTGTCAGAAACGTTTCGTCCCGCAGCGGGGACTTCCTCAGTCTAACTATGTATAACTACTAGCATACTTTAGGCATTGACATGGTGGTGGCACCACACATCTCTTGTTGTTTGTTACTTTTAGCTCTGTAGTTGACGTTCAACTGTTCACTCCTCCCTGTCCATGTACTCAAGTTGGTCATATTGCTTAGTTGTTTGATCTCAACTGCGTTAATTAGTTAAACAATTTTGTTTTGTTATAAAAATAAAAAAGGGGAGAGAGGAACTGCAGCATAATTTAAATTATTGAATGAGTTCAATAAAATTTTATAACATAAACAAAATTGTTTAACTAACTTAACGCAGTGATGTCCGGCCGATAGCGTCGAGTTGTAGTGAATGTGGATACTGGAGCGATAGCCGATGTGGATACTTGTAGTTTATAGCCGATACACGGGTTGAAGCATTTGACATTCATGAAACGCTGATAATATATAGGTAAAATATTATTCAATATTATTACTGCGGTAAAAAGTATTCTTTCAATTGGGTTTATTATTCAATTGGCTTGCGTTCATGATTTGAATTTCTACTAAGCTGTGGAGTGTGCGTGTTTCACAGGATAGAGCGATTATTGAATTTCAGGAGATATGCATAGAGCACGTAAATCTGTTCTCAACCAAAATACCTATTTGGATTGATCAGTTGATCATATTTGTGTGCCTCTGAAATTCAATAATCGCTCTATCACCTGTGAAACACGCACACTGCAAATTCTTTCAGTGGTGTTTATTATTCAATTTTATTCATCGAGTTGCATTCATGATTTGAATTTCTACTAAGCTTTGGAGTGTGCGTGTTTTACAGGTGATAGAGCGATTATTGAATTTCAGGAAATATGCATAGACCACGTAAATCGGTTCTCAACCAAAACACCTATTTGGATTGATCAGTTGATGATATTTGTGTGCCTCCTCTACATCAGTCTACCTTTGGCTACATCGTTTAAATTTGGATTTGGGGAAGCTTTAAAGCAATACGAATGCTAAAGGACTTGATAAATTATAGATGTTTTTATTGTGGTGGGGGTATTGAGGTTCAATAAAAACGCTGCAAATTCTTTCACTGTGGTTTATTATTCAATTGGCTTGCGTTCATGATTTGAATTTCTACTAAGCTTTGGAGTGTGCGTGTTTCACAGGATAGAGCGATTATTGAATTTCAGGAGATATGCATAGAGCACGTAAATCTGTTCTCAACCAAAATACCTATTTGGATTGATCAGTTGATCATATTTGTGTGCCTCCTGAAATTCAATAATCGCTCTATCCTGTGAAACACGCACACTCCAAAGCTTAGTAGAAATTCAAATCATGAATGCAAGCTCAAATGAATAATAAAACAGTGAAAGAAAGCGTTTTTAGTGGAATTTCGTGAAATTTGGACCACCAGTTTTGGAGAAAAGCTTCACATGGCCTACAGCAGAATTTTCTTATTAAATTTTTGAAGTCAACGTATTTTTAAACGTAAACCGACAACTGTTGAGTGGGTTTAAAATTTCTTTTTCGAGGTCGTTCATAAACGTTTATTATTGAAAATCATTACCAATACGACGTTCTAACGTTTATGTCGAGTATGAAAATATCTATGAGTGATGAAATAGGGTGGAACCGCTGAAATCAAGCCCTAAAATATCAGTTTGTAGCCGAAAATAAAGATGACTAGAATTTACCTTTCAGTGCAACTGAAAGTTTGTCTCCAGTTGTGACGTCGATGCTCCAATAATAATTATTATTGAACGAACCATATGAAATACGGTTCAACTTGCCATTGTGGAGTTGTGGCTTTTTGTTCTCTGCAATATTTCCCAAATCTATTGATGAGCCAGGGACATATACCTGTATCTATAATATAGATACTATCTATCTAATGTGGAACGGAAGAGAATCAAAATTCCCGCTCTAGTGTACTTACACACTTCTGTTGCCACTTTTCCCCAAAAACGCCTCGTGATATGCCCCTAGTGATATTTCTGTTCTACAGACACCAGAAAAACTTGCATCGTCCTTCTTAAATCAGAAATATACACGGTAAAAATGTGGGTTTTCGGTTTTTTGATAAGTTTATCTAACTACAACATAGAAAAAACGTCTGCCAAGTGGGTGTGGCGCATAGCTTCCTCGTATCCATAACATGATTGTATAGAGTATGCAATATGGTTCGATCCAAGCTCGAGGCTAAAACTTTATTTTCTCTTTATTACTCACGAGGACTTTGCCGTTTTCCAAATATTAAATTTTGAACGGAGACATTTTTCCGAATAAAGATTGTTCAATTTTGCTGCCGAGTCTACCAAGGTAGCGGAAGCATTGTTTTCACTTTCGGAATGTGAAAATTTTTTTGTTTCCAAAATCAAAAATTCCAATCGCATTTTGCGTTTTAGACCTTTCTGAACAATTTTGGTTCTGTGTCTGTCTGTGTGTCTGTCAGCAAATCCTTGTTACGGGCAAAACTACACGAAGTTATAGTCCGATTTTGATGAAATTTTCAGGGATTGTGCGGGTTGAGGTGTAGATGGTCCCCTATAGTTTCATGACCCCCGGATCAATAGTAGTCTCTGCGCATCCGCAAACGTGAAATCTTTGTTACGCGCATAACTCCGGGAGTTCTTGACCAATATCGATGAAATTTTCAGGGATTGTTCGGTTTGATGTGTAGATGGTCCCCTATGAGTTTCATGACCCCCGGATCAATAGTAGCCTCTGCGCATGCTCAAACGTGAAATCCTTGCCACAAGCATAACTTTGGGAGTTCTTGACCGATTTCGATGAAATTTTCAGGGATGGTTCGGACTTATTAGGTATATTTTATAGTTTGTTCAATAGTTGAACATGCCTACCTTTATTTTCTCAAGTTATGCTCCTGCATAACAATAAATTACCCTAATTCAATACTTACTTCGCCTAATTGAACGAAGTTCTTTAGTCAATAATAATTTTCAATGATCTATACAGTTATGTTATGGATACGAGGAAGCTATGTGCCACACCCACTTGGCAGAGGTTTTTTTACTCGCAATATTTCATTTAAAAAGTCTAAATTTGTCGACTTAACTCACTACGATGTTGGACAAGGTTGCCGTCGCTGGAGTATCTGCTTCAGCTGTCACCGTCTTCAATATCACCCAGATGGTTTATATAGTATGATATAATCAGTGGAGGTTGCCGACCTCAATGACTACTTTCTTATCAGCAAAATGACGCCGATTTCGAGTACCTACAGTGGCACAATAACTTATTTTTACATTTTGAAATTGAAGTGTCAACATTTGGCTTAGTGTCAACAATTGGTGCTTTTAACCTATAGCATTTTCAGCATAAATTGGAGGTTGACGGAAATTGTTCGTTTCACGTTAGTTTTAAACACCTTCAACGCTAGCCCGCGTAGAAGGCGGAAACACCACGTGATTCTGAAAATTCCTACTCCGTGCAACACAAAATGAAGACATTCCATCCGTTCCTTCCAAATGCCATTATTTTGAAGGTGGCTGTTGATTCGCCTTATCTAAAGTCTCTAATTGGCGCCGTTAGTTACGTGCTTTATTTTTGTGACAAAAGTTCGGACGACGATGAAATACGAACGCGTTTCGTTCGCCGATCGAACCACGCGGTAAGAAGTAGTGAGACCGACGAAGATGCTGAAACCGAGGGGATTCCTTCCACTACCCGACAATACGGTAGGTACACTATAGTCTATAGTATAGAAACATTCTTCTTTCTTCTATGGTATAATATCGTGGGGTTCCGGGTAAAAGTGACCAAGTAACATTTTTTTCAAAATGAGCTTTTTTTGTCATTCCGGTACTAAGGAACGTTGTCTACTGTGTGTTGTTGCTAAGAACGTTATCTTCAAATTGATGTGCAAGAAATACTTGAAAATAAATTTTACCTGCCTGACCCAAAGAGTTTTATGTGACCAAATGGCATTTGAACTCAACCACAAAACACGAGATGGATTATAAATGTACTCTCGCTGGGGCATGTAAATGTTATCAATTGCCATTTGATCACTTTTACTGTGTAAGATTTGTAAGATTGCATAGTGGGTAGGTGAAAATGACCAATTACAGTGATAGGTAATGGATAACCTTTTCTAACAGAAACAGGTAAGTATATCATTGTTATTAGATGCTTGGCAACACGATAAATTAACGAAAAAACTATTCAATCCCTCAATTTCATGTAACTATGCGACTGATTTTCGAAGAATTAAATTGACCAAATGAGTAAAGCTTGAAACTCCAGGCAGGTAAAAATGATCAAATAGAGTTTTCCGAATAAACAGCTCTTATTTGATCTGAAGTGAATTTTGAAGCACGATATCATAGGCGGGCACTAGCTAACTACCTACAGGATAAAGAAAAATCGAAACATAGTCGGATGAGACATCACACAACCAGTGTTCGTAAGAAGAAAATAGGTGAAACTTCAGATCGCTCCCCTGTAAAATTTTGCAAATGTTACTTGGTCACTTTTACTCGGAACCCCACGATATACTAGGGTCCAGGGAAAAAACGGACTAGGTAAATGATGTCGAAATTAGGTTCCTGTTAGATGAAATCAATGAATCAAGCATAGAACTGAACGTCACAAAGAACCCGATTCATTCATATAGCTCACGACCTGTTGGATATTATTCCCTAATTTCGACAGGGTGTCGGTATAGGGAACCAACTTGATATCACTGTTCCTAATGCCAACAGGGGCTTAACCTCCTAATCTTACACAATAGAGCAATTTTAATAATGAATCATGAATCTACAACATTCATTTAGTTGGAATAACACAATAGTTTGAGTGAAACTGCTAGTTACTAAATGATACTTAACTAGTCTACTTACTTCCTTAGCCAAACTCATAAGGAACACGCTGGAAGCCACCGAAATCTTGACACACGACTGGAAAATATTCGTTAGCGTCTTCTAGTATCCCGCCGAACGTGAACTGGCCTGCCAACTTCGAAAATGAATAATTTTTTGACATTTCGGTGCCAAGTTCGAATTTCTACCGCAATCTGAAGCCTTATTTTTTCAAGTTGAAGTTGAGGTGTCGAAATTAGGAGCGATGTCGGAATTTGGGTACTTTACCCTAAGTCATTTTTTCTTAAAAACGAGAAAACTCATTTTGAAAGTTTGAAACGCGATTGTGTTTAACTAGATGCAAATAAAAAACGTCTGCCAAGTGGGTGAGGCACATAGCTTCCTCGTATCCATAACATGACTTTTGATATAAAAGAAAAGAACATTCTAGGCTAAGACTTGAACATTTAGTCATTGTGCTTTGCTCCCTGCTTTTAATTATTGCATTAATGCTTTTATTAATCTCATAATAACGTCGAATAGAACAGGCGACATAGCAGATATCAATTCTAATTATAGAGATGTGAATATACCCATAAGCTGAGTTTGATATGAATGAAACGGACCATCGAGGCTAAAATATATAAATTGACAGTTGACAAATTGACGCTGAATGGATTGATAAATAAAGTGATAAATTGACATTATAGCATTTCGAAAAATAAAATATATGCATCGTTCAATGATGGATGTTCGATCCAAGCTCGAGGCTAAAACTTTATTTTCTCTTTATTACTCACGAGGACCATCTTTACATCCAACTCAAACCGAACAATCCCTGAAAATTTCATCGAAATCGGTCAAGAACTCCCGGAGTTATGCTTGTAACAAGGATTTCACGTTTGCGGATGCGCAGAGGCTACTATTGATCCGGGGGTCATGAAACCATAGGGGACCATTACACATCAAACCGAACAATCCCTGAAAATTTCATCGAAATCGGTCAAGAATTTCCGGAGTTATGCGCGTAACAAGGATTTCACGTTTGCGCATGCGCAGAGGCTACTATTGATCCGGGGGTCATGAAACCTATAGGGGGCCATCTACGCCCCGACCCGCACAATCCCTGAAAATTCCATCAAAATCGGACTATAACTTCGTGTAGTTTTGCCCGTAACAAGGATTTGCTGACAGACAGACACGGAACCAAAATTGTTCAGAAAGGTCTGAAACGCAAAATGCGAGTGGAATTTTTTATTTTGGAGACAAAAAAATTTTCACATTCCGAAAGTGAAAACAATGCTTCCGCTACCTTGGTAGGCTCGGAAGCAAAACTGAAATAAGTCTTATTTTGCACTAAAACATCAGTTGAAGTGTTGCACAAAATGTTGACGCTATACGCTAAAACCTACCTACCTACTACTACAAATTGATGTGTAAAACCTCCAATCTGAAATGAGGAACTTACTTTCAAAAAGGCACATATCCAAATCTGGGAGAAAACGTTTTTTTCTCAATTTTCTATATCTGAATATGAGTTGAATCAGATCCCCCTATCATTTCCGAACAAAACAGAACACATCCACGTCAATTCTGGGGCTAAAGTTATGTGTTTGCATCAAAAGGTAACAAATCCGTCCCCTACATTTTTTTTCAGTGCCTTGCAATCGAAATGGCACGTATCCTCCGAATTTCGTCAGGCGATAAGTTGTGGGTTTTCAAAAAGGCACATATCCAAAAAGAAGCATTGCGCCTTCGTCTTGACGTTGAATATTTACACGAGACTCGATAGATGGCAGGCATGACAAATGGAAATATGGAGTCAGGTAAAGTTTTCAATAAAACCTACAGAATGGAGAATGAATTCTTTCTTTTTCAAAGAGGCACAAATCCATGAGTTTTGATCAAAAGGGCACATTTCCAAAGTGAAAATGGATATACAGCCTCGTGTTTTGGAGAAAATTGATTCATATTCTGAGGCATCTTTATCTGTGCCTTCTCACACATTACTCCGACGAGAAACTGCAGAAAAACATCTCCACTAATCTGCAAATCGTTTTTTTCACTTCCTGAACATTTTGTCGGAATGGATATGTGCCTGTTTGAAATTAAGCTCCTCAAATGTAAAACCTCCAATTTGAAATGGGAAACCTCCAAATTGATGTGTAAAACCTTCTATTTGGCGTAAAAATGCTGTAGATGTCAATTTCAAGTTACGGAGGCCCAGTGATAAGCTGAAGGGCCCTTGTGACTAATTTCGTTATTGAAAATGGTAAACCAAAACAGATTTCTTAGGAAGGTATTTCCTACTGGGACATGCCCTTAGTGTTGCTCCTTGCATTCAAAATGAGTAAACTGCCAAGAGCGTTGTTGGAAACCATTAAATCCGCTGGTAGTTTTGGCTGTTGTGAAGGATAATCCCAAGGGTCTTCTGTAAAGATTGGTGTTTACCCAATTATACTCAAGAAGAAGTTATACCACTGTCTTTGGGACGTTTAGATGTAAATTTTTAGTTAAGGAGATCAAGTGATTAGCTCCAATTTGACGTAAAAATGAAGGGCCCTTGAGGCTAAATTTCATTATTGAAAATGGTAAACCAAAACAGATTTCTTAGGAAGGTATTTCCTACTGGGACTTGCCCTTAGTGTTGCTCCTTGCATTCAAAATGAGTAAACTGCCAAGAGCGTTGTTGGAAGCCATGAAATCCGCTGGTAGTTTTGGCTGATGTGAAGGATAATCCCACTGGTCTTCTGTAAAGATTGGTGTTTACCCAGTTATACTCAAGAAGAAGTTATACCACTGTCTTTGGGACGTTTAGATGTCAATTTTTAGTTAAGGAGATCAAGTGATTAGCTGAAGGGCCCTTGAGGCTAAATTCATTATTGAAAATGGTAAACCAAAACAGATTTCTTAGGTTAAGGTATTTCCTACCAGGACATGCTCTTAGTGTTCCTCCTTGCATTCAAAACGATTTACCAAGCGGATTGTCTTAAACCACGAAATTCGCCGTAATTTTGGCCGGCATGAAGGATCATCTCGATCTCAAGGGCCTCCTCTACCCTCGGCATTCTTTGATAATGACTATTCACGTCGACTCAAAGAACACGGGCCAGTATTTATATTTAGTCCAATTAGCCGTTGATGAAGTCTGAATTGCCGGGGTAGGAATGAATGAGATGCTCTCCTGCCCTTTCCTGACTGAGTCAGTCAGGATGACCCGGGGAGGACCTACAACAGGAGCCCAAGTGGTGGAGGGGGGGTCGCAACTCCTACGAGGTTCGCCGCAGTTCTCCTCATTGTTGAAGCGGCTTCCCCAGAAGACAAGAGAACTAACGACGCAACGCTATGGCCCGACTCGTGATCTCTGTACTTATAGCGTCCGTCGCGTTCTTGGCTTTGTACGTTAAACAAGGTAAGCTGTGGAAATAAATTAATACATCTCATGAGTACCACATTTGAGGCGGTCCATTCCAAAACTCACAAAACCCACTTTTCAAAATTTTTCAGGAAACCTAAAAAACGTTTAATTTAATAACTTTACAGTCAAATGGATTTTATTTGTGTTCCCCGAGTGTAAAATATGTGTTTTTATGTAATGGTATATACCTTTTGTTCAAAATATCTGTAGTTTTTCCAAAAATTAAGATTAAAGTTTGGATAAAGTGAGTTTTGCCATGGCACCAGTGGATAAAGTTAGTTTTGGAAAGATGGTTACTGGATTAAGTTAGTTATGGCATGATACAATTAACTTTTAGTTTTAAACAACACAACTATCTGTAACATAAATGATACTATTTTGACTAACCTAATGCACCCCATATGCTGTTATTGTAAGCTGTAATCACTGGAAATAATATGAAATGTTAAAAGAGCGTGTATATGTATTTTTTATTATATTCAGTAAAAAGTGACTGTTAAAATTACACTTCAAAAAGTCAAGTCCTCTTAAAAATTACTCCTTTTACATTATAAAACAAACTTATATCTTCTGTTAATAACTTCAAAGAAGTGAGTCCTACTTGTAGACTAAACTATAAAATCTAACAAACAGCAGAAGAAAAATGACAAACATAAACAGAGTCACGTGAGTGAATCCAGGGCACCGATTGGGTAAGAGGATAAAGATGATTTTGGAATGACAGTCAAATCAGGGTCACGTGACGTAGACTTCACACTCCCATTGGCTGATGGATTATGTGAGTTTTGGAATAGTACTTCTGAAATAAAGTGAGTTTTGGAAATGACACCCACTTTTTAACAATAAATATTTATATGATTTAGTTATTTTTGGAAAGATATAACGTAACAAACAGATGCACATTTTTCTGCTGAATGCAGTGGTACCAGTAACTCAATTTCGTAAAAAAGTGGATTATGTGAGTTTTGGAATGGACCGCCTCATTTGAGAATGGAAGCAAGTCACAATTCTTCCAAAGACTTTGTTAAAAGGATTCAATGTTGTCAACTAGTTTCGCACGCAATTGTGGCCTCATCAGGACAATTAAACTGTGGGGAGGGTTACATAGGATCATAGTTTTGAAGAAAAAAACGCTGCAAATTCTTTCACTGGGGTTTATTATTCAATGATTCATGATTTGAATTTCTACTAAGCTTTGGAGTGTGCGTGTTTCACAGGTGATAGAGCGATTATTGAATTTCAGGAGGCACACAAATATGATCAACTGATCAATCCAAATAGGTATTTTGGTTGAGAACCGATTTAAGTGCTCTATGCATATCTTCTGAAATTCAATAATTTCTCTATCACCTGTGAAACACGCACACTCCAAAGCTTAGTAGAAATTCAAACCATGAATGCAAGCCAAATTAATGAAATTGAATAATAAACCCCAGTGAAAGAATTTGCAGCGTTTTTTATTGAACCTCAATACCCCCCCCCTCCCACAATAAAAACATCTATAATTTATCAAGTCACTTTAGCACTCGTATTGCGTTAAAACTTCCCCAAATCCACATTTAAACGATGTAGCCAGAGGTAGACTGATGTAGAGGAGGCACACAAATATGATCAACTGATCAATAGAAATAGGTGTTTTGGTTGAGAACCGATTTACGTGGGCAAATAGGTATTGGTTGAGAACCGATTTACGTCAATAATCGCTCTATCACCTTTGAAACACGCACACTCTAAAGCTTAGTAGAAATTCAAATCGTGAATGCAAGCCAAACGAATAAAGTTGAATAAATGAAAGAATTAGCAGCGTTTCATGCAAATCACAATACTTCAACCCGTGTATCGGCTATAAACCCTTTTAGGATTACACACCAGCATCCACATTCACAACATCCCTGGGTTACTGCGATAAAAAAAAATAAACCGCTTTGTGATGTAGTGAATGTGTATGCAAATGTTGGCAGCATAAGATCATCGGGAATGGTTTGAGCTACAGACCTGGGGAGGGACTCATTCGATTCCTCATGGAAAGTTCTTAAAAAAAAGTCCATATTTAGGCCGCCTTGATTTTTTTGAGGTTTTTAGGGATTTTACAAAACTTTGACAACCTTTAAAGGGCACTTTAAATTAAGTGAGAGAGCTGGCTAAAGAATTCTGGCGTCGTCGGACCAACATGGATTTTTCCTCCAAATTTCAGATTTTTTGCTCCAGCCGTTTGGGAGAAATCGTGCGTACGGCGGACGGACGGAAAAATTTTATTGCAGATTTGGATTCTACACTTTTTGAAACGTAAACCATGAAATTTTCAGGGGAGTTAGATTTTTTTTTTCAAGAGCGATTACAATGGTTTATTATTGAATAATGAACCAAAACTAGCTTATTCAGTATGCTGACTGAAGGAGGGGTGTTGTGTGCTGTCTTCATGTGAACCTGGGAAGTGACCATAAACCCAAACTGCCTTGAGTTCTCCTTAATACGACTGTCCGATCTCCTCAATTCCATTAGAAGGAGTTCTGGATTTTTATGATCCTGGTCTCATCTGATGGGTCACGTGCGCGGGTCCCTCCAGAGCGCGTTCCTCACACAGTTCAGGCAGGTCCATTTCGCACTTAAGTTCAAATAGTGTAATCCAGTCTTCTGTCTTTAGCCAACTCACTCTTCAAGTAAGAATGGAGGGATTTTGGAATTTTCTTGTCTTTTGGTTTATTAGCTGGGGTGCAAATGTGCCATGCTTCTATCAGTAGCCGTTCCTGCAACTTACATTGCACAATAAGCAGTTTATTGCAATCATTACATTTCACGGTCAATTTCAAATAAGATACCAAAATCCGATTCGACTCAATTCCTCCTGCCTTAATGTGTTTCGACGACAGTTATGGAAATACCTAGAGCATATTTTTTTCTGGATTATCCTCAGCAATGGATGTCATGGCCACTTGCCAGTTACCCTTCTTAGTCACACCCTCCATGGGGTTCCTTTGTCCAGGAAAGACTCGTAATCGTTTCAGTTCTTGTTGCTTATCATCGATTATCCATTGTTCTTAGTTAAATCCACTTCATGGTGAGCCGTGTGTTTATAAGCGTGAAACTGAAAGTGGGGATCGATACTTACATTACCCAGTGGTTTGCTGGACGTAACGTTCAGAAGGGAAGTATGCGATTTCCTAGGCACTCTCCCATTCATTCACTCCAGCTAGCAGATTCCGTGATTTTGACCTCAATTTGGACTGCGTAAGCCATCAAAAATCATTTATATACTGCCCATTTCCAGTTCAAATCTAACCAAAGTTTCTCAAAAAACAACGAACAGAATTAAGAGTTACATAATATTTTTACCCATGGGAAACGTTTAATTATGGTTGAGATTTCAAGTTTCATATCTGCTACGATGTTTTCTTGCACTTCTCCTTGTCCGATAACTTGGATTCTATGCACGGCTTTCCCTGGTCGCATCATCCTGCTGAATCGTGAAATATTCTTCAGTTCTTGGTTTAGGTTGGAATGTACTATGTAAATGCATATCTTACTATAAAAGCCCGAAGTGAGATAAATGTTAGGATTTACCAGAAAATCCTAGTATTTTCGAATGATGTTGGAAAAGCTCGTATATATGAAAAACGCTGCAAATTCTTTCACTGGGGTTTATTATTCAATTGGCTTGCGTTCATGATTTGAATTTCTACTAAGCTTTGGAGTGTCCGTGTTTCACAGGTGATAGAGCGATTATTGAATTTCAGGAGATATGCGTAGAGCACGTAAATCTGTTCTCAACTAAAATACCTATTTGGATTGATCAGTTGATCATATTTGTGTGCCTCCTGAAATTCAATAATCGCTCTACCACCTGTGAATCACGCACACTCCAAAGCTCAGTAGAAATTCAAATCATGAATCATTGAATAATAAACCCCAGTGAAAGAATTTGCAGCGTTTTTAACAAATTTTATGCGCGTATTCAGCAGGGATGGGTATCCCTGATCAACGAATACTTTTACGATTGCATTTGCGATTGAGTATTTCCTCTCGTACTGGCCTGAATAAATTCAAATTTGAGATTTTTCCCAACTTTGTAAGTAACGGTACAGAATGTTCATGAAAGAAAGTTAGGTTTTTATTGAAAAACCAAGTAATTTCCCGGATTTGATACATTTTACACTTTAGGCTAATTTTTTACGCATTAAACCTAAAGAAAACAAATTTTGGTTTAGGGGGCTTTGGTTTAATGCTCTTTCCAACGGTATCCTCAGATTTGAGATTCTTTGGAAAATGAGGAAGTTATGACTGTTTTTGTGACGGAAAGTCGAAAACACGAAAAAAATCGTTAAACGTGAATAACTCGGAAACAAAGCCTCTACAGAAATATTTCTATAGGGCTCTTTTAGTTACAAATTAGTTGTAGAATACACCCCTAGCCGGATGCCCTCCCTTAAGTGGGGCACTCCTGTACACACAGTGGTTCATTATTTCTGCCTGTCTAGTATTTCTACTAAGCTTTGGAGTGTGCGTGTTTCACAGGTGATAGAGCGATTATTGAATTTCAGGAGATATGCATAGAGCACGTAAATCTGTTCTCAACCAAAATACCTATTTGGATTGATCAGTTGATCATATTTGTGTGCCTCCTGAAATTCAATAATCGCTCTATCACCTGTGAAACACGCACACTCCAAAGCTTAGTAGAAATTATAATCATGAATGCAAGCCAATTGAATAATAAACCCCAGTGAAAGAATTTGCAGCGTTTCATGGGTATCAGAATGCTTCAACCCGTGTATCGGCTACAAAGCCTTTTAGGAGTTCACTCCAGTATCCACATACATCACTACATCACTAGGTTACTGATATCAACACAATAACAATAATAAACCAAAAAAACGCAAATGTTGCCACCATAAATCGGGCCATATATCGGGAATGGTTTGAGCTACGGGCCTGGGGAGGGGCTCATTCGATTCCTCATGGAAAGTTCTTCAAAAAAAGTCCAAATTTAGGCCGCCTTGACTTTTTTTTTTAGGTTTTTAGGGATTTTACAAAATTTTGACAACCCTTAAAGGGCACTTTATATTAAGTGAGAGTGCTGTCTAAAGAATTGGGGCGTTGTCGGACCAACATGGATTTTTCCTGAAAATTTCAGATTTTTTGCTCCAGCCGTTTGGGAGAAATCGTGCGTACGGCGGACGGACGGGCGTTTTTATTGCAGATTTGGATTCTACACCCTTTGAAACAAAAAACATGAAATTTTCAGGGGGGTTAAAATTTTTTTTTTCAAGAGCGATTACAATGGTTTATTATTGAATAATAAACCAAAACGAGCATTCACTGCTTGACAGTGGGTTAATTTCAGAACTGACTGACAGATTTAGTAAATGCCCAAAAAACCTTATATGACTGAGGCATTTCGGACTTTTATTAATCTCTCTTGACAAATTTGCGGATTTCCCATGACTCGTTGGGATTATTGTTTATAAAAGCCCAGCGTTAGGCGGCACAATCTGAAATATAGGTGATCGGTAGGTAGGTACTAGCTTTGTAAACTTCATTTCTATTATATTGGAAGCACGGAAAATGTTTTTGAGACAGAAATTAGGTATATTTTATTTTTCACAACTTGAAATCTAGAACGACTAATAGAGCAATGCCCGGGATACAAGATTTTCTTGTTAAACGTTGAGTTTTTTCCAAGGCTTGAAATTATAATGAATTAATAATGCAATGTGAGTGACTTCTATTTCCACTTTGCAAACTTGTAAATCAATCACGTACATGTGCGTTTAAACTTTATTTCACGTGGTAAAATGAGCGCAAGGAATTCACAATAAATTAATTGTAGCAGCAATATACAGAATTATGGCACTTCGAGTTGCACTTCATGTTCGCTGCCTTGCAGAGGCATTTTTTTAGTGGAACGCTTTTTAAAACAATTGGATTTCTTGATTCCACCGACCAGTGATTGTTTCCGAAAAGCTTTACGAAGGCTTATTTCTTCATCGGTCACATCTTCAGGGTATTCGAAAGGCTTCCGACTTTGGGACAAGAGTTCGGTTTATTCTGCGGTACTGTATGCCGTCCTAGAAGGACTTTTGTACGCTGGGGAGTATGCTGACAGCACGACACATGCAATCATCATCTCCGATTCGCAGAGTGCTCTCGTCAAACTTGAAAACATTAACACGATGTTCAAAATAATCAAACTCGAAGCTGAAATATTGAAACAAGTTGACGAGCTAAGTTTGAGAGGAACGCAGGTTCACTTCCTATGGATTAAGGCACACATTGGTATACCTGGCAATGAAATTGCGGACTCAGCCGCTAAACGGGCTGCTGATCTACCCCTGAGCGACCCTATTCAGATATTTCCACCCACCGACTTACACTGGAGTGTCAGAAAGCGATACACCCAAGAATGGCAGTATTTTCACACAACGTACCACAAAGGAAGAAATTACATTAACATGTTCAGCACTGTCCAAAAACACACACGGTTTGCTAAAGTTAACAGCAATAAACCCAGGAAATATTACAAAACAATAGGAAGAATCCGTACAGGACGTTGCCTCACTAATAAGTACCTCCATATGATAGGAAGGGTGCAAAGCCCTGGTTGCAGGGCCTGTTCCGAAGAGGTGGAAACCCTCGAACATATCCTCTTCATCTGCCCACACTACATCCCACCAAGAATAACCCTCTTCTCCAAAATTTCTATGGAAAGCCAAGTTCAACATGAGACAACGTATCATCAGCTTAAATAACGAGAACATTTATGACGCTTTATATGATTTTGTTAATAAACATAAAGGTTAACCTATAATAGAAGTAACGTACTAATTTGTAAATATTTTCATTGATACTGTAATTTATATAATATGTATGGTTGAATGGTTTTCGAAGGTCTCGGCACAGTGACATATACATACAAACAAAGTTTGTATACAAACAAACCTGATTTAAAGCAGTTCGAAATGGCCTTGGCACGCAACGAAAGGCAAAAACTATTGTTAGGTACTGTCCGTTTCTACCGCGAATTAATTATTACCTGAGCTCATGTCAACCACGTCTGAGGTGGGCAGCGGAAGACCGGCTGTTGACTGGGGTGTTCACTAATGATAGTAACTTCAGCACCCAGGGAAAGTTGTAGTTTGATGACTCCCTTAGAAGATGGTCTCGAGAGGGCATGCTCGGAAACTTTTCCTCGTGAAAAGCCGGGAATAAGTCAGGCTCCAGTTAGCAATGAGCAGGTCTCACTTGCTGTAAGTAGCACCCTTCGACCCTCAAGACTCGTTCTGTCACACGTTCTGACAACTGCAGCGATCCACCTAAGGGTTACGCAACAAATGCGAGTGCTTTCTTGTTCTTCTTCAACCATCCAAGTATTGGTCACACTGTGTCCATTCTAAAATTCTGAAATCTGAATTCCTTTACGGATGGTATGCATGAAGGAATTCAGGACGTCAAACACCTTTGGGACTTCCAAAAAAAACGCTGCAAATTCTTTCACTGGGGTTTATTATTCAATTGGCTTGCGTTCATGATTTGAATTTCTGAATAAAGCAAAAGAAATTATCTGTTTCACGAGTGATAAGAGCAATGATGGAAAAAGATAATGAATCTTATACAGGATATGCAAAAATTGTACACTCGTCAACACTGCGTCAAAACATCAAAACGTGTGCTATTTGGATGGATTAGTTGAACATTTTTGTGCCCCCAGTGCCGATCCTTCTATGGGGGGTATGGAATAATAAATTACAAAATACTTTAATTACAAATTAAAAAATAATAAAAATTCATGAAAATACAATATAAAAAACGTGTTTTCAAGCTTTATGATGCGCATTAAATTATTACTAGTTAAGGTAATAAAGTCTGGCATTAAGGACTTGAGTACAAACTCGAAAGAGACTTACCAAAAGAATTTTACTTAATCTCCCGCAAAGTAGCTTGCTTGGCCCGGATTGCTCTATCTTCTGATATACACGTGTATACCTACCAATCGACACAATAGTGTCAACTTTCCCCGATGACAGCACTTCTAGCAGTAGGAGATACAGTAGAGGATGCAACTAGGAAACTACAGGAGACTATTAATAACGTCATTACTTGGACAAAGAAGTGGCCCCTGAGGCTCAATGAGCAGAAATCGGCTGCACATCAATTTCATGGGTTTATAACTTCAAATACCAGTTACGTTCTAAACGGAAGAAGAAATTCCTTTTGAATACAGCAAAGTATTTTGGGATGATTATTGCAAAACTGAGATGGAAAGAGCATTTCATTTAAAAAAAAGGAACTAAACATCAAGTTCCGAAAAATGTATTGGTTGCTTGGAAGATACTCCAAACTATCCCTACATTACAAATTGCATATCTACAAGCAAATTCTAAGACCAGTATTTACATATGGCATTCAACTCTGGGGCTGTTCAAAAAAGACCAACATCAAAATAATCCAAACATTTCAAAACAAGGTACTGGAGTATTGTCAGCCCTCCTTGGTACGTACGTAATTTGTGACTTCCATCGGGACCTATTTAGAACCAGTCAGTGAGGTGATCAAACTATTTGCCGCTAAACACGAGCAGAGGCTTCATCAACATATGAACCCAGAAGCTCTACGATTATTAGACAACAGCAATGTCATCCGACGTCTGGATAGAACAAAACCTCTCGACCTTGTGGCGTGATAATGTGAACTCCTAAAAGGGTTTTTTGTAGCCGATACACTAATGGGGTTGTTCTTATTGTGGGAGGGTATTATCATTCTGATAAATAAAAAAACGCTGCAAATTCTTTCACTGGGGTTTATTATTCAATTGGCTTGCGTTCATGATTTGAATTTCTACTAAGCTTTGGAGTGTGCGTGTTTCACAGGTGATAGAGCGATTATTGAATTTCAGGAGATATGCATAGACACACGTATGAACTGTTCTCAACAAAAATACCTATTAGGGTTTGATCAGTGATCATATTTGTGTGCCTCCTGAAATTCAATAATCACTCTATCACTGTGAAACACGCACACTCCAAAGCTTAGTAAAAATTCAAATCATGAACGCAAGCCAATTGAATAATAAACCCCAGTGAAAGAATTTGCAGCGTTTTTTCTAGAGCGATTACAATGGTTTATTATTGAATAATAAACCAAAAACTAGTTAATTATTACTTCATGAAAATTTTTCAAGAAATAGCTTTTTTAATCACCCAAAACAATTTTTAAAAAATCTGGGGGTGCGAGGCACCCCTTGGCACCCCCGTAAATCCGCCCATGTTTGTCCTTCCTTCGCACAAGTTTTCTAGTATTTGTACAATACAACAGTACTCGTAAACAAAACAAAAAGTCTGTGTACAAAAGTTGTCAAATATATATTTAAAAAAAATAAAAATAAAAATCAGTGATTTACCTAGAAGGGTTGTTGTAATACAAAAATAGTAAATCTCTGTGCAAGACTTGACAGCGTTTTTCTGGTGTTTTGCCCCATTATGTGTCGGCATCTAAGGGGCCGTGTGTCTACCGAGGTGTTATTCAATCACCGATCCACGTTCTTGAAGGCGGAATGTGCCAACCGCCTGGATTCCCGCTCTGTGCGATCGGTTCGGTTGAGGTGTCGTGACTAAATAGTTAATTAACGTCGGGTCCAAGTGAGACAAATCGGTAAACCACTCGAGGGGGTTTCGGGAGGTTTTTGCCCGGCGTCGCCTTCGAGCTCATTGTTTACCCCCAGACGAACCTTCGCGCGTAAAAACAGTTTAAGAACTGAATATAAAAGATTCAACTTCACAATAAAAAAAGAAGAAAAAACCGCGAATCACCAAAAAGTTCTAGTTTTTCTTCGAATGGGTCGCGACCCCTGCATTTCGGTGTAGAAACGACCATTACGGAATTTCTTAAACCGTGAAATGATTTCAAACCAGCTGTAGCAAACCTCGCGGATTTTCGTTTTTGATCCAGTAAAAGTTAGTTTAGTTTTATTTCGAAGAGCTACAGGGTTTTTGAGTAATTTCACTTTCAAGATTTTTCAAACTCCGGCGTTTTTTAAGTATTTGCAAATCTAAGTATGCCGTTGGAAAGAGCATAAAATTATCTATCGTCTCAGTCTTTAATAATAATTTTTTAAAAGGAACTGAAGGGTAAAAATGAGCCTAAAAAGTAAATTTTGTCAAATTTTGAAAAAAAAATTCTCTTTTTAATGGCTTATTAGTTCCCCTTATTTTTAATGATACGTTTGACCCTGTAAGCTTAAAAAATGCGCAAAAGTCTCAGCTTTCCAATGGTATATCAAATTTTTAGGTTTTAGGGGGAACTTTTTTGAGGAAATTGAGATTTTGTGCAAAAAAACGTGTATTTAAAAGCACATTTGGTGCGATCGAACGGGTGTGTGGATCTACCTTTGACCGTTAACCACAATATCATACTCAACAATTTGCTCGTGACGATGTTTCTATCAACGATAAGAAGAGGAAATCATAACAAACAACGGGATCAAACCTCACGATATCAGGAAGAAAGGGAGACATTTAACAGTTGATTTACATCAATTCGTTCCGCGGATGCTCTCACTCAAACTTAAATTTTTTAGGTAATGCCGTTGACATGATACATTCTACACCCAGAAAAAGAAGAAAAGTTTTAGTTATGTAGGTTTTTTTTTTTTTTAAACCTCAAATGTGCTTGAAAATACAGGTTTTTTTTTGCATAAAATCTCAATTTCCTCAAAAAAGTTCCCCCAAAAACCTAAAAATTTAATATACCATTGGAAAGCTGAGACTTCACGCATTTTTTAAGCTTACAGGCTCAAACGTATCATTAAAATTAAGGCGGACTAATGAGCCATTAAAAAAATAATTTTTTTTCAAAATTTGACAAAATTTACTTTTCAGGCTCATTTTTACCCCTTAGTTCCTTTCAAAAAATTATTATTAAAGACTGAGACGATAGATAATTTTATGCTCTTTCCAACGGCATACTTAGATTTGCAAATACTTTGAAAACGCCGGAGTTACGGCCGTTTTAGTGACGTAAGTTCGAAAACACGAAAAAAATCGTAAAAGTGAAATAACTCAAAAACGAAGCCTCTAAAAAAATCTCTACGAGGCACTTTTTGTTGGAGACTAGTTGTAGAATACGTGTGCGAAGATTTTCAGATCATGCGCTGTACACCTTGTACCTATATCATAATATTTTGATATGCAGAAATTACTAACAAATACCAGGGGATTTGTCATCTAGCTGCAAAGATGGTAAGATGTATTTTGGTGAGTGGGGATTTAGTGGATATCAATTTCACAATAACAGAATAGCAGGACGTAGACCTCTGCTTCGGGAATTTAGTCCTGAGAATGAAATTTCCATCACTTGCTCACCAGAACCGGTCTGAAACAATGCAAAGCACAAAGGTGATAAGGTGCTGCCCTGCAGAACCCTCTGGAAATCCCTTGTTCACCAGTCTCATGAGTTATAGGATCCTGTACTACAAAGTTTGCTAGACACAAATGATGTGTATTGTTGCCCAATTCGCCTAGCTTATGTCAAATACAGATTGTTCTAAAGATTTGATGCCAGCATTACAGACACAGCTTAGAGTTTGTAAGGTGAAAATACGATCAAAACAAGATATTCCAGGCCTTAACCCGCATTTCTCTTCCGGTAGAATGTTGCTGCCTTTAGCCCAAGTACTCTAGTATTGCTAGAATCAGAGCAGTAAATATCTTTCCCATAGAGGATATCAATGTATCCCATAGGCCCAAATAAGGCGAAAGATGTGCTTATACTCGTATATAAGCAGTTTGTTGTGATGAGAGAGATGGGAATTCCTTCCCATCAGCCAATACATCCTTCTGTACTTGATTTAAGTTTTTCTTTCTTCTATTCTATGTGTTTATTCCAGTTTAATTTGGAGTCAGTATGCTTCAGTATGCAGTATTTTATTTGAATTGATCTCGACATCCAAGATTGGGATTGTTCGGTTAGTGAAGTTGATGTGGGCTGGTTTTGATTCGTTCAGCTTCATTCTCCACATCTTGGTCCACTTGGAAACCTCAGTAGTAGACGTCTGTAGTTTACGCGTTGCAGCTTCTATATCATCTCCAACAGAGAGGATAGCCGTATCATCTGCAAAGGTTTCAATAGTTGTGCCTTCTTGTTGGGTTAAGTCCCTGTGTACAGGAGGTTGAGTACTGACCATAAGACACTCCCCTGCGGGACCCCAGCTTTTATGGGCTTCAAGCCGGAGTATTGGTCATCTTGCTTCACCCTGAAATGTCCATTTTCAAGGTAGGACTTCAGTAGTAAATAGTACTGTCTTGGGAGATCCCTTCTGCATACCTGACCAATTAATTAAAACCTATTCATTTATGTTTTTCATGTGCGGAAAAAAAAAATTATTTATTTATTCACAATTCTAGCTCTGACTACACTTTAGATGTCTCGACCTTTTGCAGAAACCTCTCACATTTCCCGAGGCGCGTGATCCGTAAGCTACTTAAATTATTCAAAACTGGGTGCAGTTTACCACTGTTACCACCCCAGGTCGGTCATCATTCCATCTTCACAATGACTTCATCATTGTTAGTCATCGACTCAGAGGTGTGGATTCGAGTGGATGCAAATTCGTTCAAGGTGAATGTGAGTGAGGACTACAAACCAGTTCATCGTCCATGTTATCTGTTTTTCTTCCGAGTCTACCTTGAGTTTAGTGTCCACTTTCGGCAGTTGAAAAACTTTTTCTCTTCCTAATCCAAAATTTCCATCCGGATTTAGCGTTTTAGAATGTTTTGAACAAATTTCGTTTTTTGTCTGGGGGTCGGTAAGTTTTGGTGGCAGTGGGTACTTCTATGTGTCTTTTCGAGGATCGTTTCAACGAGCCCAATTCCTACAATTTGCATCACATTTTGATGGCATTTTCGGGGAATATGCGGGTTAGTCTGTTAAAGGTCCCTTGTAAGTTGTGAGCTCAGAAATCGGAAAACCTACCAACCGTAGATCATGCAAAATTTTCAACGTAGTCCGGAAAAACCGTCTGTAGTGAGTGCCGCAGTTAATTTTGAGCTAACAGCTGTTTTGGTGTACAAGTTCGTTGAACATTATTTACAACGGAGCGAGTCAAAATTTCTTGTAGCCAACAAGTTCAGGGAGGGGGGATTGGATTTGCTGGGATAGTGGCTGGGTCATTCTCATATGTCAGTTTTTCCAGAAATAGTATTTTTTTCTTCAAATTTTGAACATTTTAATCTAAAAGGAGTTTGTCACTATTGTAACTGTATAACGGATAGTCTGCAGGTAGAAAATCGCTAAATTGTACTCGTCTTCAAGCTCAGAAAATCACCCAAAAGTCTTTGTCTGTCAGTAAACTAGATTCAAAATGATATCACATGTCTCGCTAATTGATTTGGACAAGTTTAAAGTACCAAAAACTATCCATCCAACTAACTCGTGACAGGTGCAAATCAAATAAGAAAACAACTAGACAACGAACAACTTTTTATTAAAAATACAATTTTTTTCATGAAAAATAGTATAAATGCCCATTTTAATACATTTGCAAAACTGTTGAATTTTGAATCAATTTTGTTGAATCATGCATAACACTCGTGTTGGTGACATTCGTGATATTTTCACATGGAAACACTATTCCTAACCAAGTATTGAACAGATATGAGATGATAGTTCCGAAGAAGTGTCCTTAAGCTCCTCCTTTTGCCTTTATAATTCTCAATTATAATCAAGTACTATTGATACAACAAAGGTAACGCTCGTTATGGATAATTTTTGTGACATCCCATGTTTTTGGCCGAACTATATGATGCTTTCTGGCCAGCTTCTTCCTGCCTCAAGGCTGCACGTGGGACTGACATCAGGAATCACAAAGAATCGTTTCGGTTCTTTCCCGCCATTTTCAATGAACAGTCATCAGAATAGAAAGTAACACTCGTGATGATTTTTTTTCCCTCAAACTTTGGAGACAAACCTTTTTTCCTCCACGACTACGAAACACGACTTACTTAGAACATGCACACCTTGAGGACAGTAACACTCGTGACATTTTCTGACTTTAATTAAAGGTTTTGGTTTATTATTCAATAATAAACCATTGTAATCGCTCTGGAAAAAAAAATTACTAACCCCCCCCCTCCTGAAAATTTCATGGTTTACGTTTCAAAGGGTGTAGAATCCGAATCTGCAATAAAAAATTTTCCGTCCGTCCGCCGTACGCCGTACGCACGATATCTCCGAAATGGCTGGAGCAAAAAATCTGAAATTTTCAGGAAAATCCATCTTGGTCCGACGACGCCCCAATTCTTGAGCCAGCTCCCTCACTCAATTTAAAGTCCCTTTAAGGGCTGTAAAAGTTTTGTAAAATCCCTGAAAACCTCAAAACTAGTCGAATCGGCCTAAATACGCTGAAGAACATACCATTAGGAATCGAATGAGCCCTTCCCCACGTCCGTAGGTCAAACCATTCCCGATGTATGGCCCGATTTATGGTGCCAACATTTCCGTTTTTTGGTTTATTATTGTTTGTTTGTAACCTAGTGATGTCTGGCCGATAGCGTCGAGTTGCAGTGAATGTGGATACTGGAGTGATAGCCGATGTGAATACTTGTAGTGTAGTTAGTAGCCGATACACGCGTTGAAGCATTCTGATAATATATAGGTAAATATTATTCAATATTATTACTGGGGTAAATAAGTATTCTTTCACTGTGGTTTATCATTCAATTGGCTTGCGTTCGTGATTTGAATCTGTACTAAGCTTCGGAGTGTGCGTGATTTACAGGTGATAAGCGAATTTCGAATTTCAGGAGATATGCATAGACCACGTAAATCGGTTCTCATCCAAAACACCTATTTGGATTGATCAGTTGATGATATTTGTGTGCCCCCTCTACATCTGTCTACCTTTAGCTACATCGTTTAAATTTGGATTTGGGGAAGTTTTAACGCAATACGAGTCCCTAAGGACTTGATAAATTATCGATGTTTTTATTGTGGGGGGGGGGTATTGAGGTTCAATAAAAAAACGCTGCAAATTCTTTCACTCGGGTTTATTATTCAATCGGCTTGCGTTCATGATTTGAATTTCTACTAAGCTTTGGAGTCTGCGTGTTTCACAGGATAGGGCGATTATTGAATTTCAGGAGGCACACAAATATGATCAACTGATCAATCCAAATAGGTATTTTGGTCGAGAACAGATCAAGTGCTCCATGTATATCTCCTGAAATTCAATAATCGCCCTATCCTGTGAAACACGCAGACTCCAAAGCTTAGTAGAAATTCAAATCATGAACGCTGACGATTTAATAAACCCCAGTGAAAGAATTTGCAGCGTTTTTATTTTGAGGTTGTAGTAGATTCGTTTTATTGTTACAACCGTATTCCTTTCAGGAAAACCTACCGGTAGTACCAAATAAGATTTTTTTGGGGGGTGGGGGCAGAAAGCGCATGCGAAAAACCAATGTAAAGGCCGTGGACATCAAATGGTCAAATGATGTGAGAATGGAACGGCTACCAGTGGGTTACTGTGATCTGAGTACTGTGGGTTTTTAAATAGAACTTTTCAATTAACGTTTCGTAGGGATATCTAGATATTGGTGCATAGCTGTTGCACACAAACCATTCAGCACCCGTTACGAGTCGGAGTGCTCTATTTTGTGTAAACTGCGTCTTATTGATATGCGTTTGGCAGCAGAACCCCACATTTCACGTGCGTATAGCACCAAAATCGGAAGTATTATGGTTAGGTACAGCAGCCTTTTTGTGGTTATGGGAAGTTGATATTGTGAAACACACTACTTCCAGTAAATAGGTCAATTATTTACATAGAAAGAAAAACATAAAATTTATTTATTATTTGAGTATTATTCAATAATAACGCTTTCTGTAATGATCTGCAATATTAATTTTTCTGAACAATTATTCAAGTGATTTCAGATGTATATAATTACTGCAATAATCATCGTGTAATAAATTACTGCCTCACTCAGCTGAAGAGTAGATTCCTGCTTATCAACAGTATTTCAGGACAAATGCTTTCTTTTGCACGGAAAGCAAAATCGCAGTCAACAACACAAGTATGATTCTCCAACCTGTTCATACCGTATTTCCTTTGATCGTTCCGTTGGTTTTCTCAAATCCATTTTCACCGGAGGCCGAATGTTTTTCTTTTCCAGTTATCGCCAGGTTGGTTTCCATGAGGTCAGTTTTTGTTCGAGGTGTGGCGGATTCAATTAGAATCGATTTCCTTCGTGCTTGCTTTCAGCTTTTTTACCACGCTTTCCGAGAATAATGCACAAGGAGTTATGGTTGTTATAAGAATTTTTACGTTTCCGCATGCGAAGAGTTATTAACTAAAAATGAAATAGTTAGTAACTAAAAATGACCATACCCAACTATTATGAAGTGTATTGATAAACGCTGCAAATTCTTTCACTAGGGTTTATTATTCAATTGGCTTGCGTTCATGATTTGAATTTCTACTGAGCTTTGGAGTGTGCGTGTTTCACAGGTGATAGAGCGATTATTGAATTTTAGGAGATATGCATAGAGCACGTAAATCGGTTCTCAACCAAAATACCTATTTGGATTGATCAGTTGATCAGTATGAATTTGCAGCCTTTTTTATGGTTATCAGAATTCTTCAACCCGTGTTCACTCCAGTATCCACGTTCACAACATCACTAGGTTACTGCTATCAAAACAAAAACAATAATAAACCAAAATTACGCAAATGTTGGCACCATAAATCGGGCCATACATCGGGAACGGTTTGAGCTACGGACCTGGGAAAGGGCTCATTCGATTCCTCATGGAAAGTTCTTAAAAAAACTTGACTTTTTTTTCAAGTTTTTAGGGGTTTTACAAAAATTTGACAACCCTTAAAGGGCACTTTAAATTAAGTGAGAGTACTGGCTAAAGAATTGGGGCGTTGTCGGACCAACATGGATTTTTCCTGAAAATTTCTGATTTTTTGCTCCAGCCGTTTGGGAGAAATCGTGCGTACGGCGTACGGCGGACGGACGGAAAAATTTTATTGCAGATTTGGATTCTACACCCTTTGAAACGTAAACCATGAAATTTTCTGGGGGGGGGGGGGGGTTAAATTTTTTTTTTCAAGAGCGATCAATGAATAATAAAACCAAAATAGACAGGTTATTTTGCCTTTTAATGAAACATATGAAGCGAGGAATCACTCTACATATGTAGTTATTATATTACTAATCACACAGTACAATAATTTAATGGTTAATGTCCATTTTGATGACTGTTGGCCCAGCGACGATGAATTGCGTAGAGATCTACCCGAATCTTCAATCTTTAAAACTTCGTCAAAATCAGATAGTTGGTTTGTTGTATTTTTGTTCATTTTGACAATTAGCAGACATACAGATTGTATATTGTAGATGCCAACATTGTTTAGGAGTCCTAAATTAGGACGGCATACAACGAGAATGCCGTCCGGAGTTTTCCTCCTCAACTACAGGACCAAACGTATGAGACTTGGGTACAAAATCACATTTGGGATGGGACTGAATTTATAAACAGTGGATTCAAATGGCTGAAACATTAAAATATCAGAATATCGAAAACATTTGAAATAGCACGAATGTTTTCTTGTTTGTTATTGACAGACATCCTTTCAACGAATGATCCACTCGGACCGTTTTATGTTGGTCCATTTGCCCTTTGACAGAAAGTTGAACGTCAACATGAAAGTGATTGTCTCTGAACAAAGTAAAAATTGCCTAGTAAATTGTGGCGATGGAATCAGTTGATGTACAGCAGAAGTTCGATAATCCGGCACGTTTGGGACCGGCTCGGTTCCTAAAGTTTCGTCGTTCTTATACCAAAAACCCTGTGTACAAACCGGCGATCAGCTACGAGGGCTTTCTAATGTGGAAATAGTAAATCTTGGTGTAAACCATCGTCTGTTTTTATCGATATTGCGTGAAATTCAGTTTTAACAAAAATAAACAGACTCGGGACTAGAAACTAATTAATCAGCAGTAATGATGCCCCAAATAGGAACGCTTGAAATTATCAAATATTTTGCGGATTAGATTCTTCTAAAAATAACCCGCTCATATTTCAGTTTCGATGTCCGAATAGTTGTAATTTATTGATAAAAATATAGATGATATATCAATAGTGTATTATCGTTCATTTATAAATAGGATGCAAATGAATTTTTTCGTTGAGTGCTGTTGATGGTTTCATTGAAGAAAAGATGCGTTGAGGAGCGTGAGGGCAAGCGAAGGAGCTTGTGTACGCGCACAAGAAGCCTGTAAATCTTGGTATTCGGGAAGTTGAGTTGGGAACAGACGAGACGGGTCGTCAAATAAATTCATTCCCCTCCCGACTCCCTTAATCGATGTGTTCCGGCGAGAAGGAGTTTGGGTTTCAGTGAAATATTGCGGCAGGGGACACGTGTCCCTCACACCCGCCTTCTCTCGGAGGGAATGACCACCTACCTCAGGACGAGAAGAAGAAATTGTCATAGGAGCCAACAACAATAGTGAAAATCGCTTAATAGAACATTATGGTATGCAAGAGTGTCTGTCAAAAAACCTTTAAAAAACACATTTGCTGGTTTACGATTCAAGATGCATAGAACCCTGGAACCCCAGGTTACACTGTGTCAAAGTTTTGTAAAATCCCTTAAAACCTCAAAAAAAGTCGAGGCGGCCTAAATTTGGACTCTTTTTGGAGAACGTTCCACGAGGAATCGAATGAGCCCCTCCCCAGGTCCGTAGCTCAAACCATTCCCGATGTATGGCCCGATTTATGGTGCCAACATTCGCGTTATTTTGGTTTATTATTGTTTTTGTTTTGATCGCAGTAACCTAGTGATGTAGTGAATGTGGATGCAAATGTTGGCACCATAAATCGGGCCATACATCGGGAATGGTTTGAGCTACGGACCTGGGGAGGGGCTCATTCGATTCCTTATGGAAGTTTTTCAAAAAAGTCCACATTTAGGCCGCCTTGATTTTTTGGTTTATTATTCAATAATACATCATTGTAATCGCTCTTGAAAAAAAAAAAAATTCCCCCCCCCCCCCCCTGAAAATTCATGGTTTACGTTTCAAAGGGTGTAGAATCCGAATCTGCAATAACAATTTTTCCGTCCTTCCACCGTACGCCGTACGCACGATTTCTCCCAAACGGCTGAAGCAAAAAAGCTGAAATTTTCAGGAAAAATCCATGTTGGTCCGGCGACGCCCCAATTCTTGAGCCAGCTCTCTCACTTAATTTAAAGTGCCCTTTAAGGGTTGTCAAAGTTTTGTAAAATCCCTAAAAACCTCAAAAGTCAAGGCGGCCTAAATTTGTACTCTTTTTGAAGAACACTCCACGAGGAATCGAATGAGCCCCTCCCCAGGTCCGTAGGTCAAACCATTCCCGATCTATGGCCCGATTTATGGTGCCAACATTCGCGTTATTTTGGTTTATTATTGTTTTTGTGTTGATATCAGTAACCTAGTGACGTAGTGATGTAGTGATGTACTAATGTGGATACTGGAGTGAACTCCTAAAATGGTTTGTAGCCGATACACGGGTTGAAGCATTCTGATAATTTTCAGGAAAAATCAGAAAATCTGAAATTCTTTCACTGGGGTTTATTATTCAATTGGCTTGCGTTCATGATTTGAATTTATACTAAGCTTTGGAGTGTGCGTGTTTCACGGGTGATAGAGCGATTATTGAATTTCAGGAGATATGCATAGGGCACGTAAATATGTTCTCAACCAAAATACCTATTTGGATTGTTCAGTTGATCATATTTGTGTGCCTCCTGAAATTCAATAATCACTCTATCACCTGTGAAACACGCACACTCCAAAGCTTAGTAGAAATTCAAATCATGAACGCAAGCCAATTGAATAATAAACCCCAGTGAAAGAATTTGCAGCGTTTTTTCTACCTTTAATTCCTTTTACACTCGTAACAACCCTGCTTTGATAGCCTCTGCTGATCTCGGTTCACCTCCTGATTTTCAGGGGAGAAGCCGCCCACGGTTTTGCTTCCAATTTTTTGTGTCCCTTCTCTGAACGTTCCCCATACGCTTGGATCGGGCGGAATCGCGGAAAATGAGGCGATCTCGTGAAAAAAAAAAAAAAAAAAACGTGAGAACGTAATGTGAAATCAGCTTCAATAGAAGCGCGTGGGCGGTCGGCGACAAAAGAAAGAAATGGGAAAACCCTTTTTTTCCAAGTCTTTAAAAGAATTTATCACCACTTTCACAAACTTAGCGAGAGACTGACAGCTGTGTCGGCCGAGTCCCCGCGAACCCCCTGTAACCGTAGTTACGTAAAACGATTTTGAAAGCAACGAGAAGTTTTTTATGGGTTGTACAGGACTGTTAAACTTCATTTCAATTGAACATGTTCAAATTACTACATAAATAAACATATATTATTGGTATATATTTATAGTGCCACATATACAGGGTGTCAATTGTGGTAGGCGAAAATCCAGGGGTCGATTCTACAAGTAATTTGCAACATTTTTTCTCCCTTAACATTTTTTTACTCCTCTAAAAATCCTCCTTTTATTTTTAAGATTTTTTTCGTGTTTGCGACCTTTTCTCACCAAAACGGCTATAACTCCCTAGTTCTAAGAGCAATCTCAAATCTGAGGAGACCGTTGGAAAGAGCGTAAAATCCTAATCGTTTAATGGAAAACGCAATTTTTGGATGTCTTTTTAATTGGTAAAAAATTGGCAAAGTCTGAATTTTAAAATTATTTCGGAAATTACCATTTTTCAAGCTAATTTTTTGCCTGTAATTAATAGGGGTATCGTAGGGCACTCTTCAGGAAAAACTTCCTCAAACAGTCAGCTTTTTAACGGTATAATAAAGAATCAAAATAAATTTTATGATGAAGTTTTGGGAGAAAAACTGCGTTTAACGCAAAAAAACGTGATTTTGTCGGTCCAAATCCACGTTTCTCCTCGGACATCAACTTCTTACGTTGGAAAATTGAAAAAATTCAAGTACTTGATGTTATCTGACAGGGTGGCAATGAAAATGCGGCTGTTTACGTCAAATGTTTTGTATTATAAAATTTTGTATTATATATTAACGGCTAGAACAAGGGTGTTATAGCCGTTTTAGTGAGAAAAAGTCAAAAACACGAAAAAAATCTTAAAAAAATAAAAAAGTAGGATTTTTAGCGGAGTACAAAAACGTCTGCCAAGTGGGTGTGGCACATAGCTTCCTCGTATCCATAACATGACTGTATGGATAATTGAAAATTATTATTGACTAAAGCTACATCAGTCCGAACAATCCCTGAAAATTTCATCGAAATTAGTCATGAACTCCCGGATGTCACGTTTGCGCATGCGCAGAGGCTACTATTGATCCGGGGGTCATGAAACTTATAGGGGACCATCTACACATCAAACCGAACAATCCCTGAAAATTTCATCGAAATTGGTCCAGAGCTCCCGGAGTTATGGCGCGTTACAAAGATTTCGTTTGCGCATGCGCAGAGGCTACTATTGATCCGGGGGTCATGAAACTTATAGAGGAACATCCACACATCAAACCGAACAACCCCTGAAAATTTCATCGAAATCGGTCAAGAACTCCCGGAGTTATGCGAGTAACAAGGATTTCGTTTGCGCATGCGCAGAGGCTACTATTGATCCGGGGGTCATGAAACTCATAGAGGACTATCTACACATCAAACCGAACAATCCCTGAAAATTTCATCGAAATTGGTCAAGAACTCCCGGAGTTATGCGCGTAAGAAGGATTTCACGTTGCGCATGCGCAGAGGCTACTATTGATCCGGGGGTCATGAAACTCATAGAGGACTATCTACACATCAAACCGAACAATCCCTGAAAATTTCATCGAAATCGGTCAAGAACTCCCGGAGTTATGTGTGTAACAAGGATTTCACGTTTGTGCATGCGCAGAGGCTACTATTGATCCGGGGGTCATGAAACTTATAGGGGACCATCTACACCCCAACCCGCACAATCCCAGAAAATTTCATCAAAATCGGACTATAACTTCGTGTAGTTTTGCCCGTAACAAGGATTTGCTGACAGACAGACAGACACACAGACAGACAGACACACAGACAGACACGGAACCAAAATTGTTCAGAAAGGTCTAAAAACGCAAAATGCGAGTGGAATTTTTGATTTTGGAGACAAAAAAAATTTCACATTCCGAAAGTGAAAACAATGCTTCCGCTACCTCGGTAGACTCGGAAACAAAAAGTTAAGGGACAAAAAATGTTGCAAATTACTTGTAGTATCGACTCCTGGATTTTTGCCTACCACAATTGACACCCTGTATATGTGGCACCCTGCAGCATTTCATTAAGAAAAACTGTAATTTCGTTTACGAGCCCAAGAAACTCGTAACAATCGCCATTTTACCGCATTTGACGGAGGGTTCTTGATGATTTATCTTGACGAAGACCGTCGTAAAACTCTAGATCGGCTCCGATAGGACAATATGGTGTCTGTCTCACGTGATGGTGTCAGCGGAACCTGGTTAATAGCCCGGATAATTATTCCGTCCCTCATGAGAGCGGTCAAACTGTTCCCCCGACCAACTGTTATGACAATTACTCGGAAAGGGAGCGTTTCATTCCGCTACTTGCCACCAATATTGATCTGCAAGTTTTTACTTTAAGGTTCCCAACAGGAGTCGAATCGGAAGGAATAAGATATTATTAGGTATTATTCGGAATCGCTCATTACAGGAATTAGAGTTTTGTTTTCCGCTTACCATTCCGAGTTTCATTTCCTCAGCAAAATGTGTCGCTCAGAAAATACAACTCATCTCTAGAGCGATGTTTCTTTCGTTCAAAATAAAACTTTAAACGTCACAATCCCATGTAGATGTAGATGATAACTAAAACTCTCAGGGTGGGGGTTAGGGAGCCCCCAGCACGGAAGCCTGTTGGCTTATTGTACTTTCCTGAGAGTTTTGCTTTTAATCAAGGAGATTCAGCCCCTTGGCGAGGGGTTTGAGGCCCTTGATTAGTTGTTCGCTCTGGATGGACCTGATTGGGGTTTGTGCCCCAAAGAGTTCAAATCTACGAGATGCGAGTGCTGGGCAGTCAAATATTATGTGGGATGCTGTTTCGTCAGTCTCCTCGCATAGCCTGCACAGGGTTGTACTTTGTGTGACCCCAATGCGGTGTAGGTGGAACCTTAGGGGTACAAAGCCGGTTATGAGGCCGACCATTGTTTTTAGTTCCCTACGGCTTTTACCTAGTAGCCAATCAGTAATTTTGGTGTTGGGTTCCGCCACCATGAGTTTACTGTGGACATGTCCTTCGATATTGAGCCATCTACTTGTGGTTTGTTGCTTGACCCACATGTTGATGGCCCCTCTGAAGGCGGTTTTTGGTATACCGACTGCCGGCTCAGGGTCACAATCCCATAATTACCCATCAAATCTGACCATGCCTAAACATAGGTACCTTTATATATGTACACTCCAATAAATAGTTGGATATACAAGCTGCTTATCTTCGGTTCCTGCCGCAGTCCAGGTATCAATTGTACAACTGTTTTCTTGATTTGTTAGTCATGTGTTTCAGCTCCTGGTCGCTCCTGGGGCCCTGTACTAGCTAAGTCTGGAGCCTTGAAAACTTTCCTTCCGTACTCCTCAGTCATTATCAGTCTACCTCCTGCCGACAATTAACATTTATCGATCCCCGAACGAGAATAAATGAATATCGATCAATCGATGAACCATTCAAAATTTGGACTAAATATCAAAATTCGAACATTCCGCATTACTGAATCCGGAAAATCGGAAAGCTTAAGAAAGCGGGCCAAATGAAAGCAAATTGAAAGCACGCGCAGCGCCGATTTTGGTTTATTATTCCAGTTATCGCTCTTGAAAAAAAAATTTCTAACCCCCCCCCCTGAAAATTTCAAGGGGTGCAGATTCCAAATCTGCAATAAAAAATTTTCCGTCCGTCCGCCGTACGCTGTACGCACGATTTCTCCCAAACGGTTGGAGCAAAAAATCTGAAATATTCAGGAAAAATCTATATTGGTCCGAAAACGACCCAATTCTTTAGCCAGCTCTCTCACTTAATTTAAAGTGCCCTTTAAGGGCTGTCAAAGTTTTGTAAAATCCCTAAAAAACTCTAAAAGAACTTTCCATGAGGAATCGAATGAGCCCCTCCCCAGGCCTGTAGCTCAAACCATTAACGATGTATGGCATGATCTTATGCTGCAAATTCTTTAACTGGGGTTTATTATTCAATTTTATAAATAAACTGAGTAAACTAAGTTAAACAAACCCGTAGCGCAAGGGTTTCGTGCGGGACTCACAACCACAGGTTCTGTATGTATGTGCTAGAAGTGCCATAAAATCATAAAACCATTAAAAAAAATTGAAAATTCTTTCACTGGGGTTTATTATTCAATTTCATTCATTTGGTGCATTCATAATTCGAATGTCTACGAAGCTTTGGAGTGTGCGTGTTTCACAGGTGAATCTTAGCCTGTAGCCCTTAAATATGCGCCAGAATATCAGCCTTTTGGCAGTATAATGAACAAATTGTACGCTTGTAGTCAGTGGAGAAATGGAGTTCACGTTTTTCACCCAAAATCAACCTGTCACACGACACTTAACAACCCTACAACACTCTTACGCAGCACAATTATCATATCTCCCTTAATTAAAGGCATAACACCAAATTTGATTATACCGTTGGAAAGAGCATTAAATTTCCTCTCTCCCAGATGGAAAAACAATGTTTTTTGAATAAGCTGAACGGATGAAAGATGAGCTTGAAGAGGGAAAATTGTCAAAGAGGGAAAATATAATGCCGACAAAAATGAGTTCGTCTGGCTGGAACATCGATGTCTATCCATAGGATATCCAGTAGTGGTTTTGGCTGCGGCCAAGACGATAAAAATAGAAGAAGAGTAGTGGTTTGGAGGTTCCAAAGGAAATTTGGAAGATTGCGGTTGTTGACAACAACTTGTTGAGGTTTTTCAGCAAGTATTGTGTTGTTCTTTTTGAGATTGTATCTTGTTCACGGTTGATTCTTTTTTTCTTCTTTTTTGTTAATTCTGTTGCTTGAAACCTAGGTATTTACATTCATTTAAAGAAGGAAATAAATGCTACAACCCCTCTAAGAGAACTTGGGTAGCTTATCAAACAATATAATTTGTTACAAAACTATTGGTAAAACAAAATTAAAAATAATACTACAATAAACTGAACATAGTTTCAATTTAAACATATTTTATCTTAAATCAGAAAAGACGTATCTCTAATTTATTGATTAGTATTAATTAACTTTTCTTTTTAAATCAAATTTAACTTCTTCAAACTCAATTGCGGCATCTGGTCTACTAAGTGCATTAAATACGTGAGTTTTATTCAAGTTTCAAACCAATATTTTTCTAAAACTATCGATATTTTTTGGTCGATACTATCGTTAGTGCCTACTACGATATATATATATATATTATATCGGCATCGATAGTTTAACGCTGATACTATCAAACATCGATATATCGATAAATTATGTGACGGAGTATGGTAATTTATTTTACAATTATGTACACTTTATGAAGAAATATATTAATTTATTTTACAATTATCACATCCATTGTTATTAAGAAATATATATATATTCTAGAAATATAATATAACCGAGTTGTGTTCACTTTCGGGAGCCAAAAAAATTTTGTTGCCCGAATTCAAAATACGCACTTGCATTTTGCGTTTCATAGCCTACTGAACAAATTTGGTTCCGTGTCTGTCGGTCTGTCTGTTCGCATTTCCTTGTTACAGCCATAACTTCCACAATTTTGAATGAATTCAGCTCATATTTTGAGGGACTATACCGATAAGGCCTCTTGAGGTCCCATAGGAATTAAATCTCAATATAATCAGCGGTACGCTCTGCGCATGCGCTAACGTGAAATTCTTGAAACATAACTTTCACAATTTTGATTCAATTTAGCTCATATGATAAAGGATGTAACGAGGGAGATGCTGTGCCATCTTCTTGGCAGTGTATTGTTTTCTTATGATTCGTTGTTCCACATCCCGCTGGTGAAAATTCTTATGGGCTTCCCTTTATTGGCGCAGTCTTGCTTCTAAAGGTTGTCCGAAAAATGTGTCCGTTATGGTGTTTCTTACTAGATATTTTCTTTTCTTTCGAATCACATTTAGTTACGCTTGGTAGCGCTGGAATCTATCGTTCTTAGATAGATCGCTCTCGGAAATTGACATCCCCATTACAGTTTGCAGATGTTGTTTACAAAAAATGCCTCCCCAACAAATAGTTCCGGTCCAAACGTCGGTTCTTGGGTTCTGTTGTCCGATAAGCGAAGTTCTGGATTCACTTGCACAATGACGGCAGACGCTTCGGAAGGGGCAGTGGAGCGGGGAAGAGCGTCCTCACAAAACAAACGCGCCCGTAACTAAAACCGAACCTGCCGAGATCGTCTCATCCGTGACAGACTGGCTGACTGGTTGACAGTGTTTTGCTAGTCCAACCTCCGCCGTAATGCGGTACTTCCCTTCTTCAATTCGAAGGATTCTCATCCTGTGACGAGCCGCCCGCGTTGCAATCTGAAAATCTCGAACCTAATCTCAGAGGAAGCATAGTGACTTGTCGGCAAACAAAGGCTGCAGTCGAGGGTAAACATTGTTTTTTCAAAGATTTGAGGTACGCAAATTTATTTATTCAAATGAACGGCAAAAGCCAATATACAAAGAAAATGCAAAACGAGTTAATAAATTACAACGTGATTTAACAATAGGAACTGAAGCAGATAAACAAAACAGTGAGGCAAGAAAGGACGCAAATATACAATAATATGGAACAAATCATACAGAATCTCAGCCAGATTCAGGGTGAGGGAAGAGGTACTAAATACGTCAATGTCACTGGATTCCAGGAAAGTATTGACCTCCTCAGGAAAATGACACAACAGAAGGTAGTTGTAACAAGATTGTTTGTCGAGCTCTGTAGGGAAGCACATTTATGTTGACTTTAGAGAGAAGCGGTGGGGGTTGGAGAGCTCCATTCGTAAGCTTGTGAAAAAAGTCAAATATCTGCCACCTCTATACAGCTAAAATCAACTGCTACATTGGAATGTTCAGTTTGAATGCTAGATAACGTATGAACTTCCATTGAACCCTCTCTCCAATGGATATATGTATGCTGCATTAAACGGGCACCAAACTATGCTAGCACACTCCAAAATCGGGCGAACCAAAGACTTGTACAATAGCTTAATTGCTTCAATATCGCAAAAGATCAGTGACACCTATTCAAAACCGCCAGAGCGCGCCATATGAAGGAGTCACGTTGAAAACTCTCAGGGTTAATCCATAAGTTCATAAACACCATATACTTCATCGGCCCTAAACCCTTAGGTTTACAAAATCACCAGCTGTTCACAAGAGGAGATGCAAGCGGCCAACCGGTATGAGGTTCCCACTGATTCTGATCCATTTGTCCAACTACTCTACTGTACATTACTAGAAAGATTGATTTAGTATTGCAAACTTGCATCTTTGCTCTCAAATTTCTACTTGTTCGTTTTCTTGGTTTTCATTTTTTCCCTGTCAACAGTCCCTCCTACTCTTAGTTATGAAACTCGGCCAAAATGTGTCTCAGATCAAGCGCTTGTGAATAGTCTGGTAATGAGCTTCCTTTGATATATATTAAAATATAATGAGAAATATTAAACAGAATCATACAAAAGCTGCGCCCTAAAAAATCACAGAGCTAAAACTCTGAGCTCATAAGTGCCTCCTCGTATATCATTGATCCTAAACGCTCAGCTTTACTCAAGTGTAGAAGCTTTTGTCCAACTGATGTTACGTTCGAATCCATTTGTCCAACTATTTCAGCTGTACAGTACCAATAAAGTACCAAAAGGATTGATTCAGGACGTACATACTTTTTTTTACTTTTGCGATGCGAGCATCTAGATCACCAAATTCAACAGATTCCCATGTATTTGTCCAACCAATAAATACGTTACTAGAAGGATTGTGTTAGGATATTTTTGTTGTTGTCATGTGTGCGTTTAAAGTTAAGTACTAATAACAGAGTGATTTTTAAGTAAAATTCTCTGCTTTTTCTGGTGGTATGGTTGAAATTGTGATAAATTTGTTTTCAGGGTAGATAAATCAATTTAAAAGCAGTTTTTCAAACTTTTTGCCATTTGGGCTCTTCTTAATCATTTGGCTTTTGTCTTTAAACATTGTATGTGTGTTACGTGCCCCAAAAACGAAATTATGAAAATTTAAATTGTTGAATTCATTTCAATGATTTTAAAAATAACGGTCCAATTATTTCCTGATTGAAGACTGGACGAAACAGCAATATTGCAAATAACTTGTTTTCTGTTGAAAAACTGGGGTTTTCAAGATATTTTTGACTGCACAATGGGGGGTCGACGTGGGGCCTAACTTGGTAGTATACAAGAACATACAAACAAGATATACTTTCAACAGGAAGAACAAATTATTTATTTTTTTAAATTCGTTTTCGTCAACGTTATTGGTTTTTAAACGTATTTTCGCTCCACGCAAAACCACTAAGGTTTTAAAGTATAAAACGGAGTTCATTATTGAATTGAGAGAGAGAAAAAACAGTTGGAGTTCACGTGACGCACAATATTTTGGAGAAACTTGGTTTTTAATCCATTTTTGAGGGCTTTGGATCTCTGATTCCGCTAAAAGTGGAAAGTTTTGATGGTATTCGCTTCGCTTTCACGAGTGCTTTAAGATAGGTTTGATGAAGTTCCTCGAAAAGTTCGTATTTTTGATGTTTTTAGACACTGTGCGGCGGGTAGTTTCCGAAATGTCTTCGTAACACACTTTCACAATTTGGGAACGTAATCGTGCAGGTAAAGACGGATCCATGTTGGACCCTGGTATCCACTGCTTAATGGGATTGTTGGGTTACCTAAAAATTGAAGTTGAGAGTGAGAAAAGATTAAAGATTTCCGAGAAAATACAATCGGAAGACCCTGATGAATTTAAGGAATTTCATTTTGGTTTATTAAAAAAAAAAAAAAAAAAAAAAAAAAAAAAAAAAAAAAAAGCTAACCCCTATTGAAAATTTCATGGTTTACGTTTCAAAGGGTTTAGAATCCAAATCTGCAATAAAAAATTTTCCGTCCGTACGTACGATTTTTCCCAAACGGCTGGAGCAAAAAATCTGAAATTTTCAGGAAAAATCCATTTTGGTCCGACAACGCCCCAATTCTTTAGCCAGCTCTCTCACTCAATTTAAAGAGCCCTTTAAGGGTTGTCAAAGGTTTGTAAAATCCTTAAAAACCTCAAAAAAGTCAAGATAGCCTAAATTTGGACTTTTTTTCAAGAACTTTCCATGAGGAATCGAATGAGCCCCTCCCCAGGTCTGTAGCTCAAACCATTCCCGACGTATGGCCCGATTTATGGTGCCAACATTTGCATCCACATTCACTACATCACTAGATTACTGCAATCAAAACAAACACAACAGCGTTTTTTTTGTTTTGATCGTAGTAGCTTAGTGATGTAGTGAATGTGGATACTGGAGTGAACTCCTAAAAGGGTTTGTAGCCGATGCACGGGTTGAAGCATTCTGATATGCATGCTCCGCCTTAAGAAATTTAAATATTTCAAATAGAATATTTTTCCATTGTAATCGCTCTTGAAAAAAAAAACGCTTCAAATTCTTTCACTGGGGTTTGTTATTCAATGATTCATGATTTGAATTTCTACTGAGCTTTGGAGTGTACGTGTTTCACAGGCGATAGAGCGATTATTGAATTTCAGGAGGCACACAAATATGATCAACTGATCAACCCAAAAGGTATTTTGGTTGAGAACCGATTTGTGTGCTCTGTGCACAATATATCTCCTGAAATTCAATAATCGCTCTATCACTTGTGAAACACGCACACTCCAAAGCTTACTAGAAATTCAAATCATGAATCATTGAATAATAAACCCCAGTGAAAGAATTGGCAGCGTTTTTAGAATTCAAATAATGATATTCCAAGAACTCCAACAATTACAGCCTTGTTAACCACTTCTAACAAGTGCTTACAACGATGCCTCGTACGTGTCGCTTGAAGAGAATATTAATTTATAAGCGCTGCGAAGTATAGAGCTGTAAAATTATATTAGAGCAAACATAAACTGGGTGGTCGGCCTCGAAACTTACTTAAACTCATTTCAAAACGATCTTCCTGGGCATCATCGAGGGTCTGACGGCTTCTCAACAGCTGCTTGGGCTTCATAATCGCTGGAGTTATTATCGCAGAATGTAGTGCGAAGGTCGATCTATTCATCGTTAAGACGCTCAATTAGCCGTGGAAACTCCGTATCTCCCGTGGAAGATGGCGAATTTCGTGGCGTTGACGGAAATAATTTTCTGCGGTCACTCGAGCAAGACCGGTACAAGTTGATTAGGTTGTGGACAACGCAGATAGTTTATAATATTCCTACGTTTGGTTCGCTCAAACCTTCACGCAGATTGAAATTAAAAACAACACTGCAAATGGGCACGCAAGGGTTGATTATATGGGATTCCGTTCAAACAACCATCTCTGATCTATTCATGAGACGTCTGTGGTACATTTTCTAAAGTCGGCAAATAAGTCCCTTGTAATTGTTTTCTAGATTCTTTAAAAGAACTCCATTCGAAGGCAGTAAATGACTTGAGACGAAACTGTGGAAACCCATGCCAAGAATTTTATCATTTAAACGATTAACAGGAGTACAATCCAGTTCTTAGCGACCAACCTGACAGTCCCCCCCCGCTCAACACTCCTTCAACTAACCTTCGGGTGGGCTCCTTCTGCCCTTTGTTATCCCGGCATCACCACTTTTCGTCCGCCCGAGAGGGTCATTCGTGTACCTGCCACCTTGGTAAGCACTAGAGAGAGATTTTGTTTCATGTCTGAGATGTTCCACACACCCCTGGATCAATTCTAATAGGCCTCCCTCTACTGACGGCCTTGCTGCAGAGGGACTTCGTAAAAAGTGGCTGGCTGCGAAAACTAAGTGCCTTCCTTCAACAAGCGAAAGTGGACAGATAAGGAGTAAACCTTGATGTGCTTAAGCACGATCCTCAATCAGCAAATGATTGCAGCAGTGGCAATCTTACGATTTGTTCAACATTCTAGACGTGTTCAGAGAACATATTGATATGCTGATCAGCATGTAATAGTATACTCAAAGAAACCTATTCAACTATGAGTTGAACAACTAAGTTTTTTATGAACTCACAGTCCAAAAAACAAGGCCGACTTCCCAGGCTATGTTATGCATAAACGCATCTCTCTATCAGCAAACGACAGAAGGACCGAAAACCCTGCTCATTCATCATCATCATTCATTCGCAAATATGTCCAGGGAAAATTTCAGCATCCAATGAAATAGCCTGCCCTAATTGCGCATTTGAAGTTGATGGCCTTATTCCAACTGTAAGTTCAACGAACTAACTTCAAAAAAGTGGCTGGCTGCAAAAACTAAGTACCTTCCTTCAACGAGCGAAAGTGGACAGATAAGGCTAAACCTTGATGCGTTTAAGCACAATCCTCAATCAGCAAACGATTGCAGCAGTTCAGGGAACAAATTGATATGCTGATCAGCATATAATGAAATAGTAAACTATGAGATGAACAACAAAGTTCTTTATGAACTCACAGTCCAAAAAACAAGGCCGACTTCCCAGGCTATGTTATGCATAAACGCATCTCTCTATCAGCAAACGACGGAAGGACCGAAAACCCTGCTCATTCATCATCATCATCATTCATTCATCAATATGTCCAGGGAAAATTTCAGCATCCAATGAAATATTCTGTCCTAATTGCGCATTTGAAATTGATGGCCTTATTCCAACTGTGAGTTCAACGAACTAACTTCTTTATGAACTTGGGAATATCCATTTCCAGAAAGGTTCAGTTGAAACAACGTCACATCCCGTACATTTCATTATGGCAATATTATGGCGGTAGTTTCCATCCTACATCTACCACTGACAGCTGAGAGCGACCTAAAAGTTCAAACTACATAAATTCGTTATACCGGATTCCATTTTCGGACACCTTGTATATAGGGACTCGTACATCTGTGTGTTGGCAGAGGTGGGTAGAGAAAAGCTCCCAGGAGAGTGAGGGACCTCCCAGGTCCAGTTTCACTAGTTGAAGGCACGTGCTCCCTATTGTTACTCGACTTTTTGTTGGGTTCCTTCCGTTGAAAGTATCTGACTCATTCCACCAGACCCCCTAGGCCCCACCGCTGGGCCCTTTAACTTACGAGTCGAAGAAGTTGGAACAATATTACGGCCATTACGTACATCACGTTTAGAGCTCATTAGGGGTTTCCGAAGGGGTAGTAACGCTGAATCAAATGGAGACCATTTTTGGCGAATTTTCATTAAAAATGAAACTGTTGCAAAGGCTCCAAAGAAACATATCTTTATCAAAATCCGTTTTGGGGCATTCTGAAATGATTCTAGGATTTTATGTATTGGATTTCCAGGTTTAAAGCCTCTGCTATCAGACTGATACAATCGTTCATTTCCAATCAATCATTCCATGTAAAATGTGGTGGTACACTGTCTCCTAGCCGAAAAATCCTCGCATCGGTGCCTCAAGGCAGTGTGTGAGGTCCGATACTGTACCTAATTTACGTTTTGGTTTATAATTCAATAATAAACCATTGTAATCGCAATTGAAAATAAAAATTTCTAACCCCCCCCCGAAAAATTCATGGTTTACGTTTCAAAGGGTGTAGAATCCAAATCTGCAATAAACAATTTTCCGTCCGTCCGCCGTACGCAAGATTTCTCCCAAACGGCTGGAACAAAAAATCTGAAATTTTCAGGAAAAATTCATATTGGTCCGACGACGCCCCAATTCTTGAGCCAGCACTCTCACCTAATTTAAAGTGCCCTTTAAGGGTTGTCAAAGTTTTGTAAAATCCCTTAAAACCTCAAAAAAAGTCAAGGCGGCCAAAATTTGGACTCTTTTTGAAGAACTTTCCACGAGGAATCGAATGAGCCCCTCCCCAGGTCCGTAGCTCAAACGATTCCCGATGTATGGCCCGATGTATGGAGCCAACATTTGCGTTATTTTGGTTTATTATTGTTTTTGTTTTGATTGCAGTAACCTAGTGATGTACTGAACGTGGATACTGGAGTGAGCTCCTAAAAGGGTTTATAGCCGGTACACGGGTTGAAGTATTCTGATAACCATAAAAAACGCTGCAAATTATTTCACTGGGGTTTATTATTCAATTGGCTTGCATTCATGATTTGCATTTCTACTAAGCTTTGGAGTGTGCTTGTTTCACAGGTGATAGAGCGATTATTGAATTTCAGGACATATGCATAGAGCACGTAAATCTGTTCTCAACCGAAATAAGTACCTATTTCGATTGATCAGTTGATCATATTCGTGTGACTCCTGAAATTCAATAATCGCTCTATCACCTGTGAAACACGTACACTCCAAAGCTTAGTAGAAATTCAAATCATGAACGCAAGCTAATTGAATAATAAACCCCAGTGAAAGAATTTGTAGCGTTTTTGATATACCAACAGACCCAAATACAACATCGGCTATGTTTACTAATGATCACACCGTGCTTTCCCGCAACACATTAGAGACAACTGCGTCGAATAATTTACAGCAAAACTTCAACGACATCACAGAATGGGCCAAGCGACGGCGAATAAAAAATAACACCAGCAAGTCATGCACCACCACATTCACACTGATGACTAATTACCAATCGAATCCAGTTACCATGAATGATAATAACCAGATACCCGAAGCTGAAATGGTCCGATACTTAGGTTGAACCAAAATTAAACCTGAACTTCTAGAAGTCAATTACAACGTATGGAGAGCTCAGCTGAAGATATCTTGTAGCTAATTTATTTTCTGTCGATCTATAAAATATAAATGGGCTCCTTATAAGGCATCTTGAATACAAATACAATTTATGGTGTTGGATGCCTGGTTTAGATAATTCACCATAGACGATATACACCATATGCGTGGATCTGTGATATGCGTAGAAGAGTTATCTAATACAGAAATGATTTACTTTTATGTAATGCTTTGCACCGTTTTTCGTAGGAATCACTCGTAGTCAAGTGAGCAGGTATCGGAGTTCGGAATTTGCCTTTCAGGAACAAATGAAGGCTCAGATGGACAGGAAGGAAGTTTAGTGTACCTGCCATTCGAAGGCTTCCCAGTTCAAGTTACCAGGCGTGACCCCCCACGCAGGTCGATTAGATCGGATTAGCTTCGAGAATCACCTGACACAACGGAAAATCAAACCTTTTAGTGCTAAGCCTGGTTTTGTGTCCAATGTTTAGCTCATACCTACTACGTAGTGTAGGATATCTATCTTCCCAAAGCCATGATGAGTATTAGCTAAACAAATTCGAGCAGCACAATAAAACGCGAATGGAACCTTCTACTACTAAAAAACTGACATTTTCATCATTTGGGCAAAAAGTTTAGGTGTTCCGTCTTTCATGACGACTTTTTGGTTTATTATTCAATAATAAACCATTATAATCGCTCTTGAAAAAAATTCTAACCCCTCTGAAAATTTCATGGTTTACGTTTCAAAGGGTGTAGAATATAAATCTGTAATAAAAATTTTTCCGTCCGTCCGCCGTACGCACGATTTCTCCCAAACGGCTGGAGCAAAAAATCTGAAATTTTCAGGAAAATCCATATTGGTCCGACAACGTTCCAATTCTTTAGCCAGCTCTCTCACTTAATTTAAAGTGCCATTTAAGGGTTGTCAAAGTTTTGTAAAATCCCTAAAAACCTCAAAAAAAGTGAAGGCAGCCTAAATTTGGACTTTTTTAAAAGAACTTTCCATGAGGAATCGAATGAGCCCCTCCCCATGTCTGTAGCTCAAACCATTCCCGATGTATGGCATGATCTTATGCTGCCAACATTTGCATCCACATTCACTACATCACTAGTTTACTGCGATCAAAACAAAAACAACAGCGTTTTTTTTTTTTTTTTATCGCAGTAACCTAGTGATCTAGTGAATGTGGATACTGGAGTGAACTCCTAAAAGGGTTTATAGCCGATACACGGGTTGAAGCATTATGGTATGCATGAAACGCTGCTAATTCTTTCACTGGGTTTATTATTCGATTTTATTCATTTGGCTTGCATTCATAATTTGATTTCTACTAAGCTCTGGAGTGTGCGTGTTTCGCAGTTGATAGAGCGATTATTGAATTTCAGGAGATATGCATCGAGCACGTAAATCGGTTCTCAACCAAAATACCTGTTTGGATTGATCAGTTGATCATATTTGTGTGCCTCCTGAAATTCAATAATCGCTCCTATCACCTGTGAAACACGCACACTCCAAAGCTTAGTAGAAATTCAAATCATGAATGCAAGCCAAATGATCGAAATTTAATGATAAACCCCAGTGAAAGAATTCGCAGCGTTTTGTTCACATGTATAAATACACAGGTGACCACAGGATTCGAAAATTTGGTTAAAAGTGAAAAAAAATCTTCTTGGAATAGAGGAATGTGGGTTTTTATGGCACGAAACGTGGTTTTCTTGGTAAAACCTTCAAAAATCATGTCCTGTTTTTCGGTTGAGATAGAAGTGAGATGTGTATGACACTCGATATATAATTGTAAATGGAAAATACGCGTGCGCAGTTATAATGATTAAATTTACAAAATCTTCGGGGTTCTCGTATCTAAAGATTCGACTATTAAAGGTTTTTCTATTTAAGGTTTTGTGTTTCAAAGGTTGTTGCGTCAATTGTAGGAAATCTTCGGGGTTTTACGTCTATCTATATAGGTATCATAAGTATCGCTGTTTCTTCGATTTATTTCTATTTTATAACTGATTATATTCTGTTATTGTACCCTGATTTCTCTTTTTCAGGTGAAAGTGTGTTCTGCTACGTGTGCTCCGACGACATCGACCCCAGATGCGGCGACCCCTTCAACAGGACCAATCACAGGTACAATGGGTGGGTGCCGTTTACAATACCGATTTATCATTCACCAGCACCCAATCAATTCATACACCAGTTCAAATTATCATAACGGCCATTTTTAACCATCTTAGCGGCCATTGTTAACCACTTTGACGGCCATTTTTAACCCACCTTAACGGACATTTTTAACCATTCGCAGTCTAAACGTCACCAATCACTGAACAAGTCATTCCATTTCTCTCAAATCACATAACAACTAACTTATCAAAAATAAAAAATCAATTCATAAAAACTCATTCGTAGTTCAACACTCATCTAACAGTAATATAAGATTTAAAAAATACAAATTGAGATGAAACAAGGAATCAATGAAAATAACAGCACGAAAATTACATAAAATTCCAACTTTTCATTTAATTAGAAGTTTATTCAATTAGAACTTATGCGGCTAATCAAATCATGAAGAGGAATTGCTGATAATTACTGACAGTACACTTAAGTATTTCGGCCAAATCACTTCAACAGTCACAATATTAATGAAACCATCAGAATATTAATGAAATAAATTAATACTCACTGTTCCCAAAAGATGTATTGTTTTTATGGGTTGACTAAGATAACGAGGTTTACTCCCTGTTTAACTACTTTGGACCTGATTAATTTTTTTAAAAACCATTCGCTGAAGTGGGAATCATTAACAATCGTAGGTAGTTTCAAAATGAAAATATAAATAAAATCTGGAATCTAAAATTTGACAATAGGCTGTGATAACGATGAGATTTGAAGTAGTGATTATACATCCTGATACTAGATTATTGAAAATGATGGTGTTTCAACACGTAAAACCAAATACAACGTTTTCCAACCTAATTTAACATTTTTCAATCAAATTAAACGTTTTATCAATCAAATTCGTACTGCCTACTAAATGAAACATTTTTCTAGCCAAATATTTGAGCTATTAAGCCGATTTAATCAAACCTCTTCGACTGTTTATTTCCCTTGACACTTCGAAAAAACCGGGCAAAAATATAACGAAATCCTCGCTCCACTGACATTTTTGTTGCTGAATTGTTTCTTTCCAGTTTTTTAATGACCTTCCAAGTAATTTGTACTAATGCTGCTGAAGTCAGAGCATTTCATGTATTACAAACACTCGGTTAGAATGCAACGGTTAAATAATTTATGATGTTATAATTTCGCTGTTTCTCATTTGTTCTCTCTGTGTTGCTGTAGATTCATAAATTTAAACAATTTTTTTATCGATCCCCTTTTATTTATTTGTATTCAATTAAACGCGATATAGAGAATTCACCTCAGTTCAATTAGGAACATAAACTAAAAGAACAAATTGGTAGTGAGATATGATTTATTGTGGTTGGCCATCGTTGAATTTGAATTTCTCAAATTGTTGAGGTGCCTGGTGATGATGGTCGGTATTGATTCTGGATGGTTGTTCGCTCCTAATAATAAAAGATAATCGTGAGGCATTCCAAAAGGGACATAGTGTGCCAGATACTAGCATTACCTCCGAAAAATCTAATACTTGGTAAAATAGGGCTTTTTGTATTTTTTAAAGGTGTTTTTGAAGGTGATTATTGGCATTGTCCCTAAGTTGTTAAAACTTCAAATAAAATTGGAAAAGCGTTGTTTCTGTCTGGACACTATTTCTTCTTTCTAAAATGGCACATAGCAGGGACAGCTGAAATTGTTCCTTATGATTTCTGAGTTGGAATATAAATGAGTTTTAGGACACAGTGTGACAGATACTGCTATTACCTCCGAAGTATTTGCTAAAATGGGATTTTTCGTGGCTTTTTGGTTTATTAGTCAATAATAAACCATTGTAATCGCTCTTGAAAAAAAAAAAAAAAAAAATACAATTGAAAATTTCATGGTTTACGTTTCAAAGGGTGAATCCAAATCTGCAATAAAAATTTTTCCGTCCGTCCGTCCGCCGTAAGCCGTGCGCACGATTTCTCCCAAACGGCTGAAGCAAAAGATCTGAAATTTTCAGGAAAAAATCCATGTTGGTCCGGCGACGCCCCAATTCTTGAGCCAGCTCTCTCATTTAATTTAAAATGCCCTTTAAGGGTTGTCAAAGTTTTGTAAAATACCTAAAAACCTCAAAAAAAGTCAAGGCGGCCTAACTTTGTACTCTCTTTGAAGAACACTCCACGAGGAATCGAATGAGCCCCTCACCAGGTCCGTAGGCAAACCATTTCCGATCTGTGGCCCGATTTATGGTGCCAACATTCGCTTTATTTTGGTTTATTATTGTTTTTGTGTTGTTGTCAGTAACCTAGTGACGTAGTGATGTAGTAATGTAGATACTGGAGTGAACTCCTAAAAGGCTTTGTAGCCGATACACGTGTTGAAGCATTCCCGTAAATCTAGGTAAAACGCTACAAATTCTTTCACTGGTGTTTATTATTCAATTGGCTTGCGTTCATGATTTGAATTTCTACTAAGATTTGGAGTGTGCGTGTTTCACAGGTGATAGAGCGATTATTGAATTTCAGGAGATATGCATAGGGCACGTAAAGCTGTTCTCAACCAAAATACCTATTTGGATTGTTCAGTTGATCATGTTCGTGTGCCTCCTGAAATTCAATAATCGCTCTATCACGTGTGAAACACGCACACTCCAAAGCTTAGTAGAAATTCAAATCATGAACGCAAGCCAATTGAATAATAAACCCCAGTTAAAGAATTTGCAGCGTTTTTTACGGTGTTTTTGAGTGCCGGATTCACTGGCATTATCCCGAAGTTGTTAAAACCTGAAATACAATTGAAAAACGCATTATTACTTTCTAAAATGTCACCTGGCTACATTTGAGAATGTTACTTTTGATTTCTGATTCTGAATAGGTACGAATAGAATAGAGTAAGGAATGAGTTTAATTCAAGATGATTATTTACAACTTACCTGATACTAAGACACCTATCAACAAATTATGCTTATAAGGTACTGCATAAAGTACTATATCCATTATCTTATCGGATTTTATCAACTTTCAAGCCATTTTTGAAGGGTTTTCAATGATTTAAACCGCATTTTTTAGTTTGTCCATATCATTTTTACCATGGTCGAAAACCATGGTGTAACCTCCGAGGTTGCTTCCATAACATTGTCACCATCAAAAACTGGCAGTCACTGCTTCGATAAAGCTTGGTATTTGGTGCCTTGTTTTTATAAATGTTCATTCATCGTGTTTCTCCTTGACCATTCATACATTATTTTCTTTTGTAAGGACAAATGTGAACTGGAAGTATTGTTAAATTTACTTTTTACGCAATAAGTTCTTTTGAATCTTGTTGGGGTCTGTTTCAGATATTTGGTGACCGACTGCGACCGGGAGAAGGGCGCTTCCACTTACCTCAGACAGAAGGCTGTCTGCCGGAAATTTAAACACACCGGTAAGTGGTCAACCATCTAATGATGTTTAGTAGGAGATCCTTGTAGAACCAGATTGTGCAAAATTTGCATTTTATGATAGTTTTTTACACCTATGACATTTTGAGTTCTGCTAATAATTAGATCGTAATTATGACGAATTGATAGAAATCCTGGAAAATCGACAAGTAGCAACCTACATCCCTCTGCTACGTATTAATACGCACGTTGTCCCACAACAAGTTCATCAAACTTCAAGAGTCGAGTTTCCAACAAAAATTGTCTCGTACACTCATTCAAAAATTTTCATAGGTACTCACCTAATTTTAAAAAAAAGTTACACTACTTCCTATCTGACGACTAAACCAACTGCTTTTTATTCTCGTTGAGAAAGTTACATGGATCCCACAAACGAAACATTATTGTTATTTTAAATGTTTAAAATGATCTACGGTGTCTTCACCATTAAAATCCACGTAAAAAATTGCGCAGCATTGGAATCATAGCGAGAACACATTTTCCGTCGTGTGGTAGTCTTTTTTCCCCCCAAAACATTCCCAGAACACTTAATTTCTAAAAAAAATACGTCACCATTAAAATCCACGTAAAAAATTTTCTCAGAATACTGAATTCCTAGCGAGAACACATTTCCGTTTGAGGATACTGTTCGAAAGTCTTTTTCCCCCCAAGCTTTTCCCAGAACTTTTCAAAAGACAGTACAAAATGTTCATTAAAAGAATTAAATTTTACCTTTACTGGTAATGGGAGAATTCGAATTTGAGGATACTGTTCGAAAGCTGAGCTTTTTACACAACTTTTTAAATGACAGTACAAAATGTTCATGTAAAAGAATTTTTCAGGTAATTACCAGTATTACCCCCGATTCGGTATCATTTTCTCTCCCCATTGCTATATTTTTCACTTCATTGCTAACCCATTAAACCTAAACGAAAATATTTGGTTTGACATCAGAAAGATGGAAATGCTCTTTTCATCATTAAAGCGCATCCTCAGATTTGAGTTTCGTTGAAAAACGAGGAAGTTAACGCTGTTTTTGGGACGTAAAGTCGAAAACACGAAAAAAATCTTAAACTGTGAATAACTCGGAAACGAAGCCTCTACAAAAATATTTCTAGGAGACACTTTTTGTCACAAATTAGTTGTAGATTCCATCTTTAGCCGGATGTCGACCCTAAAGTGAGGACCTCTGTATACATATATGGAAAGATTGCCGATTTCCCCCATTTGCTGAAATAATTCGCTGAAACAACGTGACATGACACATGTTCCCTCAAATCCTGTAAAACTCGCGTCGTACGTTATACGGTAGCGGTTGAGCGGGCAGGCGGGGCGAATCGCCGCCGATTTTGAATGGCCCAAGAGACAAATTCGATTGAAAAGGTTAAGAAGTCGAACGAATCGAAGGAAGCCGCCGGTAGGCGCCGAGCTTTGTCTTGGGGATCTGTGGCAACTGACCTGCGATTAACATGTCCAAGGCTTCGAGTACCTTCAGTGAAAATTAGGTCCTCAAGGTGTTTGGTGACTGCCCATCATGCACGTCCGTCTGATCGCCCACGTCTAACTTCCATAGAGGAAACAACTGCGAAGCTCCAGGACTCAGTGAACACAATTCTTCAGTGGCGAATGAAGCTGGATGAAACCAAGTCCACACATATGAACTTTACCTACCGAAAAGTGAACCCTACTCCAATTGAAATTAACCCTCAAATACTACCGTACTGTAATACAGCCAAATATCTGGGTCTGACACAAGATACTAAGCTTAAATGGAAAGAGCACGTGAAGAAGAAGAAGGCAGGAATCAACCTGAAATTTAAGAAAATGTATTGGCTTCTGGGAAGGAATTCATAGCTCGCAGTACTACTATTAGAGCAAGTGATTAAACCAATATGGGAATACGGCTGTCCCTTATGGGGCTGCACCAAAAAGAGCAACGTCAAAATCATCCAAACAGTCCAGAACGAAATTCTGAGTGCATTGTTAATGCCCCATGTATATTCGAACAAATGATCTGCATCGCGATCTCAAGGTTGAGATGCTCGAGGAGGTTATAAGAAAAAGAGCTGTGGATCACGAAAATCGGCTCCACAATCACATCAACGTCGAATCAGTTTCGCTCCTGGACAACAGGGATGAAGTGCGACGACTGAAGAGGACCAAACCGTTGGACCTAGCTATGAATCGCTAGTAGTAGTGAACTCTTTCGTGGAACCACCAATATTGTACCAAGTTATATTAAAGTTTAGTTAATAGATGTATTATATTCTTAACAGTTAACTAAAAAATTCCTCCTATAATTTTTTTTGAGGCTTCGTTTCCTAGTCATCTCCCTTTAAAGATTTTTGTTCGTGTTTCCGATTTTAACACTCTCATTGCTATCCCGATTTCTCGGTCCACCCGCCCTGCCTGAAGCATTTTTGTTTTATTATTCAATAATAAACCATTATAATCGCTCTTGAAAAAAAAAAAAAAAAAAAAAAAAAAAAAAAAATTTTAACCCCCCTGAAAATTTCATGGTTTACGTTTCAAAGGGTGTAGAAGTGGAAGGAGTCAATCCAAATGGAAATTTCAAGAGCTACAACTGTTCTTCTATGACAATTTTCGATATCTCGAACCGTTTTCGAGATAATTCAGCTTTACATCCATAAAAGGCGAAATACAGTGAAGTAATGGCGGTGCATAGCCCTTAAAATCGTTATAACTCCGTCAAATGAAATTTACACACAAAACCCGTTGGGAGCATTGTAAAACAAGTAATTAAAAACATTTTAAGACCTCGAACGCCTAATTCTACTGAGCGACTTTTTTTAAGATCACGTTTTTAAGATTTGCGGACGTTATCCGCCCGACAAACAAAACGGACGGTCATACCGGCTTTCTGCAGGGTCCGTTGCGTTCTTCACTTTATTACGAAGAAAATCAGACCGCGTACGCTTAATTTGATCGATTAGAACCGACGATAGTCAAAAAAACATGTTAAGGTCATAAAAAATCGAAAACATCGTCAAAATATCATGTTGCAATAGCTTGCAAAACCGTTCATTTTTGGAGGAGCTGACCTGGCAGGCCTTTTTTTATTCGTTAATGGAAGCAACTACACCAAGTATGAACAAAATCGGAGGGGTTCTTTACATTTCGAGTCTGTCTGGGTATGGAATGACCCATTGATGCTTACGTCTTGTATGGTTGCATATTTTACAAAGACTTTAGACGTAAATTAGCTGGATTCCGTGGATCAGATAGATCTGTCGGGGCTGACGTAACAGACGTCAAAAACCAACGAAACGAGCGTGCTGGCGATCACGCGAAGTCCCCGTAGGAAGTAGCACACCCCGTGGGAGAAGAGGCGCAATATCCCCGCGGAATCATTGTCTCTCCCGGGCACAATACCAGAAAGTTTTCGTTTGCTTTCAGATTTCAATATCACCCAGAACGCGGCGAGTCAAGGAAAGTTGTGTAATTGACTTGAAATGGTCTCATAGCCCATCTATAATGTTCAAGTCTTGTAACGTAAAGATGATTCAGGAAAACGACAGAATTATCTCATTAAGGTTTATCATTCCAGCATTGTATAACCCATTGAAACACGTTGGTAAGGAACACTAACATTACAGGGACGTCTCCACGATAGTGTGAGAGAAGCTAACAATGCTGGGAACCCTATGGTTGTGTTATTATCGTTGACAAATGTAAAATTGCCCTGTTACTGGTATTTACCTACGTTTACTAATTATTAATTATAGTTAGTGGCAAGGGGTGGTATATCTCAGTCCAAACCAAGCGGCACTAAACAAAAACGCTGCAAATTCTTTCACTGGGGTTCAGCTTTGGAGTGTGCGTGTTTCATTGGTGATAGAGCGATTATTGAATTTCAGGAGGCACACAAATATGATCGACTGATCAATCCAAATAGGAGTTTTGGTTGAGAACCGATTTACGTGCTCTTGCATATCTCCTGAAATTGATATTCGCTATTATTCCAAATTTCATGGCGGACGGCACGGAACATTTTTATCGACTGATCAAACGTAAACCATGAAATTTTCAGGGGGGTTAGAATTTTTTTTCCAAGAGCGATTACAATGGTTTATTATTGAATAACAAATCAAAAACCATGTTGATCACAAAAAATCGAAAAAATGTCAGAATATCTTCTGAAGTATAGCTTCCAAGACCGTTCAACCTGGCAGGCCTTTTCATTCGTTAATTGAAGCAACTACACCAAGTATGAACAAAATTGGAGGGGCTCGGTATATTTCGAGTCTGTCTGGGTTGGGAATGACCCATTGGTGCTTACGCCTTGTATGGTCGCAAATTTTACAAAGACTTTACACGGGATTGGCTGGATTCCGTGGATCAGATAGATCTGTCGGGGCTGACGAAACAGACGTCAAAAACCAACGAAATAAGCGTGCTGCGATCAACGAAGAACATTTTAGGAACGTAAAGCACACCCCGTGGGAGAAGAGGCGTTAGCGGAAATCGTTTTTTCCAAAAAGCGATTACAATGGTTTATTATTGAATAATAAATCAAAAACCATGTTAAGGTCACAAAAAATCGATAAAATCGTCAAAATATCACACTGCTATAGCTTCCAAAACATTTTTGATTTTTGGAGGAGCTGACCTGGCAGGCCTTTTTTTATTCGTTTGGAAGACTAAACCAAACTCAATAAAACGGTAGATTTTGAGTCGGTCTGGGTATGGAATGACCCATTGATGCTTAAGTCTTGTATGGTTGCATATTTTAAAAAGACTTGAGACGTAAATTAGCTGGATTCCGTGGATCAGGTAGATTTCTGACGTAACAGACGTCAAACACCAACGAAATGAACGAGCTGGCGATCACGCGAATAGCCCATCTCATTCGCACACCCCGTGCAATATCCCCGCGGAATCATTGTTCTCCCGGCACAATACCAGAAAGTTTTCGTTTGCTTTCAGATTTCAATATCACCCAGAACGCGGCGAGTCAAGGAAAATTGTGTAATTGACTTGAAATGGTCCCATAGAACATCTATAATGTTCAAGTCTTGTGAAGTAAAGATGATTCAGGAAAACGACAGAATTATCTCATTAAGGTTTATCATTCCAGCATTGTATAACCCATTGATGTCCGAGGATCAGGTCCTTAAGGAGCTTCGTTGTTTGAATACGGGAAAGGGTGTGGGTCCTGATGGCATTCCACCGCTACTCCTGAAGGAGTGTTCCAGTGCTTTGTCTTATCCATTGTCATGCCTATTTAATAAATAATTATCTTCTGGTTGTTTCCCTGATCTGTGGAAATTAAGTTATGTTACCCCAATTCATAAGAGTGGAGACAAAAGCTCAGTTTTGCAGTATCGTCCCGTTTGTTCTCTATCGGCACCTCCAAAGATTCTTGAAAAACTAGTTGTGCAGCGGTTGTACTCCGAATTCTCCTCATTCATTGTCCCTGAGCTTCATGAAGGGTAAATCTACGGTGATGAAAATGAATGTAGACAGTTTTGGAATCCACCGCCTCATGTGTTTTCACAAGTTCACGTAGTTGGTGTATTATTCCTTACCCACCAGCTCATCTATTATGGTTTTCATCCTTCATTTAACCCTGGAATGGAAACATTACTCCTTGCGAATTGAAAATGCCCTGGCTCGACGCACAATGGTTGGGGGAGCGCCGACGAACCATCTATGCCTTCTCTGTAATGTTCCCTTCAAGTTTGAACCAACACTGAAGCCTTGTGGTCCTTTCGTCGATGATAAGAGTTGAAAATCTAAAAAGCTACACTTAATATTTACTCCCTTTCCATTGAGGTAGGTAGGATGACGTATCCTCTTTTCCATTGAACCCTCCCTTTCTCCATTGATGCACCCTTTTTCTTCGGACGAAGTAGTTTTTACCTCATGTTATTTGTTCATCCGTATCCAACCATATGTCCATATTCAACCTTTTATTGAAGATTGCATTTTCTTCCACTTAGAGACTTGAAAATTGAAAACTGATTTCATAAAAATAGTTGGTGTTCATTTTTCCATGTTCCTGTAATTCTTCTTCATACGAAATCTGGTAATTTAGTATTTGTACAGGTACCTACTCGAACAATCCATATTTTCTGGAACTAATTAAGCATTTATTGCCATAGATGTTAGTATTACTGAATTTTTCGGGAGGTTCCTTGTAGTTTAGCACACTGATATTGCTTCCTCATTAAAACATGATTTATGAGAACGTAAAAATTGAGTAAACAGAGGGAAAATCGAGATTTTTGGGGGGGGAGTAAAATTTACGCAGAACGTTACCATTAAGCATATATTGCAGCATGTTTCCATAGCGGGGTTAAGCGATCAAGCCATTTTGCCCAACAGACACTCGGAGTTTGACAGGCCTGTTATAGGGAGAGTAGTAACACTCGCGCTCTGCTCCACTGCCCTCAGTACTTGGCTTATTCACCTTTATACCTGTCGTACACACCTGGACACCTCTCATGTTCACCTGGACACCTATCAGGAACACCTGTACAGCTCCCGTACACCTGGTTAATCACAAAAAACGGCACAACCAACGCGAAAGGCGTCTCGAAGATGCCCGCCAGGCCAGGGGCCCTCACGTTCGCATTTCACGTCCTTCGCCTCATCTTCAGTCTGAAAAGGCTGACGAGCGGCACGTAGGGTCGGCGCGGGGGCGGAGGCAGATTCTCTCCAGAAGTGAAAGCAGCGGGACCTGACAGCGACTGATGGGAGACGCCCTCGTCGTTATTTGTTTTTTCGTCGTTATTCGTCGTCTACGTGCCGTACGGCGCTCTATGCTCCTAAGTTGGAAAAACATGAACTCACAAGTACAAAATACTCAGTACAAGAGGCTGATCCTCAGATTACTGACCATTTTGAGGTGGCCGAATCCCGAGAAAAGTTAGTAAGTGGCAAGACGGTTATATGCTTCTGAGCTCAAACCATTCCTGATGTATGCATGATCTTATGCTGCAAACATTTGCATCCACATTCACTACATCACTAGGTTACTGCGATAAAAACAAAAATAACAGCGTTTTTTTTTGTTTTGATTGCAGTAACCTAGTGATGTAGTGAATGTGGATAGTGGAGTGAACTCCTAAAAGGGTTTATAGCCGACACACGGGTTGAAGCATTCTGATATGCATGAAACGCTGCAAATTCTTTAACTGGAGTTTATTATTCAATTTCATTCATTTGGCTTGCATTCATAATTTGAATTTCTACTGAGCTTTGGAGTGTGCGTGTTTTACAGGTGATAGAGCGATTATTGAATTTCAGAAGATATGCACAGAGCACGTTAATCGGTTCTCAACCAAAAATACCTATTTGGATTGATCAGTTGATCATATTTGTGTGCTTCCTGAAATTCAACAATCGCTCTATCACCTGTGAAACACGCACACCCCAAAGCTTAGTAGAAATTCGAAGTATGTATGCGAGCCAAATGAATGAAATTGAATATAAACCCCAGGGAAGAATTTGCAGCGTTTTTCGTTTCATAGCCTACTGAACAAATTTAGTTCCGTGTATATCAGTCTGTCTGTCCGCATTTCCTTGTTGCAGCCAAAACTTCCATAATTTTGAATGAATTTAGCTCATATTTTGAGGGACTATGAGGATACGACCTCTTGAGGGCCCATACGAATTTCATCTCAATATAATCAGCGGTATATTCACCTACGCTCTGCGCATGCGCTAACGTGAAATTCTTGAAACAGCTGTAATTTTGGTTAATATTGCTTATTTGTCTGTGTGCCATCGATAGTAGCTAGTCATGAGCTTTCAATGTGATTCCTTCTTACAGAAGGTAGGCAGATACCCTATTTATTCTTCTAGTTACTTTTTTTTTTTTTTTTTTTTTTTTTTTTTTTTTTTTTTAAATAGGTATTTTTATTTGGCATTATTGATCAAAATTTTACAGCCACATTGTTATAACAAATTATTATGTGAAGATTGCATTTTCGTAAGACTTAAACTAAAATTAAATAAATTAAACTGAAATATTACAGTGATATAAATAATGGCACATTCCTCTATACAGTGTGTCCTGGGAGTTATGAAAAATCCGACTCCTACGTGTTCTACAACTCATTTCCGACCAAAAAGCCTCCTATCAATTTTTTATGCCAGAGACCTCGTTTTAGAGCTATTCGCGATTCAAGATTTGTTTTCATGTTTTCTATCTTGTGTCATTAAAACTGTCATAACTCCCTCAATTTTGGAGATAGCTCAAATTTGATGACACCGTTGGAAAGATCGTTACATTTTCTATCTATTTGATGTCAGGAAACATTTATTTTATTTCATTGAAGACGTGCGATTGCTGTACGAAATGGCAGTTTTGTCAAAATCTTGAAATCGCCTGTTTTTCATCTCGCCTAGAAACCCCATAAATGCTTGACGCAGAACTGTGCTGACCTGGTAAAATGTGCACCGAATTTCAGCTTTCCGACGGTGTAGTCGTTTTGGTTTTTAAAAATATTTTTAGTTGAGAAAATGGTGTTTAACTGCAGAAAAACGTGTGTTTTCTGTTGAAATTGAGGTTTTTCCAAAAGTCTCGAAGATGAATGCAACTCATCGCAGTCGGAAATGAGTTGTAGAACACGTAGGTGTCGGATTGTGCTTAAGTCCTGGGACACCTAGTATATGCTGATATTTTTGGAGCTAAGTAAAGTTAAATAATTAAATGGTTGGCAAATTAAATTATTAATAATAATAGTGTCAAATAAAATTGTCCTTTCTGTATAAAATAAAGGGCACTCCATTATTAGATGTTCCAGTGTACCTATATCTGCTTCACAAAATCTACACTGCGGTTATATGTCTGGGTGTATTCGATTTAAATATGCCTCACAAACACCCTGGTTTGTTCGCAGCCGAATCATGGTTCTGCAAAGCGATCTATGGGCGAACCATCCAACAAACCAGGGTCTCTTGGGAATTAAGGGGTGCTCATTCTTGTAGTATAATCCGTTCTTCGAGCCTTTATTCTACCATTCCCACTTCTTTCGCACTTTCGCTTTGATGGTTGGGTAGAAATCAAACACCGGCAGTCCAGGAAGAAGAGGATTGCCATCCACCGCTCCAGTTTTGGCAAACTGATCAGCTTTCTCGTTCCCATCTATACCTATGTATCCCTTAATCCACAGGAACTGTAGAATATTGCCTACTAGTTACATTCTAGTTACATATTGTAGTTAGAATTTCTTCAAGAACCTAGTTTGTTTCCTATGAAGGATGCGGTATTTTCAAAGACCGACGAGGTGAATTTGCGTCATTGGAGAAAAAGGACAAACAAAAATATTGGAAAAACCCGAAGAACGTTTTTTTTTGTTTCAAGTCCAAAACATCCGAAGGACTTGGCACTTTTGTGGCGGTACCGCCAAGGACAGCGATTGTTTCCGGACGGTGACGTTATGGGGGAGCTATTAGCGTGTGAGAGAAACTGTAACCTGAGACCTGGTTCTGGCGCCGGCCCATTGTCTCCCGGAGTCGCGGATTCTGAGACGATTTAGCGTTTTTTTCAAAATGGAACTTGATTGCGATAAGTCACTTTCAAGCCTGGTGGAGGATGGTTTAGATCGTGCATCCAAAAAACCACCAGCACCGACATTTTCTTCGCGATCTGGCAAAACTTTATCGCTCTGTAATCTCACTTCTCTCATCTTGCTTCTATTTTGGACTGTTTTCCTATCACCGATTCTCTCACAAGAAGGACCACAAAATATTGGCGATTGCCTAACTCGAAATTCAGAACTACAGGAAATATAATTGAGAAAAAATTACACTTCCGAGTTTTCAGGAAAGAAAAGAATGATTTATTAATCAAAACATATGATCAATTGCAACAAAATCCGAAATATGTTGATGAATATTGGAGGCGTCTTCAAGACCAATCAATAACACCAACGTTATACAATTATCACTTCAATAGTAAAGGATATTTCAAAGCTTAGCATCCCCTTCGACCTTTATTGCTTACAAATCAATACTTTAGTCTACGCATGCGTATACTGGAAGTAATTAAAACAAGCCTAATTTCTACAATCTCCATGGGATTTGGATGAAATGTACAGTGGGTGAGCGGGTACAGTTGTACATAGACCCCTAAAAGCTTGATTGCTCCCAAACCATACTACAACCAATTTCAGCAGTTCTCAAAGAAATTTCATACATTTCTTGCCGGCCCTAAGTTTTTTCGTGAAGTGAAAAAAAGGATCCTAGAGGTTCGTCACGTCCTCAAAGCCGACATCACGTGCAGTAAAAGCCCTTGAAATCGATTATCCGCGTGAATCAGGCCCCTCCCATGGACATATTTGGCAACTTTCTTTATATTTCAACAGAGACTGGCAATCTGATAGCTACCTACCTACCTCACGTTTTGGTTTATTTCTTTTGATATTACTAATCGTCGTCGCGACGAAATCGATTAATCTGTGCTTGGTAGTGGTTTTTTTGTCATTGTTTCTCGTATTGGTCTACGAGTAGGTATCTAGAAAAGATAATAAAGGTTCGACTTTAGAATCGGGAATATTTTCATTAACTTCCATTAATACTGCTGACTTAAACTGGGAATTCTTCTTGACAATGGAGAAAAATAAGGTCGTTCATTGAACTCCAGTAGAAAAAACGTCTGCCAAGTGGATGTGGCAATAGCTTCCTCGTATCCATAACATGACTGTATAGATCATTGAAAATTATTATTGACTAAAGAACTTCGTTCAATTATTCGAAGTAAATATTGAATTAGGGTAAATTTATTGTTATGCAGGAGCATAACTTGAGAAAAACAGTTGACAAATTGACGCTGAATGGATTGATAAATAAAGTGATAAATTGACATTATAGCATTTCGAAAAATAAAATATATGCATCGTTCAATGATGGTTCAATATGGTTCTCTTTTTTACTCACGAGGACCATCTACACATCAAACCGAACAATCCCTGAAAATTTCATCGAAATCGGTCAAGAATTCTTCGTGGCAAGGATTTCACGTTTGCGCATGCGCAGAGGCTACTATTGATCCGGGGGTCATGAAACTTATAGGGGACCATCTACACGTCAAACCGAACAATCCCTGAAAATTTCATCGAAATCGGTCAAGAACTCCCGGAATTATGCGCGTAACAAGGATTTCACGTTTGCGCATGCGCAGAGGCTACTATTGATTCGGGGGTCATGAAACCTATAGGGGACCATCTACACCCCAATTCGCACAATCCCTGAAAATTTCATCAAAATCGGACTATAACTTCATGTAGTTTTGCCCGTAACAAGGATTTGCTGACAGACAGACAGACACGGAACCAAAATTGTTCAGAAAGGTATAAAACGCAAAATGCGAGTGGAATTTTTGATTTTGGAGACAAAAAATTTTCACATTTCGAAAGTGAAAACAATGCTTCCGCTACCATGGTAGACTCGGAAGCAATAAAGGATGTCCCCAAAGAACTTACGAACATTGTCTTAGGTAGATTCGAAAAATCGCAAACAAAATGGAATCTTCTTCAAAATCAGAAAAACTGGATTGAAAGTTGTAGTAAACAGTGAGATAAGAATACATGCATTACCTACTACTTGTTATTGCAAAATCACCACAAGAATCGTATTTATACAATCCTCACAAGTTGATGCTGCCATGGTTGATTAGAAAGATTCGTTATTGACGATGATATAGCGTGAACAATCACCTTCGAATGAGTAAAATTTGCATCTTACGTTCCTGCCAACCCGAAAACAGCTACGTAAGTTTTTAAATCCATAAAATCAGATTAAAATAGTGGAGAAATTACGATTTAACACTATTATCCCCTCCATTCCGCAATCTGAGGAGGGGAAGGGTGGACAGATCCCCCCACGAACGCACAGGATGTAGAAAATGACGTTTTGAAAATGACTTTGTGTCGAAAAATGTATTTAACGCAACTACAGTCAGCATCAATAACCTTCAATTGGAGGATGCAGTCCTCAATGCTCGGCTGTTATGCGGGTCTGGTTGCCTGTGAATTGAGAGCGGGTGACACACCGTGGATATTGTATTGCTCCACAAACCTGCCAAAATCACCGCAATTAACAAACAGTATGGTGGATACTATAAAATTAAACCTCGGAAAAACTGGTCCATCCCCCCACTATTTTTTGGGCTAGCCCATCATCATTGGCGTGTAAATTGTGGAGCCCCTTGCCATGTTACCCTCCTTCTACTGCCACATCTTCCTCGCTTTCCAACTTTCGGGAAAGTTCGGCAGTTTTCTGATATCGTAGCTGACTTTTGAAATTAATTCGGCTGATCTTGCTTCATAGTCCCGTCGTCACTCCTTCGAGGAAATGCGTAAATCTCCATCATGTTCAAATATCTATTTATTATTCAAATTTAACTCTTCCAAATTATTCCCTTTCCAAATTCAAATGTTCAAAATTTCCCAACTCAACACCAAATTTTCATCCGTTCAAATAACCACTGATATACAATAAAAGAATATCCCTTAAATTCACAACATTATAAATTATATGGGTCATTTCAAAATTTCGGTCACATTTATGTCACTGATCAGTATTGCCGTCAAATCTCAACTAAATACAGTTTTGTAAGTTTTTTACAGTTTTGTAAGTACAGTTTTAAAATTTTCTCCTATAGATGTACATGTTCCATGGAAAGGTATGTAAAAGTTGAGCCTACAGGACCCCGGAGAATATACCAAAGTCTATATTTCTTACTCCCTACAGCTGTCAGGAGGTATACAACTTCCATCGTCACTACTCAGCGAAATATTTATTGGGGCTGTTATATCCACTTACACTATGAAAGAACACACCATCTACAATGGATATCTACCTCAGGAAAAAAATTGGATCAAATCAAGTAGCCTTATCAGCCCATTATTTCAGCGTCACACGGTTTTTCCTCACTCCCTACTACGTTTTGAAAAGAAGGCCCCAACTGACAGGAAAGGGTGTTCATGAAGTTGCTTCTGTTTTGCTGACATCCCTTATTCAAGATGGTCCCAACGCTGGTGGTTGGATTTTGCCTAGACCTTCCCAGTCAGTTCTACCGGGAAAACCATCCCTGGAGGCAGCAGTGTAGGTTTTTTAACTCCCACTCCCTACTCCAGTAACATTCTGACTGTGGCAGTAATGAGTGACTCAGAAAGGTAACCACTAGACATCGCTACCATCACAAACACCAGTGAAACTAGAAAGATTCATTCAGGTAATTTAGTTGTTGAGGTAAAGTCTTCCGGCACGGCCTATTGAAAGTAATTTTTTTGTCGACCGCCAAAGAAAAAGGAAACCCGTTAGTTTCTTACAGAAGCTCTTTGGAGTGTCACTGACCATGAACGAAGAGATATTTTACGGTGTCATACGTCACAAGCCTTTATTATAGTTTCACTTAAGAGCTATTGTACTATTTTTTGTAGAAATCGCTTTCTCCGCACGGAGCTGTTGGACCGATAGTTTAATTTCGCTTGTAAATTACGCAAAAAACGGACCTCGTTATTACTGATTAGCATGTAAGGTGGCAGCGTTATGAATGGGCCTCAATGGAAGTGATATAGAAGCGAACTAACGGGTATTGCGTAGTAGTTTCTCCCCAGTAACCGTGGTAGACTGTGCCTTAATATTCTAAACCGTGTAAATCATCACATAACGGTTTTCCTTCCATGCTTATCACAGACCTTTCGCTGATCTACTTCCCGAACTATCTTTCAGCAATTGAAAGTATACCTATAGCGCCAAAATTATCAGGAATAACTCATAGGTACCCAGTTATAATAGTAATAAAATAAATTAAACAAAAAACCTTTTTAAGAAAGCTTTTATTTCAATGCCCAAAAAAGAAGGAAATAAATGTTTAGTTACAATTTTCAACTGTCTACTTATAGCCTATACAGGGTGGCTCTTAATGAACAAACGACTCTTTCTATTTCCGTTGATTGTGGAGAAATAAAAAAACTTGTCGAAGTAACTCCCCTTATTTTTTTGCAAAGAATTTAACTACTGCATCTTTGCGCACACCAACTTTTTTTTTGTAAATAAAACCCTTCCCTTCCCATTTTTATTGCAGAATCGGATTCTACATCTAATTTTATGAACATTTTACTTCGACGATTTTTTTTTTTTTTTTTTGGACGCACCCAGGATCGTCTAGAAGCGCCCAAAGTTTGCCTACGCCTGAAACGTGGTGGTTTAAAAAAAAAGAAAAACGCTGCAAATTCTTTCACTGGGGTTTATTATTCAATGATTCACGATTTGAATTTCTACGAAGCTTTGGAGTGTACGCGTTTCACAGGTGATAGAGCGATTATTGAATTTCATGAGATATGCATGGAGCACGTAAATGTGTTCTCAACCAAAATACCTATTTGGATTGATCAGTTAATCATATTTGTGTGCCTCCTGGAGGCAAATGTTGGCACCATAAATCGGGCCATACATCGGGAATGGTTTGAGCTACGGACCTGGGGAGGGGCTCATTCGATTCCTCATGGAAAGTTCTTCGAAAAAGTCCAAATTTAGGCCGCCTTGGCTTTTTTTGAGGATTTTAGGCATTTTACAAAACTTTGACAACCCTTAAAGGGCACCTTAAATTAAGTGAGAGAGGCGTTGTCGGACCAACATGGATTTTTCCTGAATATTTCCGATTTTTGCTCCAGCCGTTTGGGAGAAATCGTGCGTACGGCGTACGGCGGACGGATGGAAAAATTTGTATTGCAGATTTGGATTCCACACCCTTTGAAACGTAAACCATGAAATTTTCAGGGGGGGTTAAAATTTTTTTTTAAGAGCGATTACAATGGTTTATTATTGAATAATAAACCAAAATCACCTTATCCTGGTTCTTGATCATTTTTGTTTTAGTTACATGAGATTTTAGGCAAGCGGTTCGGTTTCTGCAAGGAGTATCCTTCGGTTTTGCAAGCGGTTGCGTTTGAATAAAATTGATCCACTAGAGGTAAACAACTTGAATTTATCACCGAATCGTCTCGACAAGATAATTTAGATACTAACCAACCTGCCGGCGCGATCGACCGTTTGAGCACCCCTGCCCTAAACCATAAAGATATGAATCCGCCGTAGAATTTTCCAAGATCATTTAAAACCATTTCAATGATAGTGTTGATTCAATCTACAAGAGACGAATCGTGTTATTTAATTGCCAATTAAGTTTATGTATTATGTAACAATAATACGTAAGGATTTGGTGTTGTCCCTCTTCCAGATGAACTCGTCCTCTTTTTCCAGGTTTCCCGCGGGATTTTTCGTAACACTTAATTAAGACAAGTTGATTCAAGATTGATATTTTCTTTCTAACAGAACGTGTTCAATGGGTTTCTCCTGCGGTGAAGAACGCCAAAAAACGACCTCTCAAGCCTTCATTTCCCATAATTGAGATTCACTCTTGTCCCTTGTTAGGGCCAATTAATCGTTGACAAGCGGGTTGTGAAGTATTGCATGGAGGTATCTAATTAGTGACGTCATCAGAGACCTTTGACCCTCCTACGACCTCTCTCCGTCCTTAAAACGACAGTTTTTATCTATAAAGCAACTTCAACAAAGCTCGAAAATTGATCGGGGAAAAAGGTACCTTCGAGGAAAAGATTCCACTGACATTAAAAGAAGAATGGGAAGAGGATGATCGAGATGGCGTTGGGTATGTTTACTCATTGCCAGTTGGGCTTGTAATTTTGAAGGTGATCATTGAGATCATTTGGAGGAACCTAAGCAACACGAACGAATTCAGCGAAATACGTTCCAATGACTATGTTTTCAAGTGAACAATACCTGATAGTTTGGATATTTTATTCAGATTACAAGAAGATATACGATCTACAATGTTTTCTACAGGATTACACAATTGCGCATGGGCAGCTCCCACTAATGACACTATGGTGTTGGATTAGATATGATATTATTAATGCAATCTTTCTCAACTTTCCTCCAAATTTGAGTGAGATCGGACCAATAGATCTTGAAAATGTTGCGGAGTGAATTTTAATTTGGCGCATGAGCAGACTTCTGCACTGATTTGTTAACAAGTAACCCACAGGGGACTGTCTACAGCCTAACCTCCACATTCCCTCATAATCTCATCGAATTCGGATGAAGAGCGTAGGGACTAAGCTTGTAACAAAAATGGTATCTATCTATTAATGGCCTTCTACTTTCATAGAATTACAGGTAGGTAAGTTACAGAATAATTTTGGTAAATCCGTTTTTTTTTTTTTTTTTAGCCTTTACCAACTAATTAGGAGAACAACAGTTTCGATTGAAATCTTTCGCCCCCCCCCCATCCTTAAGGACAAGAAATTCAAAAATTTTTCTTGTTTTCTTTTTTTTACTGAAAATTAGCTAAAATCATCAGATAACATTCCCGTCAACGCACGGTGTTCGACGGATTTTTTTTTCTTAATTTTTGAAATCTACGAATTTTGTTAATTAAACCAGTGAATTAGAGTATGGATTAGGGGGTAAGGTTACAACTTTACTCATAAATTTATTTTATTTTTTAAAATTTTTTTCAAGGTTCATTATTGATAATGAAATTGAGAAATAAACAAAATCCCAAAATAGAGTTGCACGCCAATATATCCATTTTCGTTTAGTAATTCTCTGGTTTTTAGATTGTGAGCGATAGATTGTGTTCTAATACGACACTTATCACAGTGCCTTGATGCGAACGGGCCCGATTTTTGGGACGTCCCTCTGAAACAAAGCTTTGCCAGTAGAGTGACGCCTATTAGAATTGATCCAAGGGGCAATTGCTGCCCATCTAGCAATTATTAATCGGTTTTCATTATCCTTTTTTGGTTCGATCCCAATTTTTCTCAAGTTGTGCAAAAAACTCCGGAAATTTTGAATTTTACGAAGGAAGGATGGAATTGAAGGGGGTAATGTTGAAAAAACGTGTATTTTTAATGGATCTGTGGTGGCTGCTCAAGCGAGAATTCCGAACCGATACATGTCATTCGTTTTTTGCTCAGTAAATATTTTGGTTTGGTATTTAAACTTTATTCAGCAAATACAATTTTCATCACCTAAGGGGTTGAATGAGGGGATAATAGTGAAAAATCGCAATTTCTTCACTATTTTCATCAAATGTTATTGATTTAAAACCTTTTTCTTTCTCTGGGTTATTGTCTCACTTAGGTCTTCGAGTGTCGGTGGTTTGGTTACAGATGGATTTGTAATAGCTAAACAAAAAATGATCACAAGGTGACAGGGGGCATTCCATATCGCCTTGCAATGAAATCGGACTTTCAGGGAATATGTTTCTTAAAAAAACCCATTGTTGCTCTTGATGTATGGCAATCTTGTTGAAATCACCAAATATTCATATGGGTACGTCACACATGTACGGATACATACATGGTAAGCATGGATGCCACAGCATGTAACCTTTCAGTTATGGAGGGACCACTCCAAACAGCACTTAAGAAGTTCCCTGTGACTTGGTACGAATGAGTATGCAGAATTTCCAACAACGTCTTCAGGGGTTTTTCAACGAAAATGTACTTAACTGATGATATTTCCCGTCAATAATCTTATCTCTTAACTGGTTCTCTGTTGGTGACATCTAAGGTTCACATTGAAACAATAAAGTTTGAGTTTTGGAAACAAATCAGTGTGTAACAGTTCTTTTCTTCAAATCTTCCATACTTTCCTGCCGGACGCTGTACATCGTGTGCTTAAAATTATGTTGAAAGTTTGATAGTATAAAAACCGGTCGTAGGGAGGTCCCCGCGTGCATTACCTACCACTGTGTTTACAACTGGGTTTTGGTTTTGATATTTCTCCATCCCCTTTCAGTTTTTATGAGCTGTAATTATTTGGTCGTACTTGGGCAATGTAGCTTCCGTTTAATATTTATACAGACCAATCTAATAAGGAAGTAAAACTATGTATAATGTATCACCTATAGTGTTATGTACTTGGTAACTGTTTAGATAACTCTCTCAAACATATAGCACTACACAATTTATGCCAGTTAAATGAAAGACCAAGATTTTTCTTTTTGTTGAGTTTATACGTCTACTTAGGTATTCGTGCCATCACGGCCACGGAGTTATTTTTTCCCAGAAAGAGGAAGGTTCCAGTTAAGTGATTGCTCCCGACACGCACTTACTCGAAACTAACTGCAATCAACTCATCATTAGCCTCTCCAATTCTGCTCGGCTGCCTCAACGCAAGTATTGTGATTCTAGAAAAGAATTCGACGAAGATTCGAGCTCTGATGGTCGAAAAAGATTCCCAAATTCTACAAGCCCTCAAGAACAGTGACTTGGGATTTCCGTTATCGCGTTTTTGACAACCACCAATCGAATCACGCGGTTAAAAAGTCGAATAACGAAGGTGTTTGTTATTCTGTACTGTCATGCTTACCTGTTAGTATATAAGTTGACAGACAACGGCGTAGCAAAGTCATTTCTCATGTAGGGCATTAAAGGATTATACAATATTATATGGGTCATTCAAAAATTTCGGTCACATTTCGGTAGTATCGACTTTTCTAAAAAAATATTTAAAAAATTTGAAACTTGATCAATTTTCTTGTTTCTAATCAATCACCGGTAATATACCGGTTCTCTCGGTATATTAAGCAAGTGAGCACACATAATCGTGAACCTTACTGCTGATACGCCATTTCGAGAAAAAAAAACTTTTGTAAGGAGTGAGGTACATACTACTATTTTTTCCCCTGTTGAGCCTCCAACCTCCATGGGAATCGCCGCTCAAGTCTTTCAATTTAGGTGAGTGGAACAGCACAAATTAGCTTAATTTTAGCTACAGTAAATACTAAGGTTCCCTTGCCAAAATCTCACTTGCTACAGGCAGATCTCACTCTCTACAATTGAAGTTTCCTTCTTGAAAGGTCTTGGAGAGTCTGTTTGGAATCGTCGTGCGGTACACTTCTTGTCCGTCTTCAATAAAGTTTTCTCGATGATTGGTTTGAATTTCAAAAACAATTCACTCGATTTGATCAGCATATTGCATCTCTTAGTGGTATACACTATCCCAAATTGTTCTAAAGTCAGCCAAAACTATTACACTTTTACAAAAACAAATGACCTCCGAGTTGCCGTCTCCTTTTTACCTGTTCTAGGAGGCTTTTGAGGGTGCTGAATGAGCCTTCTTTCTATTGATTAAGTCCTTTTTTTGGGCAGTTTTTGGAAATTTTTAGGCAGTGAAACCGGCTACACTCAAACTTCTTCAAAATACACACTCATATCTTGAAAAATCCTTTACAGATTCCAAATACGTTCTCAACTTTCAGTCTAAACCCTTTATTAACCATTAAAAATATAAAACAACTGAAGAATAATGTTCAAAAATCACGTTTTTACCATTTTCTTCCTCCTACTTGAACTACGACCCTCAAAAACTCAAACTAAGGGAGCTACAATTTTCTAAATCCGAACAATTTTATGTGCTCAAAGAATTCATCCTTTCGTTTGGAATGCTTGATCTTTTTGGTGCAAGAGCGAAGTTTCTATCTCAATACTATAGAGAGTTATCGTCCTCATGGAAACATTTTTCAAAAACGTCTATTTTATGATTTTTAGGGAATTTGTATAGCTTTGTTTTCTATTAAAATTAGGGATAAGTAGTTTTTTTGTTTCATTCATACAAAAATTAATTCCATGAATCGAATGAGACCACTCGGGTGGCTGTACGATCATCCGTTTGTTCATCATTTCAAAAATTGGTCAAGTAGACGGTCGGGCTGGAGAGCCTTGAAGTTGACGGGTGGCTCGGGACAGACGAAATACCACGGTTGACGGTATACGATTATAACTCTATCCACAACGCCGTCTCTTAGCAACACCAGATTGAATTCTGTTTATAAGAAATATCAGGAGCATTCATTTTGCCTGAATTTTTACTTCATCTCTCATAAATAAATCCTCCATTTACAGGAATCATTTCAGAATATTTCAAAAGGGATTTCTACTAAGAATATTTTAAAATATTTTATTTTAATAATTTGGAGCCATTGCAGTAGCTTCATTTTCTAAGAAAGTTTCCTAAAAATTGATATGAAACGTAAAATGAGTGGAAAATTTGATTTTGGAGAGATGTAAATTGTTCGTCTCACGATAATTTCCTATGTCGGAGGCAAAATTCTGAATTTATTTATTATTACTATCGTCAACTTACTGTCATGTATTCTTCCACAATTTCTAACGAAGCAGTGGGAGCTGGCGTCGACTTTACTACTCCCTAAACCCTGCGTTGGGCGCGGCTCGGAACCTCCTTAGGATGGGCGCGGTGTGCCTCATAAGCTCACGTTACAAAAATGGCTATTAAAAACTATTTTGTGCAAAACCAAAATATGGGTCACGTTCTTAAGGAGGTACTTGAAAAGGAAAACCTAAAACCAAAATTATTTAAAGTTACAAAACTAATCAAAGTGTCTTAGGATTAGGAAATAGATGGAGTAAAAAAACTTGAAATACTGTTTAAAAAACTGTTTTGCGGTCGTGTACAATAGTATTGCGAAGAAATTTAATCAAAATCTGGCTCCATAAGTTGCGTTGAGGGTTTGCACGAGCAGATTGAAAAACAGGCTGAACAGAGAGGAAGTGCGTGGGCCAAACATATGCCTCGTTCGCATTTTTTGCACAAGTAATTGGACAGCCTCCGTTTTCCGGTTTCCACATTACAGTCAGTACATCTGGACCTTTTCTTGGGAGGATTGCAGGCGATTTTGGTCCATCATCCACCGGGAGAAACCTTTTCAGACGAGCTTTCAAGGAGGTGTAATGAGCTAGCTCATTACTTCTTCTAAGTGGTTAGGGTTGTATATGTATCATACTTCTTGCTCATTTTTGTAATTCTACAAACGAAAAAAATCGAACAATTTTATTGAATGTGTGTATAGTGTAAGGGGGAGCGTACTGGCCCCGAAAGATTCTAAAAATGAGTCGAAAAGTCTATTTCTCGATTTCTGAGGATGCTCAGTGTCGAATAGGCGCGGTGAGCCTGATAGGCACACCTGTTATTACACCTTTGATGGAGTAAGCTATGCAGAGAAAATACTTTTTCATACATATAATAAGTAAATAAAACCATTTTTACGAATAGACTTTCAAAATACTGACCTTGCAATTTTGGACGTACTTGGGCGCGGTGAGCCTGACAGATCACAGAGAGAATTTGTGCTCATCAGAACGTTTGATTGATCACTAAACTGCTGGTCAATACGCGTCAATAGAAGTTGGGAAGGTACTAGGGAGGAGGGGTTCTGGTGGCCCGAGGGCAGGATGGTGCGTTTAAAAACATGTAGCATGTGCCTGTCAGATCGGGCGCGCCCAACGCAGGGTTAATTTAATTAATTTACACGAACTCGACTTGGGTCGTTCAGACGCAATCAAGTGCAAACCGCCGAGAGTTGCGTTATGATTGTTTTTAAGTTCGTTCTGTCGATATTTTTTGGTCTTGGTCTGAAAGGAAAAATGGCGAACAGAAACAGGAACGTTGGAAAAGTGAGCAGAAGTTTATTGAACGTGTCGGGTTTGTTGTTGGATGAACTGGAAGAAATGTTGAGGGAGGAAGAAAGAAGAGAAAAAAGGGTGAGGTTGGATAGGTCGTAGAGAAACCCGCAGAGCACCAGCCCCTCTGCTGAAGGAGCTCTTGTTTGAAGACCCACAAGAGTTCACTCTTGCAATGAGGATGCCTCCCCAGGATTTTGAACACTTGCTGGAACTTGTTTCGCCCTTGTTCCATCCACAGGACACTGTAATGAGGGATGCCATAAGCCCAAGGGTGATGTTAGCGGTGACAATGGACTGCCTTCCTACAGACAGCAACTTCCGAACCCTACAGCATAAGTTCAGGGTTTCTAAGTTCAGGAGAGTGGGGGAGGCAGTAGAGTGAACTCTACTATACTGAAAATGTTTACATGAGTAGAGTGCAATTAGCTCACTCTACTCTACCGTTTACTCGACTCGTGTAAATTGACCTTTAGTGTCTACTATGTTGAATTTGACTGTTGTAATCAGTTATCAATTTGAGATTTTAATTTGTTGTTATGTTTACATCGTGTTGTGTTGCAGTGAACAACCAAGATGTTGTGGTGAGGTCGTGCTCGTGGGAAAGTCACCGGGAGGAGGACGGCCCCTGCTCGCAGTTCGCTCTGCCTCCTAACACGAGGATCCACTACTGCGTGACCTGTGACACCGACGAGTGCAACTCTGCTGTCTCAGCCCAGTTCATCTCCACCCTGATTTTCCTCCCTATCGCGCTCCTTGCTCCCAGGTAAACTGCATTTGCAGGGAAACTGTTATATTAAGTGTTTGAAATAATATATGGATAATACGTAGTTGATAGTCGAATGAAGCTCTACAGAGAATTGGAGACATGAGTAGAACTAGGGCTGACTGATAATTAGGACTGAGGGTCACATAAGTAATTACGGAAAGCTGCAAGCTAAGGATGTAAGCAGGTAGCAGGAGTTGCACGGTTGTGATGTGCATAAGGTCAGCACATCCAAGCAATGCAACGCCCTCCTTGACAATGAATGAATACACTTAGCAGCTTGTATCAGAAGCCACAGAACCTTCCGAAGTGTTTTAAATGGATGTCGCTCTAATTGCTCTTCCCTGCCATGGATTCAATTAGCTTACTTTTTTCAAGTCGGCACCCCACATACTGGGTTTTGACTCAAATCTTTGAGGGAACCAACCTAGACAAGAGGGAGGGTCCTCAGAAGTTGAGGTTTTGCGACTGAAACTGAAAATTCAAATGTTCAACTCCAACCCGTCACTCAGCTCTTAGTATTGTATTGATAGATTACATTCTTCAATTGAATAACAGCCGATGACTGGAATAGCTGGGTAGTGTAACTCTGTGACCCAGCCTGTAGTTGGTTCTTACTTCTAATTTTTATTTAAGTACCTTCAACACTATATTTACACCACATCAATTATTAAAATTAACATTCCACTTCCATGGAATGATATACCTAGTAGACGCTTCATTTATATTGCTGTTGATTTTATAAAATCGTTAATTTTCGTTTATAAAGCACTCATACGGGTTATCTCTTGTTGGTTAACCAGTTTCTTTTGGTTTATTATTCAATAATAAACCATTGTAATCGCTCTTGAAAAAAAAATTCTAACCCCCCGAAAATTTCATGGTTTACGTTTCAAAGGGTGTAGAATCCGAATCTGCAATAAAAAATTTTCCGTCCGTCCGCCTTTCGCCGTACGCACGATTTCTCCCGAACGGCTGAAGCAAAAAATCTGAAATTTTCAGGAAAAATCAATATTGGTCTGTCAACGCCCCAATTCTTTAGCCAGCACTCTCACTTAATTTAAAGTGCCATTTAAGGGTTGTCACAGTTTTGTAAAATCCCTAAAAACCTCAAAAAAAGCCAAGGCGGCCTAAATTTGGACTTTTTTTGAAGAACATTCCATGAGGAATCGAATGAGCCCCTCTCCAGGTCCGTAGCTCAAACCATTCCCGATGTATATTTATGGTGCCAACATTTGCGTTATTTTGGTTTATTATTGTTTTTGTATAGATTGCAGTAACCTAGTGATGTAGTGAACGTGGATAATGGAGTGAACTCCTAAAAGGGTTTATAGCCGATACACGGGTTGAAGTATTCTGATAACCATAAAAAAACGCTCCAAATTCTTTCACTGGGGTTTATTATTCAATTGGCTTGCGTTCATGATTTGAATTTCTACTATGCTTTGGAGTGTGCGTATTTCACAGGTGATAGAGCGATCATTGAATTTCAGGAGATATGCATAGAGCACTTAGATCGGTTCTCAACCGAAATACCTATTTGGATTGATCAGTTGATCATATTTGTGTGCATCCTGAAATTTAATAATCGCTCTATCACCCGTGAAACACGCACACTCCAAAGCTTAGTAGAAATTCAAATCATGAATCATTGAATAATAAACCCCAGTGAAAGAATTTGCAGCGTTTTAATTAGTTCTTCCCAAATTTAATACTTGTATCCGCTCCCTTGCAGATTGGTGCCTATTACGTTATATTTAGATAATGACCATTCCACTCTATTTGATAATTATCTGCAGTTCAGTGATCTGCTTAAAAGGTATGGAGGGGCTAGGCCGTAGAAATTTTAATTCGAAGTTTCTATCAATTGTACCCATTTCGTAACGTAAACTAACAAAATTCAAGGGTATTCAAGGATTATTTCGTACTTATTGCAGTAGCAGCTTCCTCTGTTGAATGCAAAGAAAAAGTGTAGTAATTGAATCAATAGTAAGTGTAGGAAGTGTAATTCTGCACTATTTGCTGAAATTGATTAATACGATTGCATACATATTTTATTTACAGGTATTTGGGCTAGTGCGACGACCGTCAGACAACTATCTAAGAAATGTGTGAACTTCCTTCAACTCACCAAGAGAACATGAAGAGAGTCAAGTTTAATTTTACCAAAGAATACCCTTAACAAGGAAAATGCATCAACTTTCGCCAGTTGGCAGCAATAAAATTAAGGAATCTAAAAAAATTTTTTTATGAAATGAAACGAAATTTGTGTTACCTCTTTAAATGTTATTGCCGGATAGGTTAAAAATTTAATAAATTTAGTTTTTAATGGGGAATGAATGTCCACCTAAACCATATTTCACGTGAGCATTTTCCAATATTATTTCTTTAAGCACGTACTAACGGTTTGTTTGCTGGAACGAGTATACATGACTGGGCTAGTACCTATGTAGTTTTTCTCAGTTTTTGGAAGGCAACCCCACTACATAACGATTTAATTTTTAATAGGTATTGAGTAATAAATAAAGTTATGAATCTGTGTACATATCTGCTATAGTATTCAGCACTTACGGTGCGAAAATCATCAAGCTAAATCATTTTGTGTATGATCTATCTGTAATAACTATAATGTCAGAATCTATATAGACAACCTTTTTTGATTCATGATGTATAGCTGTCTATTTGACAACAAAAACAAGCATTAATTAGCACATGTTTTTTAGAATACAGCGAGTACCCATATACCCATTTCGCATGTTTAAATTCACAGACAAGGGTACTTGATGAACAATTTTTTAATAATATATATATACTGAGTTGATTGATTTAGGTAAGAATAGTATTCATTCATCAGCCTTCCGTCCAATGTAAATATTTGACCAGAACATGTAAACAGTAAACCTCGTGAATAGGGCTGTAATGAATGCCTTGAAATATGTACAATGTCATAATAACTTCTTGTATCTGCTCTCATTAACCTTTTAATAAACAAGTTTTCCAAGATGTGATTTTTTCTCCAATTTTAACCAATGTTGTAACTTAAGGACTTTAGACGTAGATTTGTATAACAGATGATTATTTTCTATATTATCAACACATATTTACGGAATTGTCAACTCAGTATTACTACTGCGAACGATTATTAATATTGGTGGTCTTTGTATAGCCTCCTAAAATTTGTAAGACTCTATACCGGTCATCCTCCTTGGAAATGAGAGGTAGGAAGACCGTAGGAGTTTAAATCCTAATATTTCTATTGAGATGCCCTCATTCCTTTATTAGGAATATCCATCTTCCCGGATAACTCTGAAATCGGAATGCTTCAATCAGATGCAGATGGAGACGTTATACACCCCCCCCCCCCCCCTCCTTGACAGTCTTTTGACAGTCGTGTCTTTCTTTTGTAAGACTTTATACTGTCTACCCTCTTTGGAATGGGAGGCAGCGGAGCTCTTGTTAGATGCTGGCCTCCCATTACCACTTTTGGGAAGTTTCCATCTTAGGTAGAAGCACACTAGGGACGGGTCGCATCGGGTCGCATCACATCACAAAAGTGTTCTGAAGCACATTAGCGGCGGGTAGGGTCTCATCGCGGATGAAAAATCCGTCCATCATCCCATCCACCCCTCAAGAGAAATCCGCATGTTTAGAGGTTGCTTACAACAACTAAATCATGGATTCCTCCGACGAGGAACTCCTATTTTTTCGATGTTGCTGGATGGGGAACATACTCAGAAACGGAAAAGGAAACTTCGGATGTGGGTACACGAAATATGCAAAAAAAGAAGTATGTTCGGGGAGTTCCATACACTGTTTTCCGATCTTCTGGACGACGAAAATAAATTCTTTAGGTACTTCAGAATGTCGTACGAGAAGTACAACGAACTTCTCCAAATGTTGCGAGGAAGTATTGAAAAGGGCGGATCGAAGCGGCCTGACGGAAAAATCCGCCTCGAGAGCGATGTTTCGGATGCGCTCCGCCCCGCCTGTAGTGTGCGCTTCACCGTTTAAATACCACAGAACCAAACCAGGCGGATTTTGCGATGCAATGCGATGCGTTGCGGCCCCTAGTGTGCACCTACCTTTAGTAGACAACTGGGCTCCTGTAAGATGCTGCCCTTCCAGCCAGGAGCTAGGGAGATGTTACGTTGCCCACCTTCTCAGACAGTCTTCAGACAGTATTTTCTTAGTCTTGTGAGACTCTGTACTGCCCACTATCCTTGAAAGTCTTTCTAGAGATATTTCTTATTCTTATGAGATATTATACGGCCCATCCTGTTTGGAAGTCTCTGTACGATCCCCTTCTAACTCTTGTAAGACCTTACACTACCCATCCTCTCTGGAAATGGGAGGCAGGAATAGCTTCTGTAAGATGCTAACCTTCTAATATCTTCATTGAGATGAGCTCAGTACCTCTGCTGGGAATATCCATCCTACTGGGATATGGGAGACGTTCCATTGCCCACCTTCCTTGGCTGTCTCTTCACAGTCGTTTCTTACTCTTGTGAGATGTTACACTGCTCTTGGCAGTCCCTGTACAACCCCCTTACCACTCTTGTAAGATTTCATATTGCCCACCCTCCTTGGAAATGGGAGGCAAGAAGAGCTTCTTTAAGATGCTAGCCTAATGATATCTCCATTGACATGCCCTCAGTACCTGTATTGGGAATGTCCAACCCAGTGGACAACTGGAATATGGGAGAGGTTCTGTAAGATGCAGGCCTCTCCATTATCTAATATCACTTTCAGCTTGATATCCAATCTTTCTTTGGACTACTGGTCATGTTCATCATCTTAGGGAGACATGTAAGATAAAATAGGGAGACGTTCACTCCTTGGACAGTCTTTTCAGTTCTGTCTCATCTCGATATCACGTGTTCTTACTTTTGGGAGTGACAATGGGATACAAAATGCTGGACCAAGCTCCGATCCTATTTTGGAGGACGGCTGGCGATCGCGACACCTCCGCTTAGTCGGATAAAAATTCAAGGTGAAATTCCTTGTTCACTTACTTACTCATATTAGGGATAATTTGGTATTTTTTATTAGCATGTTGTAGTAGCTAGAAGAATGAGACTCTTTGGATTCGTGCACGAAGTTTGTGATAATATCGATTGCTTTAGCACGTATTTCATCTTGTTTTCTGAACTTTCTGTAACGATTGCCTCAATATCAGCAATAAGTTAATGGAAGACCCTGTCACTGTATACAACTCCAAATTTTGGCCCAAGAGCCAAAAGATCAAGTACATCCTGTGGAATGGATGTAGTAGCCAGATTAACACGCCAATGATTATTGTATGACGTGTACAGCTTAGCTCGGTCTTTTAGGTCTTAAAATTTCCTAGTCTGTATAGTTTTTGTGGCGTTAACAAAGTTCTCATATAACCGATTCTACAGAGCTACAAAACCTTAGAGGGTTCCCACCATCAACTTTGAAAAAGTCCATACAAATTGACTTTTTGAGAAGAACTGTAAAAAAGCGTATAGTAACAACAAACCATTGCATGGCACTATCTTTTCCAAACTTAAATCTCCTAGCTTCACGCAGCTACAAAGTTATTTACGTCATCCTCTGTAAAGGATGCAACACCAAGTAGCTACATAGGAGAGACTTCCCAACGCCTTGGAAATAGGATAAATGGTCCCCGCTCTGAAATAAGTTTATTTAGAACAATTTGTGCTCTTGCTAAACATTCGACTAATACTGGACATGATTTTGATTCTGAAAATGGCTCCATTCTAAATTCAGAGAATAATAAGTCAAAACGTATGATAAAAGACATAATTTCTACATTTGAAACTACCTGCATTGAAGGAATACCTAGATATATACTTAAAGATCTAGACTCATGTTATTGAATAATTCCACATCTCATTTTCTCTATCAATAGCCAGCATTAATGTGATAAACTTCCATCGATGAACGGTCATAGAAATTGCAACAGATGAACAAACCAACCGTATGCCAACTCCGTGTTAATGTTATCATCCGCCCTTATGTTTCAACTTGCACATCATTCGCGTTCTCATCCTGCAAGCTGTCACATCCCTGTAAATCCTTGCACTTCAAATGTTATTTCGTCGTCATCTGTCATCCCTTATTATCAACATCTTCTTATAAGGTACGTCTCGTTATTCTGTATCACACGTATTTTGCACGCCTGTTAATTGCCCATATATATGTATCATATATCGTGGGGTTCCGAGTAAAAGTGACCAAGTAACATTTGCAAAATTTTACAGGGGAGCGATCTGAAGTTTCACCTATTTCCTTCTTACGAACACTGGTTGTGTGATGTCTCATCCGACAATGTTTCGATTTTTCTTTATCCTGTAGGTAGTTAGCTAGTGCCCGCCTATGATATCGTGCTTCAAAATTCACTTCAGATTAAATAAGAGCTGTTTATTCGGAAAACTCTATTTGATCATTTTTACCTGCCTGGAGTTTCAAGCTTTACTCATTTGGTCAATTCAATTCTTCGAAAATCAGTCGCATAGTTACATGAAATTGAGAGATTGAATAGTTTTTTCGTTAATTTATCGTGTTGCCAAGCATCTAAACAACAATGACATACCTATTTCTGTTAGAGAAGGTTATCCATTACCTATCACTGTAATTGGTCATTTTCACCTGCCCACTATGCAATCTTACAAATCTTACACAGTAAAAGTGATCAAATGGCAATTGATAACATTCACATGCACCAGCGAGAGTACATTTATAATCCATCTCGTGTTTTGTGGTTGAGTTCAAATGCCATTTGGTCACATAAAACTCTATGGGTCAGGCAGGTAAAATTTATTTTCAAGTATTTCTTGCACATCAGTTTGAAGATAACGTTCTTAGCAACAACACACAGTAGACAACGTTCCTTAGTACCGGAATGACAAAAAAAGCTCATTTTGAAAAAAATGTTACTTGGTCACTTTTACCCGGAACCCCACGATATATAAAAGAAAGTCGCGTTAGTTACACTATTTATAAATCAAAAACGGCTGAACTGATTTGGCTGTAAATCGGTGTGGAGGTAGCTTAGAATCAGGAGAAGAACTTGGATTCTTTTCATCACGTTCCCGCGGGACGAGACATGAAACATGCTATAAGGAAACGCACCTGATATTGATTTCCTTATAACCAAACGCGTTCCGTTGCACAGTTTCGATCGGTTCATGTTTCGAAGCATGATGAACTTAGGGATGGGTATCGTTGAACAAGTATCGATATTTTGTACCGATGCTGTATCGGAAGGTTGGTATCGATACTCCAAATATCGGTCAAGCAAAGTACCGATGTTTATAAATACCGAGTATCGTTTTCAACATCAATTTTTCAAAATTGAACTGCAAAAAACCTAATCGTATTAACTTAAACAGAACAGATGATAATCTTTGTTTGAATTTTTGAACCTGCGAGAGGTAAGGTAACAGTAATAGTAGGTACTACAGCCGTAATACTTCCTACTTCTTCTTATTTTTTTCCTATTTTCCATCTAGTATTAAAGCCACTATTCAGATTCTATTCACTATTCACATTCCAGATTCCATTACTACAAAAAACACTGGGGTTTATTATTCAATGATTCATGATTTGAATTTCTACTAAACTTTGGAGTATGCGTGTTTCACAGATGATAGAGCGATTATTGAATTTCAGGAGATCTGCATAGAGCACGTAAATCTGTTCTCAACCAAAATACCTATTTGGATTGATCAGTTGACCATATTTGTGTGCCTCCTGAAATTCAATAATCGCCCTACCGCTTGTGAAACACGCACACTCCAAAGCTTAGTAGAAATTCACATCATGAATCATTGAATAATAAACCCCAGTGAAAGACTTAGCAGCGTTTTTGAACCAATAATTTCATGTTCGATGCATATATTTCGTATATTATGTGCATAGAATATTAATAAAATTATCGGTATTATATTCCTATGAAACTTAACATTCACGTTTTCCACCTTAATTTCTGTTCTTACCCAAGCTGTATATGCATTGCGGTTTCGTCGGCACATTACGTACCTTCTATACCTAACTTTAGCAAATGCATTTTCATATAAATGTGCCTATATGTTTGTTTTTATTGCATATGATTCACAGCCCTACTAATAACATTTGTGGAAGGTAATTACTAATTAATCGATACACTCAATCGCGATTCTTGACCTACCTGAAGCATTTGATTTGAAACATACAACAATGGAAAACGTAATTTTTACATTTTGCAAGACGAATCAATAACTGAGAGTAAATGTTTCAGCAGTTTCAATTCACTTTTGGTTTATTATTCAATAATAAACCATTGTAATCGCTCTGGAAAAAAATTTTAAAGGATTGAAAATTTCATGGTTTACGTTTCAAAGGGTGTAGAATCCGAATCTGCAATAACAAATTTCCCGTCCGTCCGCCGTACGCCGTACGCACGATTTCTCCCAAACGGCTGGAGCGAAAAATCTGAAATTGTCGGGAAAAATCCATCTTGGTCCCAATTCTTGAGCCAGCTCTCTCACTCAATTTAAAGTGCCCTTTAAGGGCTGTCAAAGTTTTGTAAAATCCCTAGAAACCTCAAAACAAGTCCAAGCGGCATGAATGTAAACTTGTTTTAAGAACATACCGTCAGGAATCGAATGAGCCCCTCCCCAGGTCCGTAGGTCAAACCATTCCCGATGTATGACCCGATTAAATCGGGCCGATTTATGGTGCCAACATTTGCGTTTTTTGGTTTATCATTGTTTGTTTGTAACCTAGTGATGTCCGGCCGATAGCGTCGAGTTGTAGTGAATGTGGATACTGGAGTGATAGCCGATGTGGATACTTGTAGTTTATAGCCGATACACGGGCTGAAGCATTCTGATATGTATGAAACGCTGATAATATATAGGTAAATATAATTCAATATTATTGCTGGGGATTATTATTCAATGTTATTATGTTATTACTGGGGTAAATAAGTATTCTTTCACTGGGGTTTATAATTCAATTGGCTTGCGTTCATGATTTGAATCTATACTGAGCTTTTGAGTGTGCGTGTTTCACAGGTGATATAGTGATTATCGAATCTCAGGAGATATGCATAGAGCACGTAAATCTGTTCTCAACCAAAATACCTATTTGGATTGATCAGTTGATCATATTTGTGTGCCACCTGAAATTCAATAATTGCTCTATCACCTGTGAAACACACACACTGCAAATTCTTTCCGTGGGGTTTATTATTCAATTTTATTCATTTGAGTTTGCACTCATAATTTGAATTTCTACTAAGCTTTGGAGTGTGCGTGTTTCACAGGTGATAGAGCGATTATTGAATTTCAGGAGGCACACAAATATGATCAACTGATCAATCCAAATAGGTATTTTGGTTGAGAACAGATTTACGTGCTATTTATGCATATCCTCTGAAATTCAATAATCGCTCTATCACCTGTGAAACACGCACACTCCAAAGCTTAGTAGAAATTCAAATTATGAACGCAAGCCAATTGAATAATAAACCCCAGTGATTATTGAATAATAAACCAAAAATCGTATATTCCAAGTCCCCGAGGAGGGGAGCAGGTTGCCCTGGGAGACGCTCCTCATTGGTGGGGTCCCCTTCACTGGCGCGGTCGTGAGAGGGGGGGGGGGGTGAATTCCACCCAGCGGTTGCCCTGGGAGACGGTCCGACGCTCCCCTTCAAGGGTGGGGGTGGGGGGTGGCGGAGAATTCCACCCGCCCAACGTTACCACCCCCTGATATACCTACCTGCTCTGATATTTTCGTCTGTATATAGATTGATGATGATGATGATGATGATTGATGATTGATCGAAACTGACGCTGGCACATAGGTGCGCCGCCTGCAGCGCCGCGTCTCTTGAGAGATAACTCTCCTGCAGCGCGGCGCAGCTGGCGCCTGTTTCGGTAGGTACATGAAGAAATCGCAAGCCGCAGACGCATCATGGATACCTCGACGCCGTGTCTTAAGTGAAAAACGAACGCGATCGACGGGGGGCGAGCGGGCGCCCATCGCGATCTATCAGTGCGATCTAACAATACAACTCTACAGATGTGTCAGACGTAACAACGCGGCATTCACGCTTTGTTGCGGCAAAACGATCGTGCCGCGCGTTCGATTTTTCTTCAGTCCAAGAATTTTCCTTAGCCGTTCAGCCTTCACATGTGATACAACCATCAACCTTCACGCGTTCGCGCCAACCTGAGTCACACCGGCGCTCGCGCAGCTGTCTGTCGACCGCCCTTGATTTTCCGATGATTATCTTGCTGGTTTCTCTACTTTCCATTGCAGTAAATACAAAAGAACCAGAATACAATTTCAAAATCACATTTTTCATAAAAAATTCTTTATTGTTTAAAATAACAGCCGTTAATAGTCGTTAATGGCTAAAAATGAACTCTTGCTTCCGAAAACACGCAATTGGCTTCAAAAGGCCTCTTGGAAAATGATTACTTTTGTTCAACTCTTTTCTTTGTTGAAAAACTAGATTATTTATTTCAATTGAACTAAATAAGAAGGTATAGAATTGCTTACACATAGGTATTTAAACTTATGTATGAATGTTACATGAACAGGTAACTCACAAAAGCGCGATGTATCAAAAAGGCCACTTGGACTATAATTCTTTCAAACTTTTTGTTGTAAAAATGTAATTTTTTCAATCTAACTAGATGGAAACTAGAAAAAACATTTGCTAGTAGTTCCAAAATTACGAAATACAGAAAAATCACAAATGACAAGACACAAAAAACGCTGCAAATTCTTTCACTGGGGTTTATTATTCAATTGGCTTGCGTTCATAATTTGAATTTCTACTAAGCTTTGGAGTGTGCGCGTTTCACAGGATAGAGCGATTATTGAATTTCAGGAGGCACACAAATATGATCAACTGATCAATCCAAATAGGTATTTTGGTTGAGAACAGATTTACGTGCTCCATGCATATCTCCTGAAATTCAATAATCGCTCTATCCTGTGAAACGCGCACACTCCAAAGCTTAGTAGAAATTCAAATTATGAACGCAAGCCAATTGAATAATAAACCCCAGTGAAAGAATTTGCAGCGTTTTTGGTTTATTATTGTTTGTTTGTAACCTAGTGATGTCCGGGTTGAAGCATTCCGATATGCATGAAACGCTGATAATATATAGCTAAATATTATTCAATATTATTACTGGGGTTTATTATTATTATTGCACGTAAATTGGTTCTTAACCAAAATACCTATTTGGATTGATCATTTGATCATATTTGTGTGCCTCCTGAAATTCAATAATTGCTCTATCACCTGTGAAACACGCACACTCCAAAGCTTAGTATAAATTCAAATCATGAACGCAAGCCAATTGAATAATAAACCCCAGTGAAAGAATTTGCAGCGTTTTTGGTTTATTTTCAATAATAAGCCCTTTTAACCGAATAGCAAAACAATTTTAGGGGCCCTTCCCTCTTCCAATTTTGACCTTTCACGTTTCAGGATGCATATATTAAAAATCTGCAAATCCGTCCCCCTTCTGTTCCTTAAAAGGACCGATATAAAAAATCTATTCTTTCGCACATGGACTTCTGGGGTATAGTAGGCTTCCATCTTCAAGCCTCCCTTACATGCATAGATGCTTTGGACCCAAAACGTGGTTTTTCGAGGTTTTCTCTGTCATAGACCAGAGCGATGCCATTTCCTAGCAATTTTGAAAGGAAAATCTACTAGGAAAGGTGTTAGATTCGTAGAAATTCACCACTAGCAAATAATTGACATAAATGTTCTTATAATTCTCATAATTCAGAAATTTCTGAACCTGAAAGTTACCACAAAACCTCACAATCACGCATTACTTAAGAATTGACGTTGGTATCGCGTTTCACCTTTTTGGGCCGAAAAAAGTTTGCATTTCTTCGAATACTACTGTCTACAAGACATCCTTATCAAACGCGTTTTCTGCCCTTGCTCGGAAATCAATTAGAGTGGACCTAATCTCCTTTTCAAATGTCATCTTTTCGATCCGTACATTTAAACAGAGTTTATTTTTGAGAAACTTTAATGAAAAATCGCGAAAATAACCGTGAAAGAAGCGTTTTATCGAAAAACGGCCTTCAGATTCGTGTTCAGGGTCTCCGAAAAGATGGCAGGTTCTTAAAATATTAAAAATGCGACGCTAAGCACATGAAAAACATAAATTTATTGAATAATGACAGACGTTGGTAACATCTCAATACCCGCCTACATTTATAGGCGTTGTACATTACCTGCTTTATGGTAAATTAAAACTATACGATTATTATGGTTGAATTGCTCGCAAAAAAAGAGCTCTCAATAAATGAAATAGGTAACCGACGTATCTACAAAAGGCTTGGATTTCGAAACGAATTTTTCGTTAGTTTTATCACAGAATAAATTAAACAAATTTGCCAAGAAGCTCTGATTCTCGTAAGATATAATATGTCTTCACTATAATAGTATTCATAAGAAAAAAGCACTATCATTTTAGCGATCCTGGCCAGTAAAAACCACTTAAATCATCATTAAAACCATTTAGGCACTATTGTTGGACCTAGTGCGTTTCAAATGAGTTTTTTGGACTAAGTATATTGTAAAATAAATAGGTAGGAGTAATTAAAGGTCTGAGACCGCTTACCGAAAACATGTTCCATTTAGTTTTTGCTGTAATCCTAAACAAAAATTTGCGAGTAATTGATTCTGTAATAATTTGGAAATCGTAATCATGTACAAAATTACTTGTATTTGTTAAATTTACATCCCGCATAGAGTGGCTTTAATTGTCGGGCGGAAAAATAGTGTTTAAATTAATTATTATGGACCCTTTATACGTTTCGTAAGTTGGTGCTTATTACAATTATTATGCTATTACAATTACGTCCATGAGATAGTTCCGGAGTTTGACTGTATTTGTGGGTTTTATGAACTTTTTGAGAGTCTCTCATTAAGGCCTTCGATGAAACGTGACCTTACGAAACAACATTTAAGAAAAGGTCGGATCGTTCAGCCGAGCGTAGACCTGGGGTGATATCAATTAGGTATCCAGTTCTAGCCTTAACTTTTTTAATCGCAGAATCACAATGTCGTGTGACAGTTTAAGTTACATATTAGAGATGGGACGTCGACATCGATACTATCGATATATCGGTTTTGGCTCCGATAACATCGGTTTGGTTTACTCTTGCGACAGTCACTCGGGAAATATTAAAACCAAAAACGTTTGCATCAAAACCGTTTCAAAGCATTCTAAAACGTGACACCAAAAAACATTCTATACGACAACTCTTGATAGAAATGAAATAGCACAAAAAATCCGAAAAGGCCATCGCCTAAGGGGAGATTTGGGGAATTTTCAACTGAAAACCTCCGACAGAGTTCATGCTAAACAAGATGGTGAAATCGGATTTTATCTCTCAATCCGTTCAAGCTAGAGCAGTTTGAAGATGATAAAACGAGGTAGATAGACAAAATAGGCAAAAAAAGAGGCATTTTTCAGCTTTCAAAAATTTCCTAATTTAAATGACGTAAGGTAACGGTACCGGTAGTGGCCACAGTTAAGAATTTTTTTCTTTAGTTTTGACAATTGTGGGCCAACAGTAGTACTGACTTTCTTCAGGACTCATTTAGAATATAGCCCGACTCTTCCTCAACATATCCATTGCCTAAAACTATCAAAAGAACAATTTTTTCTATTTTTTATTAATTTTTTCTCACACCTTTATTTTGATCTAGTAGTGGCCACATCAAATTACGAAATTTCCAGTAGTACCCACGTGCATGTCTCAGTAGTGCCCACTTGACATTTTGCCCTCCTTACGTGTTTAATATCATTAAATTCAATACCAGATGAACAAAATTGATTCTATCCAGTAGAAGCTCTAGGATACAGCCCAACAAACGAGGGAACTAGGGACGGTCATATTGAGAAGTTTACCACAATTTCCAATGATGCTCCGCGCACTCCTAGTTCAACCTCTGACTACAAGATGACATGAGCTGTACCTCCTGCAAGTTTGAAGCCACTAGGAGACCGGGAATCCTTATTTCTCAAATATAAACTTTAAAATGGCCACTACTGGAGCAGTGGCCACTACCGGTGCCGTTACCTTACTGTTCTAGGTCCAAAATATTTAAAACGAGAATTTTCAAAAAACGTTTGCATCAAAATCCGTTTCAAAGCATTCTAAATCCACAGTCAAAAGACACCAAAAACACATTCCATACTACAACTCTTGATAGAATTGAGATTAAAAGCTCAAATTAGCACAAAAAATCTATCTAGGCTCTCAAAAGGCCATCGCCTCACTCTAAAGGGAGATTTGGGGAATTTCGAATCGGGGAAAACTACACGAAAACCTCCAACAAGGCGACCCTTTTTTACAGAGGATTGTTCATGCTAAACAAGATGGTGAAATCGGATTTTAGATATCTCAATCCGTTCAAACTAGAGCAGTTTGAAGATGATAAAACGAGGTAGATAGGCAAAATTGGCAAAAAAAAGAGATTCTTCAGCTTTCAAAAATGTCCTAATTAAAATGACGTATCGCAAGTAGAAAATAAAATTGTTGATTTTTGCGTAATTTTTCCTCCTGCAAAACTAGTTTTTTTGAAAATTTGCTCGTTTCGTTATGCAGCATGATGAACTTCTGCTTTGAAAATCCTTTAAAATGAGGAATATTCACGCATAACCAGTGAACGAGCGAACGAACACTAGAATCCTTGGAATACTAGCAAGAATCAAATGGTAGCGTGTAATAAGGATATGTTAACAAATAAGGACACCGATATCGATAATATCGATGCTTTCACCCGATATTGGAGATCATATCGATGCCGCTCTCAAAAATTGACATAGATATCAATATCGGAGTTTTATCTCGATGTCCCATCCCTATTACAATGTAATATGTCATACCGTGTTGTGGTGAAACCAGACCATGTTTGTGTACGGAGGAATATAACCATCAAGTCACCGTTTTAAAAGTTACTACTCATTCGAGGAGATGCCCACCACACAGTTTAATTATTACCACTTATTTTTGATCATACTCTCATTTCAAGGTGAGAATAGTTCCAATCGCCTGGCGAATTGAGGCACAGGAATGTTCTGTTATCTGGTGTGTGGTTTCAGTAATCAACGACATTTACGAACATTTGTCAAACTCAAATAGGTATAGACAATATGGTAATTGATCCGAAAGTGTATGCGATAGGTCTTGGTTATTAATAATCTTGAAATACCATCAGGACGTACTCTTGTACATTTTATAGGGCAAAATCAGTTCTCATTCCCACTCTCCTTGTTTCAGTTTGAAAATCGAATAGTTAAACTTTCAAACTGATAATGATAGGACGTAAAAACAAGAATATTGAACACATAATGATCGATTGTCGTTTGATAACTATTCATAACTTGAAAATGGTGTTTAAGAATATTAGATCTCTTAGTTGCTTCAGTACCTAACCAGTCCTCTTCTTAACTATTGTAGTTAACAAGATAAATTTGAGTCCCTGCTTTGGAGTCACGGAATGTTGTTGAAGAGTTGCAAAAAAAGGATCCACAGCTCTATATTGTCTAATTTAAGAACAAAACTGTACAATTTTCGTTATTATGTGAAGGAATTGTCGGAAAATCCAATTTCCTTCACAAAACAATCCGTGCCTGGTGGAAACAAACTGTACCGAGTGGATTAATTAGGGCATGAACCTCTTGGATCTATCTTACGTTGCTTGTGATTGACCACGGTATGTGAGTACTAAGGAAGGCCAGTAGTCGGTAGTGAGACACTATCGATAGTTCGATACTATCAGTGACTAACTATCGATAGTTTCGATAGCATCGATAGTACGGAATATTAAAAGGAATCCCTGGACCCTATCCCCATTGTCGGCAAATGGATCAGCCTCTTCCATCGTGCATCTATTGGCACGTTCAATAGGGATGGGGTCGACCCTCCTGTATAAAATACCTGTACCTACATTAACTCAGCTCAATAATAATCATTGTTTAGAGTCAAATGAAAAATAATTTATTTTAATCAAATATTGAGTAGGTTCCTAAAGTATACATGAGTTAGGTAAATCGTAAACGTTTTCAAGTAGGAAAAAGTGAAATATGGAAAAATGTCCTTTTCTTAGTACGGAGAAATTTAAAAGTTTTTAAATTTTAATTAGTTGGAAATGGAATAGAATGAAAATTTGCCTATGCAACCTACAAATATGATATTCGAGCTCAGAGGAGGGGAGCTCGTAAACAGAGATGAAAGCTACGGCTGGGGGGGGGGGGGGGGGCTAACAAGGGTTTACGTGAGCGCATTCTGTGTTCATAAACGGTACTTACTAAGCCTAACCAACTCCGTGGAAAAATCTGTAGATTCAACCAGAGCACCAGAGAGGCTAGTGCTTACCAAGGTGGCAGGTAAGCAAATGACCCCCTCGGGCGGACGAAAAGTGGTGATGCCGGGATAACAAAGGGCGGAAGGAGCCCACCCGAAGGTTAGTTGAAGGAGTGTTGAGCGGGGGGGGAGACTGTCGGGTCGGTCGCCAAGAACTGGATTGTACTCCTGTTAATCATTTAAATGATAAAAGGCATTAAATAAGATATTAAGGCGTTAAATCTTTATTAAAACCCAGGTTTTTGACAACCCCTTGAGGTTTTCTAGACCTATCCACTGCTGTTCTCATTCAATGAATTTGAGTTGTGAATAAGAGGAACCATCGATCTATTGTAGATGCCTTTCAATTCTTAGAATGAATCAACTTTCCTTCAAGGAAAGCGGTCAGAGTTATTTGTTAGTCAGCCGACTATCGATAGTCCTATCGATAGTGTGAAACTATCGATATATCGATAGTCCTATCGATTAACGGCCTTCCCTATTCAGTACCTATGGTAACATTTACTTATAAATATATCATTCTTATTGAAATATTACATACTCAATATTACATTTAAGCCTTTGCAACATTTTAGTTTCTTCATTATTTACGTGCATACAGTAATAGCGACAAACACTTATTAAGTCATAAATTGTTGACGGCAAATCATATTGATTCGTGGCCTCTAAGCGGAACAAGCTAAAGTTACAATCATCTGCTAATTTCGTTAACAAGGAATCGGGTCTACCCCTCATAAAGCGCCTTTTTGAAGACGCATCAGATTCATATCAATAAGAAGCGGAAAATGAACATAAGCACTCCCAATGACAGTCATGGGGGATCATAACGTTGGAAACTCGATGTCCTTCGTGCCGACAGAGAACATTAATATCACACAATGTCCAACCTTGTGCGTGCTATACCAACCAGTTCCTTTCATCTTCTCTACCCCAAGGGGTCCCTACACCCACAAATCGTTATTCATCAATTCCCTTATTTCTATAGCGCTTTTTTAAATCTCTAAAGCCTTAAATCGCTAGGGAAAATGACAAAAAAGTTTTAAAGTAACCCAAGCAAGTATGTTGGAAAAGGGTTTTAATGTCTGGAGGGCTGGAAAGTCAAGCTTATTTTAAGGTAGTTAGTTGGGTTCTTCTAAAATTGTAGAAAAACTATTAACGGCAGTGAAATCTTTGGTGATATCTGTATTTCTTACAGAAGATTGTATATTGGATCAACGGTCTTAAAAATATAACTGTATAACTTGTACTGAGTGACATTTTGAGGTGTGCAAATGTTAAGACTCAGTGATGAATTGAAGAGAGAAACTCCGTTTTGTATTTTTTTTTATTGAAACATGCATTTGTAAAAATAGGATCGTGTTTGACAACTTAGACAACTACTACATTTAATTATACGCAGCTTCTTTCTGAGGCCTTAGGTAATTATTTTGCATTAGTGTTGTAACTTAGAGTGACAGATCGATTACATTACCTCGATTTTTGTGTTTTTATATTCACATAGGCACCTAATTGGATAAGTAATCTACAAAATATCTTGTGATTTACATTGTTTTGTAGATGTTTCACAACATAATGGTAGGTTCTAACCTACTTGAGGGGCACATAGCTAGCAATTTTCGCGTGACGTCTTAATGAATAGAACGTCATCAATGTAATTAGGGACCCCTTCGTAGGTGGTTTGGTGGATTCGTGATTGTTTTTAACGGGAGTACGAGGCGAGGATGAGCGCTGCGAAGGTCATCAGCCCGATGCTGAAGTGAGCAGAAGTCGCTCCGTTGCACAGATCGCTGTCGCAGGTGGAGCAAACGGTGTTTTCGCTTTTCAACGCTTCGCAGACGTCGGTTTTGTCCGTTCCGGCCGCGCAGGATCTTGACACAACCTCGTTTTCTCCGCCTGGAAACCGACAAAAAGAAATGTCAGATGAATAGATACGAGAGCCGTGGGATTCTCATATTATTTAATCAATAAGGAAGCTACACTCTTGGATAATTTTCTGGTTCAAGAACTTCTCCACGGATGATGCAAATAACTCTTTCTTTCTGAAGTAAGTAGGGGAATGAGGGGTAATACCGTGCATCGGGTAATGCCGCCCATGTTTGAATCGACACCAGAAACGTGGGAATGATCGCCGATCCTAGAGAAATGTCCCGCCAACTAGGTTCTAGCGTTACCCTACCTGCAAAGATAGTCTTCTTGACGTGCGTGTAATGAGTATTTTTCCGAATCTTTTGATGTTATTTCTTGTGCATCGGAAATAAGCAATATGCCCCATTTTCAACTCTTTTGGTTTATTATTAAATAAAAAAAATTTTAACCCCCCCTGAAAATTTCATGGTTTACGTTTCAAACGGTGTAGAATCCAAATCTGCAATAAAATTTTTCCGTCCGTCCACCGTACGCACGATTTTTCCCAAACGGCTGAAGCAAAAAATCTGAAATTTTCAGAAAAAATCAATATTGGCCCGACAACGCCCCAATTCTTTAGCCAGCTCTCTCACTTAATTTAAAGTGCTCTTTAAGGGTTGTCAAAGTTTTGTAAAATCCCTAAAAACCTCAAAAAAAAGTCAAGGCGGCCTAAATTTGAACTTTTTTTAAAGATTTTTCCATGAGGAATCGAATGAGCCCTTCCCCAGGTGAGTAGCTCAAACCATTCCTGATGTATGGCCCGATTTATGGTGCCAACATTCGAGTTATTTTGGTTTATTATTGTTTTTGTTTCAATTGCTGTAACCTATTGATGTAGTGAACGTGGATACTGGAGTGAACTCCTAAAAGGGTTTATAGCCGATACATGGGTTGAAGTATTCTGATAACCATTAAAAAAACGCTGCAAATTCTTTCAATGGGGTTTATTATTCAATTGGCTTGCGTTCATGATTTGAATTTCTACTATGCTTTGGAGTGTGCGTGTTTCACAGGTGATAGAGCGATTATTGAATTTCAGGAGGCACACAAATATGATCAACTGATCAATCCAAATAGGTATTTTGGTTGAGAACAGATTTACGTGCTCTATGCATATCTCCTGAAATTCAATAATCGCACTATCACCTGTGAAACACGCTCACTCCAAAGCTTAGTAGAAATTCAAATCATGAGTCATTGAAAAATAAACCCCAGTGAAAGAGTTTGCAGCGTTTTTCCTTTCTGAAGTAAATCCAAGCGGGGATAGCAACATTTGTGAAGTGAAACTAAGGAAAAGTTCATATTTCACTTAAACAGCTCTATATAATTTTCCATTTTCCAAAATAATGGGTCAGATTTAAACCATATGATCTCTCAGAAACAAACAAATTCTGTTTGTTTGGTAGTGACCATCTAAAAATTCTGAAATTTCTCGAAGACGCTTTCAAATAGACAGTAAAAAGGTAGTTTTCCATCAAGAATAAGTTAATTTTTATTTTATTTATTTTGTTGTTGTTGATATTTGATTAAAATACAGTCAAATTAGGAAAGAAGCATCACCACTGAAACATTTGCATCTTGTGTGTTTTGTACATCCGTATTTTGTCTGAACCGTGGGATTCTCACATTATTTAATGAATAAAGAAGCTGGACTTAGGATAATGTTCTGGTTCAAGAACTTCTCCAGAAATGATGCGAAATGGCATATACGTACCTCATGTACCACGTTTTCTGCCCAAGGTTATTTATTAGTCTGATACTTTACATGTTGGCAACCCAGGTGGTTAACAGGCATTTATTGTCAATATTACACAAAGAAATAGAAATTTGTTTTCTTTCTGAAGTGAGTAGCTGGTGGGGGAAAGTGACATTTGTGAAGTCAAACTGGGGAAAGGTTAAAAATTCATTTAAACAAAAACAACAACCAACAATTATTCATTTTCCAAATTATTGGGTCTTTTTCCAGAGCATTTTCGTATCTTCGAGAAATTGAAAATTAAGAATGTACAAATTTAAACCATAATCTGACTGTTCAGATGTATCCGAAATGGTTTTGGATCATGAAGAGTTTTTCGGTGTTCGGGTCATTACCTCTTAAAAACCACACTTGACTCGTATTCAAGGCCCGCAGGTAACGGTGACCATACTTCGCCCGTTAATCACATTCCTATGTGAAAATATTTAAAGCCTTAATGGACTCCAAATTCCCCAAGCTGCTGTGTGGTTTTTCCCAAGCCACCCTTTTTTCTGGCAAATGGTCAGTCACTCGTGGTCTTCCCCCTAGCACCCTGGGGATTCCCGGGGTAGTTGTAACCCCGTCCCTGATTGTTTCTATCCCCCTCTCTCTGCTCCTCCTGATTCCCCACTCTAAATTTCCTTCACTTCCCCTCCAAATAAAATGTTCCCGTTTCTCGGTTTACAGTGTCTGGAGTCAGTTCTCCCCTTCGTTTTAGCCGGCTCTTACGCACTTGTTAACTTGACTGACTTCATATCATAGTTATCAAAGTGACTTCATTTTCCTAACTAAGTAGCGGCAAAGCGCCATATTTTGTGATATTGTTAGCTACCCGCGAAAGCTCAACTTTGGCAGAAGCTCCCTAAGGTTTTATTCAACAACACCATTATTTATTTTATTGGTTCACTGTATTGACGAATACGAATTTAATTATGTATTTCCATACTCGTTCATTGAGCATGTACGCGTTCATTTGAAATCTGTTGAAATACAGCTTAATTCGAAAATTCTGAAATTTACCAAAGACTCTTTCAAATAGACAGTAAAAATACAGTTTTCCATTTAAGGAAACATTTATTTTTCGTTGGCAATTCGGTCAAAATACAGGAAAATTAGGAAAAGAAAATCACCATGAGAGTTAGCGTGCAAAAATACTAATATGTGTATCTTGCGTGCTTGGCGCAACATCCATGTTTTGGCGCAAGTTTGCGGTAGTGCATCTTCGAGAGCACATCGGGCGCGATCAAGTAAATTTGTTTAGGGAGCAAAAGTTCATTAAATTATTTGTTTATTAATCTGAATCTGAAATACGAAATATGGGTTCTGACGTAAAAAAAAACAAAAACAATGTTGGTCGGTGTTTCGCACAGTTGTGCATGTTCTTAATGCGCGACGTGGTCATATTTGAGATACTAGGACAAATACATGCAGATTTCAAAATAACGTTAGAAGAACCATAAATAACGGTTTTAGAGAGGGTTTTGTCCACACACCCCTGCATAGACAAATAAAAACGGAGTAAGATGGAACGTTGTCTACATTTCCACGGAAGTAAAGATTTTACACTGTTAAATCGATTTCGACAGTTAGGTCATCATCAGTAATGAACATGAACATGAGTTCATGTTTGTTACTGATGATGACCTAACCGTCGAAATCGATTCAACAGTGTAACTCTTTATTTTCGTGGAAATATAGACAACGTTCCATCTTACTCCGTTTTTATTTGAAATGGGTTTCCACAACTTCGTCGCGAGTGACTTAGTCCGTACCTGCATAGATCTTTGTCAGTTGCCTTATTCCCAAAAATCACGATTGATTGTTTTCAATATATGAGTGAAAGGCAGAAGTTGTTGTTGAGTCTTCCGAGTGATTTAGGATGCCATTTAGGTATCAACTAGTTTCGCCTGCATTAGAGTCAACAGGATTTTAAAAACAGATGTATCGCTAGAAATGTGCACAAGACGAAGGCGTGCACTTTTAAAGTATGGCCCCTACGTTATGTAAAGAAACAGTCCAACCTATGTCTCCTTCTTAAGAAAAGAATACCAAACCAATATTATGTTTTTATTTGTTTACTTTTGACTTCGAGTTTAACGCAGACCATCTTGATGTTGGGGAGGTCCACACTTTCGGTGTTGATGCCCAAGGCTCCCAGAGCGTTGCTCAATTTGTTGGCTGCCGACTTCAGAGATTCCAAAGACTTGGTGGCCATGTCGGGGGTGCACGTCGTCTCGTGTTCCCCAGTCGAGGAATAAGGATCCGCGCATTGGTTCCCCGTGCAGGTGTAGCATTTCAGACCGTGAGCTGCAATAAAACATTCAAATTAACACTCAGTAATGTTAATTATAACTCATTCAATGTTTCTTGATTCTATTAAGAATGATTATATTAATAAAATTTTTTATCTTATTCACAACTTCGTAAAATGCTACCAGAACGTTATGCTACACTCTTGCAGTCCTACATATCCAGCAGATATTTTTGTATAAAACTGGATGGTGCCTTTTAAGAGCCAAAAAAGATAGCAGCTGAAGCCCCGCAAGGCAGCATACTGGGCCCACTACTGTACCTGCTTCACACCTTTGACTTACCCGAAACTGAAGGTTATACCCTCGCTACGTTTGGATGGGGAAACTAACATTGAAACAGTTACCAAGTTAAATCGTTCTATCTCCTGCATACATGACTGGTTAGTGAGTTGGAGAGTCAGTATGAATGAGGCAAAGTCAGTGCATGTCGATTTCACTAACAAAAGGATCAACTATGTGCCAGCCTTTCTCCTTAACAAGGCGAAACTATATGCTAATGAAGCGAAATACCTTGGAATGACACTGGATGCCAAACTAAGGAGGAAGACCCACCACGTCAAGGAAAAAAAGCTGAGCTTATGATCAAATTCAGAAAAATGTACTGGCTGATGGGCCGACGGTCAAAACTGTCCACAATCAGTTGATACTGTACAAGCAAGTCCTAAGGCCTGTCTGGACTTATGGTGCGCAACTGTCGAGGTGTACGGCCTAGAGCAACCGTGACATTATTCAGCGCGTTGCGTAAATGCGTACACATATTTTAGAAATGACGAACTTCACTACGAGCTGCAGATTGAATCTATCAATAAGGTCATTCAAAGCCAAGCCATGCATCACCTCTCGAGGCTACAAGATCATGTGAATGAGAACAACAAGATCATGATGATTGAGAACATCGATGTTTTGCCACCATCGATGTAGGCAACGCCGATGTCATCGATACATCGATGGTACAGCATTACAACATCGATGTTCATCTGTCAGAAACGGAAGTTCGCTTTTTCGTCAAATGTTGTCAGCTATGCAGGAGTGACATCTAAAAAGTAGAAAACGAGGAAGAGGAAGAAAAGGACCCACCCCCCTCCATCACACGTTTTTTTGTTGTTGTTTAGGTTTGGTTTGGTTTGGCTCTTAGTTGTTTATACATTGTACCTACCTTTTAAATTGAGTACCTATACAGGGTGTCACAGGAGTTACGCACAATTCGACTCCTACGCGTTCTACAACTCATTTCCGACCAAAAATGTCTCCTAACAATTTTTTGCCAGAGGCCTCGTTTCCGAGCTATTCGCGATTTAAGATTTATTTCGTGTTTTCGATTTTAAGTCATTAAAACTGTCATAACTCCCTCAATTTTGAAGATAGCTCAAATTTGATGACACCGTTGGAAAGAGCGTTAAATTTTCTATCTATTTGACGGCAGGAAACATTCATTTTATTGCATTGAAGACGTGCAATTGCTGCACGAAATGGCAGTTTTGTCAAAATCTTGAAATCGCCTGTTTTTCATCTCGCTTAGAAACCCTATGAATGCTTGACGTAGAACTGTGCAGGCCTGGTAAAACGTACGCCAAAATGTCAGCTTTCCAACGGTGTAGTCGTTTTGGTTTAAAAAAAAAATTTTTTTAGTTAAGGAATTGGAGTTAAAATGCAGAACAAAGTGTGTTTTCTGTTAAAATTGAGGTTTTTTCAAAAGTCTAGAAGATGAATGCAACTCATCGCAGTCGGAAATGAGTTGTAAAACACGTAGGAGTCGGATTGTGCGTAAGTCCTGGGACACCCTGTATCACTAAAGAAGAACTAACGTTTGAAAGTTGGGAAAGCTACGGAGGAGGCATTGTCTTGGTCAGGGGCAAGATATGCAATGACCCGCACGACCCAGCGGTCTTGAAGGAGGGGTTGCTTTGTGCGCCGTGTCATATCAACCCCAACCTGATTTGGCTGTAGGATTGGTTGTTGCAATGTTGATAATTTGTTGTTTCTGACCAAATTCAGTTTTAATAAAATGTTTATTGACTCGAACATGTTATACAGCTGTTGGACAATGGTAAGATATTGGGGTTTAAATCGAGTTCATATAGAGTTAAACAAGATTGTTAAGTTATAAACCAGAAATAAATATTTAAAAATGAAAGATGAAAATGAATTTAATGAATGAAAACGTTCGTTTGTGATCGGCGTCTACGGCATTTCCAAGCTGTCCAGCCAAAGTCACGATAATCGAAGATCCGAGAATAAAATCTATGACGATATCTTATCATAATAGGCCAGTCAATTTGCAGACGTGTATGAAAAAACGAGAGAGGTGAGTAGGTCTGTACACATATTTACTTACATTGCACGATAGCTGCTCACAAAAAATGTAGGTAACTATTTCGGTGGTGAGTAACACGTCCGTTTTGCAAAAAACAATTCATTCCACTTTTCCGCTAAAATCTGAGTTGTGTAATTATTTGGTTATAATTCGTTTCCGAGAAAACTATGAGGGCTACAGGCTCTGTTCTGGTCTCAAATTGAAGCTTATTACATTCCCTTCAAATTTCTTTCTCGCGACTTTTCGCTTAAACGAGTACTTTTGCTAGTAGGAGGCTCAAAATACGACCTTAACACAAAAATTTCGATTTTTGGAAAAAATCGTCACTTTTCAAATTGTCGTATCTCCGTACCTATCAAACCTACAGCGCTCGGAATTGAGCTCAAATTGTAGCAAATGTAATCTATTAAAAAACAAATGGGGCAAGAGTTAACGAGACACGACTAGTTTGGGAGTTATAAGGAAAAAACCGAAAAATCGGCGAAAATTTCGTGGTTTTTAGCGCACTACGTCGCTAGCACAGGGTTTTCTGGGTTGCAAACTTGGGTGTAAACTACCCGTGGGGGTCCTAACAACGTATGAAAAAATCGTAGATAGCTGCGCGTTTGCAATGTTTACTCTTTTTTATGTCGATATTGGCTGGCCTATAACCCGAAATCTCGATTAGAAAACCCCTCCTCGAGGTGGAACCCCAATTCTACTCCGCCCCCCCGAGCTGCGGACAGCTCGAGAATGCGAAATAGATTATGACTCACCCGGACGGAGGTGTTTTTAGATTCGCTCGGATGATGTCATGCATAAGTGAACTGACGATAAGCCCGTGCGGACCAGGGGTTGAGGGGATTCGTTATGTTCCGGATGAAGGTTGCTATCTACCGTCTTCCAAAAACTTTTCAAGGATCTCACGATTAACCGCTGCAACTGACCTTGGGAGTCGACAACAAGTAAATCCAATAACGTTTTCTGTAGGATCCCACAATCCCTTTCTAACGCCGAGGCTGTTCCAGTCGCCGAATTTTTCCGTGACCAAAACGAACAATCGGGCGTAGCGTCGTCCTTGACCGATCAACCTGGCCGACCAAAAAAAAAAAAGTTCCTCGAAACTAAAGTAAAAAATCAAAACGGTCCGTTGAAAGATCTATGAAGACTAATTACCATTTTGTTTATTTTCTATGATAAACCTTTGTAATCTACCAAGGTAAGTCTGTGGTATATTGTACCATTCGAGGTTGTGAAGCATTCCATGGATATCAACTGTCGATGTTTGAATGTAGACAGGACTTCGTTGATTAGGTTTTCGTTTTCTAAACGCGAGAATTCTAACATGTCGGGAGTGTCTTTTGACAGATATTGATGTTTTCAAAATAAATTAGCTTGTAAATGTGCTCCTTTACCGTTGTCTGACAAATGAAGGGATCTTGGCCTTACATTTGATTATCATTTGAAGTCGTTAGGTAATAAATAAAGAAAGCTTTTTTTGTTTAGTGAAGCTCGCAATATTTAGTCTGTCGTGCAGCTGAGAACCATATTTTTTGATCTGGTTAATTCATTATTAAAATATGGTAATTTAGTGTGGGGAAGTGCCTGTAAATCTTCAATAGGTCTTTTGCAAGTTGCTCATAACATTATCCTTAGGATTGTACTCAGGAAGAATGCTAGATATTCAACTGTTCAATTTAATGTGTTGAATGTTCGGCAAGCATTTTTGTTACAAGCCTGTCCATTCGTCTGTAAGACGGGTACACGTGGACACGTCCACGCTGATCATAGAAGCTGTATCTTTTACTCAGAAACTGCAATGTCTTCGGATATTCATTTCCCAAAACTTAATACAAAGAATAATTCGTCAAAGAATAGTTCTTATCAAAGGTACTGCGCTTCCTCTAGGCCCGAAAAATTAACCCTGATGGTTTTGGTGATTTAAGGAGCTTTAAGAAGGAGATTTCGATTAAAATTGAAGAATTTATGAAATGAATGTATTTTACTATTTCATTTACCTTCTATCTAGGATTTTTTTTTCTCTGGGAATAGCTCTATCAGCCACCACAAGTTCGTAAGAACTTAGTAGGTTGGTGGACAGAAAAAGAATTCTTATGTTATGACAGTCATTTCTGTGTTTCACTTTTCCTTTCTGACAATAAATGGAGACATTCTAAAAAACGCTGCAAATTCATTCACTGGGGTTTATTATTCAGTTGTCTTGCGTTCATGATTTGAATTTCTACTAAGCTTTGGAGTGGGCAGGAGCGATTATTGAATTTCGGGAGGCATACAAATATGATCAACTGATCAATCCAAATAGGTATTTTGATTGAGAACAGATTTACGTGCTCTATGCATACCTCTTGAGATTCAATAATAGCTATATCACCTGTGAAACACACACACTCCAAAGCTTAGTAGAAATTCAAATCATGTACGCATGCCTATTGAATAATAAACCGCAGTGAAAGAATTTTCAGCGTTTTTTTTTTGTTATTAGAATACTTCAACCCGTGTATCGGCTACAAAGCCTTTTAGGAGTTCACTCCATTATCCACATTACTACATCACTTCATCACTACGTCACTAGGTTACTGATATCAAAACAAAACAATAAAAAACCAAAATAACGCGAATGTTGGCACCATAAATCGGGCTATAGATCGGGAATGGTTTGACCTACGGGCCTGGGGAGGGGCTCATTCGATTCCTCGTGGAGTGTTCTTCAAAAAGAGTCCAAATTTATGCCGCCTTGACTTTTTTTGATTTTTAGGGATTTTACAAAACTTTGACAGCCCTTAAAGGGCACTTTAAATTAAGTAAGAGAGCTGGCTCAAGAATTGGGGCGTCGTCGGACCAACATGGATTTTTCCTGAAAATTTCAGATCTTTTACTCCAGCCGTTTGGGAGAAATCTTGAGTACGGCGTACGACGTACGGCGGACGGACGGAAAATTTTTTATTGCAGATTCGGATTCTACACCCTTTGAAACGTAAACCATGAAATTTTCAGGGGGGGTTAGAATTTTCTTTTCAAGAGCGATTACAATGGTTTATTATTGAATAATAAACCAAAATTGGTCTTTGCCGAAATCTGAAAATAAAGAGAGTAACTCACTTCTCCAACGAGACCTTTCTTTCTGTTTTTGCTTTTTGGACTCTAAAACTAAGTATATTGAGAATAGTAGTCAGATATTCTGTACAATTATTTGAAGCAATCATCACATCCTGACACGGGAAATGATAAGGAGTTCAACAGCCTTTGGAAAATAAATAATAAGAACATAAGAATCAAATTACTGTAAAATAAACTACAATATTATCTTGATGAGGCCTTCACGGCGAAAGTCTTGGTTTAAAATCAAAACAACAAAACGTTGACGAGCCAAATGTAATTTTTCCCCTCACCACTCACGAAATGATGAATCTATTACGGGATAACGTAACTATAAAAGGCCTGTATTCGACTGGAAATCTCACGAATTGAGTCTAGGTGGATAAGTTGGGAATAATTCTTGTTATACTTGGGGATAGTTATTGTTGCTGTTCCCTGCCAACGAAATACAAGGGGCGATCAAAAAGTTCCAGGACTGCTGTTTTATTAATTCATTAGAATTTCTTACAGGCTATTGAACGTTGTCCCCTATACATGTTCTCCAACGATGTTTCCATTGCGTGAAGGAACCTGTTAACTCATCTTGTGATATGGTGTTCAGCTGCTCCAGCAATTTTTCTCGAATATCTCCTACTGACTCAAATCTCTTTCCCTTTATGGGTCTCTTGAGTTTTGGAAACAAGAAAAAGTCCGCTGGGGCAAGGTCAGGTGAATAAGGAGGCTGGAGGATGGCCGTTATTCCATTTTTGGATCTGCGAATGAGCAGTGCAGAATGAACAGAAGCATTGTCGTGATGCTGCACACACTCACCGCTCTGCCACAACTCTGGTCTCTTCCTCTTTACTGCTTCCCGCAAATTTCTCAGGGTTTCACGGTAACGAAAGCGGTTAATGGTCTCAGCTCGTGGAAAAAATTCATGGTAAACAAAACCCTTTCAGTCGAAAAAGAAAAAAAAAACAGTAAGCCTTGACGTTTGATTTGACCTGATGAGCTTTTTGAGTGTTGGAGTGGATTTTGTCTTCCAATGTGATCTGCCTTCGTTTGCAACATGTTACCCAATTTTACAGAAGACTTAACGCAAACGCGTTGCGTCTACTTTTCATTCATTTCACAAAATCGCCGAACACAAAAAAACTTGTTTTACAAAACAGTTGTAACTTTGCAATAGAGAACGTTGTATAAAATCTGATAACACAGCTGTGCTCAGGAAGTGTCACGCTGAACAATACTGCCACCCGTACTGCTCTACAAAGCTCCATTGCCGTGCAACAGTCCTGGAACTTTTCGATCGGCCCCCGTACATCGCTAACTCTATAAGCCAACAATCTTGTTAAAACCAGACTTTCATTCTTCAGTTTCGACACAATGAGACGAACAGGTGATCAAATGGGCGGGTACAGTTTCGAAATCCCACGACGTTATTGGGTCCCATGAATACGTATTAGATCGACGCGTATTTATCTCGGGAATACGAAGGTGTTGCGTAGCTGGGTCTGTAATTCTCTCTGAACCGGCGAGACACCCTGGGATCGACCTCTTTCCTTCCACCGCATCCTCTAGGAGTGAAGAAAATGATTTCACTCGAGTCCTTCGACACGAGCAACCGCGAGACGAGAGGTCACCGACCGATGCCCACCACACACCGACTGACGAGCTAACATTCAGTCTACCGTGGGTAGATCCGGGCAGAAACAGTAATTGAAACGCAAAAATCCATCTGCCAATATGTTGCTAAACTTCCCTACATAATGCTGTCAATTCTAACACACGGGTTCATGTCATTTTGAAGTTTGTACACTTCAAGGTCCAGATATTGCAATTATTTGCATTGGGAGAATTTCTACGTTCTGAATCCAACCCAGTCTTGGGCGGCTCTGGGTTGTCTGATGAGATGAGAGCATTCACAGAGAAAGAAAAAAAACTGTGTGTAAAGGGTAATTAGGGGGGCAAGTATTTCACTATCTACAAAATCAATTGCCAGTTCTCAGCAAGCTTTTCTGGTACTTCGGATATATCACAGCTTCAAAGGGAAAGTTGATTAATTCTAATATCCGAAGCAGCTATTGAACAATTGGTTTTATGTATTAAGGCTTGAAATACAAATCCCTTCAAATACGAATCCCTTCGACTTCTATATGGGAAAAATGCTGAAACGTAGGAATCAGGGGAAAAAGTAAAAACAAATTACCAAGACTATTGATTACAGCAGAATTTGGTGCTGAGCAAGTTGGTGTTTCTATTATCCCATGAGCAGGTTTCTGTACACTTCAAATTGTCAAAAGGTTTTAGGGAGGGCAGCGAAATTCCATACCAACACCGGCAATAACTGCAAACAACTGCAAACAAAGTACAAGAAAAATCCTCTTGTAGGCAGCTGAAGTTTCAAATAACCAAAGGTGAACAGTTGAGAGAATTGTATTTGTCAGTAAGTACCTATAGACGTAGGCAGTGTTTTAGCAACAATCATATAAGTTATCTTTTACATCAGCCACTGTCTGATAAGTGAAAGCGTTTTACTTTAAAACTTCAGGACTATACCCGCACTTTACCCGTCCATTCATCGAAAAAACAAACGACTGAGAAGAGTTACGGGAAAACCGAACGTATTACTGCGAAAAGACGGACAACGATAAACTTGTCAAGAAATTACGCCGTTTCAAACACAGGACATCACGCGGCATTGATAACACCCATTCGAAAACGTTAGGTAACCTTCATGTAGGAGTGGAAGCCATGTTAGTCCTCCCTTTTACATGACATTTCTCGTAAGTGCTATATAGAAATCGTCGAGATCGCTTGAGATTTTGAGGAAATGTTCGTAACATCATCCCAAGGACGCGGGATAAGGAGCGGCGCGAATGTTGGAGAGTCCATTATGCGACTTCCTAGCAACTTCGTCAGACGAACACGTGTTTGGGATGGTTTAATATGTTTTCCAGGATGATGAGTCGAAAGAAACCAACTCTCTCCGTAATCGAGACCACCGAGTATTAACTTTCGGAAAATTCGTAAATTTACTTTACATTGCTGTAAATCGAAGTTGAACACCACATTGACCAGCTGCACCAGAATCCTCATATAAGTACGAACTTCTACACGAATCAATGGACTCTAAAGTCAATTTTAAATGTTCATGAATATCAATCCTTCAATCCTTTATTGATTAATACGATTATCATATGTGATATAGATATCCTCTACCTTATAAGGTGGAAAGGGAAAATTTGAGCAAACAGTACTTCAGTAGAAAATGTTCACTAACAGAGTAAACAAACCATACCATTTGTTAGGAAGGACAGTTCAAGTTACTCACTGTAGTAAAGAAAAATTATTATTACAGTTTAGAACTTCTGTTGTAATTAAAAAACATTAATGAAATCAATTCTTCTTGAACTTCAATTTACAAAAAAAACCTCTCATTAAATCATGGAAAGAATATTGCAGCTCTTAACACGTTGACTCCCAGTGTGTACCATATTGGTACGCACCTACGATCCTGTGTACATCTTCTAAGAGGTGTGTTGGCACCCATGTCCATTGCTTACATCGCAGTGTTCCGCCTGGCATTTCTTTTCCATAAATATCCTACTTTATAGTAAGATTTGATTTTGGTATACTTTCAATTTTCTCCGTGTGAGTTTTGGTTTATTATTCAATAATAAACAATTGCAATAGCTCTTGAAAAAAAATCTAACCCCCCCCCCCCCCCCCTGAATATGTCATGGTTTACGTTTCAAAGGGTGTAGAATCTAAATCTGCTAATAAAATTTTTCCGTCCGTCCGCCGTACGCACGATTTCTCCCAAAGAAGCTGAAATTTTCTGGAAAAATCCATGTTGGTCCGGCGACGCCCCAATTCTTGAGCCAGCTCTCTCATTTAATTTAAAGTGCCCTTAAGGGTTGTCAAAGTTTTGTAAAATCCCTATAACCCTCAAAAAAAGTCAAGGCGGCCTAAATTTGGACTTTTTTTTTTAAGAACTTTCCATTAGGAATCGAATGAGCCCCTCATCCAGGTCTGTTCAAACCGTTCCCGATGTAAAATTTATGCTGCCAACATTGCATTTCATTCAGTGCATCGTGAATGTTGATTGCGATCAAAACAAAAACAACAGCGTTTTTTGTTTGTTTTGTTTTGATCGCAGTAAATTAGTGATGTAGTGAATGTGGATACTGGAGTGAACTCCTAAAAGGGTTGATAGCCGATACACGGGTTGAAGCATTCTGATATGCATGCTCCGTCTTACGAAATTTAAAATTTTCAAATAGAATATTTTTCCACTGTAATCGCTATTGAAAAAAAAAAACGCTGCAAATTCTTTCACTGGGGTTTATTATTCAATGATTCATGATTTGAATTTCTACTAAGCTTTGGAGTGTGCGTGTTTCACAGGTGATAGAGCGATTACAGAATTTCAGGAGGCACACAAATATGATCAACTGATCAATCCAAATAGGTATTTTGGTTGAGAACCGATTCAAGTGCTCTATGGATATCTCCTGAAATTCAATAACCGCTCCATCACCTGTGAAACACGCACACTCCAAAGCTTAATAGAAATTCAAATCGTGAATCATTGAATAATAAATCCCAGTGAAAGAATTTGCAGCGTTTTCTTAATAATTTGATTTTTGCAAATTTTTTAAAATGTTTTCTAAATTTAATGGGCAAGTCGTATGGCTCTGTATAGTTATGGGCTAAAGTAGAGAACAGGTAACCCCTACCTCTTATCAGGTCACGTGGTCCTGGCTCATTTGAACATGTATCGATGTGTACTTTCATCGATATATATTATAATATATCGATACCAGACATCTGGTTTAGCAAATTCTAACTTTTTAATGTGTCGACGGTCTGATAAAGGAGGGGTTACCTATTATCGACTTTTACCTATGATGGTTTGTCTATGACTCGGTCGATGTTCATAAGGTTCGCTCCTGACGTTACCATTCGTGTTGACGTTATTTTTTTCGGCCGAAGTTCTAGCCTTTAGAGAGATCGAACAGATGATTGTAAAGCGGTGCGGTTGTGCTCATTCGATCCATTGAAGGGGGAAAAAACCATTAGAATTCAAAACAATCAAGTTCAAAGATCAAGTTTCTTGATTATTGCGATTAAGTCGTTGATGCTTCTTCTTCGGAGATTTCGTTATAATTATCGCTCCTTACGAGGTCAAAATCGCCTTTAGCAGCCGAGTGATTCACAGTGGAGGCCAATGAGAATGTTCAAGAGTCGAGACTTTGAAGGACGCAGATAGTTACGTACCTCCTCACCTACCTGCCCATCCGTCAAAGAAAAGAATACAACGAAGATGATTCAACCACGAATTCACCGCGGTCGTTCCGCAAGCCCCGGCCATCTTGTCGAGGGTAAACAGATTACACAACGTTGTAAGACCATCCTCGGCCACCAAATGGGATTTTAAAACGGAGTTTATGAAAGCTCCGGGCGGTGCTCTGTGGTTCAAAACCTTCATTTATCGCAGCAATAATCGTTCTACTCAGAAAACTGATATAATCTTGCTGAAATTCCAGCAAGATGCTCTGTTTGGCATCTACATGGAATAACTATATAATGAAGGTGACTCACTCCAATAACATATTGTGTACATGTAGCTACACTAATCCCTCGGCTGACCAAACAGGCCAACCCGTGAAATTTCAAGTTTTTCAGAAGGAATGGTGCTGTAAGTGGCGGGTCAAAATTAACCCATCAGAATCTCATCTGGTTAGATTTACCTACCGTACTAATATCCCGCAGAATCCTATCACCTTAAATGGCACTCTAATAGCTCAAACACCTGAAACTCGATACCTGGGTCTAAATATCGACTCGAAACTTATATGGGCTTCTCATATTTCCACCATAGTACAGAAGACTCGCACTCGCATGCACCTATTAAAACACACGCTTACTAGCCCTGCCATCTCTCTGCATTAAAAAAAAAAAACTTATTCATATATTGCTTATTAGACCGGTGGGGCAGTATGCATCCGTAATTTGGTCAATGGCAGCAAATACACACATTAAAAAGGTACAAACGATTCAAAACCGTTAATATTAAGGCTTATAACAAATGCACCATGGTACGTTAGGAATAAGACATTGCACAAGGATTTAGACGTACCAGAGGTCACTGAAGTTCTCCAGTCACCAGACAATAAACATCACCAAACCATGCAATTTCACCCCAATGATCTCGTCGAAGAAATATACGAAAACCCACCACCTCAAAGGAGTCAACGGAGATTAAAAAGAAAATGGCACTCTGACTTGGGTGAAACTGAACGATAACTCTTCCAAAATAATTTGAAGTTCCTCACTAATCAATGTTAAACAGTATATTTATTTATTGAAATCACCACTATTGTTATTTGTTGAAATTACTGTTGAATATAGTAACTATATTTAATTTTGTCGCTCCCAATTTAGATTCTTGAAAGACTTTGGAATTTCCATGAGGTTGTTTCATTTATGGATTTTTGAACAATGAAAACTGATTGCTCCGGTGTATGGTCCGTGAGAAACTGGACGTTTCTGATTTCTGATTGAAATGTGTTCGTGAATGTCTACAGGAGGGTAGAGACACGTTAGTGGAAGGGATTCAGAGAACCAGAACTTGTGATCGCGGTTCACACCCTAGAAGAGTTAGAGAGAGATTAGTTGGTATTCTAAATTGGGTGTCGGTGTCATTTGATATCTCAGACGCTGAGCAGATGTCTTCCATAATGGTTCTCTAACCACAAGTTGATACCTTAAACGGATATGTTTTTGAATCTTCGAGATAGTGGAGTGAGAACGTAATGTTGCTAGCTACGAATAATTAGGGATCCCCTCAAACGAGGAACCGAGTCATTGCTCTTCATTGTTCTACCAGTGGCAGCGTTCTCCGAGCCGCGCGTTAGTCACCGTCGCTCCCAACTTGGACGATAAACGAGGTGGATACAAGTTGTGATGCAGAGGCCGAAAAGCGGAAAAGAAAATCGCCCAGAAAAGAAACCGAATGAAAGGGGGAGCGTTATTGGACAACGAGGAGCCCGTCTGGGGGTCTCGCCAGGGTTGGCGCCTCCACGGGGGGTTGGATAAAGTCATTTTACGTCCCTTCTCACACAACTTCGCTCACTTTCAGAGAAATTTCCGAAGAGGATTATGCCGTTGTAATAACTTCCCGTTTTTCAAAGCCCTTAATCTCCAAATAATTCGAGATAATGAACAATAGCCGGGTGATTCTCACAAAAAGGGCAAATTCAATGTCCCACGCCCACCATTCGGCGAGAAGTTGAAGTTTTTGGCTCCTGGCTTTCAGAATATCTTCACTGCGCTCTCCTCTACCAGATCATGATTCAACAGGAGGCCTACTTACTAGTCTCTATTTTTTACTGGACCTTGAAGCACACTTTTTCTGATTACCGTGGGTGTCCAAATCTAATATTCACAGATGCTTTTCCCTGAAAACGACATCCTTATCACTCGTGAGACATCTCCATGATTTTTTCTTGAGGCCAATCGATTTCTGCAGCGATTGGAAGCAGTTTGCGGCTTGCAAGGTATGGTTGATTGGACAGAAGTGTCAAAGAATAAAAATCCCCCACCAGCCCTGATAGGGAATTTGGTGCGGTGAAAATCTCTGGTCTTGATGTGGCAACGCTGCTCTTGAAACCTAACCAAAAACTCTGCGAATTCTTTCACTGGGGTTTATTATTCAATTTTATTCATTTGGCTTGCATTCATGATTTGAATTTCTACTAAGCTTTGGAGTGTGCGTGTTTCACAGGTGATAGAGCGATTATTGAATTCCAGGAGGCACACAAATATGATCAACTGATCAATCCAAATAGGTATTTTGGTTGAGAACCGATTTACGTGCTCTATGCATATCTCCTGAAATTCAATAATCGCTCTATCACCTGTGAAACAGGGACACTCCAAAGCTTAGTAGAAATTCAAATCATGAACGCAAGCCAATTGAATAATAAACCCCAGTGAAAGAATTTGCAGCGTTTTTTATGGTTATCAGAATACTTCAACCCGTGTATCGGCTATAAACCCTTTTAGGAGTTCACTCCAGTATCCACGTTCACTACATCACTAGGTTACTGCAATCAAAACAAAAACAATAATAAACCAAAATAACGCAAATGTTGGCACCATAAAATTAACTGAATGTTAATTTTAAACCAATGTTTTCGGTTTAAATGTCTGTCTCATTCAATCTTACCTACACATCGTTTACATAATTCTATCGTTATTTGGTTGACAAAGCTAGTAGTCATGGATACTTATCATTCTCGTGTCCTATTAAATTTAAAATCCTGAATTTTGAGGAAATAAACGAAAATCATGCGTGCTTGTACATCACTATACCATTAGAGTAACATCTAGATCGTATAATAAAAAAATAATAAATTTAGGAGAACAAAATTTTTTGATCAGAATCAAAACCTCGATTGAGTAGAATGAGAATCACCCATTTAAACGAAGAAATAATCAGCATTTGTGTTCTCTTTGCCACGTATAGAGTAGGTAATTAGACAAGGTCAGAGATGGTTGAGGTCAGAGGGCTGGTACGTTCGCCAGATAATAATTAAATGAAGGTAGTAATTATTCTGTTGCTAGTGGTCTCATCTCTGAGGCAATTACTGGTTGCACCATACTGATAGCAGTATTGGTGGAGAGCGAGTGAAACCCAAATCAAAGCAAATACTCTTTAGTTGGGTGGATTCTCCAGTCCGTGCGTCCTGTTAACTCATGGGAGACACCGATGTTCCCGAAATCTCGAAAAAGCACAGCAGTATTCTCTTCGACAGTAATTTCTTCATCAGTAACAGAACAAAAGCTGAATGCACATTCTAGAAAACAGTGATCACATGGTGACTGGTAAAAAGGGAGCTTCAATCCCATTGGGCAACAGGTGTGGCGAAATGTCCAATCATATGGTTTCTGAGTGAAAGGAGATACTATTCCATTGGTCGGGAAGGTGAAGGGGATTCGGACAATCTATCACTAAACGAAGGTCGTCAGTTACTCAAATTAAAAAATCGCAAGTTACTGTTCGACGTGATGTGGTGGGTATTTCGCTCTAACGAGCTTCACATACTGGTAGTCTGAAATCTGATCAGATCTTTGCAGATAAATAAGCTTGTTGACCTTACCTTGAGGAGAGCGGAAAATTCATTATTGCTAACTTTTCGCTTGACTGTCGCTTGCAATTTGCTGTTTGTTCACTGACAGTGGGTTCGTGATTGTGAACCGTTTGGTTTATCACCTCGTTTCCGTCGGTCTTTAAATTGAACGACGCTTAATTTGCCCACCTCTCGCCGAACACCACCAACGTCGAACACCACTCGACATTATTTTGTGAAAAGTAAATTTTGTAGCCATCCACGAAAACGACATCAGCTTTCTATCGGCTACCACCAGTTATAAAATTGTATTTGCGATATTGTCGAGAGTCGGGTTATGGGAAAACTGAGACCAACCAGCTCGTATTCAATCGGAACATCACGGCTACTGTTATCGATGCTAGGAAAAATGAACGGGAACATTCAGATGTCATTGCTTTCAGCTAATGGGGTCGTAGATTGAATGGTGGGCATTTAAAACAGTATTTACAGTAAAAATGTACAATTTATTACAATGCTTCATTAATAATCTAAAAAAAAGTCCGAGTTCGAACCATTTTGGTTCATTATTCAATAATAAACCATTGTAATCGCTCTTGAAAAAAATTCTAACCCCCCCCCCCTGAAAATTTCATGGTTTACGTTTCAAAGGGTGTAGAATCCGAATCTGCAATAAAAAATTTTCCGTCCGTCCGCCGTACGCACGATTACTCCAAACGGCTGGAGCAAAAAATCTGAAATTTTCAGGAAAAATCAATATTGGTCCGAAAAGGACCCAATTCCTTAGCCAGCTCTCTCACTTAATTTAACGTGCCCCTTAAGGGTTGTCAAAGTTTTGTAAAAACCCTAAAAAGCCTCGAAAAAAGTCAAGGCGGCCTAATTTGGCCTTTTTTGAAGAACTTTCCATGAGGAATCGAATGAGCCCTCCCCAGGTCCGTTAGCTCAAACCATTCCCGATGTATGGCCCGATTTATGGTGCCAACATTTGCATCCACATTCACTACATCACTAGGTTACTGCAATCAAAACAAAAACAACAGCTTTTTTTTTAAATTAATTTTTATTGCAGTATCCTAGTGATGTAGTGAATGTGGTAACTGGAGTGAACTCCTAGAAGTTTTATAGCCGATACACGGGTTGAAGCATTCTGATATGCATGAAACGCTGCGAATTCTTTCACTGGGGTTTATTATTCATTTGGCTTGCGTTCATGTTTTGAATTTCTACTAAGCTTTGGAGTGTGCGTGTTTCACAAGTGATAGAGCGATTATTGAATTTCAGGAGGCACACAAATTTGATCAACTGATCAATCCAAAAAGGTATTTTGGTTGAGAACAGATTTAAGTGCTCTATGCATATCTCCTGAAATTCAATAATCGCTCTCTCACCTGTGAAACACGCACACTCCAAAGCTTAGTAGAAATTAAAATCATGAATCATTGAATAATAAACCCCAGTGAAAGAATTTGCAGCGTTTTGTTTACCAGACGAATCAACGCATGAAAAACCGGAGTATCCAGTAAAAAACCACGTTTTTCTTACTTGAAAAGCAATTTTCTTCCAGAAAACTACACGGAATTTAAAATCTGGTTATATCGCTGAAAAGCCTAGATTTTGGCGCATCTTATAGCACTACATTCTAAGATTCACATGCCTTATTACGGGGAGTCATAAGCGTTTGAAGAAAGTCGAGATCTCCACGATTTGACAACGTGTCCTTTTCAAGCTGATTTTTTCACCAGTTTCGCCAGCTCAAAAAAGTGGGTTCTTCATTGGGGAGATAGGAAATTTAACGCTCTTTTCAACAGTGAGTTCAGATTTGAAATCGCACGCCAAATGTGGTAGATATGGCCGTTTTAATGCGCTAAGGTCGAAAAAACGAGAAAAATCTTAAAATTGATAAAAACCGCATTTCCAAGGGTGTAAAAAAAATTGCTAAGAGGCATTTTCGATCAGAAATTTTCCGTAGAATCTTCTCCTGGCCTGTGACCGTCACGAAATGTAACACCCTGTATAATAGAATTATAGACAAGTGATCATAAACACATGATGAGATGACAGATTTACCATTAACACAGAAAGAAATTAATTAGCTCTAGGCGCAAAACAAAGAACAATTAACACACAAATACAAAATCAAAGAAATCCATATTCTACCTACCTGGCCTTGGAACTCATGCCACAGCGCAGTACCTACCAAACCGGGCTAGAATCTTAAGATTTAATCAACTTAACATAATTATTCCAGTCTGGGTTCCTCCATCCCACACTAAGCAGTGCCGCACATTCGCCGTGAAATGGGATGAATTTTCAACTCTGCCACAACGACCTAATTCACATGCCTGGTTGTCTGACTCATACGGCCTGTATTTTAATGAAGAGAGGTCACTTCTAATTTTAGAATACCATCAACTGTGAAGACCTTGAACCTGCTCAAAGGAATTATGGTCAAAACGGCAGAGATGCTCTAATAAGTCTCTACGCAACATTCGAATGCATATTTGAGATGTACACCACCATCACAATTTAAAAAAAAATTAAAGAGTTACATTTAAAATCGATTTCGACGGTTAGATCATCATCAATAACTGAACAATAACTGAATGTAGATTCGAGAAAACAGTGGTTATTTAGTGACAGGTGAAAGGTAGCTGCAATCTCATTGGTCAAGGGATGTGGGGGAACACCCAATCAGGTGGTTTCTGAGTGAATAGAGACACAATTCTATTGGTCGGGGAGGAAAAAAGGGGGAGAGCAGAAACAAACAAAAAACACAAGAAAAATGAAAGAAATAGAAAAATGATAAGGCAAAGCTGTTTTAAAAATGTACCTATTAATGTATCTAATTAATGTGATGTATCTAGGAATATCCTCGTTAAACCGATTTTCGACAGGTTGGTCATCTTCGGTAACTGAATGTACATTCGAGAAAACAGTGGTTATAGCGACAGGGTGGAAGGGAGCTACAATCTCATTGGTCAAGCGGTGTGGGGGAACACCCAATCATATGGTTTCCGAGTGAATGGAGATGTAATTCTATTGGTAAGGGAGGAGAAAGGGGGAGTCGAACAATATTGGGGAAAGAAGATAAAGGTAATACAACAAACCTAGGAAAAATGATAAGGAAAAGCTATTTTAGAAATGAACCTATTAATGAGGGAATGTATCTAGGAATATCCTCGTTAAATCGATTTCGACATTTTGGTCATCATTAGTAACAGAACAATAACGAATGTACATTCGGAAAAAAACAGTGGTTAGGGTATAGTGACAGGAGGGACCTACAATCTCATTGGTCAAGGGGTGTGGGGGAACACCCAATCATGTGGTGAAGGAGACACCCAATCAATCAGAGCGAATGGAGACACAACTCGATTGGTTGGGGAAGTGAAAGGGGAGAAGAACAATATTAGGGAAAGCAGATGAAGACAATACCACAAAAGCAAGAAAAATGAAAGAAATAGAAAAATGATAAGGCAAAGCTGTTTTCAAAATGAATCTATTCTATATATATATCTAGGGATATCCTCACTCAAACATTTACCAGCTATATCGCTTTTAATTGTTTCAAATTTTTCTAGGACATTCAGAACACTTCCTTAAGGTTGTAACTGAAAGAATTTTACAAACTGTTTATTTTTGAAAATCAAAACTGCAATTGTGACTGGATTCTAAAAGATGATTGGCAAATGTTGACTCTCCCTCGTCTGCAAGAGCATTTAAATTTACAACCCCCACTTTTATCTTGTACGTCAAATTTATCTTTTACAGAAAATAATGAAGTTGAAGATTATTTTTATTTTTAAATCCTACTTTGAAACCCTAAGATGATAGAATACAAGTGCGGTACATTACCTGAACTCGCCACCTCCGTACTTTATGATATTAATTTTTCAATTTCTAATCCCAGCCGAAACTCGGAACCTAAATGGGCGTATTCTGACGTAGGTACCGACACATCATCCGCTGAATTTCCGCATACGACTCTGTTTTTCGACCCGGATATTATAAATTCTTAGCCTACCACACCGATGCCATTTGCTTGATGATTCCAGCCCTAAACGGAAAATAATGTCACGCTCATTTCTAATGGGTTTTTCAGATAAACGATCCAGCGAAGAAACATGAGACATCGCTATATATCATTTCTTGGACATCTTTCACAACGCTTTGGATTAGGTTCACGTCCTACCAAGAATAATGGAATACAATTAAATTGAATACGAGTTAAATGAGGCAAATCAATTTCCACTACGTACTTATTACGTGATTATACGGATCAGAAAATACGTAAATGGGTTATTCTAAAATAATGGGTGATTTTATGTCACAAGCCCTTACCTGCCATACTATTTGTGCTATAAATGTTGTAGGCGATTGCCTAACTCGAAATTCAGAACTACAGAAAATATAATTGAGAACAAATTACACTTCCGAGTTTTCAGCAAAGATTTATTAATCAAAACGTATGATCAATTTAGGCCAATCCGATTCTCTCGAGGTCCTATCTGATATTTATGCCTACATTGCTAACTGGTTTTAATGTAAAATTTAAAAAATTGATAGGAGGTAACACGAAACTGTTTTGGTTTTGGATGGTTGAAAGCAGTACCAACAGGAAAATCGATATTGGTTTTGGATATTTGGGCACAGATATCCTACCCCTAGTTTGGGCACGATTTGGTAATAAGTTAGGGCAATATGTTTTTCGGTAGTGGTTTTTAGGAAACGTTATTGACTGCACGAGCCTGGAATAGAGAGGAGTGTGGTGAGTTAATTTTATAGTTTGGTAGGTGGAAATAACTTTGACTGGGAATAACTGCCCGCTCACGAGCTCGATGAAATGTGACCGAAATAAGTTATGCTGGTCTGAGATGGGAACCGTGATGTAGCGGCTGGAATTTTCATCATCTAAACTTCGTAAGTTAGTCATGCCGAAAAAATTTCGTGTCTGCGACCCCAAACCCTGGTAACTGAACACTTGTAATAGAGTTTCATACGGTCAATGACACTTCAAGGGATATGCTTATAACTTATATACATGTGAATAGGAAAACTTCATGTCCACAAATAACGACAACTCAAACAGATGCAAAGGGTCGGCAGATTGCCAGACATCCTTGTGTGTATGAATTGGTGTGTGATTGGAAAATCAGAGACGGCGCTCAATCTAAGGGTAGATAACCGCATATCATCAGTGGCCAGAAAAAACGAAGATCTGCCCATATGCCGTCGTCGCATGGTGCTTCGATGACGATTTTGGCCTAAAATTTTGTTGGCGCTGCTTTGATCAGAGAGGGCTCGTGCAAATGGTTTGAAAGCATATGATCCTCCAGGTTTGAACATCAAGCGTTAGCTGGGCACTACCTCTTCATGGAAGGCTCCTCTCGGCACGTGTCAAAATTTTTCGAAAACCAAAGTTAATCTTCTCTTTAATTTGAAAAAGGCGAATTCCGAAATATTAAAAAAAAAAAGTTTGTTGTCCGTCATTGTTTCTGTCTAAAACTATTGTGATTATACATATGCGATAACTGGTTGGCCGTTCTACAGAACTGTATAACTTTTGTTAATTAAATATTAACAATTTCACAGATATAAAGATGATAGAATTCGTTGATATTTCGTGGCGTATGGAGGGGGTCTGCTGAAGAGAACACTAACACGAATAATTCAGATCAAACGCCATACGCGCATTTGCCATCACAAAATATTAAATTAAATTCAAATAATGAACGTGTGATTCCCACAAGTTCGCAACAACGGTTTCGCTATTCTATGCACTGACAAGATGACTTATCTTTATAAATTGCTTTCGTTCCCACGAAAATATGGCCTTCCTGACAAGGTGTTGGTTTAAGTTGTTCACTAACGCACACTTTCGGTTGTTATGTAATATTCGTTTCGATCACATCTCATTTCAAAAATGAACTGTTGCCTAAACTATTTGACACTTTTGAAAACGATTTCCAGATTTTAAAATTTTCCTAATTTGTACTTATCAACTTGGGTTCCTAGCTAACTGCTTTAGAAAGTGCACGTTTTTTCGACTTCAAACTGGAATTTCTCTTTAAAAACCGATAAGAGATCGCAAAGTTGACCATACCTCTGGAAAGCTGATGCAATTAGCAAGTTTTCCTGAAATTTGACAGCTTTCAGCACGATTTTTGGAAACGGAGAAAATAGCGAAGTATTTTTAGAAATTTTATTTTGTTTCTCAAATGTCTTGAAAATGGCCCTTAGAAGATAGTTCAGATTGTGGGAACGGGTTGAGGTAGAAAAGTGCGGTTGTCGGCGTTTTTATCGATTTTTGGTCAAATTTTATCAAAAATGTTCTTTTTGCAGGGAGCGGAACACCACGTATAAATACACATTACTGCAATATTGTAAATTTAAAATGTCGCAATCTCAACTTCTCCGAAGCAAGTTTGATACATCACGCCACTTGAAAACACGGAGCAATCAGTGACAATGTCCATGTCATGGAATCAGTCATTCTGAAGAATCTATAGCCGATATGGTACATTTCAAGTTGTTGTAGGTAATTCGTATAAGATCATTTGGACTGTTACCAGAGGTCGTTGACATTTCACTAATACGAGGAGCTCATTCTGTGTTGCGATACGTTGAACGCGTGATCAAGATGACACAGTTACGCATACAAAGCCGGCAGAAGGGTGTGACGAGCGAATTGCTACGAATCAACCTAGTTCCGGCTCAATCAATATGGCCCGCCGGTAATCAACTAGAAATCGTGTTTCCCGACAAAGAAATTACCTGATCGCCCAATAAAAGCGCTGCAAATTCTTTAACTGAGGTTTATTATTCAATTTCATTCATTTGGCTTGCATTCATGATTTGAATTTCTACTAAGCTTTGGAGTGTGCGTGTTTCAAGGTGAAAGAGCGATTCTTGAGTTCAGGAGGGCACAAATATGATCAACTGATCAATCCTAATAGGTATTTTGGTTGAGAACCGATTTAAGTGCTCTATGCGTATCTCCTGAAATTCAATAATCGCTCTATCACCTGTGAAACAACACGCACACTCCAAAGCTTAGTAGAAATTCAAATCATGAATGCAAGCCAAATGAATGAAATTGAATGATTAACCCCAGTGAAAGAATTTGCAGCGTTTTTTTTTCAAGAGCGATTACAATGGAAAAACATTCTATTTGGAAATTTTGAATTTCGTAAGACGGAACATGAATATCAGAATGTTTCAACCCGTGTATCGGCTATAAACCCTTTTAGGAGTTCACTCCAGTATCCAGATTCACTACATCACTAGGTTACATACAAAAACGAAACCGTTTTGTTTTTGTTTTGATCGCAGTAACCTAGTGATGTACTGAATGTGGATGCAAATGTTGGCAGCATAAGATCATGCCATATATCGGGAATGGTTTGAGCTACGGACCTGGGGAGGGGCTAAAGGGACATGGGACAAGGGGACATGACCTTAACCCTGAAATATATATATTAGTAAAATAAGTCAAATTAATATTGTTAATGAGTTTACTCGGTGCAATAAAAGAGTTTAAAAAAAGAGGTTTTTCCTTGCAAAACAGACATTGAAGGAAGACGAACCCAGCTTTCTGCAATCTACAAGATCGCAACGACCTTTTCTCTTATTTTATTGCTGCCATACGAGAATCGGGGATTGACACGGGAAGCGCGCCGGATTGACGAAACGTCTCAAGTTTAGGGGTCGATCCTGTTTTCGGCCGGGCCGTCACTTGAGATGGAGGACAGGATGACTTTACCCGCGACCCTCGTCCACATTGTTCACCATGCCTTACTAACTTTGGCAGTAAGAGCGTAATTGGCCCGTGTTAAGCAAAAATCAGACAAGTCAACATAGCAGCCTCGCATAAACTCCATTTGGTGAAAGTATAGCCTTTGAAAACGTGCACCAAAACATTTTTATGGGCCTCCCCCGCCCCAAATTTTGTCCTTTCAATTTTCAAAATGACTCCATTCAAAATCAATCCAATGACTGTCCGCCTAAAGGAGCGAGAAATGTAAAAAATCTTGGATTTTTAGCATTTTTGCTCTACTGTCTGTTCTTTGTCGACGTATTACAAAACATATATATCACTCCTCCTTACATTTTGTCCTTTGACGTTTCAAGATGGGTAGATTCCGAATCTGCAATGACTGTCAGCCGTACGGGCTTCAGAATTCGTGAAAAAAATTGATCTTTCGCTTATGGAAAAAGGATAACAGAGGGTAAAACCTATCATTTCTCGTAAGTCGAATTTTGAAGTTCTGATCGAAATTGCCCCTAGTTTAGGAATCACCCCTATGAGCTCCCCAAGCAAATTTTAAACAAAAATAGTTTTTCTCAATGTTATCCTGCTATTCAAATAATAATCTTGGATTTATAGCATTTGTGGTGTATTGTATTCAATAATAAACATTTGTAAACGTATAAGTAAAACATACTTTTGAGCCCCTCCCCAACTCTTGTCCTTTGACGTTTTAATGGGTAGATTCCATATCTGCAATACTGTCTGCCGTACGAGCCTTGAATGGCTTCAGTATTTATGTAAAAAAATATATCTATCTGGACTCCACTTATGGTCCGACCTTGCGTAAGATGCTATAGGACAAAAACTGGTCACAAACGTGATTTTTCGAGGTGTCTACTGGCCTAGGTACTTGTGTGTCATTTCCTAATAATTTCGGACGCAAAATCGACTGCGCTACCAACTCTCAAAATGACCCGAACACAAAAACGCTGCAAATTCTTTCACTGGGGTTTATTATTCAATTGGCTTGAGTTCATGATTTGAATTTCTACTAAGCTTTGGAGTGTGCGTGTTTCACAAGCGATAGAGCGATTTTTGCATTTCAGGAGGCACACAAATATGATCAACTGAACAATGAAAATAGGTATTTTGGTGAGAACAGATTTACGTGCTCTATGCATATCTCCTGAAATTCAATAATCGCTATATATGTGAAAAAAAAAAGCTTAGCTGTTTTTGAATCACGAATAATTGAATAATAAACCCCAGTAGTGATTTCATGCGTATAAGAATGTGTGTATCGGCAAATTTTAGGAGTTCACTCCAGTATCCACATTACTATTTCACTACATCGGGAATGGTTTGAGAAAACGTGAACAATACATGACCAAAAAACGCAAATGTTGGCACCATAAAGAGACATCGGGAATGATTGTGAGCTTAACCCTGAAATATATATATTAGTAAAATAAGTATATAATAAGGCACACAGAGTGCCGGCTGAAGAATTGGGACGTTGTCGGAAATATGATCAACTGATTCTCAATCCAAATAGGTATTTTGGTTGAGAACCGACTTTTTTTGAGGCTTTTAGGGATTTTACAAAACTCGACTGAAATTCAATAATCGCTCTATCACCTGTGAAACACGCACACTTTAAAAATCATGAATGTAAGCCAACTGAATGAAATTGAATGATAAACCCCAGTGAACGAATTTGCAGCGTTTTTCTAAGGTCAGAAAAGTCATCTTCAATTTTAATTCTGAAGTACCTACTAGACAGGTAGGATTCTAATATGTGACAGTACTGCTGGGGTAGTAGCCCTTGCAGTTTATTTAATAGCCCTTCATGCCAGACCTTGTCGAAAGCTTGTGATACGAACATAGTCATGTTTATCAACCGTTAATGACTCCCTATTTTTTCATTTCATTTAAAGGGTGAAAATATTGAAAACGATTGGGAATTTCAATTTTTTAAATCCCATTTTCACGAGAGGATGTCAAATTAAATTTTTGTGAAATAATTCGAAGCGTTTTTTTATGCCAAAACGGACTCAACGAGGATATTCGCCTAACTCAGTTGAATCCCACGGACCTTCTTTCTTTGACGCGCCAAAGTAACTACACAATACAGATTTAAACTTCATACACCAACACTACATAAATATTCGTAACTATAATTACGAGGGTAATACAGGGAAGGCTGTGGCTTTTAAATTTTTTAAATAAAACATCTAAAGAACATTTATTTTTAATCTCAACCTTGTTATCTGATCACTCTTATGGAAAAGCCATTCAGAAATCTTTCAGAATGGCTGAAATACGATTTCATTGAACAATATTGTAGACGATAGCTTATTGCAAATTTTAGGATTCATTGCAATAATTTTAATTTCCTTCAATTTCTCGAGATAGTTGATGCAAACTAACTGAATGTAACTAACCACGATGGTCAAAATCGTACTGCGTACTTTGTTGGTACTGCGAGATTTGCAGCTTCCCCTTCCACAATTTTTTCTCTTAATGCCTGTTCCGTTCAGCTACTGATTTCTTGGAAACTCAATACCTAATGTTCACCAGTTGATAATTAAGAAATCTCTCTTCTTCCGAAAATGTCAGGAGGTTGCCATCGGAATCGGATAAAGTTGATGCCGAGTTTAACGCTGTTAAGCCGAGATCAATAGATGCGAGCGGTGTCTGCCGACGGAAACCCCTCCGCCCAATTGCCGTAACAGGCGGCGATGTTTACCAGGAAACGGACCTCGTGACTGCTAATTAGTTGTACGAGTATGATACACAATGAGAGCCTGCACTTGTCACCCTGCGGGGAATGGAATATCGGGTATTCTTCCTCCAGGTAGCATTAGCTTAGGTAGCGAAGTTTAAAGTAAATTAGGTAGGGCAGAGTAGACGAATATGCAGTAGCCCAAACGGGGGTGGCCCCTGGATTGGTCCTTTAGGTTCAGGTGGCGTTCAAAGGGGACTGTATCTCTCATGGTTCCTTAACAACTGGGACAGGCCGATCCCCACGATTCAATCAGTTATGGAAAGCGTGAGACTGGGATCATTCTAGGCCTACGGTGCTGAGGACGGGGGACAGTTCAGATGGCTGAGCTGAGTTCAGAAGAGTGCTACCCAAAATAGCAACATTGGAGAAAGGAGCCGCCAGCTGTCACCTGTGAACTGCCGCAAGGAAAAGCACCACTCGCTAGATAGTAGAGAGTCATCCTTCCTTCACAAGTTTGTGTTGTGAGGCCTCCGGGCCCAGCACATAAATACACAAGCTTCCACATGCTGGAGGAAGATGAGGGACATCTCGCTAACTGTCAGAGGAGGTTGAAAACCATGCTTGAGGGCTGTCGTGAATCATTTGAACCGTTCATATTCGATAAGTGTTAAGTATCCATTGCGCCTGATAATGTATGTGTTATAGCTCCATGGTAGATGTAAGGCCTGTTTCTAGGTTACTAACTGGTTACGTTATCGGGACATGCCGGATTTTTCCGAGTTGTATGTAGTAATTAAAGTTTTCAAATATATAGTGGATTTTTTTCCAGTAAAGGTGTAGATTATTGCTGATAATCCCACTTTGTTCAGATCGAGAAATTGAGTGATTAATAATAATAAGAATAAACTGCCATTCGCATTTTAGAACCGGAAGCTTTTGCTACTTCACCCGGTAATCGGCAATTGTGAGAAAATAGAAAATATGAAAGAGACTCCTCCATCACCGCAAGAACTGAGAACACATGCAACAAAATAAAAGCGTAATTAGGAAACCAAATTTTAATTCAGTACAGAAAGAGTAGCAATTACAGGAATAATAACGATTCTTCAAAGCTGAGGATTCTACAATTGCATTGGAATTAATAACTAATAAGTTGGTTCCCAGGATAACAATAACTGATTATTCTTCGCAAAATATAAGAACTGTGTCGTTTATTTTTTCTCATGCTTATTTTTGTTTTCTTCAATTATTCATTATTTTTGGTAACGGAACGCAGTAGTCTGAACAATATTATCATCTAAGGCCGAGTAAGCAATGAGGGAGAGTAAATGAACGTAACTCAGTAGGAAGCGAATGGAACGAATTCCGCAGCGGTTTCCAAGTCTCGTCGTCCATGGAAACGACCAACTTTGGCAGGTCACATTTTTGTAAAACTGTCATTGTTCTTCACTTCTCTAAAAAATTGTCCAAAAACCTTTAAAAAATCATTATAGTGGTCTGTAGTATCTCCACTATCCTTTATAAGCTTCAAATGCAGCGAGAGGAGATAATACTGAGTACCGAAGTGATTTTTTAAATGTTTTCTTAGAAAAGTGAAGAACAAAGACAGTTTCCTGAAAGTTTGAGGAAACAAATATTTTTAAAAAATCGCTTTTACCGTCCATATTATTTTCTCAATCCTTTATAAGCTTCAGTTAGTTACAGCTAGCGTAGGTAATAGAGACTACTGAAGTTTTAGTTTGTATTATTCGACAAATTTTTAGAAAAGTGAAGAAAAAACGCTGCAAATTCTTTCACTGGGGTTTATTATTCAATTTCATTCATTTCGCTTGCATTCATAATTTGAATTTCTACTAAGCTTTGGAGTGTGCGTGTTTCACTGGTGATACAGCGATTATTGAATTCCAGGAGATATGCATAGAGCACGTAAATCTGTTTTCAACCAAAATACCTATTTGGATTGATCAGTTGATCATATTTGTGCGCCTCCTGAAATTCAATAATCGCTCTATCGCCAGTGAAACACGCACACTCAAAAGCTTAGTAGAAATTCAAATTATGAATGCAAGCCAAATGAATGAAATTGAATAATAAACCCCAGTGAAAGAATTTGCAGCGTTTTTTAATGGTTTTATGATTTTATGGCACTTGTGACACGAACACACAGCGTTTTGTTTTGTCTTGGGCCTAGGTGTGTCTGCGGGGCAAAACGTTTATCTTGTGTCCAAGTGTGTATACCATATTCATATGGGGCAAAAAAAAACGAACCTGAGAACCTGTGTTTGTGAGTCCCGCACGAAACCCTTGCGCTACTAGTTTGTTTTACTTAGTTTATTTATAAAATTGAATAATAAACCTCAGGGAAAGAATTTGCAGCGTAAGATCATGCCATACATCGGGAATGGTTCTAGCTACAGACCTGGGGAGGGGCTCATTCGATTCCTCATGGAAAGTTCTTCAAAATAAGTCCGTATTTAGGCCACCTTGGTTTTTTTTTTGAGATTTTTAGGGATTTTACAAAACTTTGACAACCCTTAAGTGGCAATTTAAATTAAGTGAGAGAGCTGGCTAAAGAATTGGGGCGTTGTCGGACCAATTTGGATTTTTCCTGAAAATTTCAGATTTTTTGCTCCAGCCGTTTGGGAGAAAACGTGCGTACGGCGGACGGACGGAAAAATGTTTATTGCAGATTTGGATTCTATTTGGATTCCCCTTGAAACGTAAACCATGAAATTTTCTTTTCAAGAGCGATTACAATGGTTTATTATTGAATAAACCAAAATGGGCTTGAAACAACAAACTGGAGGGGAACAGCACCCTGATTTCTATAGAATACTTGGGACGACTTTTCTGAAAAACGTGGTTTTTGTCGATAAGGCGTTTTTGTTTCAAGTTTTCAGTTTTATTGTGACATTTTTCACTTCCTATCGATCCTAACTCCGGCGATAAGGCCAACATCCTTAATTCGTCACACGTCAATATCCCATTCAAAGAGGTTCATTAATTTACCTTACATCGTGAATCGCCATCATCTTTGTACAAGGCAGCTTTCATTAGGTAGGTACCTCATTTCCATTATTTACGCCACGTATTCATCAATTCCAGCTCTTTCACTTCTTATCAATAACTCTCACACACTCTCCTTCTTCAATGCTTCCTCGAAAGGACTTTAATAACATGACGAAATCATAATAACAATCATCAAACATGCTGTGTCAATAAATTATCTTCTCTCAAAATCAACATTTCTAAACAGTTCTCCCTAACGATTTATAACGCAAAACCTCATTACATCAGAATTAATAGGTTTTTACCTGCAAATCATCGAAGTCAATTCATGAAGTTGAGAGAATCACAACACATATTCACATTTACTAACGGAGGGCAAAATAACCAAAAACCAAAAAACTTCGTTTGGAAAATTCAAATTTTCTTTTTTAATTTTAAAGCTTTTTGACTTCTCCAGACCTAAAAACAAGGGTAAAAAGTTTCAGTCGTACCGCATGACCTTGTGAGCGAATTTTCCTAAATTATTACATCGTATTATGTCGAAGTTAACACAATCAGTGCTGGTGTCAACACAATCACTCCTATTGGCGTAATTTCCGAACTACTTCGACTGTTTACACGGCCGGGGTTGTTTAAGAAGGCGTACAAAGGGTTAAGCGGTTTCTGAGGGTTACCTGGTGTGTTTTTGACTTCAGTATGATGTTGGCTTCTTCTGGCAGTTGTTCGTTCGTGGAATAATCAAAAATATTTTACTTCCAAGTCTGCGAAGTAGCGGGAGCCTTGTGTTCACTTTCGGGAGTCAAAAATTTGTTGTAGTCCGAATTCAAAATTTCCACTCGCATTTTGCGTTTCATAGCCTACTGAAGAGATCTGATTCCAAGCCTGTCGGTCTGTCTGCCTGTCTGCCGGTCTGTCTGTCCGCATTTCCTTGTTACAACCATAACTTCCACAATTTTGAGTGAATTTAGCTCATATTTTGAGGGATTATGCGGATAAGGTCTCTCAAGGTCCCATACGAATTTCATTACAATATAATCAGCGGTAAGCTCCGCGCGTGCGCTAACGTGATATTCTTGAAACAGGTATAACTTTCACAATTTTTATTCAATTTTACTCATATGATAAAGGATGTAAGGAGGAAGCTGTGTGCCATCCCCTTGGCAGTGTATTCGTGTCTACTTTCAATTGGTAGTAAACAAAAAGTTAGTACACGAGGTGCTACAACTTCAAAACAACCCAGTTCATTTAATACAATACACTCGCTTACATGTTCAAAAATTAGATTTTAGTTAGATGGTTTACTTACACCATTTTTTTTACAAGATACATTCTCCAATTTGATAATAACCGATAACCGAGCTGGATAGTGAAACACAGTGGCCCAGCCTGGAGTTGGTTCTACTCCTAATTTTAGTACCTATAACACATTTAGTAGATACGTCATTCATATTGCTGTTAATGTTATAAAATCATTAATTTTCGTGTATAAAGTACTCATATGGGTTATTTCTTATTAGTTTACAAGTTTCTTTTTTGAATAGCTGTTCACTACTTACGACTCGTAAGTTACAAGTATCTTCATTAGATTTTTAATTTTTTCAAAATCTTTATTTACTATTTGCATGCCTCTGTATTTTGTCGTCATTTGAGCAAATGTATTTTTTACTCTCGGCAACTTCAGTCTATTTGATTTTGATTGCCGCTGTCTCAGATCAGCAAAATGTATACTTTTGTGTTTACGAATTAGTTTGAGCAATTTGTGTACAGTTAACAAATTCAAATCATGAAATAATGTATCGGCTTAATGGTGCATGGGATTTGAACAGTGTCCTTAATGTCATTTTTTGAATTTTAAAAATGTTTTAAATTAGGTGTTTAAAGGTGCTTCCCCATATTACAATGGCATAGTGTTGAATCGACTCAAACATTGCCTGATGAATGTTGATCTTTAGTTCTTCCGATAGAAATTTGATTCTACGCAGGATATGGGCACGTTTTCATGTCATGCTGCAGAACTGAAACTTGAGTGAGAACATCTCGTGTGAGAACGCTGATAGTTGTGCGCATGTTGCGTGGAATAAAGTGGATTCTAATGGGAATCTCGTCACGGGGAGCTTGGGCTTACCTGATGCTGACAGGGAGAGAAGGCAGATGAGGGCGGCTGCGAGGGGATTCATCGTTGGGATCGTTATGAGGCGGCGGACCGAGTGGAACTGGAAGCGGCGGCTACGGAGTCGGAGGCTCGACCATCGGTACCCACTTATCCCTCTCCTCACCCGCCCCTACTAGCGCTGTCTGTTCCCTTCTAGCCAAACTTCCCAGCTCTCTGATTTTCATATCGTACCGAACTTGTATAGCTTTTCCCAGTCAAATTAATACTTTTCCCAGTCAAATTGATCTTGAAAAATTAAGGAAATAGAACAACGCAAAGCTTGCAATCCAACGAATGATGAATGGACATATTATGTTATAATACAAATTATTGGCAGAAAAAATATTGGTAGTTCATTTTTAGTGTATGTATATTAATTGTATAAACATATATTCAGTGACGGGGTTGCCCAGCCACTGCTGCGGGTAGAGTATAGACACTCATTCAATAATTTTAATTTATGCTGCAGTTCCTCTCTCCCCTTTTTGATATTTATAACAAAACAAAATTGTTTAACTAATTAACGCAGTTGAGATCAAACAACTAAGCAATAGAGAATATGACCAACTTGAGTACATGGACAGGGAGGAGTGAACAGTTTAACGTCAACTACAAAACTAAAAGTAACAAACAAACAAGAGATGTGTGGTGGCACCACCATGTCAATGCCTAAAGTATGCTAGTAGTTATACATAGTTAGACTGAGGAAGTCCCCGCTGCGGGACGAAACGTTTCTGACGTGAGTAAACAGATATAACGCTCCAAATTAAGAGATTCGGAATGAATGTGGTCACTCCACTACCCACACCCACTATTAAGAAGTTTGTTATAAACGTTGAGTCGCGAGTATCGCCCCATAATCCAATAAAGCTTGCGAAATTTGATTTGCAGCTCTTGCCTTTTTTTCTTCGTGTTCCTTCCATTTCAACTTCGCGTCCAGGGTCAAAAGAAGAATAAGAATTAAGAACAATGGTACATGGGGTATCCTTTTGCAGGTCAAATTCACGTGAGTGGACTTTGCTTCATTCAATTTAAGACGCCATTTCCGAGTCCATTCGTTTACTGCATTTTTGGCTTCCTGCAACTTCTTAGTTGATTCTTCCACCGTTTCTGCTACGGCTAGAATAGCTGTATCGTCAGCAAATGATGGTAACGTAGTTTCTTCTGTGCTCGGCACATCATGCGTGTACATTAGGTAGAGTAATGGTGCAAGCACGCTCCCCTGCGTTACCCCTGCTTCGATTTTTCTAAGGTCAGAAAAGTCATCTTCAATTTTAATTCTGAAGTACCTACTAGACAGGTAGGATTCTATTATGTGAAAGTACTGCTGGGGTAGTAGCCCTTGCAGTTTATTTAATAGCCCTTCATGCCAGACCTTGTCGAAAGCTTGTGACACGAACAAAGTCAAGTTTGTCAACCGTTAATGACTCTCTATTTCAGATATTGTTGACAGTCAGACGTTCTCAAACGCTAGTTCACGTATGTGAATTCAACGACCAGTTCAGAGCAGACCTTCAACAGACGCGTCATGATCTTCCACGTAAGTTCGGTATCTCTACCTACCTACAACTACCAACCTTCCTGCCTATTCATTCACATCTAAAATCGTTTGCCATATGACCAGGGCTTCCCAAAACTTTTTTGCTTGCGAGCCCCACCCGCTCATTTTCAAACACTGCATTAATTTGTCTCTAAATTCGACCCGGAACCTGTAATTATTGTCAGCAAACCCTCAGGATTTACGCTATTCAGGATTCAGAACAGTTTGAGAAGCCCTGAATCAAAGTCCTTCTATACTTCCACAAACTCGTACACAGCATTCTAAAGTTACCTGAACCCAAGTAGTTTCTAAATCGAGGCTGGAATTTGATGGAAAAAGGTCCGAGCTAAAAGTTGCTCAATATAAACTTAGACAGACCTGAATCAGACTAATATTGAGATCGCTAAATGATTTATAACTAACATTAGTACACAGGAGAGGTATGCTACTTAGACAAATATGCTACCATATAGTGTAGATAAGTTTATTGTATTGCATAGTGAATATGTGCACTTGTCGTCGAGTTGATCCCGACAATCAATCGCTCTGGAAAATCATCAGAAACGTGTACACGGCGTAAGAACTTTTCAGCAACTGAAACAAACGTTCAAACCACACATGAATTAATAACAAATGAACGATGTTTATCATTTAAATGATTAACAGGAGTACAATATAGTTCTCAGCGACCGTACCGACCCGACAGATCCCCCCCTCAACACTCCTTCAACTAACCTTCGGGTGGGCTCCTTCCGCCCTTTGTTATCCCGGCATCACCACTTTTCCGTCCGCCTGTGGGCGTCATTCGTGTACCTGCCACCCCCCCCCAGCAGTAGCTTTCATCTCTGTTTACTAGCTCCCCTCTTCTGAGCTAGAATCCAATATTTTTCATTTTCGGTACTTGAATGTGTAAAATTAATCATTTAAATGATCTGGCTGTAGAACCGTAGAGGTCTACTGTCCCGTTTTTTTGTTTAATCAAATTTGATCGGTGTTTGTCGAAATTGACAAACACCTACTACAGATAAATACTCATAAATATATTTATGTTTGATATAATCATTGACCGTGAGTTATAAATACAGTTGACTGGAAATGGGAAGATTTGTAATGTTTTTTGAGTTGCGATCAGGTGAATGGAAAACATTGGATTTTTGCTCCCAACGTTTCGTACTTTTATTTGTACGTCTTCAGGGGTTTTACAACAAATAAAATAGGGGAGCTCAATGTTCGAGGGAAAAGATATTTAGTGTATTTAATGTTTTTACGTAATTAGGTACATACAGGCAAGATGTAAGAGAGAGAAATGTTAAAAACGTACATGAGTCGTGTTGGAGTATTGTGTAGTACGATTTCACTAGTATAGGACTGAGTTTTCAAAAATATTCACAGAGTTCAGAGCTACTTAAACACCCAATGGCACCTAATATGAAACTGAGCGTTGAAGAGGAGAGGCCTATCTGTTTATTTTTTGGTTTCTTTGTATTGTGAGAGGTTTATCTTGACCAATTGTTTGGACACCAGGAATGCCTATAGTGAACCTACAAGGACATATTTTGGTGACGGGTTTCTTAATGCTCAGGATTTTGTTAGCTGAAAATGGTGTTGGTGGAGGAGTATTAATGAGTTTGACTGTGGAGTTTTTGTGGAGATTCATTAAAAAACGCTGCAAATTCTTCAACTGGGGTTTATTATTCAATTGGCTTGCGTTCATGATATGAATTTCTACTAAGCTTTGGAGTGTGCGTGTTTCACAGGTGATAGAGCAATTATTGAATTTCAGGAGATATGCATAGAGCACGTAAATCTGTTCTCAACCAAAATACCTATTTGGATTGTTCAGTTGATCATATTTGTGTGCCTCCTGAAATTCAATAATCACTCTATCACCTGTGAAACACGCACACTCCAAAGCTTAGTATAAATTCAGATCATGAACGCAAGCCAATTGAATAATAAACCCCGGTGGAAGAATTTGAAGCGTTTTCTATGGTTATCAGAATGCTTCAACCCGTGTATCGGCTACAAAGCCTTATAGGAGTTCACTACAGTATCCACATTCACGACATCACTAGGTTACTGATAACAACACAAAAACAATAATAAACCAAAATAACGCGAATGTTGGCACCATAAATCGGGCCATAGATCGGGAATGGTTTGACCTACGGACCTGGGGAGGGGCTCATTCGATTCCTCGTGGAGTGTTCTTCAAAAAGAGTACAAATTTAGGCCGCCTTGACTTTTTTGGAGGTTTTTAGGGATTTTACATAACTTTGACAACCCCTAAAGGGCACTTTAAAGTAAGTGAGAGAGCTGGCTCATGAATTGGGGCGTCGTCGGACCAACATGGATTTTTCCAGAAAATTTCAGCTTTTTTGCTCCAGCCGTTTGGGAAAAACCGTGCGTACGGCGGACGGACCAAAAATTTTTTATTGCAGATTTGGATTCTACACCCTTTGAAAGGTAAACCATGAAATTTTCAAGGGGAGTTAGAACATTTTTTTTTCAAGAGCGATTACAATGGTTTATTATTGAATAATAAACCAAAATCATGAAGAATATCGTTGACCCGGAATTTAAATGTGGACAATTTTAAACAATTTTAAACATGAATGGGGTGTAAACGTTCGTTGGGACTCTCTGAGTATCTTAACCACAAATAAACAACTAGTGGCGATGGAAAGTGGAGAGAGAGCACGTACCGCCAACAAAGCAGCTCGATCAATTTTGAAAGAATTGAACCAGATCCGATGGCTTTTCTCTTCCTGAGACATTTGCAGCATAATGATCACGTCGAGGGCGTGGTTTTTGCCCCTTCCGTACCACTCGGTGTCGTACACGCTGTCTGACACTGTTTCTAACTGCAACAGATGACAAAATATTGATTTGTGCCATTGACATTAATAGAAACACTTCTTACGTAGAGTAAAATGGTTTTGCAGTACATATACGAGCAAAATTTTCCGAGTTTCCCTCTTTTGAAGATGTTATTTTTATTAATTAGACCTAGTCCTACCATAAGTTCTGTTACAAGGAAAATTGCACGGGGACATAATTCTGTTCTTAAAGCCAAGCTTAAGTTATTTAATTTGAAATTTTAATATGTAATAAGGTGAAAAAGCGATGTATCAATCAAAATGCCAGCCTTTTTCCTTCACACAGGCTTGTAACCTCCTGGCCTAATAATCGATGGCAGTGCGCAGCATTCACCAAGACGACTTCAAGCTCTCCAAATTACGGCGCCCTCGGCAACAAGCCATCAGCTCAAGACGGTATTAAAGCTGGTTAGAGGTGTGTAAACCCAGGTCACCTGAGACTCCCGCAGGTCACTCAGTCCAATGACAAGGTCAGTGTTAAAAGTTCACCAGTTCACTCCGTGGGTGAATGCGAATTGCAGTTTGCTCCGCAATTCACTTTGTGAATGAATGGGACCTCTATTATCTTCGTGTATAGTCAGGGTTCTTTAAATGATAGACGTCTACTGTACTCCTTACATTATTACCTCTGAGTAAAACAATGATAGGTACCAAAACGAGGTCATTTTCCGAGTCCTCATGAATAAATTTTATTTGAATAGTAGAATCTGCTGTAAAGGAACGGCGACCTGCCCAGGTTGTAAGGTGGGGAGAGTGAACGGTTATCTTGAGCCAAGATAACTCACCAAGAGACGTTTGCGACCTACAGGTCTCGAACTTTGCTTGTCACGAAAAGTTCCCAACCGTCTGAGTAGTTCGAACGTCGGCCACGGTGAGCCATGCTGTCGCATGAACTGCAGGTCTTCCTTTCGCAGGTCATTTGGGACAAGTTCACTTGAAAGAGAAGTTCTTCGAGACAAGGTCACTCACTCACTACCCACCTCTAAAGCTGGTAGTCAAATGGGTTCATATGCAGGCTTCCTGTGGGTGGCTGGACGAACCGTTTTTTTACTCACCTCATGACTGAAGCATATTCTACGTTAACAAGTTATTAAAATCAACTTTTAGGAAACCTCACAGGTTAGTAGCTACGTATTTCGGAATAATACTAACCGCAATGGTAAGCATTGAAGAAAACCAGCACTGAGTTGATGTAATTAAAAAGATGCTCATGAAATCCAGGGCAAGAGCGAAAAAATAAGCGCCACTGGGTTCGTACAGAGTCTGAAACAAAAATTACGCGTGCAATTCACATGATTATGTTAATTTTATTTGGCCACGCCACCCGTACACGTTACGAAATAGCCCAAATAAAATCTGAGAATCCCTTTTAGTGGATTTTTTAAGTAGAAAATGGAGATATTGTAATAATTCCAAACGTTTTATATTTAAGGATCTGAAGCGATTCTTGGGATTTCAACTATACACGTGTAAACAGGTTTAAACTCATACAAATCAAACCCCGATTTTAAAGCTCATTTTTTTCACTTTTAAACAATTCTTTTTTTAATAGTTTTTCCGACTTTTTGAAGATATAAGTTTCTTTTAAACTATCGAACTTGAGTCACTTGAATGTCTATAACTCCCATAAGCAACTGCATGTAATCCATTTAGAGAACAATCTACGAAAGACCGTCAAATGTCCTATCTTCTTAGAGCAATGTAAAAACATTTGAACTGGACTTGGAAGAGGAAAAATTTGCACATTGATCAAATATTGAGAATTTAAGAAAAAGCGCCGAGTTCTGAGAAAAAAGCTACTTATTAATTGAAATTTGCAAGATTCGTCCCTTCCTTTCATGGGAAAAGGCTTAAAAAACCCTTATTTTTTACGGGAAGAAGCCCGAGAGGGTTGTTGCATTTAGTTCAGCTAAGAAATATTCATAAAAAGGTACATAACATCAGATGCTAAACTCTAGTTTAACTCTTTTGGTTTATTATTCAATAATAATAAACCATTGAAAATTGCTCTGAGTTGATGTAAAAAAAATGCCATGAAAAGGCAAGAGCTTGAAAATTGCATGGTTTACGTTTCAAAGGGTGTAGAATCCGAATCTGCAGCAAAATTTTTCCGTCCGTACGGCGTATGCACGATTTTTTCCAAACGGCTGAGGGCTGTCTCACTTAATTTAAAGTGCCCTTTAAGGGTTGTCAAAGTTTTGTAAAATCCTTAAAAACCTCAAAAAAAGTCAAGGCGGCCTAAATTTGGACTTTTTTTGAAGAACTTTCCACGAGGAATCGAATGAGCTCCTCCCCAGGTCCGTAGATCAAACCATTCCCAATGTATAGCCCGATTTATGGTGCCAACATTTGCGTTATTTTGGTTTATTATTGTTTTTGTTTTGATATCAGTAAGCTGGTGATGTTGTGATGTAGTAATGTGGATACTGGAGTGAACTCCTAAAAGGCATTGTAGCCGATACGCTGGTTGAAGCATTCTGATATGTGTGAAACGCTGCAAATTCTTACACTGGGGCTTATTATTATTGGCTTGCGTTCATGATTTTCTACTAAGCTTTGGAGTGTGTGTGTTTCACAAGTGATAGAGCGATTATTGAATTTCAGGAGTCACACAAATATGATCAACTGATCAATCCAAATAGGTATTTTGTTTGGGAGCAGATTTACCTGCTCTATGTATATCTCCTGAAATTCAATAATTTTTCACCTGTGAAAGAAGCCCGAGAGGTCGCCATTCAAATCATGAACGCAAGAATTGATTAATAAAAATGTAAATAATATCCGATGCTAAGCGTTTTTTTTTTTTTTTTTGTAGAAAAATGTTGATTACTTTTACAGTAAAACCCCGAATTTGTCCTATATTCGAACGTTATTTTCTTCAGAAAACTTCAATGTGAACTTTTTTCTTACGATTAGAAAGCAGAGGTACTGGGAAATTTTTCCTGGGATGTGGGAGTTACAAAACGTGTTTACAATGAGTTAGAGAAAACATAAAAAAAGGTGTTTTAATTAATAAATTTTACCATTTTAGCTTAAGAAGATAGGAAATTTGACGGCCTTTCCAAACGTTTCGTCAAAAATTGATTCAGTTATTTGAGTAGTTTAAGAGAGTTGTGGCCATTTAACCGACACAAGATCGATGGTATGAAAAAAACAATTAAAATCGTAAAATTCAAAAAACAAGCTAGTAAACAAAAAATATTTTTTTCTGATAGGTATAAACGAATCTTGAGAGGTGTTTTTTTTTTCCTTAAAAATGAGCTCTAGAATTAGGCCTTAAAGTTGATGAACCTAAGTCAGAGCACGCTGTTTAATACATCAAGATGAAATTGAATTCTGGACTAATTCTAAAACTCGAAATAAGTAAATACTGATGAACTTCTAAAATAATTCGCCGTTATGTATCTCCATCGGGTTTGTTTTGATGGAGTGTCGTTACCTACCAAAGTGAACATTTGAGTGGCGATTTCCAGATAGCTGGCTGTAAATATCACTGTGTTCATATCAGCCAACTGCCCATTGAGTGACTTGGCAGCTCTGTAACAATAAGAATGATCAGCTTACAATGTAGTAGCAATAGACCAGTGGTTCCCAACGGAAGGCCTACGTTGGGCACTCGGACCTTCGGAAATGATAAGTGGAATTGGGGAGCGCCTCCGCTGTGTTTACTCTGGGCACCCGGCAGAGATAAAAATGAGTGAGGTCCGCGAGTGGACCCGTTTTCTTCGGCACCCGGGAACGTAAACAGGCGTTCTTATCAATATGATTGATAAGTGATGAACGGGATAGGTGACGTTGCATCGCGGGGGGCTCTACGAGCGGCCACGATGTTTTTTGTTTTTTTTTTCACTAACAATTCCGTTTTACCTACCAAAAAAACACTGAAATCAGGTGAAACACGCTGGATTTGCCCGGTACGAACGACCCAAGTGCTATTTGAGAACGTTGGATGGGAAGGTCGTTTTCGCTCAAGATGAGCACACCCACGCGGACGTTGTGCTGAGGGCGGCAGTTGAGCGGAAAGCAGAAGACATTCCCACTGCTCCGTTTTTGCAGCCGGTGTTTTGAGAGTGGCTCCTAGAGAGGGCAAATTTTCACAACACTGTAGAATTTGCCAACTATTTGCACGATAATTACGTTGCTGACGACTCCAAGTTCCCCCGCTCACATGGGCGAGCCAGTCAGCAGCCCTCACCAGGACGACAAACGCTGTCGAATCTTTCCATTCGCTTTCAATAGGGACTTTTCTTCACTGCATCCGAACATCTACCATTTTGTGGAAGAACTTTTACAACTTCAGGCGGAAGTGTACGCCAAGATTAATTCCGTTGCCGCAGGTGAGACGAACCAGCCGAGGCCTCGGCTGATTAAGGGGCAGAATTGGGTTCAAAAGTATATTGATAAGAAGCTAAATGGTGAAATTTCTCCTTATAAGTGTGCCAAGAAGTTATCCGCCAACCTCAGGCCCCATTTTGAAGACCCCACAAGTTGAGTTTTTCACGTTTTTGATGTTTTATTGTTTGTGTTGCTAGTTTTTTAATTTCTTTTTTCTTAGTATTATTCGTTTGACGGCTTCCTCTTGGAAGGACACCAAATTTTTAACCACACCTCCACAGACGTAGTGGAGACAGACAGTCCTAAGTCTGTAAAAGTGGTAAGGAAAATTTAGGTGTTCAACGCGACGCAGGTGCCCATCGTAACTTGGGTGCCAAAAGTAAAACTCGATTTTGAACGAGGCGGGTGCCGAGAGTAACGGTTTTTAGGGCTCGGGTGCCGAACGTAGGGCTACGGTTCCCAACCTGGGGGCGATTTGGGTTATCAGGGGGGCGGGGGCGATGAGTATTCAAAGGGTGAAAAATGAAAATAGTACTGTACAGTTGAAGTTGCCGGGCAGCCATTGAAAAGGCAAAATAACACAACGTTTTTAAACTTTCATTTTTTGTTAACCTTTTAACTGTGAATGTTCTTAATTTACCTTCTTTGTTCCTAAAAAAAATCTATAAAAAATGTATACATTTTAATTTTTTATTTTCTATTTTAATTAGGAGTGTCTGGATAACACATCTTTCGTTGTGTTTATATACAGTAATACAATTGTTTAAAATAATAAAATTTCTTTATTTTCAGAACATTTCACTTGTAATTAAAATTAGGCACACAAATAACAATTAATAGGGGGGGGGGGATAGGTGTTAGTCAACCTCCAGATAGGGACGATGGGCCACAGAAGGTTGGGAACCACTGCAATAGACAGTTTCAACAGGCAGATCTCACCATTTCTTGAACCTCTTCTGGTATTATGCACTTGCTTACCCTCTTCCGTTTTTCTATCACACCGAAATCCCTATAGCAAGGCATGTAGGAATGTCCAGAAGCAAGAAACTTGAGTCGTAGTTGCCTTTCATAACAAGAAAGACGATCATTTTGAGCACCATGGGGTTCTTATTTCTGTCTCGGCATTTTTCGAGATGTTTGAAATAGTTTTTATTCAAACGGCAACAAAATAATAGCGGAATGAACGTTCGAAGGAACACACGTAAACGAGTAAACAACACAAAATCCAAGCGTTCAGGAGTTACCACCAACACCAGATTTCGGCACCAACCAGAACCAAACGAAGCGCGTGAGGCGCTTGCCTCTTTTTCAACGCTACTGGCATTGGAACGTAGATTATTTTCAGTGGAAGAACGCATTTTCGAACCTTTTGGCACTTACCTAATTTTCTTTGTCAACGCCTCAATTGTTTAACGTGATTGCTACAATAAATTCATTGTTGTGAATTTAAGGGGGCATCATATTTGAACGGATGAGAATTCGGTGATGAGTTGCAAGGGCTAAATTTAAAAGAGCAGTGTAGTGAATTTCCTGAGGGGAAATTCGCCTACTATTTAACTTTCTCTCCTGAAGGGAGATATTCGCTTAAGTTTTTACCCCTTTCGGTCAGTTGATCAAAATTGAGGTTTTAGCTCGCAAAGTCGGCGATGCCAGTTGCGTACGACCGAAGCACCAAAGTTGCTTGCTGATGTAGGAAGGTGACTAGCGTACAAAGTTGGCGATGCCGGAGGCGAGCGTCCGAATCACCAAAGTTGTTTGCTAGGAAGGAGTGAGCGGGATGTAATGCGCGAGATTGGCGATACCAACCTCTCGAGGTTGCGGCACCAACTTGCTTGCTACGGAGGAGAGGTCCTTGGATGCTGAGGTGATACCCGTCTCTCAAGACGGCGGCACCTCAGTGGAAGGAAAAAGATAGCCCTAACTGACCGAGTAAGTACTCAAGGCAAGGTTAGGGAAAATGAAATGAGAACGCAGGGTTTTGGTTAAAGCTGCTAGGGCTTCCACCGACTGTGGCTTCCCGGCTCGTAGGCCGGGTTTTATACGGATATGGTTCCCCCTTCTACACTGCTCCCTTTGGAGGAGGGTGGAAGGTACGACGCTACCTGGTCGGTTTGGCCCTCCTTATTAGGGAATAAGAATTATTCTGTCTTACATAGGTGAATTCTTAACAAGCAGATTAGGTTTAGGAAATAGTGACAGAATCAAGAGAGATCTGAATGAATCCCCTTGGGCCGGTATGGGCTTATTGATACGGCGTTTCGACCCCCAGGTAGGGATTTCCCATCCCTTCTGCTGTGAGGTAAACCGAGGAAAACTAACAATCAAGGCTCTTGGGTTATAGTCGTACTAGTTTAAAGGCCGTGCTACGCAGGTTAAAAAGAAATAGGTGAATAACACAATGAGGGAGTATAAAAACAATACGCAAAGTCAAAAAATCGTATATTCCAAGTCCCCGAGGAGGGGAGCACGTCGGTTGCCCTGGGAGACGCTCCGCCCCGCTGGGGCCCTCTCCCCTTCACTGGCGGGGTCTGGGGTGAATTCCACCCGTCCAGCGTCCAACCACCCCCCGGATGAAAAACGGATATACCTACCCTGATACTTTCATCTTTATGATATAAATATCGTATATATTATATACGATATTGTAGATTGCCTGTACCAAACTTACCTTAGGATGGCTATATGGTCCCTGATGTAGGCTTTGATATTGGACTCAACTCCTTTGTCGTTCCTCAGAGCTTCGTTCAAAATGTCGCACTGGGTTTTCACCTTGAGAACCCTAATACCCATTATTAAAGTGTTGGCTCCACAGTACAGAAGTAAAGAAGATGTCACCACTGCGTTGTGAATGTACATGAGAACTTTACCCCACTTCGGAAAATCGAAGACCTGCGGTAGTAAGGAAACCTGTTGAGAACAAATAAGTTGTTCATTCAGAATATATTCTTGAGAATTATTCATTCAGAATATGTATATTTATTTGCAAAAAGTACATATTGCAAGGAGTTGCGCTGCTATAAATTAGATAAGTATGGCAGTACAAAGCGCATATACAAAAATAATTTAAAAAAATAAATTCAATGTTCGGAAATATGAAAAACTTAAAATATTATTCTAATTTTATTTGCATTACATTTCACGTAATTTTATTAATTTATTATTTGTTCGGTTAATTAGGATTTGCTACAAACGATTCATATCCAATCACTCTCCTTCGATTAATTGAGGATGACGTAGCGAGGATTGGAGACTTCTTCGTTCCTGTGTTCTTTCGTTCAGAGAAAATGCTGTGAGTCTCAAGGAATGTACTACATATTCGTAGATACTTTGGTAGGAACAGCTTCTGACCCTCAGCTCCCCAAAAAATCTTCCTATCTACTCAAGTCCAGGTGGCAATCTTGATAAGCATTCACTTACCAGGATGGAGAAATAATTTTAGCCTACGCATTATCTGAATCTATGTGAATGAAGTAAGTTAAAAACCATGAATCACCATCCTGCCATGGAGAGTTTCCTAAATAAGTTCGTATGTTTTGGTTTTTACTGTACGGATTCAGCAACAAGGAAGAAGAACGTGGCTGAGTTTTGCCTTCAGGTAAAACTTTATGACAGGCACGCCAAACTCCAAGTGCCTGAAAGGCCAAATGAGAGTTGCAGGGCTTTACCGCTTACTGTAAACTTTTTGATCTGAGATATATTATCATTTAAATGATCAACAGGAGTACAATCCAGTTCTTAGCGACCGACCAAACAGTCCCCCCCCCTCCCCCGCTCAAAAGTGGGCTCCTTCCGCCCTTTGTTATCCCGGCATCACCAGTTTTCCGTCCGCCCGAGGGGGTCATTCGTGTACCTGCCACCTTGGTATCCACTATACCATTGCCCATATAGGAGCGACCCCTGACCGCCGGGACGAAAACCCCTTCCCCGCCATCAGGTGGCAACACCTAAGGGGACCCTTTAACTCGGCCGACTATCCCTCATTAGCAGCAGTAAAGCCCCTTTCAATCTTCCCCTCTTAACGCAAGACGTTTTAGTTGTTTTTGTTGAAAAATTTAATTTTTTGTGAGATTCAAAATGTTCTCGTTGTTCTGAGGAAAACAAGTCTAAATTTCATATCAATCGGTTCAGGAACACCTTATCAAACAAGTGTGTGGCCGTATTGCAAAAGTGTAATAAATTGCAAAAAAACGCAGCAAATTTGATTACACACGGGTTTATTATTCTTGTGCCAAACTTTATTACACCTAAACTCATGTTTCTTTGATCCAAACCTGTCAGATGGGATGGGGCTCGAAAAAGTACGGAAATAATGTAATTTTGCACCATTTTACCCCATGAAAATGGATTTCCTCGTTCTGGGTCAATCGCACAGGTTTGGGACCCACTCCAATTGCTTCAGCGTCCAAAATTACATGGAACACGATACCCCACATGGGAAAAAACCCATTTTTGTTTGAGTTTGACGAAAACCGCCATTGGGTATTTTTACATAACGTCTAGGTATGTTTTTCCAGTTCAAATTTATACTCGTTGTGTCCCTTTTTTCATGTACATCACGATTTTGGTGATGGCATGATCGAATTAACTATTAGATCACATTTGAATTGCATAAGACGTAAGTACCGTACCGTAATTAGGGTCCGATGCGAGCCGTCAGGCCACTACCTGGAGGCTTGGATTTGAGCGGCGTTGCCAGACCCAGAGGTCTTCAGAAAACCTCAGGGTCGCTCGTAGTTGGGCAAGAGTATAGCCTCTCTGGTGCTCTGGTTGAATCTACAGATTTTTCCAGGGAGTTGGTTAGGCTTAGTAAGTACCATTTATGAACACAGAATGCGCTCACGTAAACCCTTCTTAGCCCCCCCCTTAGCCATAGCTTTCATCTCTGCTTACTAGCTCCCCCCACCTCTGAGCTAGAATCCCATATTTGTAGGTTGCATAGGCAATTTTTCATCTTCGGTACTTAAACGTGTAAAATTAATCATTTAAACGATCTGGCTGTAGAACCATATAGGTCTACTGTCCCGTTTTTGTTTCTTTGGATATCTACAACTGTCGTTGAAATTCGTTTTTCAATTGAGTAAACTTTACGTGACGTGTATTCGTACCGAGTTAATGCGAAATTTAATAAATGTAGTGAACCGCATTGCTGGACGTTGGAATTGGTTTTCTTGCTGTTAATTTTATTATTTTACGTTCCAAAACTATTTATTGTCGGGAATGGCAGATTCAGTCGTTGGAAATAGTTTTTTCGTAGCTTGAAGTCATACAGTTGTCGTACTAACGTCCTTTTTTGGCGGACGATTAAATCCCACCCATGTTTATTACCGCACCCCCTTCACATTCCTCACAAGCTTAGCTTGAACTACGTAGCTTCAACTACTCTCGTAAGACTTGTCTCAGTGTTATTTTGATTTATTATTTTCAATTCTGAATCGGACAGTTCATTAACAGTGCACACTGTTGGCTTGAACTAGGAACTCTCCTTATCATATTTCCCTTGTCAATGGAGAAATAAAATTCCGACACTCTGGGAACAAGTATTTTATTCAAGAATCTCAGTTAAGACTCAGAATGAAAAGTGATTGATTCAATGAGCAAAGAAGAAGTGGCGTTAAATTTGGAAAATGCACCAACAAATCGCCTCGCTCAGAGCACACCCAACAATTAAAACTTTTAACGCGTCACACAGGCATCCTTACCTCTATAAACTCTCCGGTTCGAATGAAAGTTAATGAGAGTTCAATAATAGGTCCAACGCAGTGAGTGAAAGTGTTAATGCCCCACCATGCAATACAACAAAAAGCGTATTTCAAAAAGTCCTTCAAGTTTCTGTCCAAGATGTAGTCAGCAAATGAGGAATTCGCTCGCGTGCTTTCGAACCGATCTAGATTTATCTGCAAACAATCAAAATTCAAGACTGAGGAAATAGTGGATATGAAAAAACTATGGAATAGTTAATTGGTGGAAATTCATTTCAATAAAAACTGAACAATGGAAAGTATCTTTAGTCTTCAAATCATTTTTAGCCTACGCTGAGGGGTGAAAATGTGGAAAAATCAAGAGCAATATTTGACTGAGTCCACCTGTTCATGTGCTTTTTGTGTTTTTGGCCCTTCTGAACAACAATTGATCGGATCTGAGTGTTTGCCCCAGCTCGTCTGATGGCTTTCTGCTATACTGCATAATTAGTGGATCGTGAAGAACTCCGACAGTGCTCCTGAATCCTTCATTTCCTTCCGGTGGTTGGAATGGGCTTCAAATGGCATTGGGACTCCAACATTTTGCCAACCACCAATGAAAGATGATCTGGAGGAGGTCGTAGGACTTTCGTGCCTGTCAGAGTACAAAAGAGAACTTACGATGCAGCAGAGTCCAAGAACTCACAGCGGCCACATTCTACAGCATAATGTCGTTGTCAAGGAGATAGCAGGTGTTTTATCATTCACTGGTTGGGATATGGGAAGGAATGGACGTACTGTATGTCGATTGACTACAGAAGAAGCCGGATACCTAGTTCGTCAAGCCTGATGGTTCTGCTATAATGTCCAGGTTGTCAGAGGCAGCATGAACAAGGAGAAGACCTGGCGGGCTAAAATAAGTAAATATATTTGGAATGGCCTGTGGCAAGCAATATCTGTGCTAAAAGGTGTTGCGCCAAATCACGACCATGTTATGGCTTGGGGTGTAATAGAGGGAGAGTACCTCACAGCTTCTCTAGTAAGACGTCTCAGGGGGGATAAATGTTCTACAATTCTGATTTCAATGGTAGGAGATCAAGCGGGTTAGGCAATAGATGCTCCTCTTTAAATTTCATTGCTCAAACATCATTACATCAGTACAAATATATGCAAGAGTAAAATCTATCATAAATGATTTTGTCACACTCTGGTATCTGTGATCTTGTTCAAATTTCACCTAAATCGTCAGCAAATCACGATTTATCATCTAATGTTGTTTTTAAAGCCAGGTACTTTCGAAGCTACTCAAATGTCACCCAGAAAACTAATCCAAGAAGAGCTGAACCGTTCGAAAGACATTTTTAATGTCTTGTAGAAAAATGTGAAATTGGCGGTAATAAGTCGAAATACCGGTGAGTGATATTCGTTACAAGACGGAACAGTATTCCAGCCAGAATTTAAACATTAGTGGAGCCTAAAATCCTTTGGATCATGATGTCAAGTCCATTACCCACAAAAATGTCAACAACGGGCGACCAGGTTGACAATTAGAGATATTTTAAGGACGAATGGAAAAATTACCTTATCTCATCGAGTTTAAAAGATAAAGAAGAGGAGGTCATTGTGGCAACTTTCAAATGTCTACTAGGACGAGATACCTCTCAAATTTTAAAGAACTTGAAGCTTTCCGAGTCACATTCTCAAAGTATCGTTGAGATCATAAAAGCTCTTGATAACTACTTTTTGCCACAAGTTAATGTTATTTATGAAAGGTATCTGTTTGGTTCTGCTGTTCAGGGGGATTCCGAATCAATTGATCAATATGTGAGCAGGCTACGTAATCTTTGTTCAGCTCGTGAATCTATCATCATGCTCGCCGTTTTACCTAAACCTTTTTATATAGATATTATAAAATATAAAGCCGAAACAGACGGCTTGAAGATTTGGAGAGTGGAATGCATTGCTACTTGGGGCCAATGGAACGTTCTTTCAAAAAGAACGGACAAATATTACCCCAACATTTAAAAAAATCAGTTTTGTTCTGTTTTGACCGTGTCTACCTTTAGCAAAAGTCGAAGACAGAACTGCTCTGCATTTCACAATATTTTAGAGTGAATGTCTCGTCTCCCAGACACAATATTTAGTTTTAAACGGACTCGGATATGTTAATACCGCGAGTGTAAGTGTAGTGGGGGCTCCGACGATCCTGCCGATTCTCAACTCCGCCAGCAGTTCCTTCTCATCGCTACCAAACGAAGCTTTTGTCACTGTATTCTTGAAACTGTAATTTAAAGTGACGCCATTTTCAACTTTTGCCCATGGTCATCAGCATCCTCTGCAAACCCAATCTCCAATGTGAATATCCTGAAATCGAGCCAGCAGCTTCTCAGTCACCTCTTGCTCCAGAAATTATTATTTTATTCTTTTGTTGTTATTCAGCTTGAGGCTTCAGAAGCAGCTCCTCGAATACTCCCCGTATTCTCATCGGATTCCGCACGGATTCCCCATATCGATCAGCCGAGGACCGTCAAGCCGAAAGATTCACTGGTGCTGGCTTCTCCTCATCTTTGTAATCAGCAGCTTCGAACGACAGGATCTCATTTCACACCCACCAAAACATTCACGGCCAGAACTTTCCATATCCTTAAGAAAATTAATATTAGAAATAAATCATTTTAATATCAAATTGTTCATTTTCAACTATACGAAAATATATTCAACTTTGCGATAGGTAAATTGGTCTGCAAGATTTTGAAACCCGTACCTATTGCCCAAACAGTGCAATTTCAGTAAGTGTCTACATTTTCAATCGTGTCCTTCCTTTTACTTCTTATTGTCATATTATTTAAGCACCTGCTGCAATATGAGTTCGCAATCGCCATTCTACGTTTATATGTACATAGCAGGTACTTAGGAAATGCATTTCATGCTCACCTCGTCTTCATGAAAAATATTGATGTGCAGCAAGATGTAGAACCATTGAATGAGGAAAAATAAGATGTAAGTCATGATGTAGGCGTGAGTGATCCCTTCCAGCAAGCTCCGCGAGAAAAACGCAGCTGCTATCAATTCGTGTAAGGAGTAGAGGCCGAGGGTCATGACAATCGTCCCATACACGAGGGCCTTCCGCTTCAATGGCGACTTCATGTATCGTTCCACTGGCATTCCAAATAGCAGAAGCCTGTAGCCGAAACTTCGCCATCCTTCCATACGACTGCTTGCATCGTTCTTGGGACCATCTGATCGTGTTGGTTCAGGGAGCCGATCCATCCCTCAATTGAATTGATACCTGTTCGGCAGAGAAAGTGGGCTTTATACAGGTTGTCTACAAAACAGGTCACATTCTTTCAAAGGGAATCGATTCTACAACTAATTTGCAACAATGATTACCTTAAAATATTTCATGTTATCGACTTATGTAAGCCCCTGGCCGCCCCCAAGTCAGATAGGATGGAGGCTGAGAAAGAAGTCAGCCCGTGGATTCTTCCACATTGGAGAAGACACAGCAGAAGAGCCCGGATTGTTCCCCTTGTGGTGGCAGATGGGCCCCTCGAGACTAGAAGACTGGGCCCTTCATATTTCTGCCATCATCGAAGAAACAACCCTCTCTTATAGTCTGTCCAGTGCGAGTCCGTACAGTTGTGGCATATGATAGATAGATAGATAGACAAATAATGTATTTGTGGGCCTTGGCCCTATATATACATGGATGATCTGGCACCTTGACATATTAAACAGTCTCATTAAACCAGTTTTTTTTCTTTTTTTTGTACTTACTATGGACTATACTTAATGATATTAATGGTAGTGTTAATGTTATTATTTGATTTGATTTTTTTTATTCATTTTTCTTAATTAAGACATCAAGGTATCCTTTTTTTTAACGATAATATCATAATGTAACACAACAATAACAGCATAACATTAGCTAACAACGTAAACAGCGCAAGTGGTAACTGACCAAGCCAATAAAGAGAAAGTTACTAAGTATGGAAATATTAAGATAATATTAACAAATTTATAAATAGAAAAGCATGCTTGAGCGAATAATTCTAATTTGAGCACAAGTTACATTGAGTAGAGAGAAGTGAGGGGGAAATATATAAATAAATAAACATTATATCATAATCAAGTAATTTCTGCGGGATCTGATTTAATAACCTCACTATTTCACTTGACGAACCATCACTAATTGTTAATCGAAAAAAAAAAAAAACTATTGGGATTGATCAGTTGATCACATTTGTGTGCCTCCTGAAATTCCATAATCGCTCTACCCTGTGAAACACGCACACTCCAAAGCTTAGTAGAAATTCAAATAATGAACGCAAGCGAATTGAATAATAAACCCCAGTGAAAGACACTGCAGAGTGTTTATTGAACCTCAATACCCCCCAAAATAAAAACATCTATAATTTATCAAGTCCTTTAGCACTCGTATTGCGTTAAAAATTCCTCAAATCCAAATTTAAACGATCTAGCCAAAGGCACTCAAATATCATCAACTGATCAATCCAAATAGGTGTTTTGGTTGAGAACCAATTTACGTGGTCTATGCACATCTCCTGAAATTCAATAATCGCTCTATCACCTGTGAAACACGCACACTCCGAAGCTTAGTTCAGATTCAAATGATGAACGCAAGCCAATTGAATAATAAACCCCAGAGAAAGAATACTTATTTACCCCACTAATAATATTGAATAATATTCTACCTATATATCATCAGTGTTTCATGCATATCAGAATGCTTCAACCCATGTATCGGTTATAAACTACAAGTATCAACATCGGCTATCACTCCAGTATCCACATTCACTACAACTCGACGCTATCGGCATCACTAGGTTACAAACAAACAATAATAAACCAAAAAAACGCAAATGTTGGCACCATAAATCGAGCCATACATCGGGAATGGTTTGGCCTACGGACCTGGGGAGGGGCTCATTCTATTCCTCATGGAATGTTCTTCAAATAGGTAAATATTTAGGCCGATTCGACTTGTTTTGAGGTTTTTAGGGATTTTACAAAACTTTGACAGCCCTTAAAGGGCACTTTAAATTGAGTGAGAGAGCTGGCTCAAGAATTGGGGCGTCGTCGGACCAAGATTTTTCCTGAAAATTTTAGATCTTTTTGCCGTTTGGGAGAAATCGTGCGTACGGCATACGGCGGACGGACGGAAAATTTTTTTTATTGCAGATTCGGATTTTACACCCTTTGAAACGTAAACCATGAAATTTTCAGGGGGGGTTAGGATTTTTTTCTTCCAGAGCGATTACAATGGTTTATTATTGAATAATAAACCAAAAAGTTGTAGCATACGGTGAACTCTTGTTTTGTTGAGTCGTGAACTGTTAGTGATTGTGTGCTTAAGATCATTATACTGTGGTAATAGTAACATAAAATTGTTTCCCCAGTCGAGTATTGTACATTTCCTACTCTGTTCTTCATGGATTGCAATCACAATCGCGCTTCGTGCTACACGCACTCAGTACATGGTACCAAAATACGTTAACAATTCTCTTTATTGTATTTGGCCTACTCCATTCTTGTTCATATTCATTACTTTTCAACTAGCATTTTTGTTTTGGAACACAGCCCCAAATGGGAGGATTCATTTCTAACGTAAGATCTCTTGTGATCGCAAGTGCACTAAGTGCAAGACGTATTCCGACAGTTTCCACAATTCACATATTGAGCAAAACCTTCATTTCATAACTTTCATACTTACTTTTCCAAATCCGAGCTTTGGGTGATCTCGTTCATATTCTGTATCTAGCACTTGAGTGTTTTGTTTATTATTCAATAATAAACCAAATTGCTCTTAAAAAAAATTGCTAACCCCCCTGAAAATTTCATGGTTTACGTTTCAAAGGGTGTAGAATCCAAATCTGCAATACAAATTTTTCAGTCTGCCCGCCGTTACGCCGTACGCACGTTTTCTCCCAAACGGCTGGAGCAAAAAATCTGAAATTTTCAGGAAAAATCAATATTGGTCCGACAACGCCCCAATTCCTTAGCCAGCATTCTCACTTAATTTAAAGTGCCCTTTAAGGGTTGTCAAAGTTTTGTAAAATCCCTAAAAACCTCAAAAAAAAAAAAAAAAAAACAAGGCGGCTTAAATATACTTTTTTTTAAAGAACTTTCCATGAGGAATCGAATGAGCCCTACCCCAGGTCCGTAGCTCAAACCATTCCCGTATGGCATGATCTTATGCTGCCAACATTTGCATCCACTTTCACTACATCACTAGGTTACTGCGATCAAAACAAAAACAACAGCGTTTTTTTTGTTTTGTTTTTTAATCGCTGTAACCTAGTGATGTAGTGAATGTGGATACTGGAGTGAACTCCTAAAAGGTTTATAGCCGATACACGGGTTGAGGCATTCTGATATGCATGAAACGCTGCTAATTCTTTCAATTTTATTCATTTGGCTTGCATTCATGATTTGAATCTCTACTTAGATTTGGAGTGTGCGTGTTTCACAGGTGATAGAGCGATTATTGAATTTCAGGAGATATGCATAGAGCGCGTAAATCTGTTCTCAACCAAAATACCTATTTGGATTGATCAGTTGATCATATTTGTGTGCCTCCTGAAATTCAATAATCGCTCTATCACCTGTGAAACACGCACACTCCAAAGCTTAGTAGAAATTCAAATCATGAACGCAACAATTTTAATTGAATAATAAGTGAAAGAATTTGCAGCGTTTTTCTACCAGTTGAGGATCTACCGGATGAAGTCTATTGAAGTCCCATAGGAATTTCATCTCAACATCTGCGCATGGGCTAACGTGAAATACTTGAAACGTATAATTTTTACAATTTTGATTCAGTTTAGCTCATATGATAAAGGATGTAACGAGGAAGCTGCCTTGCCATCTCTTCGGCAGTGTATTTCTATTTTAGTTCCCTAAAACTCGACAACCTTCAAGTCCACATTGTGTCCAGTTTGAGAGGTTCTACTGTAATCCGTTGTTTTCTGTTATTATAATCCAAATTCTTATCTCAAAAACAGTTGTTTATAGCAGTTTACCTGGATATATGGGGGGAGGGGTCTCCTATACATCCAGATAGTGAGGAGAGAGACACCAGCTGCCGCTAGTCAGTTGATCGGTTTTGCCCAACGTTTTTCACTCGTAACCAATAAAACCCCTCCGCCCACCCTCCATTTCTTATTGATAAAACCCAATTGATTGGCACGTTAATTCAATTACACAACTACTAGTGGAGCGCTATAACGTCGAGGACTTCATAATTTTCAAGGGAAGTCACCACCCTTCAATTATAACGTAAATTACAGGTTTTAGGGGTTTTTAATAGTTTCGATCCCTCAATTAGGACTTGAAACCCACATCGAGAAGCTGAGGTATAGATAACAGGGATGATGAAACGAGTGACATATTAATTAGGATATCGATTCAACTCAATTATTTATTAACGAAAAGGAAAAGTAAAGATCGTACCAGGCAGGTGCGACATTTTGGTTTATTATTTCCTAAGAACTTTTGTAATTGAGGAAAGATAAAGGGTTTTTAAATGTCCCCGTGGCAAAATCTGAGTACGGAGGACATTGGACACTTATACTGCCTATTCGTAAGGCTGCTTTCTAATTTAAATTCAGTTGAATAGCAGTTTGAGGAGGCTCATTGTTTCTGGTTGTATTTATTCATTTAAATGGAGAATATACATATAAAAAACGCTGCAAATTCTTTCACTGGGATTTATTATTTAATGATTCATGATTTGAATGTCTACTAAGCTTTGGAGTGTGCGTGTTTCACAGGTGTTAGAGCGATTATTGAATTTCGGGAGATATGCATAGAGCACTTACATCGGTTCTCAACCAAAATACCTATTTGGATTGATCAGTTGATCATATTTGTGTGCCTCCTGAAATTCAATAATCGCTCTATCACCTGTGAAACACGCACACTCCAAAGCTTAGTAGAAATTCAAATCATGAACAATTGAATAATAAACACCAGTGAAAGAATTTGCCGCGTTCTGTGTTACCAAACCAGGCGGTAAATCGACGATTACGATTGCTTGGCCCGAAAGACACTCATCCAAGTGAATTTGGACAGGAATGCCCAGAATTTACATGAAGTTCCTTAGAAGAAGAATCAAAGGTAATCATTTCAGTCTGCTATCTGAATTTCGAGGTAATTTCCACTGCTTTTTATTTATTTATTTTTATGGTTATCAGAATGCTTCAACCCGTGTATCGGCTACAAAGCCTTTTAGGAGTTCACTCCAGTACCCCACATTACTACATCACTACGTCACTAGGTTACTGATATCAACACAAAAACAATAATAAACCAAAATAACGCGAATGTTGGCCCCCATAAATCGGGCCATAGATCGGGAATGGTTTGACCTACGGACCTGGGGAGGGGCTCATTCGATTCCTCGTGGAGTGTTCTTCAAAAAGAGTACAAATTTAGGCCGCCTTGACTTTTTTTGAGGTTTTTAGGGATTTTACAAAACTTTGACAACCCTTAAAGGGCACTTTAAATTAAGTGAGAGAGCTGGCTCAAGAATTGGGGCGTTGTCGGACCAACATGGATTTTTTCCTGAAAATTTCAGCTTTTTTGCTTCAGCCGTTTGGGAGAAATTGTGCATACGGCGGACGGACGGACAAATTTTTATTGCAGATTCGGATTCTACACCCTTTGAAATGTAAACCATGAAAATTAGAGGGGGGTGGGGGGTTTGGAATTTTTTTTTTTTTTTTTTCAAGAGCGATTACAATGGTTTATTATTGAATAATAAACCAACACATTTAACAATTGAAAATATTGTAGGGTACACAGTAAAATCAACTAAATGAAGTGTACTGTCCGACCGGGAGGATAAAATAATAATTATAATGATAATAATATAACATTCTAGGACAAACTTATCTACATAGTTTTCCAATAATTGGAAGCGGATGGATCTGAACCCTGCTTCAAACTAACACAACAGAAGCTTTTTATAAACTACAAGCCTTCCAGAAGTTTATTTTTAATTAATTAAACATTAAAATGTAAACAGAAACGGCTGATATGTTTACTTGGAAACACTAGAATGTTATAATATCAAATAGAAGGCCCTGGAACGTTCTCATTGTGTACACAGAAGGAACTAGAATACACACAAAGACGCACAGTTGTTTACTTATTTCCGATAATAACTTCAACAGCCAACTATACAAACAAACAAAGCCGTGGTGCCGAGATGTCCCTCTGTCTCACTCTCTCTCTGGTCCCTAGGTCAGAATTTCCAATCCAAAACTACAAAATTCCCCGATGCAGGTATAATTTACAAGGAACCAAATAAACAATACGTTTAAGTCTTAATTGTATACAATTTCCTTGTTGCTTTTATATTTATATTGTGTCAGTCAAGAAAATTTTATTTCAGCATATAATATTCAATAATATTTTAAGCGGGACGTTTATTTGTTTATCCTGCCAATACGGGACATAATAGCGTCCCCCCAGTAAATCTGGGGACAGCGGGACACTGACCTAAAAGGGATGGTCACCTTGGTTTAAAAACACGTGCACTAGTGCCTTCAGAAAACGACATACTAAACCCGCGATACACCACGGTTATGCACCCTTCCGGCCTTTAGCCTAGCTCCATGAATTAAGGAACGGACATATTTCTATGTCACTATTATTATGTACAGGGCGCTCACACTTTTGGTTGTTCACCTCGTAGAGATCAATTCTAGAACTATTTTCCAACAAAAATAGCCTTTTGACACTCTTTTTAAAGGCCTTGCTTCTGAAATATTTTAATTTAAAGTTTTTTTCTGTGTTTTTGATCTTATTGCATTAAAACTGCTATAACCCGCTTATTAGACCACGTAAGCTCAAATATATTTATACCGTTGAAAAGAGCGTTACATTTACTTTTGGATAAGCTTCTAACGTGTGAAAATATGCGCATTTTGGAGTCACAAACTCACACCAAAGTGAGCAAATTCTCGAAACATAAAACTTGTATTTTTCTAATCCGCAGGACGGCATACAATATCTAGCTGAACTTCCATGCAAAACAGTAAAAACTTGGATCAAACCTCACTTTTTCAACGGTGTATTCGATTTTATTTGTTAAATTTTAAAAAGAGATCGAGTTCAGATGCAAAAAAACATGAAACTTTCTGCGAAATTTGAGGTTTTAAACGAAAAAAATACTTTCTTAAGACTTGGGAAGTTACGGGTTGGTCTCTCTTGAACTACTCTCTAAAATTAATTTTGACGATAATCAATAAAAACCTGCTTATTGGTTTTCCAACTCCCATTTCCCCAGGAAAAACGTTCCCAAAATGTCAGCCTCAAGAGTCAGAAAGAAAGAAAAAACTGAATGAAAACTAAAAGAACTGAAATTTCCGAGGATGTTGCACAACTAGAGAAAAATTGACGATTAACAAAGTGCAGGAAAATGAAAACACCGCAGATTACTACACAAAAGTATTTTTTATTTCCGTATTGGATGCCCCTTGTATGCAAATCGCTGGTTTACAGATCATTATTAAACTTATTCTATGGTACATAATCATAATAATACATAGTGGTAGCGTGACAGCGTACATAAGAACGAACTGTAAAATAGCATAACACCACAGCCATACGCACCTAAAGGGGGGGACATTTGAGGATTTACCTAAATGACCTAAAATAACCAAGTTTCAATGATACGTGGGTCATTTCAAAATTTCGGTAGGTGTTGACTTTTATATAAAAAAAAAAAATAAAATAAAAAAAAAAAATGAAACTTGATCTTTTTTTTTTTTTTTTTTTGTTTTTAATCAATCACTGTGGTTCTCTCGGCATATTACCCAAGTGAGCACACATAATCTTGAACCGTACTGCTGATACGCCATTTTGAAAAAGAAAAAATTTTTTATAGGGAGTGAGGTATATAGTACTATTTTTACTCTCTTGAGCCTCCAACCTCCCTGGTAATCGCCGCTTAAGTCATTCAATTTAGGTGAATGGAACAGCAGAAATTAGCTTAATTTTAGCTACAGTAAATACTCAGGTTTCCAATTTCGAAAACTTACCATAAGCAGATCTCACTCCCTACAATTTATGAGGATATGGATATTGAAGGGAGTGAAAGAGTAGGGAGTGAGGCTTTAGCCTTTCACCGCCTTTACAGGCCACAAATCAATTGAAACTGGTTGTACCACAATGTTGTCAACGAACTTCCAACAACTACACTAATTGTCAACAAGCGTGATCAAGTTTCACTTACCACTGTCAGAACTTTATTGGAGTAGGGAGTGGGAGTTAAAAAACCCACACTGCTGCCTCCAGGGATGGTTTTCCCGGTAGAACTGACTGGGAAGGTCTAGGCAAAATCCAACCACCAGCGTTGGGACCATCTTAAATAAGGGATGTCAACAGAACAGAAGCAACTTCATAAACACCCTTTCCCGCCAGTTAGGGGCTTCTTTTCAAAACATTCTAGGGAGTGAAGAAAAACCCTGTGACACTGAAATAATGGGTTGGTAAGGCGACTTGCTTTGATCCAATTTTTTTGGAGGCGGATATCCTATTCTTTCATAGTTCAAGTGGATATAACAGCCCCAATAAATATTTCGCTGAGTAGTGATGATGGATGTTGCATACCTCTGGTTAGTGACAGCTGTAGGGAGTGAGAAATACGGACTTTGGTATTTACTCCTGAGTCCTGTAGGCACAACTTTTACATACTTTTCCATGGAACATGTACATACAGATAGGAGATGAATTTTAAAAATTCACAAAACTGCATTCAGTCGAGTTCGACGGCAATACTGACCAATGACATAAATGTGACCGAAATTTAGAAATTACCCACCTACAACAGAATCTAAGTAAATTGACGTCAATGTAGGCACGTCCAACTAAAATAATTAGATACGAGGGTCATCCAGAAAGTAAGGTTACTAACTCCCTGGAAGGTGCAGAGAATTTTTTTCGGGGATGGTATTACTGTGTGTAGAGGGGTTCCTAGTAGTCACAATAAGCACCCGCCTGCATCAGTCCGTTACGAAATGTCGTCACAACAGCCTACTCCGTCAACCTCTGCAGGGACCGTTCGCTCCACCTACAGCCGATGCGAAATTCGGGCGGTCATCACTTCGCGTCGCGAATCTGCCTCTGAAATCCATCGTCAGCTTGTGGAAACTTATGGACCTGAGGTAATGTCCCGTCAGCATGTTTTCAAGTGGGTTAGGCTTTTTAAGGAAGGTCGCACCGACACACACGACGAAGAAAGGAGTGGGAGGCGGACTCTCATTTCAGAAGAGCTTCTGCAGCAAATTGACAACGAAATTTGCAGTAATCGGCGGCTGACCCTTAACACCCCTCATGAAATGTTCCCAGACATCTCGCGAAGCCTTATGGGTGAAATTGTGTCGGAAAAACTGAATTACAGAAAGTTGTGTGCAAGATGGGTGCCAAAAATGTTGACTCCGGAACATCGCCAAAATCGCGTTTCCGCCGCAAGCGAATTTCTTGAGCGTTATGAAATGGAGGGTGAAGCATTCCTTGACTCGATTGTGACTGGGGACGAAACGTGGGTTTGTCACTATACCCCAGAGTCAAAAAGGCAGTCCCTGCAATGGCGCCATACTCACTCCCCGTCAGCGAAATTCAAGGTTCAGCCCTCGGAGCGGAAGATCATGGCATCAGTGTTTTGGGACTGAAAAGGGGTGTTGTTGGTGGATTTCATGGTCAGGGGAACCACCATTAATGCTGATGCGTATTGTGAGACCATTAAAAATGGAGGAAAAAAATCGAAGACAAAAGGAGGGGAATGCTGACTCGTGGTGTGTCCCTCCTTCACGACAACGCCAGACCCCACACTGCTCGCCAGGCCCAGGACCTGCTTGTGTCGTTTGGACGGGATAATGTGACCCATCAACCATATTCACCGGACTTGTCGCCTTCGGACTTCCACCTTTTCACCAAATTGAAGGAGTTCTCGGGTGGAAAACGTTTTTCCAACGACGAGGAGGTGAAGGAAACTGTTGAGAAGTGGTTTTTGGAGTTGGAGCGAAGTGTGTATGACGAGGGCATAAAAAAGCTGGTGCCCAGGCTGAAGAAATGTGTTGAAGTTGGTGGCGATTATGTAGAAAAATAAGAACATATTTTGCTACATTTCCTCAAAATTTGAATAAAATATATGCATTTTTTTCATTTTTACCAGCAGTTGTAACTTTACTTTCTGGAAAACCCTCGTAATACAAAACTACTATCTATGCTTCGTAATAGTGGAATACAGTTTCGCTTCTGTCCTGTTGCACATTACAGAATTTTTCTACATACTTTCTTGAATTTATTTAAATATCAACTTGGATTTGTGTTTCTTGTCGAGTCTGTCGCTTCTCTTGGTAAATTACAAAGATTGATTATTGAAAATATTAGACCTAAACGCTACCTATTTATTTTGTAAATTCGGGACCCGAAAGAATCATTATACAAGACCCTGCAAAACATAAAACGTCAACATAAGTGCATTGATTTTGTTTACCAAGGAAAATTTCGTATTAACAGTTTCCAATCTAACTCACTTCTGCGCAGAAATATAATTGTGGTAAGTAATAAATTGCGTTTATGCTATCAATGGGTATTACGTTAAAGACAATATTGCAGAATTGACGGGAACATGATTATTAAAAATTTCAGATGGATTACGAACTATAAATAAAACTCGTTCCATTGCTGGTGGAACAAAGATGTTTTCTTCGATGGTTTCCGTTCAAAATATTCACTCGCTACCTATTTGGACATTACGAACTATCAAGAAAATGGAAGATGACAGTTTTTGTATGTTATCTAAAATTGATGAATACGATACTCGGCAGAACTCTCGCCCAGGGACATGCGATTTTTAAAACATCCAGGGAGTTTTTGAAGAAGAACTCTGCGCCGGCAATGATTCACTTCTTCTTCAGTTTTTTGTTGACTGAAACAGAAAAAATGATGACCGTATTGATAGATGGATAGTAAAATAAAATTGCTACAAATGGATACATCTGGATGTTATCATTTTGAACACGAGCTACTCGCTTAAGGTTGTTTAAGCCCCTGTTGTTGGAGAAAGTCTTGGCGATTCAACTATGGATTGAATTTAAGGGCATTTTGCCTTTTAAAATACTTACTTACACGCCAACCAATAATAAATTCTGTTTACATTATTACGATACTTTTGTTTATACATTCGGATAAATGACAAAAAAAATGTTCTGTTAATCTGCATAAAAAATGTAGTAAAAAACCGCCAACCGAACTTTTCTACTCAATCCGTTCTCTAGATATAATTTTGGTTTATTATTCAATAATAAACCATTGTAATCGCTCTGGAAAGAAAAATTCTAAACCCCCCTGAAAATTTCATGGCTTACGTTTCAAAGGGTGTAGATTCCGAATCTGCAATAAAAAATTTTCCGTCCGTCCGCCGTATGCACGATTTCTCCCGAACGGCTGAAGCAAAAAAGCTGAAATTTTCAGGAAAAATCCATGTTGGTCCGGCGACGCCCCAATTCTTGAGCCAGCTCTCTCACTTAATTTAAAGTGCCCTTTAAGGGTTGTCAAAGTTTTGTAAAATCCCTAAAAACCTCAAAAACAGTCAAGGCGGCCTAAATTTTTCCTCTTTTTGAAGAACACTCTACAAGGAATCGAATGAGCCCCACCAGGTCCGTAGGTCAAACCATCCTCGATCTATGGCCCGATTTATGGTGCCAACATTTGCGTTATTTTGGTTTATTATTGTTTTTGTGTTGATGTCAGTACCTAGTGACGTAGTGATGTAGTGATATAGTAATGTGGATACTGGAGTGAACTCCTAAAAGGCTTTATAGCCGATACACGGGTTGAAGCATTCTGATAACCATAAAAAAACGCAGCAAATTCTTTCACTGGGGTTTATTATTCAATTGGCTTGCGTTCATGATTTGAGTTTATACTAAGCTTTGGAGTGTGCGTGTTTCACAGGTGATATAGCGATTATTGAATTTCAGGAGATATGCATAGAGCACGTAAATCTGTTCTCGACCAAAATACCTATTTGGATTGATCAGTTGATCATATTTGTGTGCCTCCTGAAATTCAATAATCGCTCTATGATGTGAAACACGCACACTCCAATCCTAAATAGAAATTCAAATCATGAACGCAAGCCAATTGAATGATAAACAACAGTGAAAGAATTTGCAGCGTTTGTTAAAGGTTTTTTTTTTCAGAAACCACGTTTTTTAACATAAAACCCCACGTCTCTCCACTTTAAAACAACTTTTTTCTACTTTTGACCACATTTTCGGATTCAGCGTGAAATTTCCTTTACGACCAACGCACATTCATAATCATAAACGAACCCCTAAGGACCGCAATTGCAGTTCAAACATTGAAAATTAAAAAAAATTGACTTAGAAAATGTCAGCGTATTCCTCATTTGTGACGCCTGCCAGGATTTCGACCTAACTGAACATTTTCATGACGTTTTGTCGACTCAACTCGCTTTCACGCTTGAACACCAGTCTTGAAACATTGGCTTGCGAATGGTAGTTTACCCACAGACTCATGGCAAGAGAAAACATGAATATCCTCCTTTCAAGACCGGAATTTGCCTTACGTTTTTTCGCCTTCAAACTCGAATTTCTTCAAGAAGTGGACGCGAAATCGAAAAGTTGACCATAACATTAGAAAGCTGATTAAATTTGCAAGTTTTCCTGAAGTTTGAAAAGTTCCAGAACGTTTTTTGGAAGTGAAGTAAAAATAAAGGTAATTCAGAAACTAGCAATTTTTAAAAATTGTCAATGTTTGAACTGCAATTGCGGTCTTAAGGGGTTCGTTTATGATTATGAATGTGCATTGGTCGTGAAGGAAATTTCACGCTGAATCCAAAAATGTGGTCAAAAGTAGAAAAAAGTTGTTTTAAAGTGGAGAAACGTGGGTTTTTATGTCAAAAAACGTGGTTTCTGAAAAAAAAAACCTTTAAAAAATTATATCTAGAGAACGGATTGAGATAGAAAAGTTCGGTTGGCGGGGTTTTACTAAATTTTTGATGCAGATTAACAGAAAATTTGTTTTGTAACTTATCCAAATCCACCCTGCATAATGTTGTGGCTACAATGTCCTTATCATTTACAATTTTAAAAGAAGATAGTTTCAAAACAATTATTGTACATCAATTCTGCTCAACACAGTTTCACATCCTGCTGCCCCTTTATCTAGAAGCCCGGTTAATTGTTTTTTTTTGTAATTTGTTCGTTTGTACTTTTTAGCAGCCTTCTTATGAAAATAAGACTTTCTAGCGCTCTTTGGGTAATTTAAGTGATGAATTTTGAATTGGTTTTATGTGTCCAATAGTTTACGGAATATATTAGTAGCATATTGATGGAATAGCACATAGAATGGATTACTACTTGGATTTATTTAACCAGCTCACAATACGATCAGAGCGAAAGAAATATAATCGTGTAAGAACGATATGACGAACGAAATTATTTCAATTCAGCCCTTTTAAACTGTAAAATTCCACAGTAAATGCTCGAATAGGTGAATTTTTGAAATCTTTGTTCAAAATCACTAAATTAGTTTGTTTTGGAAGGAATGGACAACTAATCATGCCTTGCAGATACTTGCTTATTTCAAGAGGAAAGGAAAAGGTTCTGATGGGACGTCAGATAGAGAAAATAACAAAAATAATAATAAAAAGTCGATGGAAAATATAGGCGTGGTAGAAAATTCAGCTTTTCCGTTTGTCTCACAAACTTCTCCTGTGTATTTAAACTCAGTAATTTTGAATTTTATTTCACGATGGGAGGGGGGGGGGGTGAGTGATGGCCGATTAGTTCAAAAGAATAAATTAATATAGAAAACTTTCGTTCAAAAATAAAATTCCTTATAAAATTCTTTAATGCAATTATTTTTAAAGCAAGACACTTTTTGACTTGTTAATACATCGTTAAAACACAACAGTCGCAGTCGGAAATGAGTTGTAGAACACGTAGTAGTCGGATTGTGCATAAAAAAGACCTAATGTTTGAAAATTGGGAAAGCTACGGAGGAGGCATTGTCGGTCAGGGGCAAGATGCAATGACCCGCACAACCCCCCGGTCTTGAAGGAGGGGTTGCTTTGTGCGCCGTGTATTATCAACCCCAATCTGATTGGGCCGTAGCATTGGGTGTTGCAATGTTGATAATATGTTGTTGCAGTTTTACTAAAATGTTTATTGACTCGAACAATGGCTGTTGGACAATGGTAGGGTATTGGGGTTTAAATCGAGTTCATACAAAGAGTTAGAGTTTAAACAAGATTGTTAAGATTTAAATTAAAAAATAAATATTTAAAAATGAAAAATGGAAATGAATTTAATGAATGAAAACGTTCGTTTGTGATCAGCGTCTACGGCATTTCCAAGCTGTCCTGCCAAAGTCAGGATAATCGAAGATCCGAGAGACGGCTATTTGTGTTCATTTACGATTGATTGCGATGATTTGCTTTCAGTTGAGTAGCTATACCACAAGTAGTATGTTGACACGATTTTTGTGTACGGTTTTGCCAATGTTAATGCTTCTGAAGCAGCAAGGGAGTCACACTCCTCCTGTGTACAACTCACACCCTAGCGAACACGTCGGATAGTATGAGGAAAAAATATTGGTAGATGATATTGTTTATGTCACTGATCCTTCTTTATCTAGTAAACTATCTGTTTTTTATCTACTAATTGTTTTTTGTCACTAAAGTTTTGGTTATTACTACCAGCTATGTTCAATAGCTACAGCGCACCATGATGAATGGGAATATGCAATAGGGAAAACCTCGCTGAAGGAAATACAGCGAGGAGAGAGACGAAAGGGAAGAGTTGGTAATGATACGGAAGCCTGGTTTGATAAGGGTCCATAGTGTCAGCAAAAAGATGAATGCAACTCATCGCAATCAATCGTAAATGAACACATACAGTAGCAGTCTCTCGGCTCTTCGATCATCCTGACTTTAGCCGGACAGCTTAGAAATGCAATAGACGATGTTCACAAACGAACGGGTTTATGCATCCGACAAAACTAACTTAAATCGTCACTTGAGAGGTCTGGAGTTGTCACCATTCGATTCAGCGAGAAAAGTTACGTATATCCCGCCACCAACCTTTTTTCGTCGAGACTTTTGGAAAAACCTCAATTTTAACAGAAAACACACGTTTATCTGCAGTTAAACACCATTTCCTTAACTAAAAATATTTTTAAAAACCAAAAAAACGACTACACCGTTGGAAAGCTGACATTTTGGCGCATGTTTTACCATGCCTGCACAGTTCTGAGTCAAGCCATTAATAGGGTTTCTAGGCGAGATGAAAAACAGGCGATTTCAAGATTTAAAAAAAACTGCCATTTCGTGCAGCAATCGCACATCTTCAATGCAATTTAAAACAAGTTTTCTGACATCAAATAGATAGAAAATTTAAAGCTCTTTCCAACGGTGTCATCAAATTTGAGCTATCAAAATTGAGGGAGTTATGACAGTTTTAATGACGTTAGATCGGAAACACGAAAAAAATCTTAAATCGCGAATAGCTCAGAAACGAGGCCTCTGGCAAAAAATGGCTAGGTGGCATTTTTGGTCGGAAATGAGTTGTAGAACACGTAGGAGTCGGATTGTGCATAACTCCTGGGACACCCTGTACGATGAAAAACGATGATTTTTAAGAAATTTTCCAAGTTTGAACTTTGGCCATTTTTTCACCAATAAGATTTGGATAAAAAAATTAAATTTTATATTAGGGTAATAGGAAATTTCATGCTCTTTCCAATGGTCATTTTATTTTCTCGTTTAGATCAAAATTAAGGGAGCTACGGCTGTTTTAATGAGACAAGGTCTGAAAAGTAAAAAAAATCTTAAAAATTAAATTGCGTGAAAACGAAGCCTCTAAACAAAAAATGCTAAGAGACACTTTCGATTGCAAATTAAAGGTACAATCGATGATCTGAGTTTGTCCCTTAATTTTAGTAGACACCCCGTGTACTGAGTAACAATACAATTACTGAACAAGAACACTTACTTCGAAGTAATTTAAAGTTTAACAGACATTCTCAAGAAACTACCTCTCAGAAACCATGCCCATTCATGTACCGATATATTCACAAGTCCCAGGACATGTTGTCGAGTGTCGCGGTAGCAACTTTATCTCGAGGCTCACACAAAAATTCACAAGCAACACACGAATATTATGTCATCCACATGCCGCCTGATGGTTCGATGTCTTTTAATGAATAAGTATCGTCGACATTCTATGGATCAAGCTGAATCTCACTCATTTTAAGAAGAAAAGCGAGTTAGTTGAAACTGTTGATTAAAAAATTCAAATCCACAACAAATTCACCGTTAGAAAAACATTTTAGTCGAAATTATATTTCCGTTTTGGGAAATTTAAGCACCTTGCGTTGGATTTTACTCAAATGAACTGTTTTTTCTTGAATCGTCTGGTTCTAGTGATCCCCGAGGCAAACCGCGCCCTGAGAAAGACAATAACAGTACATAATCAATTTGAACAAGAATTTTCACAAAAGTCAAGAAGTACTATGTATGACTTTAAATTTGAAATGTGTACTAAAATACGGATAGAATGTGACAACTACACATGTTACCTACAACAATACGGTCTACCAAATCACAGAAGAATTTGAATGATTTAGGGGAAGGAAAGTCATAGTGCTCCGGCAAATTGTAATTTTGAGTGCCGTTCCGTTCATGTTTACGAGTGTCATTAACTGAATTAATTTTGTCTCATGTCATTGCTGCTGACGTGACACATGGATCGTATCATACTTTCACAATTCTCAGGCATATAGACCGTAGAAATCGTTCCACAATTCGCAATTTCAACCCTCAATACTACGAAACGTTAGATTGGCTCTCCGGATGTGAGGTAAGTAATAAACTTCTCTGCTTCCATATTCTTGTTTGCTGCAATAATACGAATGAAGTTTGGGTTAAAGATGGAATTGGGTTTTCACCTCCACGATGGTTCATATCTTGCTGGGCAGATATGAATGTCAACTGTTGCAAAACACGGTTTTCTGTGTTCACAAAACCAGTCCTTAACACTAACATTGTCGTACTATTTCATGTCTAATATCTATCGCTTAAAATCATGATCACTACTTTTAAACGCGGCCCACGAACGTATTTGCACACTAAAGTTTGGCCCACAACATGTTAAAGGTAGGACTACCCTACCTAATTTATTTATTCCTGTCATCAATACGACCATCTGCCACACTAAATGTGGAAGACGTTTTCTCTATGAATTGGTTTTTCTGTTGAGGAGAAAGAAACACTGACTTTCAACGAACAATAGAATAGGTATTTGTAACTGTACACAATTATTACAGCGATGAAATGTGGTGCAGACCCAGAAGTCTCTCCAATATTCTACAAAGCTACTGCTCGAGCCATCATAGATCACGCCTCCGTTTCTTATGGGCAAGCTAGTGGTTCAAGTATGATGAAAATTGTAGACTACAATGTAAATTTCTGCGATTATGCCTGAGGTGTCTAACATTGACACCAACTGATGTGCGACCCGATACGAATTCGAGTACAAATGCTGAGCGATATATATATTTTTGAGACTTAAGTCGCGATGTAGTGAGGCTCTTAACGATATCTGCAGACTGAGTGTTTTTGATCAGAACTCCGAGGACATGCATATACGGAAGTCACCAATGTTAATGGTTAGTTTTATACAAAACGAATGTGATTTCTCCAAAGTTTACAGTAGTTTGAGACCTCCTAAGTTCACTTTGGAATATGAAGAATTAGTTAATCCAGTATTTATAAATAGGTTTGTACCAAGAAGATCTGTGGACATTAACTTGAATGTTGAGTTCAACGCATTTGTCTCATGTAAATGGCCGAATAGCAATATCACTTTCACGGATGGGTCCAAGAGCGGAGAGTTCGTTGGGTGCGCAATTTGGAATTCGACAACTGGCTATAGAGCAGTATATAAACTACCTCCCATGACTTCAAGTTACCATGCTGAAGCCGTAGCGATCGTGAAGGCCATTGATTATAATATAATATATTATACTGCAAATGGGAGATTCAAACTCATCCCACATAATATATACAGACTTCCTGAATGTTCTGCAAAAAATTGGTTCGTCGTCCTTCAAACGCGTTTCGAACGGTTTGACAAAACAACTTATACATCTACTACATATGTGCAAAATCAACAGCATAGAGATTCGATTCTTATGGATAAAATCGCATGCTGGGATTAATGGAAATGAGTTGGTCGACCGTTTAGCTAAGGAGGGTTCGTATGCGGGAGTGCCGTTGGATTTGGCGGTTGAGGTGGAGGACTTCTTCCCTTCGATTTTCAGGACCCATAGGGGTAAATGGCAAGCGCTTTTCTCAACATCGACGGAGGGTGTCTTCTACAAGAGAATGCAGCCGGTCATCACAGCAGACCATGTTTTATTAGGAAAGAAGTTGACAAGGATTTTGGTAGAACCATGAGCAGATTGAGAGCGAACCATGGAATCTGTGATTCTTTCTTGTTCAGAATTGGAGTGCGGGAATCAGCGGAATGCAGCAGATGCGGCGAAATAAATGGAACCTTGGAACATGTTATAGAGTGCCCCACCTTCCATGGGCAACGACAGGAGTTTTTTGGTGATATCATAGAACTAATAGACCATCCTTTTAATTACTTGACTTTGTTACAAAGCGGAAATTATTTATTATACAAGAAAATCTATAACTTTTTAGGCACATTGAATGTATATATTTAAATTAATCTAAAAACAATATTATGGCTGTATAAAAACTTAATGCCAATAAAGTTAATAAAAAAAAACTGTACACAATCGCTGCAATTCACCTACTCAACGTTAGTGCTTACGGAAGTCGCTCATCGAGGGAGTCACGTTGTGAGATGAGCTCAGGTGAAACATCGGTGAAGGGAGACAGGATGTAGGTAGAGAGATATTGAAGACTTTACTTGTTTGAGCAGCCCAACCCGCCCGCTAATTGTCCGGGCGGTAAATTAACTACGTGGGCCGGTTTAGACTGGTAATAGCAGAGCGGGAACTGCTTCACATCTCAATGCGAGACCAAAAGCTCAGAGAAGCAACTCGCGACTGTTTCTGTCTGTACGTTGCTCGTCTTCAAGAGAAAAAAGTCAAGGAGGGGCCCAAATAGGCAATAAAGTGACAAGTCTTCAACGACTTTTAAATATTATGACCGTTTGGAGTGAATTTGAAAATATTTATTAAAAGGAAAAATAATGTAAAATAAGGAATGCAATAGGCCTACAAGAAAGGACATATGATATAGAAAACCACTTCGCGAGGCGAGAACTAGCCTTGAGCGGCCGAATGCAGGGCAGTTGAAGAGGCGAGCATTTTTTGGTTTATATTTGCCGAAACGGCCTCCATGTATCCCAATATAAAGACTTTGAGAACATACAATACCCGTGTGTGAGCATCAAATGAAGGAAGTTTTAGGAGATAAGTGTTACATCAGGAACTTGAGAGGACAACAACTAAGCAACTTGGCCATCATATCAACAGAACAAAATAGCTTCAGCACTAATCTTTTGATGGTATCATTAAAACGTTTGCAGCAAAAAAAAAAAGCCCGACAATTTTCATTTTAAAGTTCGTTTAGGGCTTTCGTTCGTACAAAAATTCATTTATCATCTATTAGTTTGTTAAATTTAATAAACATTATATGCTATTTTACATTTAGCACTTACTTACCAAACCTTCCTCCTGTATAGAAGAGTTTATACATTGTGAATAAATCAAATTAATTATATTTATATTTTGGTTCAATGTTATATTAAGATGGTACGGGTCATGAGATATCGGGTCTTACGCGATTAGGTAATTAATATTTTACAAAATACAATATAAAAACGACGTGCGACATTTATCATATCCATGATGTACGAGGACAACACGAGTAATCAAGTTATATGCGAGCTAATTGAAAATGTTCCGAAGCTGCTGTGTAATAGTCTGTCTAACTATTTGGCCAAGAAATGTTTAGAGTTGGAGGTGTATTGAACAAAAATTGGGAGGGCATACATGAAAAGTGAGCACATTTGAGAATTTGTTCAGTTGGAAAGAGCGGACAGAGGAAAATATAAAGATAATTGGTACGCAGATGTTCTGAAGTTGCAGAAGAAATGTTTAGAGTTGGAGGTGTATTGAACAAAAGATTGGGAGGGCATACATTAAAAGTACACAATATAAAGACATTCCATTTAATTGGTACGAGGCAGTATGATAATTGAAATGTTCCGAAGTTGTGTACATAGTCTTCCTAACTATTTGGCCAAGAAATGTTTAGAGTTGGAGGTGTATTGAACAAAAGATTGGGAGGGCATACATGAAAAGTACACAACAGCTACTCCATTTGAGAATTTGGGCAGTTGGAAAGAGCGGACAGAGGAAAATTTAGAGATAATTGATACGCAGATGTACCATGATTATAAAAGGCAGGCGCTCAGCTCTCAAAAACATCTCCAAGATTTGGCTGTTTGATCGGAGAGTGATGTGGTACCCCTTAGTCAGTTCAGGGATTTCCAATTTTCGAAGTGGTTGCTTTTAAAAGCGAGAGATGACCGCTGAAATACACTCCATGATTCTGGAAACCAAGAGTGCGATGTATGAAGCATTAGGGAAATAGAAAACAGTTTTCACTCCATTGCGAGTTGTTCACCTTTACGTGAGGTCAGGGGAGGCACTTGGGTAAAGCGGAATTGGACTGGGATGAGGTGTATCCAAGATCGATTAAGACGGGTGACCCAAGGCTGATAAAATATTGTAAAATTGGCTTGTACATGAGGTATAAAACCATAAACGAATATTTATTTATTTATTTTATCTTATTTTAATTCACGGGCAATGCCCAATTACATAATTATAACAAAAAGATGAAGATATTCGCACGTATAATCGCACGTAAATATGGGTGAAATAGAGGCTAATTCAAATATTGTAGTTAATTTCCTTTGTAGCTTTATTTCTTTTGTCATTCGGATGTTGTTGCTGTTGTCAATTTTTCATTTATATTTGTTGTTTATAAAGGGTGTCCCATCTATATGGGCCCATTAAGGAATTACAGCCATATGGTGCGAGCTATAAAAAAACGCTGCAAATTCTTTCACTGGGGTTTATTATTCATTTGGCTTGCATTCATGATTTGAATTTCTACTAAGCTTTGGAGTGTGCGTGTTTCACAGGTGATAGAGCGATTATTGAATTTCAGGAGGCACACAAATATGATCAACTGATCATTCCAGTAGTCATAGTATCGTAGTTATTGCTTGTTATTTTGTTACGATGAAAAATAGTTCATTTATTGTGTATAAGGTGAACCCATCGGACGGTCCCTTGGACCACGATTATTCCTTTAATCCAAGTAATTTCGTAAAATTGTATATTTATAAAAACAATAGAGTTTGTTTTATCTATCTATTTTAAGTGTGAATCGTTAATTAACAATGGAAATCGTCAGCACTCCACATTTATGTACAAGCTTTGCGATGTAGCTCGATCAAGCTGTAAGCCTTTATTTGCGTAAGGTTACTATTTTCGCTATTAAAGCGGAATGTGTCCAAGAAATCGATATGAAATGTTTTGTAGTTCATTAACCAATTCACACTTCAGAAACAGTTTTCCGTATATAATTATTCCCTATTAGTTGAATAAATCAAGTAAAATAAAACAAGAAGGTACGAGGGGACGATTAACAGTGACAATGTGCGGAATCGTTCAAATTAGATCCAGTAGACTTAAACATGAGTTAACTCAAATTAACTAATTCATGATATTAATCTGTATTAATGAGGGTAATTATCACTAAATTTATCAGGAGTACTACGTCATTGACACAAATGAATATAAGCTACACGTGTTGGAAAATTTGTCGACCTCTCCATGAAAAATTACTGTCACGAAGTCCTTGAAATGTGCCATCAGTTGGGAACAGTTTTCGAGATATTGTCCATGATTTACGTTTTGAACGGCTCGAAATCTTGAAACTTCTGACAATATTTCACAGACCAACTACGTCTCCGAGTATCCAAGTTGCAATCATCAAGATTAAGGATTATTTATTACCTAAAAAATAAAACTGGACAGTGAGCCGTTTTAGCGAAAACGTGTAAGAATTTTACCTTGACATTTTGATTTTACGAGAAAATTTTCCTTTAAATACACAATACTTCCATAGGATCTTTACTTTTTGTCTTCGGATACAATTGAAATCATCAAAGATGGTTTTCGTCGCAGCTACCGCGCTTTTGGCACTTTTGGGTAATTATATGCTATGTGTTTGTGCAAGAAATTGAATGTCGTCTTCCAAAATCAAAATTTCAACTTGATTTTCGAGTTTCAGAACTTTCTGATCAATTTTGGTTCCATTTACGTAAGAGGTGAATCCTCGAGTACTTAGTTCTAGTCCGATTTTGAAGAAATGTCCAAGGATTGCATGGGTTTACTCCTAGATGGTCCCCAATGAATTTAACAGCTTTCGGATCAATCTCCTTCTGCTTTAAAAAAATACTCAACAGCAATATATTGTGTATGAATTTGTGCATACAAAACAACTCACAAGAATTGTAATGTTACAGTTTCAGATTGTTGCACGGCAACACCTCTTGGGGAGAAGGAGTCTTCAGGTGGAAAACGGTAAACACTTATTATATGACGATTAAATTATTATTCTTATAATTGTTAAATTTTTGTTTCGTTCGCGTGTCATAACATTAAACATCACGATAACTATCACTCACATACTTCTCCAAAATAGGCAAGAACACGAATGTGAATGTGTCTGATTGTAGAAAGCTCCTACGAAATTGTGACGATAGCATCTGCCGAGTGTCCCCCATATTTTCAAAAATCCTTTTTGAAATCGAGATTTTTGTAACTTTTCTTATACAGGGTGTCCCACAAATTGCCCCCCCCCCCCCCTCCTAAAATCGTCCAAACGGGAGTAAACAAGAAAAATTTTGTTTGCATCTTCATATTTTTTTCAAGGGATCTCAAATATCTTATTTGCGCACTCCGCGCAACTGCGCAACCATGCGCAATTGACACTAACTTTCTTATTTTAAATGAGAACCACCATTTTTTAATGCAGATTCGGATTCTACCCAAGATTTTATGAAAATTTGACCCCTCAACCAATTTTTTTCATTGCGCGTAACCGGTTCAGCAAGCACGCACAGTTGCGCAACCCCAAAATTGTCAATTAGTGGATGATGGTGAACTGTAAAGTGTGGCACATGAATTTCCATTATTTTTTAACGCTGATTCACGTGATGCTATCCGTTTTTATATTCGACTCAATTTTTGCGAAATAATGACCGAAATTGGTTTATTTCGTGTCCGTTTTTTCATTTTAGGACGCGTTTTCGAGATTGTTACGAGGAAAGATATTCAAGGTCTGGTTGAAAAGTGTAAAAATAGGATATTGAAACCTTCTTCAATGATCAAGTGAGAATTCATCTAAAACTGAGAGTCGAAAACCGGCATAAATAATGATTTTCCGAGCGAAAAGAAAAATTTTGGTCATTATTTCGCAAAAAATGAGTCGAACAAAAAAAAAAAAAAACGGCTAGCATCACGTGAATTAGCGATAAAAAATAATGAAAATTCATCACTTTTACACTCATTACCTCTCAACTAACAGGAGCCGAGGCCGAAAATTGGTAGTTAGTTTTGGAGGTTTGGTTTTAGACTTAAAAAATTCAGTTCATACAAAGTGAGGAAATTTTCGTCTGCCATGTCAAAATTGGTGGAATACAAACTGGTAGCCTTACGAAGATGCCTGAAATGCCACCGTCCAATGTTTTTGCAAATAATTCCCAAGCTATCCTTTACATCGAAATGTTCATAAGATTTGGAGATGTAGAGCATAATAACATAAAACAATGCATTGGAATCGCAAACGCTACATTATCTTCCAAATCTTCTTAATACCCTTGCGAATGTGGTCGAGTGCCGCCTCAGCACCCGTCCTGTATGCAGATGGTCGTTTATCAATCGGATTTTCGTTGAGAAAAATTTTCAATTCTCACTGAAAAATTCTGTCGAAAATCTCGCCATCATGCACACACTATATTCATGCAATCGACGTATATTTTTGTAGATTTATCGATCTTTGAAATTTGAAGTCCATCTCAACGATAGACACGCTGTATACACTTATTAAAAAGCTCAACTAAACCGTGAAGTTTGCTGTAGGATCCAGATTTGAATCTGCTTTAAAAAATTGGGTTCTCATTTTGATCGGTTCTCAACCAAAATACCTATTTGGATTGATCTTGATCATTTGTGTGGGGAAATTTATTATTGAAAATGATTCAGTTGATTTGAATTTCATTGAATAATACTGAAAGCTTTGCAGCATCTTTTTCAAGAGCGATTACAATGGAAAAATATTCTATTTGAAAATTTGAACATTCCACGAGGAATCAAATGAGCCCCTCCTCAGGTCCGTAGCTCAAACCATTCCCCATGAATGGCCCGATGCATAGATCCACTTAAATCGGTTCTCAAACAAAGCGTTTTTTTTTTTCCCATTGTTTTTTTTTTTTTTTTTTTTTCTTCGCATTTACCTATTTGGATTGATCAGTTGATCATATTTGTGATATGCGTCTTACTGAAATAGAATATTTTTCCATTGTAATCGCTCTTGAAAAACAATGCTTTCAATAATCGCTCTATGTGCGTGTTTCACAGGTGATAGAGCGATTATTGAATTTCAGGACGCACACAAATATGATCAACTGATCAATCCAAATAGTTATTTTGGTTGAGAACCGATTTAAGTCCTCTATGCATATCTCCTGAAATTCAATAATCGCTCTATCACCTGTGAAACACGTACACTCCAAAGCTTAGTAGAAATTCAAAACATGAATCACTGAATAATAAACCCCGAATTTGCAGAGTTTTTTTGTAGATTTATCGATCCTTGAAATTCGAAGTCCATCTCAACGTTAGACACGCTGTATACATTTAATAAAAAGGTCAACTAAACCGTGAAGGTTGCTGTAGAATCCAGAATCTGCTTTAAAAAATGTGGGTTCTCATTTTGAAAAACAAAAAACACGTTAGCGCGCATTGATGAACAATATTATTTTTCCTGAATTATACGCGAAACAGTATGAAGAATGTCGTTCGGGTCGTATTCCTACATAGTCAAATGAAGAAATGCTGGGAAGTGGTCAATCCTAACTAAACCTTTTTGGGCAGAATCATCCCATCCGAATGACTCGAGAAGCTTTCGAGTTTCATGAGCTCCGTGTGGACGATGTTGTCTTTAGTATTTAATCAGTTCAACTCTTCAAAGAATTAATATACTTTAATCTCTCTGTTTGAAGGTCTACAGTGCAGCTAACCAGGAACGCAGGACAATCTGAATTTCAAGCGTCTAGGAACTGGGAGGAGCAGTTGGAATGGGCTCCGAGTCGGGTAAAACTAAATGTCGAATGTTTGATAAAGTAAAAACGCTGCAAATTCTTTCACTGGGGTTTATTATTCAATTTTATTCATTTGGCTTGAATTCATGATTTGAATTTTTACTGCTTTCTAGTGTGCGTGTTTGACAGGTGATGGAGCGATTATTGAATTTCAGGAGATATGCATGGAGCACGTAAATCGGTTCTCAACTTTCATCATCATACTTTCGTGCCTCCTGAAATTCAATAATCGCTCTATCACCTGTGCAACACGCACACTCCAAATCTTAGTAGAAATTCAAATCATGAATGAGAGCCAAATGAATGAAATTGAATAATAAACCCCAGTGAAAGAATCGAAGAAGTGAAACGAAATCGGAAGCTTCATACAAAACGGAACATTCCGGGACATTCGTTGATCTTCTGTTCTCCGATGTTGTTTAAATTCATCATCGCTCACCAGTGTATTTGAAAACTGCAAGGGATGGACTTACAAGGAGGATGTGAGAATGTCACAACATGGCTGCCTCCATGCCCCTGTTTCACAGAATTACGACCTTCTCTAAAATCTCAGAATTAACTGGTACCATTTTCAGCTGTCAGAATATCAATTTCCTCAGTCTCTGAGGCAGTATTTTTGGATAAAGAAATTTGAAAGTCTCTGAAAATTAATCAATTCTACTTCTCATCATGTTCTTTTACGAGAGTCAAGTAAAAAATAAGATTCCCACATCTTTTTTTCAGGTATAAGGCATTTTTTATTATAATTGAGGGGTACACCATCTGAAAGCTTGTACTTTATAATGTTTTTCTTCATAATGTCCAGATTTGTCTATACATTTTTGGTGACGAGTTAGCCCGCTTCCTGTACCTCTTTGTCTGATCTGAAGCGTTGTCCACCCAAATGTTGTTTTAACGTGGTGCCATTACGTTACCCCAGAAACGGAAATGCAATCACGACAATGGGATCATCCCGAATTACCGCCACCGAAGAAATTCAAGCAGACGCTCTCCGCAGGAAAAGTGATGGCTACGGTGTTCTGGGACCGGAAAGGTGTCTTGCTTACCGAATTCATGCCTACAGGGGCGACAATAAATTCGGACAGATACTGCGAAAAGTTGAAACAACTCAAAAGAGCTTTTTTTTTTTTTTTTCGGTGGCAGGTGAGGAAATCTTTGAGATCCTTAGGTGGAAATCGGATCTCCTAAGATACCCAAAAGGGACCGCACTTTGGGTTATGTGGGATTCAAACCCACAAAACCTCACCTTCAATTTCCCACGACGAAACTCAGCCTGGAACTGTTTGACACATTACTTCAGGCTGGGAAAGTTTAACCAAAGGCGTTAGGCTGTTCCACGATAACGCGCGCCCGCATGTTTCCTGGAAGACCCGTGCCTTAATCGAGACATTCGGCTGGAATGTGGTTCAACAAGCCCCCTACAGCCCTGATGTTGCTCCCAGCAACTATCACTAGTTTCCCAAATTGAAACAACACTTGGGTGGACAACGCTTCAGATCGGACGAAGAGGTACAGGAAGCGGTCACAAACTTCTTCAATGGCCTGGCGGCGGAGTTCTTCGAAGAGGGTTTTCAAAAGTGGATAACTCGTCAGCAAAAATGTATAGAAAAATTTGGCGACTAGGTAGAAAAATAGTTCAAAGTACAAGCTTTCTGATGGTGCACTCTTCCATTAAAATAGAAAATGCCTTACACCGAAAAAAATGTGGGAACTTTATTTTTTACTTGACTCTCGTTTTTGGGCGAGGTAACTCCACATTTTTTGTACAGAACGCAAAACGTATAAAACGTACGTAAAAAAGGAAGATTATTTAGCAGGTTTGTTTTTAATGGATTTTGAAAAAACCCAAACATAACCCATATCGTCTGTTCCAGATTAATATAAGTTCATAGATGATTCGACTCATTTCAAACCACCATGGAAATGGAAGAGAATAAAGAGCGGTTAAGAATATGCATACACAACCCTGTCAATAATTGATTAAGTTACCTACGTCCGATGTCATGCAACTAATTTCAGTATTTCACTTTGTGCGTACAGGTGGGATCTCCACCTCAAGGAATGATGGTAGATTTTTACACTGGTTCGTCAGACCTGGGGGTCCAAGGGAGCTTCTATGATGTCGGACAATACAGCCACTTTCAACATCAAGGTATAGATTTTTTAAATTTATCACAGTAAGGGACGAAAACTAGACGAGCTGCTACATCCCCCGTCTTGTTAACGTTTCTTTCAGAATTATTCATCATCATTATCTTATTGTCACAGGTTAGGGCAGTAAAATATCTGAGGGATTCACAATTCATCTTTACCACACAAAACTATCATCAAAAGTATGGCTCATGCACCTGACTGGGGATACCCAGTAGCTCATGATTAATGATTAGATGATTTGTATGTGTTTCCATATTTGTTAGGGTTGAAGATAATTGAATGATGCGTTTCAGGACTTACTGAGTAGTTAGAGCCATACTTATTGTTACACATTTTCGCATATTTGATCTAAATTACAAATTTTTAAATATTTCGTTCACTTTTTCATTGTTAGTCACATATTTTTAAATATTTCAATTATTTTTTACACTTTTAGTTAGATATTTCGAAATTTTGAAGGTAAACAGCAGGAACTTCTGATGTACGATCTTTTCCTGCAATATTCACCTTATCAAGAAATACATGGTGACGCACTGAATAAGAACTCGTGTATCACAAAAGGAAAGAATTGCAAAACATAGGTACATAAAATGCAAAGAAATCACACGATAGATCTTGAAGCTAAAGAGTAACGCTTGAAAACTTGAGCTGATCAGTAACTCAAAGAGTTCACTCCCGTTCATGGGGCCTGTTTGACTACGTATAGTGAAAAACTACGTTCTCATGACTGATCACATCGATTCTTACTACGCTCATAGACAGTTCACTACAGTGCGCATCACAAATGGACTCTACTAAACACCACACAAGGGGATCTTCAAAAGCAAGGGAAGTTGATGTCTCGATGGCATAAAAATGACTGGCGTCCATGCAGAGGGTAGCCAGCTGGCCAAGTCCCCCACCCTGGGGACCACTGTCCTCCACTACTCACCCTGAAAGGGGAACAGGGCGGCCAATTTGGTGGCTGGAAGCTCACCCCCTTTGTCGCCGACTCTCACTAGGGGTTGATAAGGGAGCAGCTTGGACAGACAGTTTCAGGATGAGGCAACGATGTATGTGCCCAACTCGCAAGCAGCTTTCAATGCATTCAACATGACTTGCACATCGGGCTACTTTGATTGAAAGCTGCTCCATTCACTAGTGCTCCATCCAGCCTAATGGCGAGGTACCACGCCAAAATAGTTGTGTGAATGGGAAATACCATCGCTATTTCAATGGAGCGGTTGGCCGGGTTTGATGTCCTGCCAGTCCAAAATCCACCGCGTCACACCATTTGGCGGGCCCGCAATACTCAAGTGAGTGGAAAATCCTCACAGCCACGCCCGATGGGATTCACCATTCACAGCCCCACCAACACTCCAAACGCGCCAAAATCTTCGTCGTCCATCCCCTTGGCTAAAAATCCGACGGTATCCACGAGCCTTACATGAGGGTTGATACATTTCCTCATGTGATCATCTTTTTTTTTTCAATCAGGAGAGATACTGAACGAAGTAGGAGTAGGTACAACTCCTCATACATCCTCAAATAATTCCTCCAATCAGCAGGTTCAAGTCTCAGTTCGTTCAATAAGTTCAACTGAGTAAACTGGACTCTCTTGAGCAGCCATTATTTCACCCATTTACGTTTTGGTTTTTTCATCTTGATGCACAGGCAAATAGCTGCGTAGCATAGAAGCGAATTTTCGTCCATGACAACAGATTGTAGAAACGCAGAACAACACTTTCACTTTAGAGGTCAGATCAACATTGGATCTGTACTGTAAGCCGACAGGGCATGTAGGAGCGGTTCGAGTACACTCCTGCATTGATCAGCTTTGGCTCTGAGTAGGCAAGTTCTGAAGCTTTATTCTAAAGCAGCAGATTTTGAGGTAAGATCGAAACTGTCGGAGCTGTTGACGAAAATGAGCCACAGCGGAGTCTCCACCTCCACGGTTATATAAGCGCCGGAACCACCTGCAGGGTTCATCTTACGTCGAGTTTTGTCGCAGAAACAATTGGCCGTTGTTCTTGTCCCCGACCGACTTCAGGAGATCCGAGACCATAGCTACGTCTTGTCAAGTTTCATCAGGGCTCATCGAAACTATTACGAAGACCTCAGTACCTTTGCTGCAGCTGGAAGCTTCGTCGTCGTGGTCAAAGTTAGTGGGGTTTTGAGGAGGGACTTTAGCCGATTAGGAAAACTAATAATTGTTCAAGTATTTAGGAAATAATTGTAATGTTATATTCCTCTTGTTCAATTTGTCTTCTATTCCTTTGAAAGACCCTGCCAAAACAGCTCAACGTTCTTTATTGACAAATTTTGGAGCAGCTTAAGAACGAGTCCCTCATACCAAACCTTGTCAAACCCCTGAAAACTTGAAAAAAAATACAGCAGAAAGAACTTCGTTGGCCTGACGTATTACAAGTAGGCCTCCTGGGCCCCTTAAGATGTTGAATGTGTCAATTTTGACAGGAAAATATATTCAATTATAAATGTAATACTATTATTACCATCTAGATTATTTTTGTATCTACTGTTTAGGGCATGGTCTGAATGATGGAGAGAAAGCAGAGCTAGTAAGCCTACACAATGACGTGAGGAGCAGGGTCGCATCAGGTAGGGCGAATGGTCAACCTCCAGCGCAAAACATGAGGGAAATAGTAAGTTTTTTATCATTTATTATCATTTAAATGATTAACAGAAGTACAATCCAGTTCTTAGCGACCGACCCGACAGTTCCCCCCCCCCCTCTCGCTCAACACTCCTTCAACTAACCTTCGGGTGGGCTCCTTCCGCCCTTTGTTATCCCGGCATCACCACTTTTCCGTCCGCCCGAAGTGGTCGTTTGTGTACCTGCCACCCCCCCAGTCGTACCTTTCATCTCTGTTTATTACCTCCCCCTCCTCTGAGCTACAATCCCATATTTGTAGGTTGCATAGGCAATTTTTCATCTTCGGTACTTAAATGTGTAAAATTAATCATTTAAATGATCTGGCTGTAGAACCATAGATGTCTACTGTCCCGCTTTTTTAAAAATATAAATGTTATAAATTTTAAAATGTAGGTACTTACTTCAATTCAACTAATAAAAGAATTAAAATAAAAACTACAAATAAACGAAAAATCCAAAATCTTGGGTTAGTAGTGCAATTTTATTCTATTTGAAACAATTTCTTTCTCCTTGAAATTGGTTCCTAGTTAAAAACTCACGAGCACTCAAAATTTACTCATTTCAAAATTATTCGTGAGTGGAACATTTTGTTTTAATAAAATTTGCCCTTAATGCGGTCAAATTGAACAAAGATTTTTTACATTTTTGAAGAAATGGAATGAAATTAAGATTTAGAAAAACAACCTAGGCGTATATAAGACAAGCACCGCCTCCTAACCCTTATTTTTTATATTTACACTAAAGCTGGGCACAAACATGCGGTATCCGCCTAGAGCCTAATGTTCGCCAATTATCTACCCGAGTTGCTCGGTATTCCGCGAGCGCCGAGCAGCTTGAAACAACATGGGCGATTATAAGGATTTTTTTAAAGGTACAGCGCCACTCACCTTTTGGTAGATTTGGCAAGGGGTTGTTCCGGGAAATTCGAGAATTTTTAATTTGAATTTTGAGAATGTGATTCACACTTGGCCGTTGAAGGGGACAGAAGAAAGGTTTCCATTTTCTGCGAGCGCCTTCCGCGGTCATAATCGAACTTTTGAAGACCGCAAAACGCCCGAGCACGTGGGCGAATATGTGTGCAGGGGTGGTGGAATACTCGCTTCGTTTGAAGTGGGCATATTACCGACAACAAGCGTAACACCCGAATTTTAGCTATGGGCCGAATACCTAGAGCTGAAGAGCCACGCACACTACTTGGAACACTCCTAGACTTGGCTAGGTGCTCGCTGAATAATACATGTGTGTGCCTAGCTTAATAGATATTTTGTTTCTTGATTTTCTATTTTTGTTCTAGCAATGGGACGAACAGTTAGCTCATACAGCACAAACATGGGCTGATAATTGCGTATTTGAACACGACCACCGTGTTCTTCCAGGTCAGTACCCACCTATTACAGAGTGATCCTTAAAACTCGTCAACAATGAGGATAAATGAAATGGATTTATCACCTAATGAAATTCAAAGTTGGCTCTTCCACATTAATTTAATGGATGGAATAAATCATGAAAAAATACTCGTTTCTTATGCACTCTAATGTCCCAGCTTTTCGTCTGCCCTGTCTAAATTCAGAATCCGTTTCTGTAGCGATTTTCGTTTGACCCAGGCGTTTGGTAACTGGAGGATGGGAGTTAATTTCGAAGCGTAAAAAGTTGTCTTGAAACAATCGATTGCTGTTATGCTGTCAACTGATTTTGATAGTAGTAAGATACTATTAATTGTTTTTGCCGGTAATGAGATCTAATGATTGTTATTTATTACAGGAAGAGGTAATTTCGGACAGAACCTTCAACTTAGTTGGTCCTCTGATCCAGCTTCTAATTACAATGTGACAAGAGTAATCAACGAGGGCGTGATGGAGTGGTACAGCGAAGTGAACCGTTACAGTTTCCAACCCGTCAGTCGAGGAAATCCCGTTGGTACTGGACATTACACGCAGGTATTCATACGTTATTTTCAAGGAAAATCACTCTTAATCGAAGGGGTTTGAATAAATCTGTTTGCAGTTGTTATCCGCAACCTAATAGAGTGGTGACAAAAAAGGGGGGTTACCTTTAGCAGTAACGACGGAAGTTTGAACTCAATATTTTAGGGTATCAATATTTTCGGGTAGAAACAAATAATTTATATAAATGATTTGTCGTTTCGTGCTTTAGTGGGCAGCAAGCCCTAACGTATCTCTCAGACTTTTCAGATGCCGGATCATTACTACTAGAGATTGCTAGGCGTTCGATAAAGTGCCGTGTTGGCTTTACCTTATGAGATGGCTGTGATGCCAATTTCTTTCCAGTTTTTGGCTGTTAAAATTTGATGTAGAGCCTTCTTGAAACTGATGGATTACACCCTCATGGGATTCATGCTGCGATCAGTGAATCACGTTCTCAAATCCATCTTTAACCCAAACTTCATTCCTATTATTGCAGCAATGAAGCCAAAGGAAGCAGAAAAGTCTATTATTTACCTCACATCACCAGAGCCAATCTATCTTTCCGTAGTAATGAGGGTTGAACTTGCGAATGGTGGAACGATTTCTGCTTGCCTTTGAATCACTATTTGCTCCACCAAAAATTTAGAGCATTTGACAGCCATCCTCTGGTTATAGTGTACCAGCTTGAAGGGAGTCGCTTGAGATACTTGAGAGCAAATAAGAGAACATTTTAGTTCACATCACTCCGACCCCAAAGTATTTACAGTACTATTAATGATCCTTCAGCTTGATGTAGCCAAAATCTCACCACCTACCTCCCTTATAACCCTGGAGGTGTCTTCGGGTTGATTCTTCATAGGAATAAACTTCAGGGAGTTTCTCTGATTTACTTCGGATCGGTCTTTATGTCAGTGGATTGCTAAGGTGTTGACAATTAGTTGTTTGACAATTTGTCTTCTATCGACAACATGGAATGAATTTAACTCACGATGAAATTATCATCAGGAGATGATAAGTTTCACTCAGCCACAGACAATTCATAACTGTTTATTGTAATTGCAATATGAGCTAATGATATTATCAAACTTTTTTTTAGGAAGTCTGGGCGGACACGAACAGAATTGGTTGTGGGCTCTCCATTTGTCAAATGCAAGGCAGGGCCCAACAATTCCTTGTTTGCAACTACTTCCCTGCGTAAGTAAAATTTCCCTCAATATATATGTCTGTATATGGCACGCTTCTCTCGGCACATCATTGTCAAAATTTCTAAAAACCAAAATTAGTTTTCTCTTCAATTTGAAAAAGGCAAAAGCCGAAATATTAAAAATAGTTTGTGTCGTCTGTTATTGTTTCTATCTAAAAACTATTGTGATTCTATATATTTAGGGATATATAATATATATATCCAATGGTTATATTATAACCATTGTTTTCAGAACCGCAATATCACTAACCTTTTCCACTCTTTTTAGGGGTAATATGTTGGGTCAACTTCCGTATGAAGCTGGCCATAGCAATTGCGAAGGATTCGGACTGAGTCCATCCAGAAGTTATGAAAATCTTTGCAGTAAGTGAGATTTTTCATAATTTAAAAAGATTTCGAAGGAAATTAACCTGATTACTTTTTTTTATGAGCGGGAAGGATTGAAGAGGTGAAGCTTAACTACAAAGCTAATGTAGAAAATAGGCAACGCATGAATTACGCAACTTATCTGTTCGAAAACAAAAGGTAAATGTTGAATTGCTGTACTATTGTCCACATAGGAGCGACCCTGAGGTTTTCTGAAGACCTCTGGGTCTGGCAACGCCGCTCAAATCCAAGCCTCCAGGTAGTGGCCTGACGGCTCGCATCGGACCCTAATTACGGTGCGGTACTTACGTCTTATGCAATTCAAATGTGATCTAATAGTTAATTCGATCATGCCATCACCAGTACCGTAATGTACATGAAAAAAGGGACACAACGAGTATAAATTTGAACTGGAAAAATATACCTAGACGTTATGTAAAAATACCCAATGGCGGTTTTCGTCAAACTCAAACAAAAATGGGTTTTTTTCCCATGTGGGGTATCGTGTTCCGTGTAATTTTGGACGCTGAAGCGATTGGAGTGGGTCCCAAACCTGTGCGATTGACCCAGAACGAGGAAATCCATTTTCATGGGGTAAAATGGTGCAAAATGACGTTATTTCCGTACTTTTTCGAGCCCCATCCCATCTGACAGGGTTGGATCAAAGAAACATGAGTTTAAGTGTAATAAAGAATAATAAACCCATGTGTAATAAAATTTGCAGCGTTTTTTTGCAATTTATTACACTTTTGCAATACGGCCACACACTTGTTTGATAAGGTGTTCCTGAACCGATTGATATGAAATTTAGACTTGTTTTCCTCAGAACGACGAGAACATTTTGAATCTCACAAAAAATTACATTTTTCAACAAGAGCAACTAAAACGTTTAGCTTCAAGAGGGGAAGATTGAAAGGGGCTTTACTGGTGCTAATGAGGGATAGTCGGCGGAGTTAAAGGGTCCGCTGCGGTGTTGCCACCTGATGGCGGGGAAGGGGTTTTCGTCCCGGCGGTCGAGGGACGCTCCTATATGGGCAATGGTATAGGTGTAGTTAAACTCACTCAATCGAAGAAGTTCGAATAATAGGCTGCATTAGTTGAGTCGTTGAGGCGACCGGTTCTCGAAATTTCCTCTAGTGTTGGAAAAGCCATGAGATCAAAATGTGTCGAGGTCTGTATAATTTTTGAGCCAGCAAGGCTGACCATAATGGCACAGGCAATGCGGACCCAAACAGGAATACATCATTATCCCACTCGAGCCCGACCACAAACATCTCACTCGCTAACGTAGCAACTTCATTTTTGCAAATTTGGAGTCAAAACAGATACATTGAACCCGCACAACAGAGACTTTCTCCAGCGAGTAACTGCTGACCTCTTTGTTACTTTCTTTCATGGAATGAATACGTCCAACCCTCAGAGAATGGCTATTATATGGTTTTGGATAAATGTTGCAAGCAGAGGAACTCAAACAGTTAAAGACGTTTGGATAATTTCCCTTGGTAGCGAGTGGTTTGGACATGACATTTTTCTGGTCTTCGCATTCTGCCAAGCCTATAATTTTGCGTCTGAAAGGCTAGTTGCAGTAGCAACAACTACACAAAAAATGTACACTCGGTTCATATGATTTTTTTTTTTTAAACTTTAATATCTTCCTTCTTCTACTCCCAATGACATCCCCACCAAAATGTGAATTTCGAAAATACAGTAGGTTGTTGGAGCTCTTCAAAAATTCTTTATTGTCATGGCTATCGATATTTGAACGTTTCACCCATGCAACGTGGGCTTCTTCAGCATGTATTTTCTTAGTTTTATCACTTTAGTTTTTGACATTCCTCGGATTCATTAGAATCGTCGTCTACATCATCAAGATCATCTTTTTCTGCTTGCTGAAGGCTTTGCATATCCTATTTTCGTTAACTGCATTGTCCACCAGGTGTATTATTTGATATGTTAATTGGTTGGGTATATTCAGTTTTATGATGATCGCCTTGAATGTCAATTTTGAAAAAAAATCAATGGGAGGTGAACAACGTTTTTTTGGAGAGAGGATCCAGAAAGAATTTTTGAAGAGCTCCAACAACCTGTTCGATAAGAAAAATGGTCAATCCATGCCCCACCAACTCAAAGAAAATACAGTAGAGAAGTGCACAAACAAACTCTACCCCATAAAAACAATCAAGAACCACAAACAACTCGTAGATTTATATTGAATGGCATCGTGTCCACTCCATTCATTACGTCCAAAATATATGTAGTTGGCTAATTCAGAGATGCAAAATGAACTGAGTGGCTCAATGCCAAGTCATGATGCAGTTGTTGATCAGATAGAAAGTGCTTTATTATCAAGGTATATGGATGTGGGAAGGGAGATACTAACACATGCAAAGTTGTTAGGGCAAGAAGCCAGAGGTATCATTGCTGTCAAGACTGATTGATCCGCTATGACTATCACTATCCAGGTCATCAGTGGAGCCGAAGCGGCACCGCGAAATAAGTTAAACAGAAATGACCAGCAAGTTACTCAAGTTGGTCCCAGCAGGAATCCTCTTTGGTGTCACTGGCTTTGTACTTCAGGCTCTTGCTTCAACATTTGTTCATTCTTCCTGGTACTTTCTTGAGATAAGGTATCCTTCTCCCCTTACATTAGTGGCCTGCTCTGCCTGGCAATCACATCATTGTTTAAAATACGAAAATTAAATGACCGCCTGATTCAAATTTAAGACATGGAGTCCAAATTAGATATCAGTGTAAACTGAATTGTTGAGAAAGGCGCATCTGGTACCGTATTATGTTGCGGGTTCACTCTTCTGAAGATGGAAACCGTCACATCTTTTCTTTGATCTTGTTGGTTGTCAGGAAAGAAGAATGTGTGTATGAATGTATGTCATTTTCTGAATCATGGGTCCTAGTTCATCAAATTTCACAAGCTCAAAGCATGCAGTCTCTTACAAATCCTTTTAACATTTGTTAGGGAAATGAAATATCTTATTGATACTACTATGATATATCGACCTTAACCTTATGCTTGGTGTTTCCTCAATAAATCGAGAGCCCTAACAATTAAAATTTGGAATGGATCCAGTTATTCTGAACAATAATTCTGTGCTACTATTAATTGTACACTTTCTCATCATTATATATGTTTCGGCAGACTGAGAAGAAGCAAACAACAACTGATGAGGCATCGAATGGGCATCATGACCACCTTCTTTACATCCAATCAAACTTGAAGATAGTCATATAAATTACAGAAATATAATCCATTTCAAACAAATCTGTGTTGTACTTTACTTTTCTTCATCAGGTAATCGCCAAATAAAGAGAGTCCGGAAGAATAAAATCACAAACACACGCACACACATACACACACACGTATTTACATACATACATATATATAGTAAGGAAAAAAAAGAAAATCAGATTAGTTTGGCAAAATCAATTTGAATTTTTGGCATATTATCAAATTGAAAATTTTGGCAAATTAATTTGAACCTTTGGCACAAATCAATTTTAATATTTTTGGCATCTCAATTCAAACTTTTGGCCACTTAATTTAAACTTTTGGCATACCAAATCGAGCTTTTGGCATATCAATTTATACTTTTCACAAATCCCAACTAACCCAACATTCCACCCCATATAATGTTCAATAAATGTTTTTTCTCTCTCTCTAAAAAAAAAAGATAGTCCGTTTATGCATAAGTATTTTCTTCTAGCCAGGGAAATTCCCCCTGTAAATGCTTTGTCAAATATTTCAATCAAAATCATAAAATATATCTTCTCTAACAAATTGATTTTTATATTTCTAACAACCCTTCTAATTCCTGCCTTAACATTCCGTTTATACGAGCTACCAAATTATTTCCCACTTTGATTGAGTAGTTATGGTTCTTTAACTACTTTCGGGTGCAAAACTTTACAATTTCCATTCGCTTAAGCTCAAAAACTTACCTACCAACGTGTTACTTTGGGTTCTTGCCAAGCATGAGAATGTTGATAACTTGATGTTTCGAATTAGGTGACACTGCGACACTGTGTGGTTCACTGGTGTTCGGTTTAGGAGATCCTTCCTCTTCCATCGCTTCGACTACCACAGCCCAATAAATCCTCCGTTCGCCGGCAAACCAAATAGATTCCGATCCTGTGGAATTATACTTTCAAATTCCCAACTCCCGCCCCTATTTCGACTAGCTCTCTCGCGAAAATTCCATCACTTCCTTCTTCATCCACCTTTTTCATTCTCTTCAATTTCTCCTCCTTCGTAAATCTTATTACGCTTTCTTTTCATGCCTTCATCCTCCGCCGAGAAAAACCGAGGAAGCAATTTTTACAAAAGGTTCAGGCTTATCAAGTCCTTGATAGAAATTCACAGCGAGTAACAACCCATAATAACCCATTTTTCGTCTCTACCAATTCAACTCTTCATTTCACTCAGGAACTAATTAATTTCTGCGAACTAAACGAATATTTTGATTTCATAGATTAAGTAGCAAATTCCTGAAGTAATTCCCAGATAGTTCTTCGTACCAGAGATATTGATCAACGAGATTGATCTCGAATTCCAAAAGCTTTATGTTCCTTTCAGGTCCGCATTTCCTTGTTACAGCCATAATTTCCACAATTTTAGCTCATATTTTGAGGGGCTATGCGGATAGGGGCTCTTGAGGTCCCACAGGAATTTCATCTCAATACAATTAGCGGTACGCTCTGCGTATGCGCTAACGTGAAATTCTTAAACCAGGTATATTATTCACAATTTTGATTCAATTTAGCTCATATTATAAAGGATGTAACTACCAAGCGTGTTACTCCTTGCAGGTAATCCTTCCGCTCAAGTCTTTCAATTTAGGTGAGGAACAGCACAAATTAACTTAATTTTAGCTGCAGTAAACACTAAGGTTTCCTTGCCAAAATCTCACTTGCGTACTCACTCCCTACTATGTAAGTGGCTATTCACTGGATATTGTTCGGTGAGGAGCCTTTACAGGCCACAAATAATTGAAACTGGTTGAACCAAAATGTTGTCGACGAACTTCTAACAACTACACTAATTGTTAACAAGTGTGATCAAGTTTCAAAGTCTGAAAAACCAACACTTCTTGCCTCCAGGGACGGTTTTCCCGGTAGAGCTGACTGGGAAGGTCTAGCCAAAATCCAACCACACGCGTTGGGACCTTCTTGAATAAGGGATGTCAACAAAACAGAAGCAACTTTATAAACACCCTTTCCGCCTGTTGAAGGCCATCTTTTCAAAACATTGTAGGGAGTGAGAGAAAAAACCGTGTGGCACTGAAATAATGGGCTGAAAAGGCTACTTGATTTGGTCCAATTTTCTTTCTGAGGCGGATATTCATTGCAGATGGAACGTTCTCTCATAGTGTAAGTGGATATAACAGCCCCAATAAATATTTCGCTGAGTAGTGACGATGGAAGTTGTATATTTCTGGTTAGTGACAGCTGTAGGGAGTGAGAAATACGTCTTTGGTATCTTCATTTGGGTCCTGTAGGCACAACTTTCACGTACTTTCCCATGGAACATGTACATCCACATAGGAGAAAATTTTAAAACAATTACAAAACTGTATCTAGTTGAGATTTGACGGCAATACTGATCAGTGACATAAATGTGACCGAAATTTTGAAATGACCCACATACATTACGTGTAGTCTACGGCAGGCACTAAGTCTAAATTCGGCACCTATACACCGTGTAATTGGATGCCAGATGTCCCAAAAGAGGTCCTTTTCGAATTCCTCTACACTAGGTTAGGAATTGTTCATTTAACCACAACTATTTACGCAACAATTTTTTTTGAAAACCTTTTTAAAACACAATTTTTTAGTTATCAGGCGATAGGATGGCTCCATCAAGAATATAATCCGTAGCCACTGAACTAGACTGGTCTCTCAGTAAGCTACAGAAGCTGATATCTAAATACCTACAATGGCTACACAGACTCAAGAATGAACACTAAAATTCACGTGACCGTAAACATAGAATAAAAGAGATGAAAAACTCGATCTCAAATCTTTTCGAGATCTAGTTTCTCTTGAACACAGAATTCCATTGTTATTATATTAGCCGATACTACCGAACGATTTACTAGATGATTTTGGTATTTTATTTGCAGTAATAGGCCTTCGTAATCCTATAGTTAACATTTTTTATACATGCTCATCAAATTTTTGTCATTCTAAGTTTCAAGGGGCGTGGATTTCAAAACTGCAACGTCCGTCCGCCCTACATTCCATAAAAGTCCAAGAATTTATGGAGAAAAAAATCATTTTGGTTTATTATTCAATAACAAACCATTGTAATCGCTCTTGAAAAAAATTTCTAACCCCCCCCCCCCCCCCCTGAACATTTCATGGTTTACGTTTCGAAGGGTGTAGAATCCGAATTTGCAATAAAAAAATTTCCGTCCGTCCGCCGTATGCACGATTTCTCCCAAACGGCTGGAGCAAAAAAGCTGAAATTTTTAGGAAAAATCCATGTTGGTCCGACGACGCCCCAATTCTTGAGCCAGCTCTATAAGTCATTAACTACCAATTTAGCTTGTAAGATTGTGTACTAGTACTAAGACCATTATTCAATAACAAATTCTATATTCTTTGCATTTATATACGCATGTTCCTCTTTTAATACGAATAAACGATCGTTGTGTTGATTTGTGTAACTCTTATTCTACCTGTACTCCTTGGCAGCTTAGGTTTGGACCGTTAGACGTAAATTGTCAGCTCCCTTCAGGAGTTCTCAACCCCTCAGGTCAGCTACCCCTATAAATTCGCATTTTTATTTTTATAGCTCTTCAAGCTTTTACTACCTTCTCTTCGAGGGCACATTAAGGGGAGGCTTACATACATAATGAAGTTTTTTTTACCCTACCGATATGTCATGGCTCTTCCGCCAAAATACCTTTTGCAGCCCAATATAATGATGCGAATTTCGACCATTTGGTCTCGTCAAATTTGAATGATTGTCTTATGTCCTCAAGACGGGGACAGTCAAAAAGATGCTCAGAGGTCATCGCTACACTTCTGTTACAGAGAGTGCAGCATGGGTCGTCTCTCAGTCGAAGCCTATGCAAATGAGCGTTCAGGTAGTCGTGCCCTGTCAGTGCTCGGAAGGCAGCTACCGATTCGTGGCGAGGGAGGTCCTGCGGGATGCGTTTGCCTGGATTTAGTAGTGTGGTCCACTGCTTTCTGACAGCCGCTTCCCTGTGGGCCTCCTGCATTTTTCCGTTGACGGAGGCCTTTGTTACGCTTTTTGCTGCAAGGAAACTGACCGACACATTTGGCATGGCCACCTGGGAGCCTTCCTTGGCTAGGGCATCAGCCCTCTCATTTCCCCAGATTCCCACATGCGAAGGGATCCACTGCAGTGCCAGAGTAATCCCTCCATCAAGCAGCTGCTCTGTGAGTTTTCGGCCCTCGAGAACATTTCGGGAGGCTGTCCAGCCATTAGTGCACAGGCTAACAATTGCAGCTTGAGAGTCGCACAATATAACACACTTTTGGCAGTTTGCGGTAGTTAGCATTTTGAGGGCAAGCAGGACTGCCCTAATCTCTCCGTCGAAATTGCTAGCAAGAACCCCAACCGGAGCAGCAATGGAACTTGCTGATGAATACACACCAGCACCTCCGTTGCGCCTCGCTCCAGCAGCCGACCCATAATGAAGTTGGACAAATACTTTAGTTTGAAGGAAGTGAGACGAAATCGAACACCCCAAACCTGTCATCTACATAAATATTTTATTTCAGTTCTAATCACTCTGTACAGTACAAAGCATGTTCAATGTAGGTACAAAGTTTTGATTCATAGACAAAACAAAAATCTCTGAATTTGATTACAGTGCAAAACTACAATAAAGTCAATATCATCTTTCACGTCGAATCCACCAACATAATTTTAACACTTCCTACCTATAACCTACAGCTTACAATACCACTTACCATTTTGCTTCTGAACCTTAATAAAAAATATAGTTACTTCTAAATAGGTACCGTACCTTCTAAATTTATTAAAATCTTAGGTACTTCAATATTTTTCACTAACTACCAACATTTCTATACCTTACGTGTTTACATTCTGCGCTCTACATGTACATTCGAGTAGGATAGAAGTGGTTCTTGTTTTAAGTAGCAGCACTTTCTCGCTACATAGGCAAGTAAATACAATTATTATATTTTAAAGAAGAATTTGGTAAACGGAGAGAGCTGCAGCGGTTGTTGAATGGTTTCGAGATCATTTCATCGAACGAACTGTTCGCTGGGGGATTTGGCGAGAATTGGCTTTGCAGCATTTGGGCCGAACAGGTTTGCTTTGCCCTGGTTGGTGGTGATCCATTGATTGTAGTGTTTCAGTGGGGGAATAGCCCTACGGTCCCCTATTAGTCTTTTGGTTTTGAACCACAGCGAGCAATCCTTAGTGTCTAGGCACAGAATTTCCTGTTCTTTCTCGTAGTCACGCTGATTTCGTAGGGCCTTATTGAGCTTTTCCGTGGCTTTATTATAAGCCCATTTGTCAGTGGCTAATCTTGTGAAGTTCCACAGATTCCTGGCATCTTTTTTGTGCGACGAGGTCGAGTTGTGTTTTTGAATCGTGGGACGACTTCTAGGTTTTCAACCAGTGTGCGAACTGCACGTCGTTTGTTAGTTTTGTGACAGCCATGTCTATGTCAGAATACGGTATCTAGTGGTAAAGATTCCAATTCATTGATGAAGCCAATGTTCGTGGGGATTTCAAATTTTGTCGAATTTAACTTACATCGGGGATGACTTCAGGTGTTGTGATGTGTAGAGGGTTTTTAAAGGATACATGTGACCGATGTGTTCGGGGTAGTGCGTAGGCTCGTAGGGATGAAGTACAGTGATTCCCAGGCGGTTTATCTCGTTTGCTAGCATGTTTCCTCGGGGGTTTGCAGCAGCAGAGCCAAAAAGCGTTAAATTAGCGCGCGACATCACTATGTTCATAAAGTCAGCTATTTATTTTTCGATTATTGGTAATAATGTCATTTTTGACTATAAAATGGTCATAGCAGGTACATCGAATGAAAAATGGTCTATCCGAGAACTGCAAGATATCGATCTGGTGAGTGTGAAGGAATACATCATGGGTTTTGTTATGCTGCGGAGTGCCAACTTATTTGTAATTTAGACAGGCAGAATTTGTGCCAATGCCTGAAAAGAGCAAAATCATGAAATCCCGAATACTTCGTCATTTTTCTAGGTCAAAACCAGGTGATTTATGGTCTAGGGTTAGTGGGAACTTGATTGTGGGCAATGGAACGTGAAATTCGGATTTTTGACAGATACGAATGCCGTATGTGTTATCATGTTGATTTAACATCTAGTTTGCAGTCAGAGGTTCACCATCACATCTTCAGCGTTGAGGCGTTCGGATTGACATTGCATTGAACAATGGCCCTTTTAGGCCTGGGGGGTTCAACTTTGATCACGGCGCCGTAAAGTCGGTCCAAATTGAAAATTTCATGATTTTTGGGATTTGGTTTCAAGTCCACAAAGAACAGCGGGAGTGGCTTTTTCTGGCCGATAAAATTAGAATTTCGAATAATTTCTGTCAAAACCAGGTGATTTTTGGTCTGTTTGGAGTAATAGAATTAAGCATGTTGATTTTCGCGTTCGGTTGTTCATCAAACTTACCGATAAAATTAGAGTTTTAGACCGAATTAAGCTTCGCTTTCATCAAACTTTTGTTTAAATGATCGGAATGCCCAAGGAAGGTTGCCAGAATCCAAGGCAATGAAGGAAAGGTATTCTTGTAGAGAGATCAGACCTATTCTTCGTAGAGTTCCTGAGCTTTTACCCAAACAAATATGAGACTTTTAAAGTCATTATCTCCTGGTTTCTGTCTTCGCACGATTTCAACATCTGTAGTTATGTTACGAATAGAGCGTTATAGTTGGTTACTCTGACCGTAAAATTGGAAGATATGATTTTGTTAAAATACGTGTTTGGGTAAAGGGGCATGGAGTTTATTCGGAATCTGCATCAAACGTGTCTCCCTGAGGTGGATTCGACTGTATAATGTTATAGTAGCTACAGATAGTCTTCAAAAAATGAAGACCTGTAAATAAGGACAAGATTGAGTTTTGGGAACTTAGCATGAATCACATGAACACGTGTGTTCGTGGATTCGCAGCATGCGATTTGCCAAATACGTGCAAATTTAAAGTCAAGAGAATATTGTGTAGCAAGACAATCAGAACCTAGCTGAAGCAGCGGATATATTTCATTTGGGCTAACGTTCATAAAGTTCCATCAACAGGGCCCTACTCCCATTCAATTTAGGGCTAAATCCGAAAATTTCTGAAGTAATTTGATTTTGTGCACCTCAAATTGATTATTTTGAAAACACCTAATTCAGCCGCAGATCTAACTTTCATTCAAACGCAAGTTACAGCATGGAATGACTCGCACGTTCAAATGATAACAGAGAAACGGTTACGTGGTAGGAATATCTACACGTCCCGTTTCATTAAGCATTTATTATTGCCCTAGTCAATAAATGGAATAGGGTGGAAAACGTAAATAGTTTTTGAAATTTGAAGAAAAATGACATCATACCGCGGAAATTGAAATGAAGACAGCGCTTTTAGTATCCTAAGCTATCCCCAACCGTACAAGAATTTCACGTCTTTTAACCTATTTTATATTCTGCACAAATATTCCAGTTTTGTGCGTCCTACGAACTACGATACGGAAAACGTCTTGAAACTACTTGTAACTTGTAGAACAAGTTTTAGGCCAATGAACTGATTTTTTAACGAAAAAACAAATATTTCGCTACCTTAATTATCTCATAACATTAGGCTGCCATTTATTAGTGGTAGGATTGTCCTATTTGCGAGCTCTCATTGGGAGTATAAAATACGTGAGTTCTTCGTTATCTTCCAGTCATTACAATAATCGATGCAACAAAACAGTAACTTCTGACGTACACTAGGGTAATCTACCGACTATTTGTAGGGTGGCCTAAGGATTTTGGAAATCTGTGGACAGGGTTGCCACTGAAACTTAAGACGTCATAAAACGAGACTTTTCCCCCGAAATCATGGGTGCAGACTGCGTCATTAAAA